>OZ020196.1:39845882-41045882 GCA_963971165.1 Philopedon plagiatum | reverse complement strand
ATTTGCATCGGTGACATCTAAAATTTGAAAATTTTTAAATTTAGCCATGAAAACAAAGAATTGCAGTTTATTTACTCGCCAGGCTACTCGTTTCCGAAGTTACCACACAAAAACGGTTATCCATATCCTTTCCTTTGCGCTGACGTATTTTCACATTGAAGTATTCTTCTTGTGGATAGCAGGGATAAGTAACGGTACTAAATTTAAATGACATTCTTTAAACATTCTGTAACACGCCAAAAATGTTATATTAGTTTGCTGCAGCTTTTTCGCAGCAACAAGTACTCCACAGTTCGAATCTCTTTCAGTATAGCGGTAAAATGAATACCTTCTCTTTTTGCCAAGGTCTTTTTCTTATTTTACAAAAGTAGTAGAGTGCATGATCCTCATTACTTGAATCACTAGGCATTATACTTTGGTAAACGATAATCAAAAAGTGGTCAAAACTACACTGATTTTAATAGCGGTGTGTGTGAATCTGGGTCAGTAATCAGTTCGTAATTTTAATAACTAATTAGTTTAGTTCCTTTAAAGTAGCGTACTGTGTGAAGGGCCTTAGTCATAAGTTTTCTAGTTAGGATTTGTTTAGTTATTTGCTTTACACTGGTGGTACTGGAGTGCAGAAAGCTGTTTATGCCCAACTTACTAATGGCTAATGTGTTTTTAATGATTTTAGGGAATGCCTAGTTTCTCTGTATTTCCCATAATTACATATACCTATTACTTGCAAATTTGTAAATGGTTTATAATGATAATTATAATACGAAGTTCTAACCCTCTTCTAGGGCTATCTCGTGAAAATAGAAGTGTAAAAAGTTTTAATTAAAAACGTCGGTGAACTTTTAATTTTAGCTCGAAGTTTGGAGCGATGTTAAAACTTTTAATTTTTTAATAAAAAGATTTATTGTAACGCCGTTAATAAAGTATAATATATTATTTTTGTAATTTAATAATAATTGGAATTAATTTTATTAATAAATAGTACTAAACATTCTAACAGAAAGGACTCTGTGGACGTGGTGTGCTCTTTCTAAATCACTAAAGAAAACATAGTATAAAATGGATGGATTCTACACGAAAAAAGTATTGTGTTATTACACTATATGGGTTAGCGAAGCAGTATAATTAAATAATGTCTGTTTTGTTGTGAGCTGGCGCCACTCACTATTAAGGGAGAATTAATCTTAAATATATTTTTTAACTTCACAGAAGAAAAAGCACGAAAAAGTATGAAATAATATTTTTACGTATTTATAACTGTTGTTGAAATGACATGACAGATAAAGAAAAAATGGTTATTGCAAAATATTTTAATTTGAGTGTTTAAAAAAATAATCTTACTTTAAACAGTGTAAGAAAAATTCAACAAACTGTATTTTTTATTAGTATTTGGCTGAGAAAAGTGATGGAGCATAGGTTCAATATATATTTTTTTGGTTTTTAATATATTATTTTAATTATAAAAAATACTCTATTTATAATTAAATAATGTCTGTTTTGTTGTGAGCTGGCGCCACTCACTATTAAGGGAGAATTAATATTAAATATATTTTTTAACTTCACAGAAGAAAAAGCACGAAAAAGTATGAAATAATATTTTTACGTATTTATAACTGTTGTTGAAATGACATGACAGATAAAGAAAAAATGGTTATGGCAAAATATTTTAATTTGAGTGTTTAAAAAAATAATCTTACTTTAAACAGTGTAAGAAAAATTCAACAAACTGTATTTTTTATTAGTATTTGGCTGAGAAAAGTGAAAAGCATAGGTTCAATATATATTTTTTTGGTTTTTAATATATTATTTTAATTATAAAAAATACTCTATTTCCCCCAAAAATAAAAATATTTCCACCGAAAATCCCTCAGAAAAAGTATCCCCCAGATTTTCCCCCGCCCACATGAAAAACCCCCCAAATGTGGGGTGAAATCCCCAACCTTGAAACCCTGTTCGATCCTAAGTATACCCACACAAATCTGAGCAAAGCTGCACATATTCACCTTTTTTGGGTGTGGTCAGTTTAGTTAAGATTTGCTCAGTCTCTTCTCTGTCTTCATTATAAACATTTTATAAACTATTAAGGTCTGATAGCTACATACAAAGAAATAGGTAACGTTTTGACCCCAACAATATAAAATTCTGAACATCATCCTATTGGCCAGTATAAGCATTCTATAATTCATTTTCAGATGAAAATATTTTTGAAAAAAGGTTTTTTTGGAAAAATGATTTATTAAAAAAAATGTTTTTTTAGAGAAACTTACCTTTGAAAAAGATGTTGATGTCGAATAAATGTTTATTCGAAATAAACGTTTTCAAAAAAAAAATTATGAGTTCTTTTTCAAAACAACTGAAGCCAGATATACTTGTATTAAATTATTATTAATCGTGTATTACCGAGATTTCATATAAATTTTGCTAAAAAATAATCCTTTCAATTTTATTTCCCCCTGCTTGCGATATATGTCTTGCTCATTCTGTTGTAAATTAAAATCCCCAAATATTTTGCGCAACGGCAGCGAAACCTTTTAAAGTTCTTCAAGGTACTAGATTTAAATAAGTCACGTATCTCTTAAGAGCGAAAAGCCAAATCCACTTTGTCGGCTTCTACTTATCGTTTAATTTGACCCTCGTGGACCTGCAACATACTCTCAACGCCCTTAAGCTTCTTGAAGAGCACTCAGCTTTTCGTAACTACAAACAAGAAACAAAAGTTTTAAGGGCTACAGATTTCTGTACGTGTAAGTATGTGTTCTATTTAAGTGCGTTTTTGCTTATAGCAATGACCATGGAAAATATTTTGTAATAACGTGATGAGTGTATTATTAAAAATTCTGCATGGAAGAGCTTTGCATAAAAGCTTCTTGAGTTTAGTTTAATTGATATTTGACCAATAATGACAATAAGGTGAATGGATGCACTGTCTAAAGGCACTAATAAGGATGAGTTAATAAATTTTTTGGTCGCTCTTATTTTACGAAACTTGGCTTACTAGACGAAAATAAGTACAGTAAATCGTGGTTAGTGTTGTTTAAAAATTTACAAAATATACGAAAATAGGTTCACAATTTAAAATAGTCTTTGAAAATTCACGGCTCGAATCACTATCGCAATGCCGATCTTATTCGCAAACTAAAAGTTTTAAACTGACCGGTGTAGGAATAAGACAACTAAATTTGTACTATTAGTTTTTCGCCAAGCTATAAAAAATGGGGGCAATTTAAGTATCCAGGGTGAGTTTTTTAATGAGTTACAAGGCGATATCTCGACAACGGTTTAAACTATTGTCATGAAATTTTGGTGAGTTACTGGGAGATGGAAGGACATAATATTTAAAAATATTGTTGACATTTACCCCCTCTCTCTATTTTGAGGGGTGGGAGTAACTTTGGAATTTTAAATATGGTGATGTCCGGTTGTTCGAATCTATGTAAGAAACTATGGGTGTGTACAATTTTGTTTTTGATTTCCTCTTTCGGTTACGGAATTGTGATTTATTAGGTTATAAAATTTAAAAAATTATTTACCATTTAATTTCAACTTATTTATCGTCTGTCATGCTTGAGACGTTGCTCGAAATGTCCCCTTTCAACCTTTAAAGACTTTCTCACTCTTTTTCTAAATGTATTTCGTATTCGCTGTAACATCTCAGGTGTCACTAATAAGCAGGCAAACCAGATTAGCTCTTTCATATCATCTAAAATTGTGCAGTCGCTATCACTTTGTCCTTTATAAAACCTCACAAGAAAAGTCAAGGGGGGTCAAATCCTTGGACCTAGCAGGCCAGTTGGCCGTACTAGCTTCTCTATAGTTTTTTCTGCACGGCCAAAATTAGCAACGTATGAACTTGCACATTGAAATTCGCTTCCATCATTTGAGCAATAGTAGGGGAGAAAGAACCCCACCCTGAGGACATCCCTTAGCAGCCCTAAACTTGATAGTCTCTCCACCTAGAGAAGTCGAGATAATTCTGCATTCGAGCATAGTTCGTATCCAGTTACATATTATAGGTTCGACCCCTCTAGAGATTGTAGCCTCGTAGAGTGAGTCTAGTGGTGCATTATTAAATGCTCCTTCTATGTCAAGAAAAGCTGCTACCGCTATTTCCCTGCAGTCCCAGGAGTCAGTAATGCTCGCGACAAGGATATTTTGTGCCAGCTCTGTTGATTTGCCAGCCTGGTAGGCATACTGGTGCACGCTGAGGGGATAATTATTTAGTACACCACTCCTCATGTGCCAATCGATTATCTTTTCCAGGCTTTTCAGCAGAAAGGATGTCAGGCTGATTGGTCGCAGCGACTTGGGATGTGATTCAGTGCGACCCAGCTTGGGTATATAAATTACCATAAGAGATAGAGATAATCGTTAAATCGTCAAAATTCTTAACTGACAAGTAAAAATAATGATTCTGAAATAGTGAACTTGATTTATTGGTTAAATTTATTTATTATTTAAATTCAATCGAAATTTATTTAACCATAATTCCGTAACAAAAGAGCAAATCAAAAAAAATTGTGTAGACGTACGAGGCTTTTTACGTGGATTCAAATTTTATTAATAAAAATACATAATCCCATGTCAAATTATAATGTCACCCCTGCCCCTCAAAACAGAGAGGGGGTAAATGTCAAAAATATATTTAAATATGTCCCCTCATCTCTCTATTAACTCACCAAAATTTCACGAAAATATTTTATACCGTTCTCGAGATATCGCCTTGTAACCCTTTAAGACACTAACCCTGTATACTTTCCATATTAATAGGACTAAACTCAATTTCATAACCGTTCCAAGATAAGAATCATTTGGAAACCACTCAAATTGCTAAAATATTAGAATAACTCTTAAGTCTTTATTGGCAATAGTTGCAGAACCAAAACTTGTTAAAACCTAAGTGATATATTAGAATATCTTAATTTAAACCAAAACTAAAACTTAAAACTTTTTAGTCAATCTGTTCGGCAGTTGTTTCTATTAGGACAACAACAGCAAATCTTACTAACAAAACCATCACAATATATATACATGTCGAAGGCATACAAGACGTAGACAAACGACCATTATCTCCTTAAACATTTTTCTGATAACCGATTTATATTTGTTATCTTTGCCGCCTCAGAAATTGTGAAGGGTGCGTAAAGTTGAATAAAACCAAAGCCTGGTTAAATATCCCGACAGAAGTTTTATAACATGTCCTTAATCCTGGGATTGTGTGGACACCACTCTTTATATTTAGAAAAATATGCTTACTTAGATTTGGCGGTACTATCATCTAATAATATTTATGTAAAATGTTTAACTAACTTTGCACTACTTTCTTCTGATTTCGACTATTCTTGGCACATGAAAATTGTTTGTTCGGGGTACTTACAGTAATTCTGCACAATACAGTACATACAGCGTAGTGTTTAGGAAATTTTATTGCTTAATAGAAATAATAACATACAAATTACCTGCACTATAATCAGAAAACATCTACATCACAGAGGAGTGATTCATGTTAGGTGTGGTAAATATAGGCAACTGAATATACACTTGAGACTTTCTTCCATATTTTTTGACAGGCACGTGGCTAGTTGCTGTAAACAAAACGACTGACCACATGACTGTCAAAAATTTAGAGCAAAGAAATTAAACAAGTTAAATTTAGAAACATAGCACGAATCAGCAAAGCGTTCTTTAAACAATCTGACGTCACTTGTCATTGCTTAAATGGCTGCGTTTTAACTTGTAATAAATTATACCGAAAAGTCAAAAAAAAAAAATTTAATAGATATAATTTTTTTTCAAAATAACATTTTTGGATTTGTAATAGCTTATTTGAACAATTTAAGCAAGAATAAACATCCACATTCAATATTTGGTTGCGCTCTTGATTGTATCGCGACTATATCTATGAAAAAGTGAGTTTACTCTTTGTCATTGAAACTATTTTAAATGTCCTCAACCCGTTCAGTAATAGTCTTACTACTAGACATTGTAAAATAATAATGGTGGTCAAAAGACATATCAACTACAATTTATTACGTAATTAGGACTTTTTTTCATTTTATTTTCTTATATCACTCTCTCAATGATTATATTATATTACTATAAGCAAAAAAAATCGAAACTTGGTAACTGTAAGTAAACGAATTTCGAAGATAATATGCCATACTAGGGGGGATAAAAATGGCGGTTTGCCGTTTTACTCAAGTTTGTTAACATTTTACTTATATTTTTAATGGAAAGAAAGAAAATAAAAATTTTCGGCCAGATCCTCCAACGCTAGTCCGGTCTAATTTGACAACCAAAAGTTTTAAACTTACAAGTGTAAGAATAAGACATCTAAGTTTTATACCATGACTTTATTTCTGAGCTTTTTCACAAAATTTATGAAGGAAAAAGCAATTTTAGCACGAACTGGCGACAATAATAAAATTAAATTCATTCTAGCAACCCGTTTCAAGATGAAAATTATTTGGAAACAAAGCAAATTGCTGAAGTATCAGAATAATTCATAAGTTTTTAATGCCGGCCTATTAACAGTAACAGAACAAAAACTTGTCAAAACATAACTGATCAACTAGAAGATCTTAATTTAAACCAGTACTAAATCTTAAACCTTCCTAGTGAATCTGAACGTTAATGTTCATTTTCACCAACGAGGGTATACCACTGAATAAATAAAATAATTTTGCATCTCCAAAATTGCGAAATAAGTAAAAGCCAAGAAGACGCTAAGAGAAATTTGTCCTTTTTAGACTCTAAAAGAATTATAGCGTAAAACAGAAAAAGGAAAATACAAATAAAATCCAACATTTCTGTGAAGTTCTCCGGATGATCTATTACGCCTTATGACAGGCTCATGAAAGTAGATGAAGACACAATGCAAAATTGCTTTATAGGCTTTAAAAGCTTTAGTTTCTTTAAGAAAGAAAAATTTTTTCGGTGCTATATTTTTAAACTTGGAGGGATTTTGTCGATGCTTTGTTGAAAATGCATAGTAGTTATTAACTTAAATTGGAAATAATGCAGTTAATGGCAGTTAAGCAAGTTTCTTTGAAAGAAGCAATAAGAAAGACATATGTCATTGTACAGGGTGAAAGGAAGGAAAGGAAGGAACAACCCAATCAACAAAGTAAAATGTCAATGTATGTTTCATTATATCCAACAAATTAACAATCGTGTATGAAAAATATTTCATCCTAATAAGGATCAATATTTTATAGAAAATAGCATCTTTACCTGGTTCTTCCATAATTGTATCACTAGATTTTGAATATGCTTTGAAAACAGCTACTATTCACACAACAAATTGTCGGGAACAGAACCATGCAATTTGCACGAGGACTAAGTTTAACCTGATCGTAGGAAACGACGAACGGTGGGGAGCGCGGTACATAGCGGCTACCTGGTAGACCGGTTAATCAGCTATTCAAAACCACTTAACTATAGAAGCTGCAAGGGACTTTATTAATTGGACTTTTGTCCCGTTTTCTTGCTCAAATACTTCTATGTGCGTCAGTTGTCTCTTACTCTTGACATTTCGCCAACACTAGTGGTTGGCATCTTCAGATGGTACGCTCAGTTTAACTGCTCGCGAACTACTGACTGAAACGTCAAGAGTAAGAGACAACCGACGACGGCTCAATAACCCAGAAGCCACAACAAATATTTAAAAAAATTGTATTCATCGACTAATATTAGCAAGTGGCGTTTATACTTTGGCTGGCACCGTAATGAATTGGAGGCGCTAGACAAGTCACTAAAACGTCGACCAATGTCTGCATGTTACTGGTCGGCTTGCCTTGATTCGCACAACTTTGTTGATATTTTTATTCGACGTATGCTGGGCCAACGTGCAGAATGGTGTTGATTTTTTTGCACAAAACAAAAGGTTTTGTATTTGCTCCACCAATTTCCCAACCCAACCCAACCATGGTTTTTAGCGTATCTTGCCTAACTTCGTCTATATTGGTGATTGGAGTAGACTGGACAAACCTGTACAGGGGCCTTAAGGGGGCGCGTATTGATTCAACTCTGCTCAAGACGAAGAAATAACAAAATAGATGTTTAAACATATATAAACAAATACTGAGCTTGATAGTTCGGCTGACTTTCGATTTGTGTTTGTCTCTAAAAGGTAGAATGAAGCTTTTTTCATTTCAGATTACCACTCCCCTGACTACATCTTAAAGAATTTCTTTCATACTCTAGTAACAGTGCATGTTCTTTAAGTTAATTTTTCTAGTAACTTGAATAGGTTAAAAATATTTATTACATATTTATTCAACTTTATTCAGTCATTAACGCTTATACATCCTGTTCCATATATTAGTTCTACAAACAGATTCTTTTTTCAAGATGTACTCAGCGAAATATATACAGAGTTTTGTACTGAATATTTATAGAGCCCTACGACATTTCTTGTGAGCATTTAAATGTAATTATTTGTTTCTATTCATTTATTTACTATATCTTGTTGTACACAATTTACACAGCACACTCGCTATACAAATTATTCCTTTGATATAAAACAAAAACACCATTAACCCTTAAGACACTGCCATAATTTCAATGGATAAAATAAATGTAAACAAAGGTGCTTCGAAGCGTTAATAAAAGCAAACAAGAGTCTTGGAAGTCTGCTGATATTTGTTTCTACAGAGAACAAGGTCTTGTATTGTTCTATTTAATATAACTTAGCTCATTTACATTTAAAAAGGATCGAGTGCCGCTGTTGTGCAGGCTTTTTATTTAAATCTTTCATTGTTTTGTAAAAACTTATGAGAATTAGATAGATTGAGAATTTTTGTGTAGACCTTGGCAGGGCTAATATAGTTATTATAATATATCAAGGGACGAAAGTAGGTATTTTAATCCTAAGGGCAAAATTTGGCACCCGAGCTGCAGGCAAGGGCACCAACTGCACGAGGGATTAAACGACCCTTTAGTCCCGTGGTTTTAATGCTATTTTTTGCACCCCAAAAATTATAAGACACAAATTTAACAAATATTGTTTAGTATTTTTTTTAAAATCATACAATCTAGAGATCGCAGGTTTTAATCCCGCTTCGACCATGAATGTTCCGTGATTGTTATTTGAAAAAAGTATATTATGTATATACATTGAAACCTTTATAACTGAGATCTCAAGGGACCTAGGATTCTTTATCACTTATAGAGGTTTTTCATTTACAGAGTTTCCCAAATAGGCAGGTTTAAAATGACGGTTGTCTTATTTATAGAGGGTCCTGCTAAGAGTTAAGAGAGGTCGAAATGTACCGGTTTTCATTTATAGAGGTGAAAATGTTAATGAAAAATGCATATTTTATGTTGTTACATAATATGTATTATGTAGAATTTTTATTTTTCAAATTCGAATGTCCCTGTCCAAACCTGATAAATTGTCTTACTTACACAGGTTATTGAGGTACAAAGTCCCAATTATAGAGGTAAACATCGAAAAAATCTTAGAAATCAAATCTCAATTAAAAAGGTTTGAAAATTCCCAGTAACAGAGGTATTTCAATGCAAAAGTGTCGGGACTTCATTGTAATTATCAGTATGTTTCTCATATATCCAGGGCCCATTTAACCAGGTTTCACTGTAGTATAAGGTGTGTAACAAACAAATGGAAAACTCGAAATATCTTGCAAACCGTTCATCCGATTTTTATGAACTTTTGTATAGTTAGGTACGAAATTACGCCCGATCTAATGGTGAGTTCTGCATTGTTGTCAAGTTTCCCATTTCATGAAATTGACAAGAACTTTTTTTCTTAAATGGAACGCTGTGTATTTTATTCGATTGTCGAGTTAAGCTTAAAATTCTGAATATTTCTTAGGGAATATTTTGTCCAAAAGATAACAATTTTTGTGAACATGGTGGTTTACCTGGAATATCTGACATTATCAGTTTCAGTTATTACAAAAAATGGATCATTTAACACAAACCCAAAGATTTGAAATTTTATAAATACTGGGTTATGGGGACAGAATGCGAAAGCAACAAGAAGTATATAAGTAATATTTTCAATGGCAAATATCCGAAATCCGTTAACTAAATCTACTGTAGGTAAAGTTTTAAAAAATTTTCGTCTAACTGGAAAGGTATACTATTTGGATATTTAGTACACAACAATAAAGAATACAGAAGGAAATAATTTAAAAGTTGATGAAGAAAACTAAATCAAATGATTAAAATGCCTATTTACTTCTTGGCAGTAAGCCAAATACTGCGGAAAAACATGCAAAACGTTTAGAAGAATGTCAGTTTTCTCGATTCTTCTACATTCTGTTTCTATCCTTAACTTTAAATCATCGAGGTCATTTGGCTTACTTTTGGAAACAACATTCTATATTTTATCGATTTTCGAATTCAGCTTAAAATTCTGAATACTTTTAATTGTGAACATTTTATCATAGTTAATAGTTTTTGAGAAAATGGTGGCCAAAAATCGTTATTTTATTGCATTTTACCTTAAAACACCTGTACACGAAAGTTTACCTAATATCTCTGATATTGTCAGTTTCGTTTATTTATAAGAAATGGATCATTTAGCAGAAACCCAAAGAAGTATAATTTTAATGATACAGGGTTATTGGGACAGAATGCTAACGCAACAAGAAGCTTGTTATATTTTTAATGGCAAATGTCCTGACAGAAAACAACTAACTAAATCTACGGTAACTTAAGTTTTAAAAAAATTCTTCAAACTGGAAACGTAAAAAAACGCTATGCCGACCCACAATAACGACGGTTTTTCGCCACACACCGACGTATTGCTCGAAGTTTGGAACGTCGGGCAATCCTCCCAAAAAAGAACGATGTCTGTGGGGGTCTTTATGTTATAAAGTAATATATTTACTATTTAATTTCAACTTATTTATCGTCTATCGTGCTTGAGAAGTTGTTCGAAATATTCCCCTTCAACTTCCAAACACTTTCTCTTTTTCTAAATGAATTTCGTACCCGCTGTAATAGTTCAGGTGTCACTAATAAGCAGGCAAAGCGGATTGGGTCTTTCATGTCATATTCTAAAGTTGTAGGTGCAGTCGTCATCACTTTGTCCTTTATAAAACCCCCTCAAAAAAGTCAAGGGGTCAAATCCGCGGACCTAGCAGGCCAGTTGAGAAATAATCGTTAAACGTCAAAATTCGCAACTGACTTACGTAAAAATAATGCATTTCCATGGAAACGAACAATAATTCTGAAATACATAAGAAAATTTATTTATTTCTTAAATTTAATCAAAATTAAGTTAACCATAATTCCTTAACCGAAAGAGCAAATAAAAAAAATGTACACGTACGTAGTGTTTTACATAGTTTAGAATTTTATAAACAAAAGTACATTATCTCATTTAGAATTCCCAAGTTACCCACCACCCCTCAAAATATAGAGAGGGCGCCAGCTTTAAGCCGGCGCCACACATGCGGTTTTCGGCGAAAGGCGAGCGGTTACTCGGCGAAAGCCACATCTGTGTACCTGACGCCCGCCTTTCGACATTCGTCGCTCGCCTTTCCCGTTTCGTGTCGGTAAATTGGCGCGAATCAAAGGACCCCCTTAACATTCGCTCGTCATTCGGCAAATAAACAAATGTGTGTATCAAAGCGCTCGCCCTTTCGCCAAAAGCCACTCGGCGAAAGCCGAATTATGTCTTTCACCGAAAGCCGCGTGTGTGGCGCCGGCTTTAGTACTAAGCAAACAGAAAACTACGCTTTTATAAAAACGGTTTATCATAAGAATTATAATTATTATTAAAAATATATAATTAAACAGTTGAGTGGGTAATTATAAAGAATCAATTATAGTAAAAAAAATTTAAATATAATAATTTTAACATTCTTTCCTAATCTTTTCAAATTTCTCGGCCAAAGAAGTTGGCTCGTTAAAAACTTACTCGGTAACTAAGTATATTGGCTATTATAAGGTTTGTTAAGTTGGTGCAAGGAAGAAATGACGAAAAATTTTTAAATTGGGAAAATGCATGAAGGAGTAATATAAATAGGGCTTAATGTCGAAATTTTAGGAATCAACTTTATTTCATTAAATCCTCATAAACCTAGATACAAACTATTTTTCACTTCTATTATAAAGGGACCGTCAGATTCGATTTCCTATCAGAAGCAAATTTAGAAAACTAATGACTGGAGAAAAATTTTCAAATCGGTAGTTAATAATACAAACAGAATTCTAATATTTTTGAAAGTATCAATAGGGAATTCTTTGGGTCTCTGGGTAATAAGTATCTTGAAAAATGCATAAATTAATTTATTTAATAGTGCTGTACCAGGTCGTTAAATAACTGGAGAAAAAACAACTTTTTTTGATTACTAAGTAAGATTTTGTAATCATCATCTGCTCATCTAAAACACGCCGTATCAGGTCTGATTTTGTTTTTCGTTAACGTGACGTGCTTCGTCCACCCTGGGTGTAAGCCTACCTGATAAAGAGTAAGGACCCAGAAATCGCGACAGCAGAATATCACCTGGACCAGAATTAAAAATAGTTTTTGTTCTCGAGTTATCTATCGGTTTTGCGCAAGCGAATAAATTACTCTTTGCATGTTTTTAATATATATATATATATATATATATATATATATATATATATATATATATATATATATATATATATATATATATTCCCTAAGACGAAAAGAACGTCGTATTTTTCACACAGTTGTGCACTTGTATAGTTCCTGAAATTCGACGTGTGTTGTGTTGACAGTCGAATGCAATGTCGGAGCAATACTGGGTAAACTATTTGGCGCGAGTTACTACATCTTACTCATCTAAAACTCACTAATGGATGTACAAAGTCTGATTTTGATTATGGTTGAAACGTGGTCCTTTCTTGAGTCACCCTGAGTATAAGCCTACGTGACAAAGGGTAGGGACCCAAATACAGCGACAGCAGAGAGCACCTGCACCAGAATCTTAAAACAACATCTACTTTTGAGATATTGGTCTCGTAATCAGAGACGTATCAAAAGCACTATGTTGAGGGAGGGCGGGGGAGGTGGGAAGGTAATGAAGGAAAAATATCCAACAATGCAAAGATAAATAACCAAAATTGTTGACATTTTTTTTCAAATTTCCTCCGGTAGTCGAATTTTTTTGTGTGTATGTGCTAGAATTTACCTGTCGCACTTTTTTGCGAATTGCCTCAAAACTCAACTGTCGACATTTTCTTGGTGTGACGTTCTAACAGCCAACTCGAGCATCCACAGGGGGGACGCTTTTCCCCATCCCCATGAATACGACTCTGCTCATAGTGCACTAAGAAAGAAATTAATTTTTACATTTTTTTTAATTTCAAGTTATTTTCAAAAATGCACTTATGTAACAGTTCTATTAAGTCACTTTGTTTTGGAATGTGTAATGGAACTTTTATACTAAAATTTAAAAACTAATTTGTTATTCTTGAACATTTTACAACCCTAATCTAATTCATAACTGAAATTTTAATAGTAATTAACGAAAAACCCGCAAAATAATTGAGTTCCAATAAAACGGATCCGCTTTCCAATTAAAATTTTAAACTTTACTGGCGAACTTCCGTTTATTCTTGCATTTGTTGTAATATGTTTCGATTAATGATCCAGAAGCATTTAATAATAATTTTATCGGTTTGAAATTTTGTAGACTATTATTTAATTTAAATTCTTTCATGTAATAAACAATTAATAGATGATTTAAGTAGAAAAATTAAACGTATTCAGTTTCCAATAAACAGGAAAATAAAATTGTAATACACATATTTTATTTTTGCTTTATTTCTTAGCAAATATGTAATTTAGACCTACTGGCGTAACATGTCAAAAAAATGTCCACATAACACAAAAAAAAAGATTTAAAAAGTAGTAGAATTTTCTTTGAGACCACGAAAAAATGGCTTCGAAAAAACTGGATCAGCGTCATGGACACTTCAATGTCTTATGAGGTTGTGAGGTGAAAATAATACAAGAAATTTCATTACATTTTTTTCCTATGAATTCGTCCACCTAAAGAGTTATACCTAAGAGAGAATGTTACCAATACGTTTTTCTTAATAACTAGACTACATAAGGCTGCTGACTTTTGTATGTATAAATGATTAATTATAGGTTAGCTGGTACAACAGAGACAGACTAGCTCTAATACTCATAACTTTAATCTCTAAGCTAAGTGAATTTGAAATATAGAGCAGCAGAAATTTAAATTATGTATAGCCTATACCGATACGGTGCAGGGTAATAAGTGATAAGGAAACTTCCGTATCATAATCGTAATTAGAGTACGCCTAATATAAATTATATGATAAGTGGCAGAGCCGTACATTCAGTGTTATTTGAATTATAATTCGCTTATAAAAATAATAATTCATAACTTAATAATTCGATTTTTAAAATAATACTTCTTGCCCACCACTAATTTTAATAGGTATATGCTTAAAGTGGAGAAGTCAATTAAACTGCAATTTCTAGCCTTGGGGTAAAAGATTTTCAACATATAAATAATACAAAGCGTAGAGACAACGTGAAATAAAATTTGTCATATCCTACCCTACGGACTTTTTAAAGATATATAGCGCAAAATAAAACGAGGAAGGGAATACAAATAAATTTTAACATTTCTGTGAAGTTCTCCAGATGATCTATTGCGGCCCATGACAGGCTCATGAAAGTGGATAAAGCGATGTGGAAAATTGGTAGATATTTTTAAAAGTTTTAAAGTAAATTTGAGTTGCAGCAGGTATTCTCTTGTGATACAAAATTGTAATTAGGCGTTAAAATTCCAAATAGCGTTTTTATTTTTATTCTGTAGATAATTGAATATTGTTAGAACATTTATTGAATATTGGTGGGGAAAGTCTGTTTAACTGGTTGAACTTTTTTGTCACATCATAAAAAAAATTATAAATAGGAATTCACTAAGATTTCTTTGTGATGTTCCACAAGAATCTTTTTTTTATTTTCAATTTATATAAACCAAATTGCTTCTTCAATAAAGGTTTTTAGTAAATTATTGGCAAATTTTATTTATTGTTAAAATACTTTTATGGGGAGTAAGTGAACCAAAATATTGTCAATTTATGCGCTCTATGAAATAAAAATCTCTATATTTGGGTACTTAGTAATTAAGAAACGAAATAATTCTAACACTGATAGCGAAAAATATAAATTGGAATTAAAACTTTCTTTCAAAAGTTAAATCCACTGCAAATTTGGAGAAGTATATTTTTTGTCATGGAGTATATTATATGGAAATAGATTTTGACCAGTTTTTCTTAACTTTAAGTTTTGCTTTTGATTTTATTTATCCAATTCCAATAATCAAATAATTAATTCTTATGGAACTACTTTTCTTATCTAAATTCGTCTTAAATTTAAATTTTACTTGAGCAGTCTCCTTGTTATGGACTATGTATATATTTGTGGGAATATAAATTCAAAAACAAAAAATATAAGTACAAGATAGGTTATCTTAGAAAAGACATACCTACCCACTTACCTTAATATTAAAATGATTTTCATTTTAAAAATTTCTTTTTTGCAGCTATTTCTAAATATACGTTGTAGAAGTACCGATAACAATAAAGGGGTATTAAAAACCCTTGGCCCATTTATCACAACGGTAGATGGTTTAATAACATAATTATTATTAAACAATGTTGCCTAAATGTTCTGTCACTACGTCACTGTTAAGGGAAAGGACAGAAAACATGCTGGCTTCCTTGAATTAGGGTTATACCCATATGTATATATTAAATAAATATACCGCTGGTTTTCTCGAATTCTTGATGCCAACAATGTGAAATGGAGATATACAATCTGGCATAAGTCTATCCTTTCTTCTGATATTTCTGTATAAGCGCATGCGTTAATACGAATTTTTTCATTGGTCAGAAATTGTACTGAATCAGATGGTGAATTGTAATAATCATCGGCTGTTGTGCGTATATTTCGGCTTCTTTCAGCTTTCTGTTTTTTTTAGTTTACAGTTGGATCGCCATTCGCCATTTTTTCTCTGTGTCTTGTTGTATTTTGTATTCGGTGTTCTTGTGGTTTATTTTGAAGTGTGCTAACTTATGCCCTGATGTACAAAAAGTAATAAACTAGCTCAATTATACTAAAAAACCAGCCCTGTTAAGAAACTCATGAAGCGTGGCGCCGTTAGATTGCCAATAGCAAGACAAAATTTAGCGCAATCGCAGTTTACGAAATATCTGAAGAAAGGATAGACTTATGCGAGATTATATATCTCCATTTCACATTGTTGGCATCAAACAAAATCCGCACATTGGGTAAATGGAGAACCCGCGGTATATTTATTTAACACGTATGTATATTGTATATGGTTATACCCTAACTTCTCTATATGAGTCATGTAAGATAAATATGTACTTTAACAGTGTAGTACTTTTCTTACCTTTTTTATTTAAATTTTAACTAATAACGATCTTGCTAGCTAACGGTGAAAAACTTTTGTCATATTATAATGCAACTGCACTTTCATGATCACTAAAAAAATGCTATCTACTCAAAAGTTGGCAACAATCCTCTTTAATCAACATTACGGACTCGGTATTAAGGGAGCGGGTGTGGTGTTATAGTTCTTAAATGTAATTTGCCTTTTCCCCTAATTAACTCAGCTCCGCTCTGATATTCAGTTACTTTAATTTAATTTTAATTCAGTTTGTCTACCGGGTACCATACTAGGATTATCCCTGAAATAATAGTTTATGAATGGCATAAGTTTAAAGCGAAGTTCGTGCTGAAGCAGTCGAGGAAAACAGTAACTGCACTGTAAGAAGAGATTATTATATCCAACTAGGAAGGAATGATTAGAACGTTTGGTAAATATATTGTTTCTGTTTAGACGGCAAAGGTCGATTTTTTTTTGTTGGACAAACATGTATTAGTATTTTTCCTGCAAATTCTGGATATTTTTTTGTTAACTTAAGCACTCCGCTTTGCATAAGCAGCGCAACAATTACATGTAAAGATCTTTTAACGCCTAACTACTAATGTTGTTTGGCTTTACACACATACTATCGTGAGGCCATTCTGGACCTCATGCATCAAAAAATTTTTAATGACTATTTCCCTTACATATGGAAAAGTGGAGGAGAATAGTCTAAATATCAGCGAGTATTTGACCGCTAGCCAGACGAATGTTCGCGAATGTTATTTTAATTTTTTGCTTGTCATAGTAACGTTATGAATCAAATATTTTTTGGTTGCTAACACAATACAAACAAAATAAAGTTTGGCGCCAGTTTTAAATTTATCAAGAATGGAGCGTTTAGGAACGTAAGTTTACCGATATATATGAGTGCTGTGTAACAAAACAACCTGAGTAGTAACTTTTTTTATTGGTATAAGTATGTGGATGATATTTTGGCTTGCTTTGTCGGTATGGAACTCCAACTTCAAAGTTTTTTCAATTTTACCAATAATCTACACCATAATATAAACTTTATGTTAGAAATAGAACAAAATAATTCAAGACATTTTTTAGACCTAACAATAACACAGAAAAAAATAAGCATGATTTTTCAAAATACCACACACCTTCACACACTGATATCACCATACATAATAAATCCAGTCACCCATATACTCACAAAATTTCTGCTTACAACACTTTTGTCCATAGACTTATTAACTTACCGTTATCAGAACGAAAATTTAATAAGGAATTAAATATTATCAAACAACTAGCAGTAAATCATGGTTATAATGCTAATATGATTAGTTAAATTATTATTCAAAAATAATATAAAAAAGCTACCAATTTGGCATATCCTACAACAAAATCAAAAACTAAACTTAGTTACAAAACACCCACATATTCGGTAAATTTACTCAAAAAATCAAAACATACTTAAATAAAGTAGATTTGTATATTGGTTTCAAAACGAAAAATAAATTAAGTGTATTAATAAAAAACAGCAAAAGTAAAATAAAAAGAAACGTGGGGTATATACTTAAATGTGGCCGTTGTCCAACCATTTACATTGGACAAACAAGTAGAAGTTTAAAAAAAAGATTTAAAGAACACAAAGTTTTGATGATAATTTTGAAATTTTACAGTTAGAAAACAAATCTTTAAAACTTAAGTTTTTAGAAATTATGGAAATAAATAAATTTAAAAATTAAAACGACCAGGACTTGAATAGTTCCCCATTATTAAATTTATAATTTATTGGAAATTTAAACCAGCAATAAAATGGTATTAGTGTCTATTCTTATAACTTAAAATTAAAAAGACAAATGCCTATACCTAATGGTATTGTAAACATAATTACTGGATTGTAAAAATTTACGAAAATTCTTTTGAGTAGTTATTACATTTAATGACAACGGCTTTTAGTTTATATAAACCATCCGTCGAAGACGCTGTGTGTCGAAACAATTATTGTCATGTTTAACAATAAAATTTAGTGAACATTTATACTCGTTTGGTTTTATTATTACATAGTTTTATAATGGATATCCATCAAGAAAAGGTTACATCAATTGAATATTTATAGGAAGGTCTTCCAATATTACTATATAGAATAATCAACCTTCACCAACCTTCTTTAAAATTAAACGACTTTATATCTCCAACCGTACACTCACTCACGCACTCTGTTTACGTATTATCCCTTTAGTATGTGCTTAACACTACACTTGCAACATTAAAGGCAACAATAACCATAAAATTTAAAATTCCTTCTGGCCATTCTCGGCCAGCAAACATGTAAATTGCAATAATTTCAACAGATCAAGTCGGAAATCGAGGGCGGTAGCTTTGATTAATAAGGAAAATGAGCAACCAAAAGGGTGCGTTAGATTGCAAAGGGATGATTTCACGACTTCACCGTCCCTCTTTCAACTTTCTGCTTTGCTTTGTAACAGAAAATGACTATGGAGGTATTGTGCTGAAACAGCATAATTTAAGCTGAAATTAAATGTGCTAAAGGGTTGAAAATACAGCTGGTTATTGTTTATTACTCTTGAAATATCTTATACGAACTGCTGTGAATATTAGTAAGGGTATTTACGTTACGATATACAAGTTTTGGATTGTTATTTATATTTAAGGATTATTTGGATGTTAAATAGCAAGTTTTACCACTGGTTATTATTAATTTATTTAAACAGATTTATTTAGCAATAAACGCTACAATATAAACACTATTTCTCAAACAATGCTATTAACCAAATTAGATTTTTTTTTTAATTTTTTAAAATTAAGAATCTTAAGTGAGCTGTTGAACTGAATTACTTTCACATTGATTACACCGGCACACACAAAAAAAGTGGTCTGAACATTTGACCAGACCCATCTATCTATATGTATTTTGATGCACTGACTCCAAATCCGAAGTCCGTTTGGCCCGTACCCCCTCAAAATTTTGAAGAAATTGCAAAAAAAACGCTGAAAATGGCTAAAAATTTGCGAAAAATTGCAGTTATGAAAATGAAGAAAATTTTATTGAACTAGATCAAGTATGTTTCTTATGTATTTTGATGCGCTGAATCCAAATTTGGAATCTTTTAATCTAGATCGTTCATATATTTATCAAAAATCGTAAAAAATAGCAATGAAGTAGCAGAAAATAGTATTTATTTTTATTTACAAACTCTACAGGTAAAACCCGATTATAGTAGTATTGTTCTTACGAACAACAATGAGCTGAGCATGAATAAATGAGGACTTTTATTACGTATGTGGGAGTGATTTCTTGTAACATGATACTCTACGGAAGCCAAGTTACCCACTAATGTAGAGTTGAAGTCGCTTGATGAGGACGCCTGCGGGCCTGCTTTCTCACCCTGACCATACCGACCACAAAAAAATGTGGTCTGTACATTTGACCAGAGCCATCTATCTATATGTATTTTGATGCGCTTAATCCAAATCTGAAGTTCGTTTGGCCCGTGCACCCCCCAAATTTTGAGTAAATTGCGAAAATCTGCTTCTTAAAATAGCTAGAAATTGCAATTCAACTTCGGAGGACTGATTGCTTGTAACTGTAACCAGGGCACCTCCACGTCATGACGGTGGGCAACAGAACCATCTGGCAGTCCCTGGGTTAACGGCGTGTATGCCGTCATGGTAGGCACAATCGATAAGTGCTTTAAGATGCAGGGATTCGGAACCCCAGTATCGGCGTCTGGTCAGGGTGAGAAAGCAGGACCGCAGGCGTCGTCATCAAGCGACTTCAACTCTACATTAGTGGGTAACTTGGCTTCTGTAGAGTATAATGTTACAAGAAATCACTCCCACATACGTAATAAAAGTCCTCATTGGTACCTACGTAAGAACAATACTATTTTTTGCTATTTTCTGCTAGTCATTGCTATTTTTTACGATTTTTGATAAATATATGAATGATCGAGATTAAAAGATTCTGAATTGGGATTCAGCGAATCAAAATACATAAGAAACATACTTGATCTAGTTCAATAAAATTTTCTTCATTTTCATAACTGCAATTTTTCGCAATTTGTAGCCATTTTCAGCGTTTTTTCGCTATTTACTCAAAATGTTGAGGGTGTACGGGCTAAACGGACTTCGGATTTGGATTCAGCGCATCAAAATACATATAGATGGATGGGTCTGGTCAAATGTTCAGATCACTTTTTTTGTGTGCCGGTGTTATTAAACAAATATGTTTTAATTTTTTTTTAATTTCCTTAGATTACATTGATTTTTAATACTATTGTTCAGATTATTAAATTCTTTTATCCCATTATGAAAAACTGATTTATATTCTATATTGCATGGAACAGTATTTAAAAACAAATTTTGTTTGTTGTATTATGTTGATGATTATCTAAGTTTTGCGATAAAAATTCCGAAAGATTTGTTGGTAAAAGATTATTTTTAATTTTGAAAGTAAAAACAAAAACGTAAAAAAGAATAAAATTCTTTACATCAAACCATTTTAATTTTCTTAACATAAATTTGATTGGCGCATATTTATCTACATTCAAAATTATTCTCATTGATTTATTTTGTAATACGTGTATTTTATAAAAAAAATTTTATTTGAAGTAGATAATATTGTTAAACAGTATACAATGTGAGCTAAAATAATAGAATTATATACAGTCTTTTTAGAGAAAAATGATAAATTTGAACTTATTCTTTTTCAATAATTAATACTGTTCCCACATATGGGGAACAGCAATACCTTCGACACTATCCTTGACTCTATACAAAAAGAGCCATTTGATTCATCAAACCAGTCCTTAGAAGAAAACGCCCTTCTCTGATTTTTTATCTAAAGAATTTATTCTTTCGAGCAATATGACTTTAAGTTCGATCACTTTCAACTGATCATTACTTTACCTTTATTTAAAGCTGATGTTTAAAACAACACAGAGTTATCACTTTCAATGATATCACTTAAATCACTGGCAGTTGTCTCAAAGAATACGTTTATAAAATAATACCACTCTTATTGTATCCAAAATAATGATCTATTTACTATTTGTAATTTGGATATTCTTTGTTGTGCTTCGCTGAAATAAAGACGCCAGCGAAAAGTTGGAATTTCCTTTAAAATAAAAATGATAATATCGTTGTTAAGTTTTGTGCTTCAGGTTCCTTTCACCGTATCTCTGAATATAATAGACCATGCTAGATTTTTTTTTAAGGAATATGTACCTATTCCTAACATTCTGATCAAACCAAAAGTTTTGACTCCTTTCGTATTATCACCAAGCCTAAACGTAATGATGTAATTTCAAATATTACTACTCTTCACAACCAACATTTTTATAGAAAACGGTACTGATATAAGCTGAATAATAAAATCAGATCGATGCATCGATCCCTTCAGCAAGCTCTCCTCTTAATCTAAAACTGGGGTCCCAAAATCCTTGTTCAGTTCAACG
The DNA here is from genome assembly GCA_963971165.1 of Philopedon plagiatum. Lineage (NCBI taxonomy): Eukaryota > Metazoa > Arthropoda > Insecta > Coleoptera > Curculionidae > Philopedon > Philopedon plagiatum. Next base: position 41,024,011 of record OZ020196.1, on the reverse strand, counting down.
CCTCTAAAACCGAGTCTTACTCTCTGTCACATCCACATAAATGACGAGGTCCTACAGAACAAAGAAGCGTTCGGTCTTGTTGCACTGTTGCAAACACATTATTTCAATGGCCTAATCAATAGCTAAAAAGCTTGGTTTTCTCTTCAAAGCCAGAAAATGATTTTCCCCTTCTAACTTATACACTCTCTATGTATCTTAAATGAGACCTAACCTAGTATACTGTGCCCACATATGGGGAACAGCATTACTTTCGACACCATCCTTGACTCTTGAATTTTGGGTTTTTAATAATAAAAAACATCACATATTAACAAAACAGCTTCACATCAAAACTAAAATGCAAACTTTGTTTGCATTGTTTTTAGTATGCGAGCTTCGTACCAAATTAGAACTTATGAACATTAAACAGAACAATGGCAATAAAATTTAACATACCTTCTGGTCATTCCCGGCCACAGCAAACATCTGAATTTTCAATAATTTTCAACAGGTCAAGTCGGAAATTGGGGGCGGCAGCTTTGATTAATATGGAAAATGAGCAACCAAAAGGGTTCGTTTCCAAGGGATGATTTCACGATTTCGCGGCCTTTTTTCGACTTCCTGCTTTGCCTTCGTAACAGAAAATGAAACTGTTTTGCTTAAACAACGTAACTCCCGCTAAAATTAAATGGATGTTTTATGAAAGGTTGTTAAATTAATGTCGCTTCTTATTTATAGCTTTCGAATTGTCTTTAACGAGCTATGGAAAAGGTACTGGTGGATTATTTTGAAACAAATTGTGTAAAATAAGAAATAAAATTATGCCTTCACAATATTTGTGATACTTTTAATTTCATTCTCTTATACCCATTGTCGTGTACATTATACATAGTGGCCCAAGATAAGTCTTACAACAGCGTTAGTTAGGTAAAATCCTTGAAAATTTATAATCTAAGCGACTACTGCAATAAGGTATGTATGTATTTTTTTTTTGCATAAACCTCGACCCCAAAACAATATTTTTGTGAAGAAAATTACTAAGATAATTTACCAAAAAAAATCCTTCTCGTTATAATTTATTACAATTTAAAAATCAGTCATCTGCCCTGTGACGTCAGGAGATGAGCAAAAATAGGTTGAACTAAATGATCTAAAGTTGAACAGGTTTGTTATGCAGCATAAAAACTAGATTATCTAGTGTCACATACTCTATCCGATTTATTTTTTCCTATTCTCAAATCGAAATGGTACGCCAAAATCGGCCTGCCAAAATGCTAAATGTGAAATAACTAAAACTTTATAAGACTCTAAAAAAGTAATATGGTAGTTGTAGCATATTACGAAATTCCAAAACGTGGGCCATTGTGCGGATATATTTGCTACTCCAGCATTCTTTGCCGTTATCGACAGTTCAAGGCGGGCACGTATTTTATCAGAACGGCATGGAACATAGACGATGTCAGAGAATGCTAGACGAGGTATAAATATCCGAAACAAAGAGTTTGTCATTTTGCAAGCAGTGCATAGCTTTTGTTATTTTTTATACGATAAAGATATGTTTGAGGCTCTGATGAACTGGAAATGGTTAATTTTTTGTTTCACTTTTTTGCATAACCAATTTCCAAATAATATTTATTTATTAATAATAACTATTAAGCTGATTAGTAACTGTATGTACTAATACCAACCTAAATATTTTTGGTAAATGACGATGTTGATATGCAAAAATTGAGAATAAATTCTCTGACCACCTGAAAATTCCTTATACAATAAGGATTTCAACAAATAATGGTAAAACAGCTATTCTCCGGGCTATATGCCCCTCCGAGCGCTGAACTACATACCAAAATTTGCTGTATTTTCTTCTAACACAGTTAGATAAGAAAATACTAATGTTTCAAATGCAAGAAACTACCAGGAAGAAGGAAGCTTTTTCTTTAGTTAGAATGTCGTCACCTGCAGACCGGTTTCGAACTCGTTGGTTCTCATCAGTACAGGATAGACGAACATACCAACCTTCCGAAAAAGTAATCCCTTAAAGCTACAACTGTCGTACTGCATAAGCAGTGAGACACAGGCAGCGTCATCCATTAGCAGTTTCAAGCATTCAGTGTAGAGTTTACCGTAAGGTAAAATTATCAAACGTATGAATGAAAGTCTACTTGTCAGGGGTACATATAAATATGCAAAAATTGAGAATAAATTCTCTAACCACCTGAAAATTCCTTATACAATAAGGATTTCAACAAATAATGGTAAAACAGCTATTCTCCGGGCTATATGCCCCTCCGAGCGCTGAACTACATACCAAAATTTGCTGTATTTTCTTCTAACACAGTTAGTTTACCTTACGGTAAACTCTACTCTGAATGCTTGAAACTGCTAATGGATGACGCTGCCTGTGTCTCACTGCTTATGCAGTACGACAGTAGACTTTCATTCATACGTTTGACCATGTTGATAGTCATAGAAACAACTTATGGCAAAGACAATGCGGCCACATTCTGTAAAATTTTTTAAAAAAACTTAAAATGTTCTGTCTGTAAGATCAATTACAGAAGGCACATTACCGGCCATAACTTAAGTCTATAGAAGCCTCATTTATTTCTCAAAATAATACAATATTAAATGAGAAAATAAAAAAAATATTAGAAAAGCGTATTCTCCCAGAGCATCGTTCCTATAGTCTATGTATAGTAGAACCATAAAGTTTTTAAATTAAATACAACAAAACAATTAGTTCTGTAACTTTTTAGCTAAGACTGTAACAAATTTAAACTTTAGCAAAATATATGATATGTCCAAAATGAAGGACTCTTCAATTTTCTTAGCATTGCTGTATATTTTACATAAGCTATCTAAAGAAAAGCGAACATACTTGAAAGCAAAATAAAGGCCTTACAATTTTTATATTTTTACTTAAAAATGAAGAAGCTAGCTAACTAAAAGATGGTGATTATACAAAAACCAATTAAAATATTCATATCATCAACAGTTTAATTAAATTAATGAGCTACTCTTTAATTTTGTTCTCCCTTATTTCACCATAGTGTGCCACAGTTTAAGTTTGATCAAATGCCCAAAGTCTTTACTCAAATTTTAGCGTCGTAATAAAAAATACTAAAAATATTTTCAGATATCTCAAACCCTATTATATTTACAGGTCTCTGCGAGCATTGTAAAAGGGTTGAGTTTTGGAAAATCGCAGTTAAAATAACTATTTAACAGACTTAAACTTTGTTTAAGTAGCATTGATAAAAATAGCTGTATGTAACGTATTTTGTGGCCCTAACTTCGAAAATGATATGCAAAATACTGTAACACGTACAGTTTTTTTTTGCTACAGGGGTTGGGGGTTTTTGCAATGTAATGTACACTGAATAAAAAATACATTTATATCGAAAACTTGTTAAATCTTAGTAAATACGTTTAATGCAATTTTATGCCATAAACAATATAAATGGTTACATAATGCTACCATACAGTGACAAAATATTGAACTTTTTTCTCTTGTGTTTAGCAACATCTTATCTTTTTAAAAACCAGCAGCAGTCGCTGATCAGCGTCCTTGGTCTCGTGTTTCCATTGTCCTGATATCCTGGTGAAATCTCTCTTCTTGTCCGTCACTTACTGCACATAAATTTTCTGGAAAAAATCCAAATGCGAGTGCAAAAAATACACATTACAAGGACATGCGACATCCTAGTAATTTATACGCTTTCAAGAGTTTGTCCATGAGGGTTTTATAGTTCCTATCTTTCTTGTTACCCAGAAAACCCTTCGCTACACTCACAAACAGTTCCGAGCTGCCAATTCTTTATCATGTAAATTTTCTTTAAAAAGGGGATCACTAAGAAGTTTCTTTATTTTAGGTCCAGTAACGATGCCCTCTTTTTCACTTCCTAAGATAGAGATCTAGCCTGTGACATTAAAATAAATCTTCCACATATATAACAACTTATCCGGTGGATTTTGGTAATATCAACGACTAGAACTTGTCATTTTTTCTAAAATACCTACAACAAAACAACCAAAAGACACTTAACTTTACGAAATCAAACTAAACTTTAAAGAAACAGAAAAATGCCTTTAAGGGCTTGTAGAATGCGTTGGAAAAACCCCCCGGCAACCCATGGTACCTCTCGTGGTAATTGATCCTAAATTGAGTAAAGCCAGGTATAACCAATTCCAAGTACTTCATAAATTTCACGATATAAGGGACAAACAGAACAGAGACGTGGTAGACCATTTATTTGAATAGATAATAAAATAAAACACACAAAGAGCATTTTCATTAATGTTCATGTCGACGAAAGAATTAGATTTAAACCATTATGGTTGAGTTGGGTTTGTGCAGAAGTTAAATGTCATATTTTTAAAATTATTATTAAAAATCTAAACAATATTATACGATTGCTTTTACCCAAATATTATAACTAAATACTTTGTTAATTCCACAGCCCTGACTTAAAGTAAACAAAGCTAAAATGTAAGTTCAAAGGACATAATTTTTCCTTTTGCATAAATCGCTGCCTACGATCCTTAACCTTACACTTCTACTCCTCTGCCTAACGAGGCAATTAAATTGTACTAAAATTAAAATGCACTCACTAAATATTTAAGCGAGGCTGGGTTAATTTCCAGAAGAAGCAAATTAACATTTAGAAGGTATAACGTCAAACGCGGTGCCTTGCTGCCGAGTCAGGAAAGCAGGATATGCTAATTAAGGAGGATTATCACCATGTTCTAGCTATATTTTTGGACGTAATATATATTTAAACGTGTCGTTTTAAAGCACTTTGGTCTTAGTAATTATGTATACCTCACAAGTATTATTTTATGATGATCAATCCACAGTATTGAGAAGGCAGGTGTAATGCACAATCGGCAAATATCGGCAAACATGAAATAAATGTCATATTATCCATTGTTGTTAAAAAATTTCCTGTAACACTATATTTAAAAAAACTTGCCACTAATTTGATTTAAATTCAAGTAAAAGGAATTAATTTAATTTAAGGACAACATAAATAAATGAATTGCCATTATTTTTAATATTATGTACATTCGCACCAATTCTACAAATTAGCGATTCGAATTGTGGTGGGGTAGATTTTACTATTATATTAAGTGTTGTTGATGATTTTGAGCGACTCACTGTTCGATCTTTTAAAAACGTAGGTTGCTTGACATTTATGTATTTAGGAACGGCTCAGTGCAAAGTATTTACACCATTTCTTCAATATCTCATCTTCGAAAATAGTGTGAAGATATTTTTCTCGAAGGTTTAGAAGAGCAGTGTGGTTATTAAACAGTATCGTTTACTTTCCTTTTTGTTGTCATAAAAAATAAATTTCTAACCTGACAAAATACTTACGTAAGTTTTATGATTTTATAGCAAAAGACCTTTGCTTTTACTGAACACAAACAGAATTTGCAAAAATTTCGTTTTTATTAAGCAAAAACAGTGTCAGCATAGCCACATTAACCTTTTTATTTTATACTACCTACTTAAAATTATTTCCTACCCAAGTAACAATACTCCCTCTAACCAAAAATTTTCAATAAAAGGATTGGAGGAAAAGTTATTAAATAAATATCGAAAAATAAGCAAAAATAAGTAAATATTTTTATTAAGATAAACAATTTATAATAAGGTTAAAACATATTCCCTATTCTCCGATATATTATTATATAATGAAACTTTATCTATAATACAGCCTACCTGCGAACAGTGACGTTTGTGTAAGTGAAAGACGCGATAAAAATTGTTTAATCGAATACACCAAGTAGTTTCACAATTTTTATCCGTAAATGTTGTCTTAGTTCCAGAAGGATAGATATACTTTGTAATGGCACTGTGAGTTCAGCTTTAAGCTGAAACAAAACGTTCTAGGGCGAAATTTTCACTACTTTCTGAATAACTAAAGAAATATTATGCAATGCCCACTATTCTCAACTTTATATCGAGTCGGCGTTCCTGTTACTCATTCCCATACCGCCCGGTCCAAGTAATGTAAAGGAAAACAAATATATACCATGCGTAATATTTCAATAGTTGTTACTCAGTTCCAGATCCATAGAATACAGGAATTTAAGCTGCTTAATACTTTATATAAACTCTTTAAGTAGGCTATTCTTACACTGCAAAAACAACTTATATTATGTGACAGGCTTCAAATAATATGTCATGTTTATCTTTCTCATAACCTAACTTTCGACCAGCTGTAAAAATTTTACGAGTATGAGAGAGAGAGAAGACGAGAGAGAACAAAATGAGAGAGAAAGAACATGAGGGAGAGACATAATTGAACTCTCCGTTGTAAAATGGATTTCTGTCATCATTCTCCAAATAAATTGGATACAGTACAGGTGTAGCTAGGACCTTTCTAATAGCTATAAATAATTTTATTCTTAGTCGCGGCTTTGTTCACGTGGGACATTAAAAAAAATTCAGGCTGTTAAGCCGTCTAAAAAATCTTTTTCGCTAAATAGTTTGGAGGGTTATAGACTACATCATAGTATAATAATATGTATAATACACATGTAGTGGGTCAGGTTAGTCATACAATTATAGTACATGCGGTTCAAATAATTATAATTATATGCGGATAAAGCCGCGGGTAACGTCTGGTAATACATTAAATAATCATTATTGAAATTCTCTCCAAAACGTCGGCAAGTTATTTGCAATAATTTAGTTGTTAACACAAGCACTGTTCTCGGAAGATAACCTAAATTAAAATAAAATTAGAACCACTGAATATTAGAGTGGAACAGGTTTAATTAAGAAAACAGGAAAATTAGCATTTAAGACGTATAAGGTTGAATGCTCCGTTCTGTTGCTGAGTTGGCTAAGCTAAAATTTGCTTTCTAAGAACGTTTATCATCCTTTATGTAAGGTAAATTATATCAACCTTTATAACAGCATTTAACTACTTAGATAAAGGACACTTTTAAAAGTAGTACAAGGTGAAACTTCATAAATACATAATGACCGAGTATTTGCTTTTTTTATTGTATCAAAATTTTTTTAATAAAAAAAATGTCAAAATATGCTACCATTTTAAAAAGTAGACCTGGTTCAATAGAAAGTTCCCTTTATTTCTGAATGGTCAGCTGCATATCCTTCTGTCACTATAAAACACAATATAAAATAGATTTTTTATTTAATCGCGTGTTTTTCTAAATACTCTTGCAAACACACATACTGTCTGCAACCCAAACATGAAGAACACTTTGCAATTAAACTATAAACGTGTCTGCTCTTTAGAGTAGCAATAAAGTTTTATGTTATAATAATCTAATAATTATTATTGAAAAAATGTTGGAAACTTCATCATCGTTCAGCACCAGATACCGGGACTTTAATGTGACGTTCTTGTTGCCCTATTTTGAGAATTGCGCCACAACTGCTTAGATTAATGAAAAATAAAATATCTTTTGTAACTCTTTTCAGAATAACATAATTTCTGACATTGAGAGATCTGGGCTCATGGTTTAAAATAACGAAATGAAATAATAACTATATTATTACAAAAAAAAGTCGAGCAACTTTAATACATCGCTTATACTTTTTCTCTTTTTTTAAGAAGGTTACTTTTATTTAATTAATGGTTTCTACGTTAAATATTTTCATTTGTAACTATAACCATACTGACATTTATATTTTTAACCCAACTTTATTTCTCTGTGTTTGATGTAATCTATTGGCTTAAAAAAAAGTATGTTTTTTTAATTTACTGCATTATAATTACATTTTTACAGTAACTGAATATTTAGCTGTAGCATTTAACAGGCTGTTTTAAATTTTTATTATTTTTTTTAGGTAAGCGATAGCGGAACAGAAAATATCTTTTGCAATAAGTATTTTCTATATAAGTTCACTAATTTAAATCCCCAAATTATAATATTTATGCACTTAAATACCGGTAAGTAATGTTACAATATGGCAATTAACTATTTTTTATTTCATTAGTTAGTGTCAAATTAAAATTATTTGAATCGCATAAAATCGAAAGCACAGTATGGAATATATAGAATAATAATAAAAAAGGTTAACAAGACTGTTTTTCCTTTGAAAAACGGTTAATTTTGCAAAAATCAGTGACTAAGAAAATTTTGCAAAAATAGGAATGACCCAAAAATTTCATTTGGCAGTCTTAAATAATACATACATAATTTTATCTAAATTGCCTCCACATGTACAAAGCGATTGAAAAGATATTACGGAAATCCAATTTTAAATAGCGACGGGACAACTGGGATTAAAAAGAATCGATAATCCGATTTTTAAAATAATCGGAATCATCTGATTTGTCTAATTATAAAAATCGTAATTCAATGTGTAATAAGAAAACTCTAATTCAAAGTAAAAGAAAAAGCAAAAGTTTTTACTAGCAGATGTACCAAGTATTAAAATTAGCTTTACTGGATTAAACAACCGCATTGTGAATAACTACACCTTATTTGTAATTGCTGCGTCATTAAATTTTAGGTATTGCTACTTCTTTATTTGCGCGATATTATTTAATGTTCCGGATTTTATTAATATCCTTAAACACTAACATATATAATAATAAAATATCGTTTATACGACTATATAAAAAACAAAAACCGACTTAAGTCAATTAAAAATAAAAATAAGCTTTTTGAAAAGCAATAAGCATAATGAAGTAATAATAAATACTTTATGAATCAGCAACAACGTTATTCGCAGCGACAGAAATTTAAATTATAATTAACATATATCCCTAGAAATCATAAGTGGGGAGGAATCATCGATTATGGTAATCGGAATATGACGCTTAATAAAAATAAAAGTATTATAAGTTTAAGCGCTGCATAGATCATAATTTAATTATGAGCATAATTCATAACTTAATGATTCAATTTTTAAAATACTAATTCAGTTATGCCCACCAATTTTAAGTCACTTGTGGGAAACTATGTTTCCATGGGAAAAGGGGGGGGGGGCATAAAAAAGTTATATGAACCTCTATGAGCCTTTTTCACATACAGCCTATACAGACTTTATAATCCTCAAATTACGGTCCTGACATATAACTGGAAAGTTTTGATTTAATTTGTTCAATTTTGAAACAAGAGGAATTAAACACCATAGAATTAAGAAATCCGCAAGTTCATTATAAAGACAAAAGAGCAGACAGAGTTAGTTTTGGCAACATTTGAATAATGACTCTCCTAGGATGAAAGTTCCGGAAGTTTGCAAAAAACCGCTGCGCTCCAACCCATGCATAAGGTTCAGCACTGGAGATATCTAAATTTTATAACTTTAATACCACAAAGTCTTAAGTTATTCTACCTAACGAGTATAAAAACATTTCGCTCTGAATTTGCACTTTGTGCTTGATTTATATTGTGGTTTTATGTCTCTGACATTATAAAAATGGAAGGTAAATTTCATTCAAGTTTTTATAAATTCATAATTATAATAGTTATTGTAAAAGGTTAATTAATTTTAAATGTAGTATTAAAACATCACTTAAACCTGTTTCAAATTGCTTTTGTTCGACTTTTTTTTCTATTGCCGGTACACATTTACTGCACTTGGAGTCGCTTAAACAAAAAACAGAATACAGGGTAGGCCAAAAAATATGAATGTCATTCAAGAGTAAAGTACCTTTATTTAAAAAAAGAACAGGGAAAAGTGGCATGAAGAAAAGTTATTTGAAATTAAAAGTAATGTCCAGATTTAGAGTCATAGGCTCCTAACTAAAAAAATTTTTTAGTGAAATTTTTTTTTTATTATTCAAGTCAGATACATATTCAGCTAGACTCTAGAGCAAAGTAAATGAAATATGCGTAATATTTAAAAATTCATTCAAATCGGTGTTAATTTTATTGAACTTCTTATTTTTTAAGGAACCCCAGACTCTACGGCTGTGGCAAGGATATTTAATCTAACTTTAACATTTAAAATCTGATTTTAACGTAAATCTAATTACTTTATTGTTGTAAGGCTTATATCAAAAAACTTTTATCGAAAGCCAAAAAATAATATTAATTTTTTTTACTTAAACGTCAAGGACAATTTACAATATTAATACTAATCAGCAGTTTAAAAATGAAAGACACTGATAAAAATGATTCTAAAAGCTATGACAAATGCAACAGTTAGAACGATAAAACACAGTACAAAAAATGAAATAACGACTTGTCTCTGTATTCCCGCTCAATAAATCTACTTGTCCGCTCATAGAATTCCCTAAGAGTAAATCGCAATACCGTGCCAGGGATATTTCGACAATGATATCTTGTAGAATTTTCCAGTTTATCGATGCTATTAAAAGTCGGTCTTTATCATAGAGAAAATATATAGTAGAGAAATAATGTCAATTACGAATGCGGCAAATTTACCGAGCTGAATCCGTAAACAAAGACGGTCCTCTGCGGGCTTGCGCATTGTCGAACGTTTGCCTTGTGATAGACAGGACCGTACTTCAAAATTTATTTCACATGACGTGAATCTTTTATCGAGTAATAAATGCTAAATATATTACTTGTAATTATTCTTTTTATTAATGATAAAAATGTAACCATTAGTGAGATTTTAACAAAAAGTGTATAGTTTGTTGGCTTAAATCTGAGTTTTCTTGCTATACAAAACTGTCGATAATTCCTCGAAAATAGCTCAGTTTATATATATACAGTGCGTCTCTTTAATGTCCCCCCCTCTTAATTTTTAAACGTTACATTTACAAAATTGAAAGTTGAAATAAAATATAAACATAGTGTTCTAAACAATAGAAATAAAATATGCAACTGTTTTAAGAAGTAAAATAGTAAATCAAAAAAAAATACATGTGTATATTTTATTGGATTGGCATCCCATCCTGTATAATTATTGAACAAAGCAAGTTCTAGGGTGAGATGTAAATATTTTTACACCTATTTACAGTGTGTGCACTTGATACTTTGCTGAAAGCGCTACTCCTTACGGCCCCATGTCAATCTAATCCACCGATATCTTAGCGATCCTTTGACGAAAGCGCTTTTTTCTTTCGCCATCCCTTTTAAAATACTCCCCTCTACCCTAATCCACTAGTATTTTTAGTGCCCCTTTGACGAAAGCGCAAATATTCCTTTTGGACACTCACCCTTCTAATCCACTGATATCTTAGCGATCCTTTGGCGAAAGCGCTTTTTTCTTTCGCCATACGTTTTAAAATACTCCCCTCTACCCTAATCCACTAGTATTTTTAGTGCCCCTTTGACGAAAGCGCAAATATGCCTTTTGGACACTCACCCGTCTAATCCACTGATATCTTAGTGATCCTTTGGCGAAAGCGCTTTTTTCTTTCGCCATCCCTTTTAAAATACTCCCCTCTACGACAATCCACTAGTATTTTTAGCAAATATGTCTTTTGGACACACCCTTCTAATCCACTGATATCTTAGCGATCCTTTGGCGAAAGCACTTTTTTCTTTCGCCATCCCTTTTAAAATACTCCCCTCTACCCTAATCCACTAGTATTTTTAGTGCCCCTTTGGCGAAAGCGCAAATATGCCTTTTGGTCACACGCACCCTTATGCAATATAGGGGAAGGAGGCATTGACACTATATATGACCTTCTTACACCATCTTACCCCTTATACAATGCCCCTAATACACACACCCCCCATCAGTGCCTTTCTGACACCTTGACCACACTCAATATACGTCACTGACAAATATTTCTACTTCCCGTGTGTGTATTCACTTCAACACCGGAGTGCATTTAAGATAAATTATATTTTTTACCTCCTATTCTTTCACATATTGATATAATTTAAATTTGGAATTAAACTATTTCTATTTATGCACTACTTGTAAGAAATAGACTACGAAATAATTCCTTATATTTAAAAGTTGGATACATAATTGGCGAAACATATGAGATGTCTTTAACACTTTGTAAAGACTATTTTTGTATCGAAATAACAAGCTTCAGAGGTTCCCTATATTCGCCACCCCAACCAAAAATACCATAACATACAAATGACAGATTTTTTCGGCCCGGTTCTGTTCGTCGCGTTGCGTCATTGAGTTCAACAACCACTTTTGCTAGACGTCCCGAGTGCGCATGCCTCGAGAGGACCGTCGTTTAAAAATCTGACTGCCGCCCAATGCGTACAAACGCACTTTTTCGCCCATACATTGGACGGATTCAGCTGGTGTCGCGAATACGTTGTGATGGTCTAAATATATCTTGTCTATGGTCTTTATACACTTTATATTTCAAATTGAGAACTCTATTGGTGTAAGATGAGGCCTTTTGTTGAGCTATTTTGTAAAAAGGGTGCAAACAGCACTAGTCTAGATTATCTGAAAACTATCACCGTTCCGTTCCGTCACTATAAAATTGTATATTCTAAGACATTATACAATATCTTGTAGTGTTTGGAGTTCTGTCTTAAAAATAAGGATACAATTAACACTTTAAACCCGAGACTGCAAAAAATTGCGTATCGCGCAAGGCGTCGGTTTAAATCAGAACACATCAAAGGATGCCGAAAATAAAATTATTTGTGGCAACAAATTTATTTAAAAATTCTAGTAATTCAGGCATCAAAATTAAAATTATATATAAATGTGTACCCATATAAATATGTGCTGGTCTGATAGGTCGGAGAGTAATTGGCCTCTTCTTCATCCAAGAGACATTAAATGGAGAAAGATATTTGGATCTTCTAAGAAATGAAATTTCTATTCTTTTTTCTATTTTCTATTTCCAAATAATCATAAGTAAGTGTTGCCAATACTGTTCGGCAATATCTCAATGGTGTTTTTTTTAAAGATGGATTGGACGTAGGCGTATAATCAAGTGGCCAGCTCGGTCTCGGGACTTGGCGCCCCTTGACTACTTCTTGTAGGTCCACCTGAAAAATGTTGTTCTCAAAAGTAAGTCAAATTACCTCGATGATTTAATAGAAACAAAATGTAGAAGAATCGAGGAAACTGACATTCTTCTAAACCTTTTGCATGTTTTTCGCAGTATTTGGCTTACTGCCAAGAAGTAAATTGACAACATTTTAAACATTTGGTTTAGTTTTCTACATCAACTTTTCAATTATTTCCTCCTGTATTGTTTATTCTTGTACTAAATGTCCAAATAGTATAGCGTCTTTTGCGTTTCCAGTTTGACGAATTTTTTTTAAAACTTTACATACAGTATATTTAGTTGTTGGATTTCTGTCAGGATATTTGTGGTTAAAAATATCACAAACTTTTTATTGCGTTCGCATTCTTCTCTCCACAACCCAGTGTTATTAAAATTTCAGTTCTTTGGGTTTTTGTTGAAAGATCCATTTTTTGTAAATAAACGAAACTTACAATGTCAGACAATTCAGGTAAACTTTCGTGTACAGGTATTTTAAGGTAAAATACAATAAAATAACGACTTTTAACCACCATTTTCTCAAAAACTGTTAACTTTAGCATAAAATGTTACCATTAAGAAATATTCGTAATTTTAAGATTAATTCGAAAATTGAATAAAATATAGATCGTTAGATTTAGAAAAAAACAGTTCGTGTCGATTTCAGGAAAACGGTAAACTTGACAACTACGCCGAACTCACCATTGAATCGAGCGTAATTTCGTACCTTACACAATTTCATAAAAATCAGATGAACGGTTTGCAAGATCTTTCGAGGTTTCCATATTTTTGTTACAGACTGTATAGCTGTTTGTCTAATACAAGATATTGCATTTTTGTTGCAAATCCATAAAACTTTGAAGCTCTAAGCAGACCATAAGGAGAAAAGAAATCGCGTGTTGGCCCAAGTATACTAATAGACAAACTAAGTTCACTAAACCCGTAAAAAATGAAACACAAAATCATTTTAAACAGAAAAAAATCCATGCGTTTATTTTTCTTCCGTCTAGTCTTTTCATATTAAGTAAAATAACAATATCCACAAGAACAATGCGCTATAACAGAGAAACTTTACACTCGCAACAATGACCACGCTTGGGAATCGCCGACTTAATGAAAGACCCACATAGAGGACACCAGCAGCGACTTTATTATGCACTTTTTGTTTTTATGCTTGACAATATTGCTAACTGTGGATGGGACGTTGAAAAATGGCTCGCAAGTTGACAGTTAACTTGGTTGGACGGCAAAATTAAAGAGGTGAAAATGCGGTTGAAAACCGGAATGGAAAAATTAAATGTGTGGTTATATTGTGCTCGTGAAGAGCGGACACATATTTTAAATTAGCGATGAGGTAGTTAATTTTAATTTTGGTAAAGATATATGCGACCTTGTTAGTGCTTGTAATCACGAATCACTTTACAATTGGATTATTTCAGTGACAATTGTAAATCATTTTACCATATTTTCCTGTTCCAGTGACAATCGGTGTAACATTAAATATGATATTATTGCTTATTAGGACAGGGAAATCTACGGAAAAATTTCTGTATTTGAACTGTAAACAAACTACAAGATAAGAAGGATATAGGCACTTAGGTTATTTTCATAAATTTACGCTATTTCCCAAAACTACGCGTAAGTGCACCGATAAAGTAAAAGAGACAAATGGAATAATGCTTAAGCTTAAGCTGTATTTTAAACTGAGAGATGGTTTCTAAAAATGCTCTTTTAAGCACAAGTAAAAATAAACTCACTGGAAAAAATGTATGTAAGTGGGAAATCTAGGTCAGAAAACACTTAAAATAGCAAATTGCATTAAAAAGTGTAAACACAGTGCACATTTTGCAGTTATAAATGATGTTGAAAAAGACAACTTAAATATCACTGTTTTAAATCATCATTTATAACAGGTATTTAAATATATTGTTTTCTTCTACTAAAACCAGACTAATTAGGTTAAAGTGATGTATAAGATTCATAGGAACCTATTCGATGTAATAGCGAACCAATAAGTATCTAGCCAGTTCTGTAAGAAAAATGAAATCCATATTTGTATTTCGAAGAAAAATTTTGCAGTTGAGTTGATACTACAAATTAGGCATACCATCACAGTCTTCGTTTTTAGTTTAGCGACAAATGCGGTATTTTGGATTGTACATCCAGTTTTTCTGACGTTAGAAAAATGCTTTAAAAATGCTTTCAAGTAGTTATATTTTTAGTTTGTTGATTTTCATTTTTAACGTTTTATTTTAATTTGTTTAATAAAGCTGTTGTATATTTTGAGTCACGGTAAAAAACAACTTCAAAGCAATTAGCAATTTTCACTGTTAATTTCTCAACGGGCCATAAGAAATTAAAATGGTAGGAATGGACGCTGCATACGGTTCTTAATTAGATAAGCGGTATTTACGTACAAAGTTTCTGTTCTATTCTAAAGTGGTTTAAATTCTAAACAAAATATATTTATACTAGTGTGTCCACTAACGCCGGTTGCCCATACTAAGTAAAATAGGTAAGGTAAGGTCGCGGTCGCCGCTAAATGAGTCCGAGAAAATTTAATTCGAAACTTACTATAAGTAACTAGAGCGTCTGCTAAACTCAATTTATTTTAATTTAAAAAAATAGAAAGTAGTTGGTTACGTTGTTAAATCCATAATTTTATTTTTAAATCAAATAAATCAGCGCTAAATTTAGACCTTTATCGACAATTGGGTGCTTAAAACAATTTAATTTTGACTAAAATGAAGTATCTTCAATTTAGGGAAAAACCAGGAATACTTGTAAATGGAAGTCTTTCAATTACTTTTAAAAAATAAGTTTCCTGCTTAAGCACACATTCAGTTGAATTTTCCCTGGAACTTTTAAATATTGGAAACTGATAAGTTTATCAATACACAAATTTAATATATTCTTAAGACGTCCCATTTTTCCAGCTTATAATAAGCTTTATAAAACATAATTAAATCTAATTAAGCCTAATTAGGAAAAGCCATTCATTAAAGTCGTCTTTAAATGGAATTTTCTTTTATTACCAGCTTTCGGTTTTGGCGTCCTCTTTGTAATTAATAAGTGATCTACAGGAACTGGCTTCTTTTAATTAAAAGCAGAGGGCTGTAGTCTAAAAAGCCTTTGATAAATCAAAAAATCCGTCTTTAGTTCTCTAGAAATCTAACTAAAATGCAAATTGCTTGGCATACATAAGCTGGTTTGAAAATTATGTCTTAATGGTTGTCGCATAATATAAAGGCAGGAAAAAAATCAATATAGTAACTATATTGCCTATTTTTCTTTTGTCAGTAACCATTAGTTATTTTAACAGAACAATTGAGTAATATCTACGTCGCCATTAACTTATCGGATCATTTTTATTGCAAGTTATCTTGTTTGCGAAGTACCTCACGCGAGGTTAATAGTTTTTAAATGTACATTGTTTATTAAAATAATAAAGACATTTTTTCCACTAACTATGAACGCCTTTTTTGTTTCGTTGACAAAATAGACCAAAAAGTTCTGCGAAAGTATTTCCACGAAATAAAATTGTAAAAATGCCACAGTTGGCTAATATTGAATAACAAAAGCCAAAACTATATTTTCTTTTTCAAAAGACGAATTGTACTTAAAAAGAGATAAATTTTAATTTCTTTTTGAGGTATCCACCATATTATATGAAGGCGATAAAAGGTGCTCTAATACAGGGTGACTCTTTTCAAGTGTTACAAGGCGATATCTCGAAAACGGTTTGCAATATTTTCATGAAATTTTGGTTAGTTAATAATAAGATGGGAAGACATACTTAAACATATTTTTGACATTTTGACAAACATGTTTTAACGATTATTTCTCAGTTTATTGCTAGGTTCCCGGATTTGACCCCCCTTGACTTTGTCTTGTGGGGCTTTATAACGGACAAAGAGATGGCGACTGCACCTACAACTTTAGATGATATAATAGACCGAATCCGCTTTGCCTGCTTATTTTTAGTGACACCTGAAATGTTACAGCGGGTACGAAATTCATTTAGAAATAGAGTGAGAAAGTGTTTGGAAGTTGAAGGGGAACATTTCAAACAACTTCTCAAGCATTACAGACGATAAGTAAGTTGAAATTAAATGATAAATATTTTTTTATAACCTAATAAATCATAATAAAATTCCCTGACCGAAATAGCAAATAAAAGAAATACAACAACGTAGTTTTTTACATAGATTCGGATTTTTTAAACGAAAGTGCATCGGCCCATATAAAATTCCAAAGCTGAAAATAGACAGAGGGGGCAAATGTCAAAAATTTGTTTAAATATGTCTCCCCCATCTCCCTATTAACTCACCAAAATTTCATGAAAATATCCCAAACCACTTTCGAGATATAGGCTTGTAACACTTTAAAAAATTCATCCCGTATAATTCACTGGCGCAAACAAAAATTTTATTTTTAGAGATCCTGTCGTTTCCAGTTTAAATTACTAAAAGTTGATTTTTTCTCACAGTGAATATTCACTAGTAATGCCACTAGAGGTCAAATTATTTCCGGAAATTTTTTCGAGCTCATGAATATTTTGAAAATTTCCCGAGTAGCAGACGAGGGAAATTTTCTAAAAATATTCATGAGCGAGAAAAAATTTTCCGGATTTTAATTTGACCTCGAGTGGAATTCGGTAAGAAAATTCCACACCGAATTGTGGTTGAAAATCAAATATTTTTAAAATTTATTTTTATTTATTTTTTATAAACTGTTGATTTCTACTGATTGTAGTAGCTCAAAAGTGCTATTTAGGAATAAAAAAAATAATATTCTTTCATTTTATAGTTACTTGAGCTTACTACAAGTGGTAGAAAAGGGTTTTTCCGGAAGCTGCATGAACAGATTCACAAGCGCTTTATAGCTTTGGCAGCAATTATACAGGCCTTCAAATTGGTAACTTCTTCTTATTGTAGTTGAATGGGAATACTATTTCAAGATAGAAAATAGTATATTCTTCTATTTTACATAAGTTTTGAGTAACTACAAGTGGTAGAAAATTGTTTTTTTTTTTTGCGTTTTTATTAACGTGCGTTATGCGCGCTTTAATGGCATAGAATTCATAATCAGTGTCAGCAAGCATCAATCATAGGAGGCTGTGATCATTGTATTTTGACATTTCAAATCATTAAAAAAATTCGCGTTTTGTTGCAATAAAGAATATTGCACAGCCAGTAAAACCAACAAAATTCGTTGTTTAAAAAATGAATAGATTTGAAAATTATACTATATGCAAAATATGCGTGAAATTGTCTGATGTAATGATCAATCATCGTACCATGACTTATTTACTTGCATTAATAGAGGATTGTGGCTCTAATTTCATGAAACAAAATTTGTTCCGAATTGTTCACGGATATTTGCATCTAAACTAGGCAAAATTCAAAGTGTTGAATGGGAAAAAGGTGAATAAATTAGTTTCTAAATATTATATATATTTTATTAGACATAGACACTTAATTGAAAATATTCAAAGTCCTGCATTTTCGCCATTAAGAAGAGAGGAGGTGTCCGAAGAATATAGAAAACATCTTAGCTTTGTAATTAAAATGTATCAAAACTAAATATTATGTGAAAAAATAAAAACCAGTTTGTCAAAAATGGTCAGTTATTGTAAACGTCAAAAAATTTCCAGTATAATTCGCTGTTGGGTACCCCAGAAGAAAAAAATTTTCACTAAAATACCTCCGTTGCTATGATGATCTGTCAAAATATCGTATTTTGATTGGTTTAACATTATAGGTGTGGAATTTTCAGTTTAAAACTCGCCTTAAGCCCAATAATCGATATGCAAAATATTATTAGAATTTCAGTTTTCGGGCCAAACAGTCCGTATCACAAGAAGCCAGGAAAATTAGTTTTGTGGGAATTAAGATTAACATTTAGTAAACGATTAACCAGACCTTATTTAAAATTACCAGAAAAAACGTTTAATAGAGCAAATTCAGAAAAAGTACACATTATTATAATAAAAGCTACTATCAAGAAAAGCTTCAAAAAACCGTTAGTGAATATAAAACATCGACCAGCTAGAGAAAAACTGAAATACAAAAAGGTAACCGTCCTGGTAAAAAATCAAAAGAAATTAAACAACAATTTTAGAAGTGCATTAAGTTAGTTGGTTAATTTTAAAAGTAAACGATTTTTTGTTATGACTTTCATTTATTTGTTAACGATTCTTGATTATTCTGCTCTTTCATACACACTAGCTAAATCACAAAAAAAGTCTCGGCAGACTTGTTTACTCTTTCATTAATAAACAGTTTATTTGATCATTAATAAAATCCACTTAAACGATTTAAATCAATAGACTAATTGGCAAATTGGAAATACATTTTGCTCTCTAGTAATTATATTAATATTATGTAACATTATTAGCTTTCCTCGGAAATTTATAACTGAAAAATTGCCCGAATTGTATCCCAGTGTATTGAATAGAAATTTAATGATAAAAATAATTAATTTATTATTCTTTACCGACACGAAAAATGCGATTACCTCGCTACATACAAAAGAAATTTTTTACTCAGTTCCTTAAAAATGACCTGCATAGCATATTTTAATAGCATGTTTCTAATTGACTTAGACTGAGACGTTTTAAAACTGCTTTAATAAAATGTTATAGTCAGATTCTCCAACGCTAGTCTGGTCTAATTTGACAACCAAACGCTTTAAACTAACAGATGAACAGATGTAAGGATAAGAGACAACTAATTTTTATCTCTAAGCTTTTTCGTAAAATAAAGAAAATGGCAATTTTAGTACCTGCTTTCGACTATAACAGAACTAATTTCATTACAGCAACTCGTTTCAAGATGAAAATCATTTGGAAATCAAGCAAATCACTGAACTATCAGAATAATTCATAAGTTTTTACTGGCGACTTATTAACAATGACGGGACAAGAAGCTGCCAAAACATAACTGATCAACTATAAGATCGTAATTTAAACTAGTACTAAATCTTAAACCTTTTTAGTGAATCTGAACGTTAGTGTCTTCAAAAGCTAGGCTGTAATATTATGTTAGTTGTCCAATTGTCGGACTGTCAAAGGCGAGACGTCAAGAAGTTACTTCATTTTGACACGGTTTAATCTCAAGAAGTATGATTTCTTTAATGATATAAGCTATGAGAGCTCTTGTTCTAAATTTATCGGTATTCAAAACAGCCATACGGGGGTTTTGAGAAAAGCAAACATGAGCATGTCTTGATGTGGATAAAGATCGCTAATCTATAAATTTCTTAATTTGGCGTGCAAAATACACAGTAAGTTATAAAGAGATATTTTACTTCTGTGTCTCACAAACTTATTTTAGTGCATAGAGTCTTCAGTTCTATTCTAATATACAGTGTGTCCACGAATGGAGTAGACAAGAGGGAAAATTCATCAAAAATTAAAAGATCTTTATAAAAAGGTTTTGCTTGCTTTAAAATTAAGATACATGGCACGATACCAAAAATTTGTTTTTTTGTACGAGGTATGCAAAAAAATACAAAATAAAGTTGCCTTTTTTTAAATTTTAATGTAAAACGTTAAATAAAAAAGTCGTTGTAAATTAAAAATACAAATTCTTGATTCAGAATTTTAAGTAAAAATTTAAAATTTCTAAATTATGGTTTTAAAATGTTTTTTTTATATTGCCACCTTGTTTTATTAAACCTTTGATAACAGACGATTTTTTCAAATTAATAAAAAGGTTGTCTTTACAAAAATACAAAATTACATAAATGGTGAGAATTGTTATCGCTACGTTATTAAATAGTTTCAAGAAAAGTTTCCAAATATACAGTTATGCAGAAGTTCAGTACATAAGTTAGTAATCAAATTAAAAAAAAAACTGGATACGTTAGTGATTTAAAGAAGACCAAGAAAAGAAACGATGCTTCTACAGTATCAATTTTGCAATCTGTTGGTGAAAATTCCATTATGTCTTTGAGAAAACGACCACGAAGTTTACAATTGTGAAAAAGCAAATATTCAGAATGTGTTTTAGAAAAGTAAAATTCGTCCTTCTAAACCAATTTTTAACCAAACTTTGGAAGATAGGGACCGTTACAAACGCTTTGATTTTTGTTTGTGGGTCAGTGATGAAATTCTAAGTAACAACGTGAAATTTCATAAACTGATAATGTTCTTAGATAAGTTAACCTTCAGTACAAACGGCACTGCAGCTTCTTAGAATGTGAGAACTTGGGTGGGGAAAACCTACAATTTAGTATTGTGAACCGCCGTCAGTATTTAAAAAAAAATAAATGTCTTTGTTCTTATTTACATCTGGAGTCCTTTTTGTCAGGCAAGTTAGAAAATTTGCCTCTTCGATATCGCTGAAATATATTGTATTATCAGCCCGATGGGTGTCTAGCACATTATGCTGCGGAAGTAAGGGATTGCCTCAATCGCAGATTTGGAAATCGATGCATGGGCCGAAATAGTCAAATTTTGTGACCCCTTAGGAGCCCCGATTTGACAATTTGTGATAATATGTTTCTATGGGGGCGCATTGAATAACTATGAAATGCTCATTGAAAATGGCGACGAACTTTTAAAGCAGAAAAGTTTAAGAGCGATAGAATCGATTCCACTGGAAGAAATAAGAAAACGCTTTACTTTTTCTACGTCACGTAAGTTGGACAAATGCGTAGAATATGGATTAAAAGATTTTGAAAAAAAAATATGATGTGCCGTTAATTTTTTTAGTTTAATAAAATAAGAAATATTTCTCGGATATTACGAATAATATTTAATATTCTATTAGTAATATTCTTTAACCTGTATGAGTCTTTAAGTTTGGATTATATAGCTATTTACCTAACAAGTGCGGAAAATGAATTTTTCCGCACGAGTCTGCCGTTCACCGAACGACGCGTAGCGGAGTTCGGTGAACCAGCCGAGTGCGGAAAAACATTTTCCGCAAGTGTTAGGTACAATAGTTTTTCTACGAGCGTGAGGAAAGTCAACAGAATTAATCAAAAGTTGAGATATTTTTATCTGATTATAAGTGCTTATAGTTTATTTAGAAACATATTTTATTAGATTATTGATAAAGTAAACATAAAGTAAAATATTATTAACAATAATAGTTACATGTCAAAATCTAATACCTAATTATTTATATTATAATTTATTGTAAAAGTACAATTATTTGCATTACTTAAATTTATAGCAGATGCTAGTTGCTTGTTGAATGGCTGTAATTTTGGATCTGTTGCTCTTTGCTGTTCTGGGATAATAATGTCAGTCGAGTGTAGTTCATTTTCGAATTCCTTTTCAAAGTTGTGCTGAGTACTTGGGCCTGGCTGTATGTCAGTGGAGGCGATAGAGCTGCTGGTAGTATCTGATTGCGGCCTGAATATCTTGCTTGCAATACACTTTTTATTTTCCAGGGATTCATCCAGATATCCTTCGGCGACATTTGTTGATTGCCACCCGCCATGACGTTTAAGATTCGTTATCCCTACTCCAGCATCTGCAAGGGCCGTGGCAGAAGAGCGCCTATAGCAGTGTCCAGTGTAGGCTTCTGGATGCGGAAGTCTTAAATATGCGGCTACATCTCATGGTATCTTTCCAAATTTGTTTATACCAACACACTGGATACTGCATTCTCCGTTGTGATACTGGACAAAAAATCTCTTGTGAGGAGTATGTTTCGGTCTAAGCAATGTATATTTTCTGACACACTTTAAGTTCCTCTCCCCAGTACTTACAAAACTTCTACTTGTGTGCGTTTTATTGTCGGGTATTTTAACTAAAATCATGGAGCTTTCCTCTTTCAAGTTTTCGATTAATAAATTTGTTAATTCTTCCCGTCTGCACGCCCCAGCTATTCCGAAAATTGTCGCCACTTTATGGAGAAGATAGATGTTATCAGGAGCATTGGATAAAAGCTTCTCTATGTCATCTGTACTTAAAATTTTTGATTTTTTTGGTCTAAAACCAACCATCTTTTTCTTGAGAAAAGCAATTACCTTGAAATATCTGCTTATGTCGATATTTTTCTTGAGCTTGAGCATGGTTTTCAGCATTGAATATTTTGACCAGAGTGTGGATGGTTGACAGGATGCAGATAATTCGGAAAAATACACTAAATAAATATCCTCTTTATCAAAACTTGTAATGCCCTTCGTTACGCTCCATTTGCAAAAGATCTCGTATTCTTTTTCATATCTTCTCTTTGATTTTTCTGGTAACAGGTCCGTTTTCACATTTTCTGCTATCAGAAGAATCTCATCGGGAACTCCCTCGCTGGTATTTTCATCGATTCCCTCGAGACAAATATTCATTTTTAATGAGGATTCACTTATTCACGAGCAAAATATTTTAGAAATGCACTGACAGTTTTCTGACAATAAACAAACAAAAATGAAAGTAAATAGCTGGTTAGTTACACATGGTAACTAAAGCATTTCGCAACCACCATAATATACCGGCTTATTATTAATTTGATATATTGAGGTGGAAAATTATTTCCACACGGTGCGGAAAATTATTTCCACACGGTGCGGGAAAATTAATTTTCCACACTAAAATGTGTGTGGAAAATTCAATTTTCCGCCCGCTCGTAGAAAAAATATTTTTTGCTCTAAAGACATTGTTATTATTTTGACAAATACGTCACAGTCATCATAGGTGTAATTAAATAAAAAAGGTTACAATGTGATTTTAAAAGCATCATTTAGAAATTTCAAATTTTTACGTCAAAATCTGGAACAAGAATTCTTTTAAAATTAACACAAGTTTTTTATTTAACGTTTTGCATTAAAATTTAAAAAAGGGCCAAATTTTACGTTTTTGCATACCCTGTACAAAAAAGAAATTTTTGGCATCGTAGATCTTATATCTAGAGCAAGCACAAACTTTTATTAAGAATGACCTTTTTTCGTATCTGTAACTTTTTGGTCCATTTATCCTTTTGTCTACCCCATCCGTGGACATACTGTACTTATATTAAATATTTAGAACCAAATTAGCAGGTTCTGTAAATCAGCATTAAACAAAAGTTATGGCACCAAAACCAAGTTTAGTAATCGTATTATTCGCATGCCATCAAAAAGTTTAGTTAAATAATGGCATCGGTAAGACGTCCTACGTGATTATGAAGAAATTCCATGGGGTAAGAAAGCGGGCCCAAGTTCGTGCACTAATAAGATATTTTGAATAAAATTTTAGCGTTTATGCTGTTCATAGAACCGGAGCATAAAGGTTTTATACTAATGATAATAACAGGCTAAGACAAAGGTTTTGCATAAATAAGTGCCCGACTGGATCCGAAAGTTCCCCATTTTTCGGATATGACGCAGTATTTTTTAAAAAACATTACTTTATTTCTATTTTAAAAACAAATTTATTTTTGACCCATGTTGTTAGAAATAATAAGGAATTACTACTAAAAGTTAATCTAATTAAAGCACACATTTTTATGAACATACTTCTAACATAAACATTGCTGCCTTGGGAACATTTTTCCAAACATCCACATATTTTTGTTTAATTAACTTTTCAAAGTCGCTCAGAGACGTATCTTACAAACAGTTAATTGGAAGATCTATTTTTAATTAATGTTTTAGTGAGAAACAAAGCACTGCAAAATTACTAAGATTATTTCGAGCTTGAGGTTCCGCTCCTTTACTAAAACGGAAACGAGTAAAGCCCGCCATTTTGTTATTCTATTTAGATATTAAGGGGGTGTTTACCTAAAAAGCTTCTTTACCACACTTTTTATGGTTGGAGTAACTGGATATTATAGAACGGCTTTAGAATAATAGATAATCCCCGCAAAAATATTTCTGTAAGTGGGAGCCAAGTTCTCGTGACTGTTTGGCTGTTAAAGGTAGTGAGATTTGATTTAGAGCCAAGTTAAATTTCAGACTTTATGTGACTGGGCCATTACTCACTATAGAAACCTGACATGGCTGTGACTATTTAAGTTAGTCACATAAAGTTATTTTTGGTTGAATATGGGGCGAATCGCGTCAGATGTCCCGGCGCGATGCGCGAGCCTCCAATCATGTCATTTTAAACTCATGATCTCATTAAAACGCCATTAAAAAATAACTGAAACATTATTTTCGATGTATTTTTTCCTCAGCTATACACAGTAAAAAATCCAGTTGATTAACCACAAGAGATATCTGATTTTATTGGCCGGATTAAATTTTTTGATTTAATTTGTAATTATTTTCTAAATCAGTTTCATAATCTTCGTTATGATTCAAACAAATTACTCATTCTCGATTACTTTAAATCGATACTGATCAAATGCATAAAAAAGACAAACATATTAAATCATATTTCCTTGTTAAAATAATCACAATAATCAGTATCAATCACCTACTGACTAAAAAATACTCAAACTTCTAAACCAAGCCGCCAACACATGCGCAGTACGCAACCTTTTAATCACAAGGGAGTACCGATATCCATCCACCCCGCTGCAATCTGCAAAAATTCCATTTAATCGGCATAGGTATGGCGGTTTCTGTGGTAGTGCAATGTGCAATGTGAGGTTATAACGAATGAAGTGGTCAACCTGTTCTAAAATTTTACGAATATTCTTTTAAAAACTTTGTTGTTACATCATGTTGGTGAAATTATGTTTCAAAAACAAAAGAAATACGCAAAAATCTCAGATCTTGAATCCAATCCCTTGGAGGAACTCATGCACCAATGTAAGTTATTTTCCATGTATTTTCAAAGAAAAGATTTGTCATGCCAGGTCTTCATTAGTGTTTTATGTATTTATGTACAGATGAGTAAATAATTTTCGTGTTTTTACTTCATATAATTATTTTCAACTTTTACACTGTAAAAAAAAATTATTAAATTTTAAATCAAATTCAACCCAATTTTGACTAAATCCAGGTCCACGCCTCACCTCCCCGGATTTTTGTTTATGATATGGGACAAACAATTCCCATGCTTTGGGAATTTGCATTACCTATCTTTTATATAATTTCATCTGTTTGTTCTCTAATGTGTTCCCTTTTCTTATGTATTATAGTATTCAGGTAATCAGGTACTTTATAGGGCGGAGAGGGGAAGGGCGGTGCTACTGATGATTGCATATCAATCACATTGGATTTAAGATTTAATAAAAAATGATTAGAGTATTATGGAAATTTAATCATTATGGAAGAAAATTTTAATAAAAATTGATTTAGATGTAATCAGAATTAATTGTTAGGTTAATCAATTTTGAATAAGAAAATTTAATCACAGATCCTTCGATTTAATCAATATGCAGTGTTAATTTTTTCAATCAATCTGGCGTGGACCTGGATTTAGTCAAAATTGGGTTGAATTTGATTTAAAATTTAATCATTTTTTTTTACAGTGTACGATGGTGTAATTCGTCTTTCAAAATTCCGCTTCTCTAACCTCAGAAAAACACTAAACGTGTTGTATCTCTGAAAACGCAATTTTTATAATTTTTTCAAAATATTTATGCTAGATCAAAAGATCAGGATTTTTTTTTTTTCGAGGAATTATTCGAGACACCTAGCGCACCGTGCGGGGAGGCAGCGTCGCGTCGGCCAGGCTCTATGGTTGTATAAATTGCTATGCCGAGCTATGTTTTTCGATTGATTTCTCGCCGTGGAATCAATCGCGCATGTCTTGAATTATTTACCCTTGAAAGGTACCGTAGGTAAAAGGTATTATAAGCGAATGAAAAATAAAACTGTCAAGTTCTGAAGTTTTTATTTTTAAGAAAATAACAATATTGTAATTGTCATTGCAAAACACAGAATTAAAAAAAACATGTACAGCAAAGATCCTAAAAATCATAAAGTTAAGCTAAATGAGAGACGTGTCCACCCTCTGCTTCCAAACATATTTTCATTCTTCTTTTTACAGCATCAAAAACATTGGTGAGCACTTGAGGGGAGTTGTTAATCTCCAGAAATTTATTTGTAATTCCAGCACGCAGGTCCTCTAAAGTTTCACAAGGGGTTTTCAAAACCGAGTTTTTAATGTGTGCCCATAAAAATAAGTCGCGTGAGATCTCAGGACCAGGGTGGACACCTAAATGTCATATTACGACTATTGGTTCTGTCTTCGAAAAATTCTTCCAAAAAATGTATATGATCAAGAGTTACGTGAATTGCTGCACCGTCAAATTTTTCCAAAAATTTGCTGCGCCATCCTGCTGAAAGTAACCTTGTCGCAGCTCTTCATCGTCTAATGCGCTTACAAAATTTTCTACAGTTTCATTACGGTATCGCGCCGAATTGAGAGTCCCTTAAAAAAATCGGTCCAACTAACCTTCTTTTTGATATGGCCGCCCACACGCCAACTTTCTGTGAATGCAGAAGCTTCTCTATAAAGAAATGTGGATTTTCAGAACTCCAAATTCTTATTTGTTGAGAATTTGTATAACCAGAGAGATAAAACCATGCCTCGTCGTCAAAAAGTTTTTTTCAAATACGTCTTCATTATTATGCAAATTGCCCATAAAACCACTCTGAAACTTGCATTCGCAGCGGCTTTTCGTTTGGTAACAATTCTTGGACTGAGCTAACACGATAAGCGTGCATATGCGGGTCGCATTTCAAGATAGTATTGTAGGTTCCGTAGGATACATTTACTTGCTGGCTCAAACGCCTAATAGGGGTTTGTGAGTGTTCAGTAACACTTTGCCTCAATTCTTCTACTTTTTGAGCAGTGCGAACTTTCTGTCTCCCACTGCCTTCATTTCTATTCACACTTCCTGTTTCTCTAAACAACTCAAAATTCGGCGAAACCGGTCGAAATCCGTGACTATGTGTTTAAATTCTGTTTGAAAATCCTAAATGGCGTCCCATGTTCAATAAACTCACCAGCCATCAACTCTTCTACTATTTCTAAAGTAACTTTCGATGATAAACGCTTTTCATTCTGCCCTGATTACCACATTTATTTAATTTTCCTAAAAATAAAAACTTCAGAACTTGACAGTTCTATTTTTCATTCGCTTATAATACCTTTTACCTACGATACCTTTCAAGGGTAAATAATTCAAGACATGCGCGATTGATTCCACGGCATACTTTAAGGACTTTTTTTTTTATTTTAGGCTATGTTTCAATTATTTTTTTAATTGCGTTTTTATTGCGTTATCATGAATTTAAAATCGCATGTTGTTAGGCTCGCGCCCCGCGCTGATACATTTGAGGCGACTCGCCCCATATAAGGGTTGATTAGACTTTTGGGAAACCTGCGAAATAAAAATTTTGGGTCCAGTATGTAAAAAATAAAATTGAACTTGGCTCTACATCACAAGTTATTTCTTCTTTTTACAGTAATTTTTTTGTTAAGATTTCACTTCCGATTGTTCGGTGGTAATTGATTTTTAAAGGTGTAGTTAAATATATTAGTCGTTTAGAGACGAATATTTTTGTATATTATGTATATGTATTTAAGTTTCTACAATTATGCCTGTATTTTTATTGGCAAATTATACTGAGATCGAGCAACAAAATTTACAATGACTACTAATCAATTAACAATACATAAAAGAATGATAAACCTATTTTTGTATTCAGTATCACTCCCTCTTCTGGAGTTGAAAGGAAGACATATAAGCGCGTCATATTTTACTTCGGTAGTTGTTTTGTTAAAAGTGGGAAGTAAGAAACTTCAAAAATATATGCGTTAAGTAAATTACGAATTATTTTAACAATTACTGTAGACATTTTTACTTTAATCTTATGTTTACTCCAGTGCTTTTATTCAGAGGTAATGTAGAATTCAGTGAGCAAAAATGTTTTGCAAAAGTATTTTTAGCAAAAATTTGAACAAACATAAGCCCTTTTGCAACATAATCAAACACCGCATTTAGTAAACATTAACTTTTATTTTTCACTTTTTACCCCCGGTTCAATATTCGACATAAAAGGAAAAAATAAAATTACCCTACCTGAGGGCATATTTAATGAAAAGTGGAGTAATCCGAATATGGTCGAATCAGAAAAACAAAAAATTTGTATAAGGGAATAAGCAATTTGAAAAGTAAAAATTTTTATTTTTTGTCGTTTAATTTTTTTTTTTCGTCGCTGCTGGCTCTGCGTGTACTAGTTTTATTTTAAAAATTTTGCTATGCGGTAATATATAGGTGGGTATCAACCCTCAATGATTGATTTTAGTATGTTTGAGGGCAGCCACTATTTCCGCACTAAAATGTGAGATGTGCCTTAAAGGTATAATTGCCACAGAGACCAGAACTGAGAGGACGTGTCCCCAGCTCTAGAATTTCAATTAAGGTCAAAAGATAATAGTACCAGCCATATCAGCCACCGAGAAAAGAAAATGTAATACTTAAAACTCGTGGCCTAGGTTTAATTACAAAAAAAAAGTTAAGGTTAAGGAATCCAATATTCAATTCACAAAGATACGTTAAAGAAAAGTCAAACCGGTTTTGTAGGACTTACTACGTTCGATAACAGTCAAATACCGGCACCTAGAAAGCCAAAAGTGCTTGTCTGGTCTATGACCACATAGATCAGCCCTAGGCTAAAAATCCTAGTTCTGAAATTTCCGCTAGTCCAGGGGATACCAAACCAAGACCGATAACCCTAGTTAATAGTTATTATCTAACCTACCTTAACAAATATTTTAATATGGTCTGTTACATGGATCTATTATAATATGGATTCGATATCCGTATACTGTGAGCGTATCGAACGTGAAGCCTTATATAATATAAATATTTTGTTGTTTGATATTCTCTTGAGAGAGCAGTTTACGAACTACGAACATAGACAAGACTACGAATTACCACGTAATTGAATCAAGAATGGTAGTAGAAAGAGATAAAATAGCATTGGAGTGTTGGAGCTCAGAAGTGTTGTTGTCTGCTGGGTGCTTAGGAAAAACGTCTGGGAACGCTCGGTTACACGTACCTCTTTGTCTAATGAACTAGAAAAGAAAAAGTGCGACGTATAGATTTATATAGATTTATAAATGACTCAGAGCGACTTTAAATAATCGCCTTTAGAAATAACCTAACATAACATAACCTATAAATAATAAACCCTTTTTAACTTAAATTTATTACTATTTAGCAGAAAAATAAAATATTTTGGGGCTTTTATTACTTTTAGTAAATCTTGTGATGCTTCTAACGTATTTTTGTACAAAAATACAAGGTAAAATAAGATGTGGCCAATGTTTACAAATTGTGTTTACAGTGTCGTTTAGAATGGTTTGTTTTGGCTTCAAAGAATGTGAACTCATCCCGTATCCAGTCCTAATAAATCCATGGTCTGTTATGTCCAAGCCGACTTTAAGCAGTGTTTCGTGTCATGTTATTATAATGTAACTTATTTACGTTTTTGTTTAATTATAATGCAGTCTGAGTGAATTTTATTTATCTGCAATGTATTGATAGTTACTCATTAACCTATTTAATACTGTTTAAATTTAAAAGTAATTAATATGGCTGTATTTGCATTACATTGTAATTTAATGACATTATAACAAATGATATACTTTAAATTCAATTATTTAATTAAATTTATATAACGGCCGCAGAGAAAGTATCCTTAGTATTTCTAATGGATTATTCATTCATAATATTTTAAGCCTTAATATGGGTCATGTTGGAGAAACCCAACCGTTCGTTTAATTCTATAACTTTATTTGTATTCTAAATAATCCCCTTCAAATAAACAAGCTCAAACTTGTCTCCTTTGTAAATTTAACTTGCATTAAAATACGCAGTTATCGGTAAAATACAAAGACCATTTCGGCTAAAATATCTAAAGAAAATCATTCTTTTAATTTAGTTCTTCTAACACCGACACGTTGTCGGCGAACTTCCAAGGGTTAGTTTCCTTTGAAGGTTTCTTATCTCTCAGTTTTATTACTGTAGAGTTCTAAAAATATATTTCTCGTAAATGCATAAAAAAGGTCAGTAACCATAGCAACGGAGATCAGCCCCTTCACGTCGCGTAACCGTGCCGGGTTCGAGCTCGGACTAGTTTTTAATGGTCAAAGAAGGTTCACGTCATCGCGAAGACGACTATGACTGGTCGCGCGGAGCGCCAAAGGGTGGTACTTTTCAGTTCAACTTGGTTCCCGTCCGGGACAGAGCAGCAGTTAGCCACATATCACAAAGAGAGACTGTTGTACCCCTTGGCACAGCAGAATATCGTCGGTCATGTATAAGACCCAAAAAATTACAAAAGTTCGGTGTGCAACCAAAGTGCCGAAAAAACTTCCCTTTTTTCTCTTAGGCATAGTCCTATAATTCAGTGCGTGAAAAACTCCCCTTTTCTCTTAGGCATAGTGCTATAATTCAGTGCGGGAAAAACTCCCCGTTTCTCTTAGGCATAGTCCTGTAATTCATTTTATAAAACAAGGAAAATCAGTATAAATGCATAACAATAACATCTCGTAATAACAGAATATCAACAACACACGTCATTCCTTTACCAGTGTAAAGATTAATATTTGTGCATACCTTTAACCAAGAAATAGAATAAACCCACATTGTTTAGTGAAATAGATGTCTTTTACTTTCAACAAGTCGCAGCTGCCAGAGATTGCGCATTCGGATAGAGCTGAACCAGCCTCCTAAGGAAATAGTTTACAGTAGGTGGAGGTAGGGTTTAAAATAGAGCCTTATCCATCCAGGTCACATGTTGTTCTCCAAATTAGAAGACACAAATTAACTGTGCATAATAATCCGATTACAATGTAATATAATTTCCATATAATTATATTTCAATATAATACATGTTCATTGCTTAATTTATGTAATTAAAACCAAACTTTAACCCGTTAATCGGATACTAAGTAATTTGATTAACCAATGATTAGTTAATTATAATTAAAAATTGTTATTTAGGTTTCATTTTGCTCAACATTGACTTAAAGTGACTGAATGGTTGGTTATTTTAGTGAGAAAGGGTGTACAGAGTGAAACAAATTAGACGCTCACTCTTGCGATCTCGTGAACGGTAGGAGATACAGGGTATCCGAAAAGTTTTAGTATGGGCAAATATCTTTGATATTGCTAAAGACAAATTTTAGGTGTATATTATTTGTTTATAAATCTCTACTTTTTGATGTAATTTAACTTTTTCAACCCCCTTTAGGGAGTTGAGGTCAAAAATTTTAAATACAGCCCTATGTCGCGTGTTACCTCATTTTAAAGGTCTTCAAAAAGAAACCTTTTGACGCAATCCCAAGATCCGTATATAAATTTGTTTTAAATGATAACTTTAAAAATTAAAAATCGTTATAAAAAAAGCTAAAAAAAAAGTAAAAATTTAAATACCTGAATATCTCTTATTACTTTAAAAGTTGTTCAAAAGGGCCAGCGTGCACTTCTTGGCAGTAATAAAGTCGATTTTGGAACTCACTTTTCAGATTTGTGAGAACTTTATTATTAACACTGCATGTCTGATGAGAAATAAGTGTAGCTTATGTATCACGCACTCATTTTTTGCGTTTTTTGGACACCTAAACTAAAATTTTAAACTTCTTCAACGTCAATTCTATATTCCTATCAAGCAAAAGTTTTAAAAATAGCAAGTTTTCCCGGATGATGAAACCCTTTGTCCATTTGTTCTCTTGTACAGTCAATCCGGCGATATACTGTAAGGAATTGATCGACCAGGATTATATCAATCCAAAATATTTTTGTAACCAGTCACATACAAAATGCTAATAAACATCTCACATTCGAAACTTTTTATGACTAAAAACTCTAATGAGATAATCTAAAATCCAAATAAACTAAAACCCGATTTTTTAAATAATTTGTATTCGAATTTGAAAATCACAATTTAGCTTATATTTAAAAACTCCGATACAGAGCATTTCAAACAGAATAAAAAACTTTAAACCAGCAGGCAGTTGACAATGTTTTAAGCAGTTAATGCTACTGGATTAAACTACCAACAAGCCTTGTTGGTAATCCGTTATTCGTGATGTTATCACTTTGTTTGCTTGACATATGTAAACAAAACAAACCACTTAAAAATAAAACAACATTTGTTTCAAAAAATCTAACAAATTAACTTAATTTAATTAAAGATAGACATAAACTTATTAAACAAAATTACTGAAGTAACAGTAAAAACTAAATAATGTAAAACTTGGCAGCAACGCCATTGGCTCCTTGTAGCAGCAAAATTTAATTTATGAATATATTGTATATCTGTTACGGTTAATTTGGATACTTCGCTAGTTTACAAACTAACCAGCTAGTTTGCAAACTAACTAGACACTGTTATTTTGAAGGAATCAGCCATTTCCCACAAAATAGCAGATGGTTTATAAACTAGCTGGTTAGTATGCAAACTATCGATTTGCTTCAGTTAAGATGAGGATTTTATTGAGGTTACCTTAACCTAAAAATTATGCTTTGTTTGGTGTCCAGAAAATCTAGCGAACGGTGGATCGGAGGGCACCCTAAGGTCGGAACAGGGTTAGCACCTGGTTAGCGGCCCTGACCAGTCTCTTTCCTCGCAGGCGAAGAGGGATCGGTGCAAAAAAATCCACTATTGTTCCTTCCTCTGCGCATGCGCAAGCCCGGGATAAAAAGTAGTACCCATCCCCTAGCCCTAGACTCTTGTGTCAAAAATACGATACGGTAAGGTGCAAACGTACGGTAGGGGTAGTGTTCAAATTAGCCAGTAGACTAGCTATTTTAGGCAACTAGGATAGTTGTAGTAATTGTATTAACTAAAGTCAATTGGATAGTATACAAACTATATAAAATATCTAGTTAATATAAAAGCAATAATGAAAAATCTGTACATAAGGAACAATAGTGGATTTTTTCGCACCGATCCCTCTTCGCCTGCGAGGAAAGAGACTGGTCAGGGCCCCTAACCAGGTGCTAACCCTGTTCCGACCTTAGGGTGCCCTCCGATCCACCGTTCGCTAGATTTTCTGGACAACAAACAAAACATAATTTTTAGGTTAAGGTAACCTCAATAAAATCTTCATCTTAACTGAAGCAAATCGATAGTTTGCATACTAACCAGCTAGTTTATAAACCATCTGCTATTTTGTGGGAAATGGCTGATTCCTTCAAAATAACAGTGTCTTTAGTTAGTTTGCAAACTAGCTGGTTAGTTTGTAAACTAGCCAAGTATCCAAATTAACCGTAACATATCGATTAATGTAGATATAATTGAAATGCTTTGCCGAATATGAAGTGGCAGTGAGCATTAAAATAATACGATTCTGCCCAGTACTACTAAAAACTATTGCTTAATTTCCTTTCTTAGGCCACATTTCTTCAATTCCAACTTTAAAGAGTTTCTTTGTCTTGTTCCTAATTATTTTAAGTGTACTACTTCGCTGCCAGAAAAATTACAAATATTTAATGAATTTTTCCATTACTGCTCGTGCAGGAAAAAAGAGAAGAGAATAATTAATTACGAAGGCATTAGTCGATGCGAAGAAATTAATTATTTAAGATCTGGAGAGCTCTTAGTGAAAAAAGTGAGAGAGTAATAATTAGTATACCGAGAAAGCCTGAAAATTTTAAAATTTCATTTAAGAATTTCTTGTAGGGTATTACCTATTTGAATTTATCCACAAAAAATTGTGCAAAATTCCTTTTATGAACATGCTTTTATTATTAATATATGTTTTGTTATGACTAAATTAAAATTTATTAGGTAAATAAATTATTTTTTATCTGTCCTGATTTAAAATTTTCTTTCAATCATATTTTGCCAAATATCAGCCGAACCGTATAAGATATGAAAAAAGTGCAATAAACGAGAAAGTTAAAAAATAAACCAAGTTATTTTTATACAAAAGAGTAGTCAGTGCAGTATCAAAATAAAAAGTTCGGGGGGTTAAACTGGTTTTGACCTCAATAAAAAATAACACCCTGTAGCTAGTTCTAAATGGCCATAGGTTAATTCTGTAGGTAATTTAATATATAACACTCGTACAAATTTTCAATAAATAATCCAGTGCGCATAGAATACCTAAATAAGAAAAACCAAAAAAATAAATAAAAGTTTAACACCCTGTATCTTGGAAACGAAACGCTTCCGGACCTATATTATTAGGAACTTTTTATTTTTGCTCAAGGAATCACCCGCTTAAATTTGTTGGTACAAGATACAGCACATATTACGGCAAATTCAATTATACCGTACCTACGAACCACGCTACATTGAACCCACAGTGGTGGAGCCACGGTGAAAAATAGAAGGAAATGACTCCGCTGCCGGCGCCGGCTGCCGTCATGGATGCCGGCGCCGGCAGCCATCATGATGCCGGCGCCGGCAGCCGAGCTGTTTGCCGGGGAAGTGGCTCCGATGCCGGCGCCGGCAGCAATCATGGATGCCGGAAGCATTAGAAAATTAGTGTCAAAATAAGATGAGAATCAAAATACTTTAATTCAATCAAAAAATATTAATTTATTATAGTGTAAACTTTAACGACACTTAAATCTTCCTACAAAAATATAACAATTGTTATTATTCTGCGAATTTAAGGGTAGAAATGAGAAAAATAAACCCATATACTTAATATACCTTCAATAAGAGTGTTCAATTTGTCTGATATCAATTTGATTGGAATTCTTGCCTTCTATGGATATATTGCCATTTTTTGAGGTAGAAATAACTAGCAGAGCCTGTAACTCTGTGTCTCTGTTTTGCTATAAAATTGAAATAAGCTTTGGATGAAGTATGATTGTGATTTCGTTCAATCCCCAGGATGCACAGAAATTGTTTACACTCACTTACTTTCAAGAAAATGCTAGCCTGGCAGCCTTTCTTACACGTGGAACACTTCCTTGCTGACTCTTTATTTTTTGTCTTGAATGGTCTTCCACCTTTAACACAGGCTAACCGCAGATAATAGTATTTCTGCTATACCACGCAACCAAAACTCATTGTTTGTGGCTTTCTTGTATTCCACCAAAACACAATTAAAATTTTCATATGAAGAATATTTATCACACACTCATATTTTATAGTTTTTTCGCAAAATTAAAACAACACAATGTTAACATATCATTTAAAGTACGTAACTATAATTATTTTAGGCTAGAACTGCCGGCATTTCGTTTTGGCCGTATCTGAACCGGCGCCGGCATCCGAGAAATTGTACCCGGGTGCCGGCGCCGGTCTCCACGCATCAACATTTTGGGAACCGGCGCCGGCTGCGGAGTCACTTCCAAAATAGAAACCAGAGCAAATGATCAACTGGTGTCATTAGCAGCTGACATGGCGTGATATTTTCTCTTTAGCTGTACCTACCTGAAATAACAGTAATTCCTAATTAAAAGGAATTTTACCATAAAATGTATTAACTTTTTTAGCTCTTCACTATTCTAGTACGAAATGCTAATTTAGCACCTAATCCGAGTAAATAAAAATTACCAAGTAAGCTTCCAAATTAAGACTAGTTCTTTATAATCATGCTTTACCGTTGCGCACAGTGAAAATTAAATGTAACGAGTTAACATATTTCTCGCTGAACTTTAATTAAACCGAAACCTGCGAAATAAATTTTTATTTGCTAATTCTTAGAAAGTCCTTTAATCTGCAAACAAACTTTTTTTAATCTAGACTAGACAAGACGAGAAAAGGCCGATATAAATTAGTTAATGAAAAGGATTATTTATAACTTTGTTTACATTTTGGATAATGGTATTTTAGATAGGTTTTATTAATAATTGTAGCAGGTAGTACATAAATGTCACATGATCGTTGGTGTGGTTTATAATCTAACTAAAAATAGTAGCAAGGCCAAGATTGGTTAATAAAGTTTGAAAGTCTTTTCGGACTCGATAATCTGAAACCTCTCCGTTCTACCAGCGTAATATTCGCGATTCACTCATGTGTTAAAAGTCCCGTAAGATGAGTAAAGTTTTTTAAAATTACAGCGAAAATTTTATACCAGTTGTTTTAAGCCAATCAGATGCCTTGTTTTTGACAGGTTGCTATGGCAACAACCCGAATTTTTCGGAAATTTTTTCGGTCACGTGACCTAGTTGAAAAATTAATAAGTGATAATTTCCCTGGCTTGACAGCTGTCACGTGCAGATGTCAGAATAACAACAGAAGCGTAGATTAACTTTGTATTTCCGTTCTTCACAAAAGGCCAAAAATTGTTTCCATATTGTTGACTTTGATCTCTTCGTATTGGCGGGAGTTAAGTTATCTACCTCAGTTCTTATCACTTCTTGACTGTCTTTTCCGAAACGCGACATTTTATTTTTGTACTCAAGTCAATCACAAACAAAATTTTACTAGGCACGCCTTTGAAACGTCAAAGTGTCAAAAAAGTAATTAAATAGCCACCTTATATTAAAACACCAAACCTCAAAGCAAAATAAAAGCTTGCCAAATTGTCAAAATTTGTATTTTTTTTTAAGTAATTTTTGGTATAAAATTTTCGTACCGAATCTCCCGCAAGCTTGAATTAATCTCCGTAAATTTTTTCTCTGTTGCGAATTTTTATAAGAAAATTCGCAAATCGAAAAAATTTTCGGAAATAATTCAAGCTCTAGGGAGACTATAAGTGATAATTTTTTGACGTTACGTCAATTAAAAAAATTACACCGATAAGTTTTTCCTCTCATTTTCTTGGTTGTCATTTTAATTTCGATACAAACAAATGGCTTGCAATTGTTATAAACCCGTAGTTACTGTTAGCACCGTATACAGTGCTTTTAGCAACCGTCGCGCGTCGCGTCGGCATGATTGGTTATTTAGGTATTTGTATCAACATTTTAAAGGTTTTTCGAAAAATTTAGTTGTTTGTTGTTTGTATTTCTATTATACAATAAATAATAAATCAATTTTACTTTAATTTAAAAGTAAGGTTTGTTGTTGAAATTGTTTAATAAATATTCAATTCATATTCTTTGTGTTTTCATTCGTGAAATAATCCCCTAAATACCACTCGAGCTGTAAAATTACTGATAATTTTTCACTCTTACGTGTTTTTTTTGCAAATTTCACTCGTCCTGCGGACTCGTGAAATTATTGAAAACATGCAATCGTGAAAGATTATCAGTAATTTTTAAGCTCTCGTGGTATTATCCCCGATAAATAAAATCTTTTAAACTGCCTTATGCCTTACATGTAAATTACTTTTAATCATTTAACCCCGCATATTACTTAATACACAGCGGTACCCGAGAGTAAAAATTGACAATTTAGTGAAACACTTAATTTAATTTTGGTAACACACATAACCGCTCACACTAATTTCAGAAGTTTTCATTCTTAAGGCCACTCGTATGGAAATAGAAAACTTTAGACACTCCGGCAGCCATTTTCGGAGTGTTTTAATTACTTTAAAACATTGCTGTGTGCCATTTCGACCACGGAATGTTGCCGCGAAAAATAAACCTGCGGGTCGGCTGGATTAAATTTTAAGCACTTTGCAGCTTTATTTTGGTAAAACAAAACTTCAGTGGGGAATTTAAACTCCTCTTTTACTTTTTGTTGTTGGTTTTTTGGTTGTATAAACAAGATCGTTATCAATAATAATAAATATATTAGTAATAAAAATGATTTTACCTCCTCATGCTAACTATACAGGGTGTCCGAAAAGTCTTAATATGGGTGCGGTATGCGGTAGGAGGGGCCCTCTACTAGTGGCATCAAAAGTATGGACAAATTTGAATTCCTCGCCTCAAAAATTATTGAAAAAATTGAAAACAAAATTCGAATTTTGATACCTTGTATATTTGCTACTAGTAAAGATAGACGCACCATTGTAGGTGTATCTTACTAGTTAATAAATCTACTTTTTTATGTATCAAACCTATGAGTGGACGTTTCGAAACTTTGGACCTTTAAAAACAACAAAGCCAAATGCACAAATACAACAATATCCAAAATTGATTTGGTGTGTATTTACATATATTATACACTTTCGTATCAAAATAATATTATTGGTATGTAGGTATTTTTAAGCATTAAAACGACTTCTACGGTTTCACTGGATTACTATGACCTACTCAGGTTAGCTCAGGTCAATTTCTGGTCTACATAGCATATTTACTTATTTAGTAAAATGAAAAACAGGAGCATATAGGTTAACCTTAACCAACCTTAATCAAGATATTTTAATGCTAAATTTTTTATTTCAGATAATTTAGTAAATTTATAATGTGTTCTATATACTTTCTTTCCTAAATTTATTACATTATCACATTTATTAATTAGCCAACTTCCATTTCAACACCTACGCAGCCTAACAGCAAATTATGGCACCTGTGATAATTATATTTGAATCAATTCGTGTAAGTAGTTCGTAACTTTAAAAAACCTAAAACTGTCGGTTTTTAAATTCCCAAAACTCACAATCGATGAGTGCTTTTGAGTGTTAACTGTGCAACGTAAATTTCAGGTGATTACTTCTTTTCAATACGCAGCTAAATCTTGATCTTATTGCGGCACGTTTTATATATCACATTTATATAAATACATAAAATATACTTTCTTTGCCAATAAATAAACATGTCAACAAATATAGCTCCTATAAAAACGTTTCTACTATCCTAACCCACGTCCCAAAGCAAATATTTTATTTTCTTACGCTTACCGTCTAACCCTACTATTTTTTCTTGCTGATGTATGTTACAGCCCTATTGCTTCCAGACCCTAAATATTTTTATATATGCGGGTCTGGACCGTTTCGTCCTTCCTAACTATGTTTGCATTTGCATTTTTCTGAATAAATAACTTTGAAATGGACTTCGGAAAGCCCAAATGTTGCCATTTTGATCCCGTTAAGGCTACGTTAGAGATATGAAATGGCGTGATAATAGTTTAAGAATAGTTTATTTGAGGGGAAAAAAGCCAATGAATAAAACAAATTGATTTTGGGAGTGTATAATATTTTTTGTGAATATCGGAATGGTTATTTGGAACAGGTTTCAAAATTTGGCCTATTAGTAGCCCATTATATTTAAAAATATAAAAGTGACTCATAATGGTATCTCGAGAATTTTTGTAGGCAACCAGATATACAACTAAAATGTAGTTTTAACACTGCAGGTGCTGGAGCTAACGTCGGGATCAACTATGTAAATTTAGATCAGATGACCTCAAATGCAGCGGTAATAAATCACTAAATCGAGTTGTCATCAAATTAGTTAGGGTGTAAATCGGTATTACCCAAAAATTTAGATATTTGTTGTATATTTGTTGTCAGCATGTGTATTCAAGAGGGCTTCTTTTAAATCTACTCAAACATTGATGATACATGACGAGATATTTATGGCCGCTTCGCCTTTCGAACTCATAGGATTCTCATTTTGAAAATTATTTGTATCGACTGTGTCGTAAAAATTATTTACAAGCTTTTCGCAAACATTTATAAACCTTCATTTCAATTCAACTTTCCCATGGAATTTAGGGACCATGTTTAAATATTCTTGTTTGAGCTGGGGGCCAGTATTTTTATCTTTATAAAATTTCTAGTAAATTATACTTATAAAATTTTATGGGTTATTTTATATAATGGAAAATAAATAGTTGCTATGGTTTGAGCCTAGCCGAGAACCAGAATTTGTTGTATTTTGTCTAAATTACAGTTTCGCGGGCAACCTCTATATGACCAAGAAGTACTTACAGCAAAATCACCAGAATGATGTTCATCCACCTTTAAAGATCTCTGCGTTGCAGGCCCTAATATGCACTTAGATATTGCCTGTAGAATCTTCTCTTTTACTCCAACTGAACTACCGATTTTTCAAACGATTCGAATTGGGCTACTCAGTTCACTCTGGACCGATCACGAATTTTTCTGTAAAGAAATCGACTACAACATTTAGGTTTCAAATCTAGACTGACTAATTAAAATATCCACCACTTTGACCCGAATCAACAAGAGACCTTCTATCCAAAACGTTCGAAAAGGATGAGTAAGATGTAGTGACTCGCCCCAAACTACTTTTACGTATCGCTGCCTCAGTTCAAAAAAGAACCATCTTTAAATAATGTAAATAAAGAAACATTTAGTTTGTTTCTATTTTGAACGCAGATATGGACAGAATTTGAGGAGTTCTTAAAGGAAATATAGACTTTTATTATAATGACATTAAACTTCCACGTTGTTTCTCTTTTCAACTGGATAGTATTCATTATTTTAAATAATGTACAAAAATATCAAATTTTTGACAAATTTGAAGTTATTTCCTTTTTGAACTGAGGTAGCGATATGTAGCTTCAAAACTTTTGGTTGCTAACATAATAAGTAAAATAACGTCGAATTTCTTCGACAGTAGAATTGCACCAATGTACGATAATATAAGGAGGTTTTTCTATGTATAAATATATAGAAAATGTGGAATTTTCTTCGGTCGATATATTTAATACATGTCGGAAAATGCAAAAGCTTTAATTCTTTCGCTAGTACCTTACTTTATTCTATTTGTCATTTTACGGTCTTGTAGTTTGCACTAGCGAAAGAATTAAAGCTTTTGCATTTTCCGACATGTATTAAATATATCGACCGAAGAAAATTCCACATTTTCTTCGGCCTCCTATATATATATATATATATATATATATATATATATATATATATATATATATATATATATATATATATATATATATATTTATATAAAATTTAATGTGTAAATCGTTTCAGTTAGCGCACTTCTGCGTAAAGTACTATGCAGTGTGCGTAAGGTAAGTACTTTACGCATGGTAGTAAAATAAATAATTTTTAAGCATTATTTACAAAAAATATAGCAAATCACTAATTTTGCATTGCATTAAACTTCTAGCAAGTTGTTTTTGCGCGCGTTTCGTCATAAAACGAAATCAAATAGATTTTATCGAGGCCGCTTTTGCTTCAATGTCAGTTTAAGAAAAGTTTATTCACTATGGAACTGGAGTCATTTAAGTGCGGCTTTGAAGTTAATCTTGAACTGGTTTGGGACCGGATAAGGAACACAATAATGCCGTAATAGAAAATCAGATAACGGGGCTGTTCCTTGTGTAACTAACACGAAAAATAAGGGTGGTTCTTAAAAGTGATACGAAAGAAATCATTAAACGCAATAAGATTTTACGATCCTTAATAATTTTGAATAGTTTAACAAACATATCTAACATTTATCATTTATTTATTGAATGTTTATGTAGCTAAATTTAAAAACTTTACATGCATGCATGCCAACGAAAATTCAAATAAAATATTCGGGGAAGCCCAAAAAAGATAAGTAATTATTTCTTGACCTGTGATTTTTAATAGAGGGTAAAAGAAAGAAAAATGATCTAATTAGACAGCACAAGGTTTAAGAAAAGCTTTGATGCACAAGTATAAAAAGGCTTTTCAAATTATTAACAACCTAATTAAAAAATTAGATGTTGTTTCAAGACAAAGAATAACCCTGATAAATACTTCAATAAAGAAAACCGTAAAAGAAAAAAATAAACTTAAAGTAATGACATTACATTAGGTAATTTAATAACATAACAATAGTTTATAAGATAAAAAGATAAAAATAACTACTTAGACTTTAAATGTGTTGTAAAACCAGATAATTACATTAATTGTTTTTATAAATATATACTTATTGCGTCCTTCAAGTGAAAAGAGAAAATTTTAAAATATATGTAATTCCTATTCATACAACTAAACTTATTTTCGGAACACGTTCCGGTCAAAAATGATCATATTGATATCGCAAAAATGGTAAAAGTTAGTAGTTTTTGAGCATATATAAATTAGTGACTAAAATGTACTTAGGTACTGGAAAATCATTAGGTTAGTGTACCTACGTAATATTATATTTCTCTTCAGCCTCGTGTCAACAATGACTGGCAACATCTGCATATGAAAAATCTAGCATTAAATTAAGACTATAACTCACAAAAAAAGTGATTACTATTTTAATTTTATAACTTTTGTATAATTATTGGTTGTTAATTTTTGTTCCAATTTTTATTAGCATATAATTTTTTTTCAATCATTGCATGCTATGAATGCGAACTATGATTTACTCTGGTTACTCTGGGGCAAATCAAGCCATGTTTTTTTTTTCATTCTTTTAAACAGCACGTACCCACCTGCAACATTAAATTTATACAGGGTGGCTGTAAAGTCTTAGTATGGGCAAATATTTTTGATATTTGTAAAAATAGAGACACCAAATTTTAGGTGTTTCTTATTTGTTAATAAATCTACTTTTTTATGTAATCTAACTTTTTCAATCCCCTTGAGGGGTGACGCTAGGGCGTTGAGGTCAAAAATTTTAAACGCAACCCTCTGCCGTGTGGAACCACATTTTAAAGGTCTTTAAAACTGAAACATTTTAACGCAAACCCGAGGTCCGTATTTTAATTCGATTTTAATTGGTAAGCCTATAAAAATTAAAAATCGTGAAAAAAATTAAAAATTTCTCTTATTACTTTAAAAGTTATTCAAAATGACCACAGTGAACTTCTTGGTTAGTAATGTGGAACCAAGATTTAAAAAACAAAAAAAAATAATATGACGAGCCGGC
The DNA here is from genome assembly GCA_963971165.1 of Philopedon plagiatum. Taxonomy (NCBI): domain Eukaryota; kingdom Metazoa; phylum Arthropoda; class Insecta; order Coleoptera; family Curculionidae; genus Philopedon; species Philopedon plagiatum. The sequence continues at coordinate 40,980,690 of OZ020196.1, read as the reverse complement.
TGAAGAAACTGATGGCTCGTACAAATCTAGAATTTTTCTCCTCTCCTTAAATAAAAATGGTATCTATGGGTCCAAATAAAATCAGTAACCCTGTACATCAGTAAAAATTGGAACAAAATTCCAAAACCCACTGTTATTAATTTTTAAAACTGTTGAAGATTTTGGGAGTCAAAGTATTTAGCTGAAAGCAAAGTAAAGCATTATTAAATAAAGTCAATATGTAGGTCAAATAATTTTTTTAAATAAAACTGCCACTCATTTCATTAAAATAATTAGGCAACATTGTGTAGTGCCTTGTTTTTTGCTGGCCTTCTTTTCACTGATACAGATAAATGTGTCAAACTATAAATATCACCAATGAGAACGTAAATAACCTAAATTATAAAATCCATAATTATTTTAATATAACAAAGTCAGTTTTAACTTAACTGTAACCAGCGAATGTTTTAAGTAAAGTATGGAAGACCGATCCTGATTATTGAAGTGTGGTGTTCCCTGCCTTGGTTATGTTTCGTGCTTTTTAGATGAGTCCCGTAGTTGAAAATGGTAGTTTGCTTTTATTATATACATAAGTGTGCGAACTACTTTTGCGTTATAGTATCTTTCTATTTAATGACTAAAACTCTTTCTTGCTACTATCCTGTTTTAATGTTAAACATTTTTTGCATTATTAACAATGCTAAGGGACTTTAGTTTCTTAGGCTAACGTTTTTTTTAAAACAATATTAGTTTACTTTTAAATATAGATGTTTTGCAATACATTTTTTATGTATTTTTCACACTAATGGAGTCTCCTACGTAGAATCGGGTTAAAAATAAAATATATCTAAAAGGGCTTCTTATGTTAGACAGTTTTATTTTCGAAGTCTCTAGGGAAAATTGAGAAAAGATGACGCATATTTTTAAAATCAATATTAAACATGGAGTTCGGAAATATTACTTTAAATAACATGTTAGAGTCTAAATTTTAGTAAACATAGTGGTAGGAAAAAAATTGATCCAAACATAATATTTTTGTATAAATACAATGTATACAGTACAGTTTTTAAGGCGGACCACAGGGTTTTTAAGTAGGGAGGTTTAATATTTAACCCCATGTTACCCCATGTTTTATTAGATGAATAGAGATAAAACTTGACATAGCGAAGTTGTACAGGAGGTAAGGAGGTAAATAAAATTTGTCTTGACAGTCACCAAGTTTTTCATTAACATGAGACGATGTCGTCGGTCTACTGTTAAATTTTCCACAGTTTTAAATTTACTTGGCCCTCTGACGCCGGTATTTCTTAGTACGGAAATTTTGCATCCATTGAGGGTTCTGAAATATCCAAATGAACACCTTTGATGATTTAAGGGTTGTTCTAGGTTGTAAGTGAAAATCACACCTAAAACCAAACTACCTACTAAACAAAATTTTACAGAATTTTGATTCTGTACCGACAAATTTCGAAAAAAATTGTTATTAAAAAAACAAATATAGTTAGATCGCTGTCACTAACAAACAAAAATAGGTATTTGTATACCCAGTTTCAAAAGTAGTGCTTTGCAGTGCAAGCAAGTTCGCCTCTCGAGACGCAGTCGAGAGCTGCGATGGTGCGAGTGATTGCAAAGCACTTTCTAAACGTGGTTTACACACTATTTCTTTTACGACTATAGAATAAAAATACAATGCATTTTTAACTACCCTTTTTTCCGACCTTCAGTGCTTATGACAAATTTACAAGTTGCTGTGTCCATATCAATTCTCGCTAATTTGCATAAAATCTATGCGTTTTTAAATAAAGCTTTTTGGGTTCTGCTAAACTAACTGTTTTTACATGTATGTGTAAAGTTGTGTGATTGTTTTTAAACAATATAGAAATACTTTGTACAAAGGTACCTCGAACCGAAGTAAATTATCATGGAAACGCTGAGACAATAATAACCTACGATAAAAAAGATGATATTTCGATCTGGAAGCCAATGCTCGAACTGTCAGTTTTCTATAACAGGAGTAGAAAACCATTATTTGGATTGGTTTGTAAAAATTAAAATTGTCACATATTGGCCAATATCCATTGATTGACATTTACGAAATGTAAATGTCTTTATCCACAAGGGTAGAAACAAAAAACGATAGTATTAAAAGTAGAAATTGTACAGGGTCTTCCAACGAGGACTGAACAGGGGCTCATTTGTGAGCTTCCTTGTATTTAAAGAAAAATCTAAAATAGCCAATCGATGTACTTTTTCCTGCAGAATTCAAAAATGAAACCAAAAATTTATTTGAACCAGAAACAAAAGAGTTACGCTATGGATAAGGTGTTTTTTAAATGGAACATAGCTTTTTTTATACGATTTTCGGAACGAGTGATTTTTTTTATGTCCGTTCTGATTAAAATATTTAATATTGTGACAGCTATTTTTATTAAATTTTAATGTTTTATCCAGTATAATTTAACTTCAACCTGTTTGAAACATGCACTAGGTAATAAAGGTAAAATCACCTTGAAATCCTTCAAAGTCAAAAAATTTGACAAATTTACTATAATATTGCCGAAATGAAATATTCATTAGATGAGAGATTGCAGATTGTTATCTTGTTCTACAAATGCCAAGAAAATGCAAGAGAAGCAACGAGAAGATTTATTGCAAATTTTCACAGAAATTATATATATATATAAATATATATATATATATATATATATATATATATATATATATATATATATATATATATATATATATATATATATATTATAATAAATTTGTCAAATTTTTTGACTTTGAAGGATTTCAAGGTGATTTTACCTTTATTACCTAGTGTATGTTTCAAACAGGTTGAAGTTAAATTATACTGGATAAAACATTAAAATTTAATAAAAATAGCTGTCACAATATTAAATATTTTAATCAGAACGGACATAAAAAAAATCACTCGTTCCGAAAATCGTATAAAAAAAGCTATCTTCCATTTAAAAAACACCTTATCCATAGCGTAACTCTTTTGTTTCTGGTTCAAATAAATTTGTGGTTTCATTTTTGAATTCTGCAGGAAAAAGTACATCGATTGGCTATTTTAGATTTTTCTTTAAATACAACGAAGCTCAAAAATGAACCCCTGTTCAGTCCTCGTTGGAAGACCCTGTACATGTTTCTCTCTCTTCGAAGCATGCATAACCTAGATACCCCCCTCCTCAAATGCAATCTTAGAGACGCCACTGGCACTAGGATTGCATCGATTGACCCTGTATCAGTAAGTATAATATTTTATTTCGTTGACCGTTTAAATAAAAAGGCTTTTATCAATAAATGACCTAAAAATTATCTGCACCAAAGTCCGCAGTTAAAAATAACGACCTCTCCGATACACAGGAGGATGTAATCCAACAAATCCTGGAATGGATATCGTATGTAATTTGAACGCTTCGCGCTTCGGACGGTCGGTCGAATTAGACCCATTATTTAGCAGTCAGGCCAAAGTATTTTCTAGAAAAGTAGTTTTAATTTGTCTTGTTAAGCTTTGCCACATCGAGGCGAACGTTTATTGGATTTTTTCGAAGCGACGTGGAAATTTTGAAGCGTTATAATCATTTTAGGTTTTTCGTTCGGCCATGATGTGAATTATTGAAAATAAAAAGTGAAAAACAAATACTGAGCAAAAAGGAATTTATTAAGGAAATGTAAACAGGAGAATGCGGAACCTATAATTATTTCAGTATTAGCGGACTGACTGTCCTAACGCATTGTTAAATAAGCTTTAAATAATACAATAACTACATAGGTATATTATAAATCTGAACCAATTTTTAAATGAAACGGCTACACATAAGTCAACAACGAGCCTTAGAAACATGTTCCATTGATGACTAATGATGATTGATGACTTATCGGGAATAAGGTATCACTTTGGTAATCAGATTTTTGATAGGGTGAAAGTATTGTTACTTTCTTGTTGATGTTTATACTGTTACCTCAAAATTCACTAAAAAGATCTAAAACTCAGTACTGGTTTAATTTAGGTCTTCTAGTTGATCGATTACGTTTTGCGAGGTTGTAAAAGTTCAAAGACATAAAGTCTGCGTTAGTGCAACAAAAGACTCTCAAGAAAACTCAAGAGAAAAGGACTATTTTTGATTCTGGTCCAGGTGACCTCCCGCTATAGCAATTTCTCGACCCTTACCCTTCATCAGACAGGCTTACTACAGTGAATTTGGAAAAGGTATATCCAAATTTAATGCTTACACCCTGGATGTCTCCAAAATAGACCAGGTTTTAACGGAATTAAAATCAGACCCTTTATATCCATTAAGGAGTTTTGTATGGGTAAGATGTAGTGGCTTGCGCTAACTAGTTCATAATAGGATGTCGAATTTCTTTTAAAATGGACTATCGTAGATTCAGGTCCAGGTGCCTTTCTGCTATCGCGAACTAATTGATGGATGTAAAGGGTCTGGCTAAAACGTGGTCTGTTCTATAGACATATTGCGACACGCTTTGTTTAAAAAAATATATAAAATTAAATAACTGTAGAAAATACTATGATGAGCATCTTTGACTATGTACTTACCTCTTAAGAATCAACGTAGAAGCTAGAACAGTGGCTGAAGCAAAGACAAACGGTATTTTGGGTAAAGCAAGCTGTTGCAGAGCGCGTGCAAATTAGTCCTTAGCTCAGTGTGTCGGAGGGGTCCAATTAGCTGCACTAGTTTTTCAAACAGACATAAACTGTAAGTCGCCTTGATAGTCTAGGAATCTGCTGCACACACCAATCCTCTTGTTCATAATTAAAAAAAACATAAGGCAGAGTGAGCTAAATAAAACAATTAATAACCTAAACCTGAATCTATATTTCCTTAATCTAGGTGTACATAAGAAAAAGAAAAGGAAATCGTTGGGGTGATTTACACTAATAAAAAAAATCGTTGGAGCGATTCACGTTTACGTTAAAAAAAGAGATCTTTGGGGTGATTTCGCCCCCGCCAATAAAAAAATTGTCCTTGGGAAGTTGTCCCCTTTAGGAAAGGTAATTCAATAAATTAGCTATACACTAAACGTGAGTATAGATTTTACTGAATTCATTAAATACATTTATTTAAACAATCTTCATACCGGGCAAAAACATCTTCGCCTTATGGGGCAATCGCCCATTTACAACTTTTAAAGACGCCAGCACACCTCTCTATAACAGCCGATTTAAAACCATTAAATTAAACAACTTAAAACTTTCTTTAAAAATCCTTGTACGTCATTTGCTGTTCTCTCTGCAAACCTTCTTCCATTCTTTTACGAAATGTCCTCTTGAAGCATAATTACCAAAGTGATTATCAACCCTGTTTTGTTTGTTTTTAATTACGGCGTAACCCGACTCCGGATTAACTTCGAAGTCGCCAGGAAATGATTTTAGTTTCTCACTGAGTGGAGTTTTGACAAAGTGATATCGGGCTTATAGCAGCATTGATAGCATCTATCCGATTAAGTTTCATGACCCATTTGGCAGAATATTATTCAAGCAGCTTTATAACGCTCAGTAAGTCCTCTTTGTTTGGATTCTCATATCTTTCGAAAAATCTCTCTCCGCTTTTAGTACAGGGATTACAAAATACCTACAAAATGCACGGAGAGAAAAACATCTGGAAATACTTTGAGAGAACAGATTCAGCTGAGACTGAAGTAATTTTATTTATTTCGATCGACGGTTTACTTACTGACTAATTTTTAGAATCTATCGTGCACATCAGAAGCAACATACTTGGATATAATTTACTGTAACATGCTCCAGGTATGAACCATGTTACAGCATGTTATAGCAAGGAATTTTTAATTTCCTGGTCAGTGCAGAGGTACCGTAAAATAACTAGAGGCCTATCTTTGATGTTGATCCGGATCCCCCTCACCCCGCGATTTCTGGGTTCTCATCCTTGGTTGGGCAGGTTTTATACCCCGGTTGCTAAAAAGCTGAATCATGCTTGAACCGGAATCCAACGAAGGCCTTATGCCTGTTGTTGTCCGCTTATCTTAAAATGTTCTTGACAGTTTCTAAGAATATGACGACCAGATGAACATCAAAGTCAGCTTTTTTTTAATTCAAAATTTGTAATACAATTGGGGCCTATAATCAATTTCCTACCTAGCCTAACAAAATGATTTTCAATTACTTTTTATGATTTTGCATATTTTTAAACAGATCACTGAAACGCATCATCAATGCATATTTTTTAAATATTTAATTTTGTACATAAAATATTTGAAAATAGAAATTGAAACACTTTTCAGCGATCCATTTAAAATTATTATTATTTTGTTCTAGTTTAAGCCCGTAAAAGATTTTGTAGCTACGGCTCTTGCTATTTCGTTTCTTTTCCACTGCCTGCTATTCCTGAAAACGCGGCACCCGAAACTCACGGAAGCTTAAACCTGTCTTTCGTCATAGACTAAAGATGTTCGGTGCTTTCGTTTAGGCCTTGCAAGCTCTCCATCGTCATCCTGGATGAAATGCGGTAGGACTTCACTGCTTTAAAACCTACCTGGATGCCCGAGATAACATGTTCTGGTTTCAGTAGAACACAATGACCTACTTTAAGAAAATAGGCAAAATTTTTTGAAACCTAATTAGTTATAACGTATTATTATACAAAAAATAAAGGTGTAAATTAAATGGGAATTTTAAGATAATTTTTTATTAAACTAATTACTATGTATTTCTATTATATCTATTACCATTTTCTAAAAGTTTATTTTTAGTCTAAGATTCTTATTTTTTCTTTGGAAGGTAAAAAAAAAGAGTGTCTATTTATTTTGGTTTGTTATATTTATATTTTATTTTTGTAACTTAAATTTTAATCACATTAAAAGTTTTTATTTAAACTTTGTAAGTACATTTAAAATTCCTTATCAAAATCCCTTTAAGCCAGTTTCAAATCATTTTTACTTCACCCAGTTCTCAATTCTTCCTTTTTTCTTATTTTGCGAAATAATTACCCTGCTAACAAAAACACAATTACCATAGCAATTATTAAGTTTGTTCATTGTTTTTAATTATACTTTAATGGCTTTTGGATTAACTTTCCTACAAAATGATTTCAGTCTTACATAAAATAATTATTATTGATAAACTAAAACGGTAATACGGGATAACATTTTTTAAATTTATTTAAGTAAACCATACATAATTAGAACAGTTGCATATGATCAGTATCAAGTTCATCCATAAGAGCATTTAAAAAATCTATGTAATTTGTTTATTCTACCAGTCCCCAAAAAACGGAACATTTAAAAAAATATCAAAATTTTTGATAATATGAGTGGTAGGGCTAGACCGTATCTAAAGCGCTGGTTAACTTAAAACTCATGCTGCACGCAAAGAGATAATATACCTACATAAATAAATAACACATAGTTTAATAAGTATTTTTATTATTATTATTATCACACTATTTATCACAATGCATTGCCAGCTAGTGTGAAAAACTATGTAAATAATTAATTTGCTTTGTTATAGCTACTTGTTAGGTGCTACACTATGTATCTACATGTATATATAATGGTGGACAAACAAACTTTTAAACCATAAACCACTAAACCCACCAAATGTCTCAAAGGAGACCGGCCTTTCGGTGTATTCGAGTGTCTGTCTCTATTCTTTATAGTCTCTGATACTAGCCATTATAACACTTTTATTTACGTCATGTGACGTCACAAGCGATAGTATCGCGGTTTGCAAGTTTCGAATTTTGTATGAAAGTTTGTAGTATAAAATCTTTTTTTTGTCAATAGAGACCAATACAAAGAAGTAAAAGCAACTACCACAAATATTTAATTAATGTTGTTATAGAATACAAAAAAAAATATTTCAGGTTCGATTATTGCTAAAAATAACTCCATATCGAGCGTAAGACAGAAACATGTTTCTTTTATATTTAAACTGAACAATTTAATAAGGGAACAGTGTAAAGTCTGGCAACCCAAAACACATTCCAATATTTCCTTGTTTATAAATTTTGCTACGTTTTATTGAGTAAATGCATCCAGTTGCAGAAACAATTTAACCAAGAAACTAATTGGACACTTGTTATGTAACAGCACCCATGTTAGTGTCATTGCTAAGGATGACTCTAAACATCAATTCAATTCATTACTTGATTAAACGTTCTGAGCAAAGGGCTTTTAGTCGCGCGAACCAATCAAAATGGATATCGAATATTAGAAAATTCAATGATTCTCTATTTTAAATATTTTTAGATTTTTATTTTATCGTTTGAAACATGAAATCTGTGTCCTATTAAATTATATCGAAATAATGAATCTTTAAATTTCGTACCAGTGAATATCCTATTAAACAACTTCAGTGGAATCAATAGTTTATTAAATTCTAGCTTTCTCCTGCGACTTCGTCCGCGTGGTAGTATAGATCAAAATAGTGCAATTTTGATGTCATGTTGGATGAATACATGAAACATGAGTTATGTTAAGTTAGATTAGTTAAATCTTGAGACAGGATTTTAATATTACATGATGCAAAAATCGGTGTCGGACTCAGGTAATTGATAGAAAAGGTAGGCAAATGAAATGAAATTTTTACTAGATTTTGTCAGGTTGTATTTATGAATTATTGCTCTTAAAAAATATTTCCTTTTTTTTAGACAATGAACTAACTTCACAAAAGGAAAAGCATTGAAAAGAATAAAATAATATTTTTACGTATTTATTACAGCGGTTACTGGTCAACTTAATTTAGTTAATGTTTATGATTTTTTTTCTTTTTAGCTCACCTATTGTCTCCCCCTCCCTTTATCTTATATCCCCCTCTTTAAATTCGCAATGGCCATTTTATATTAGATTTTCTAAACACAATAACCCCAAAAATAACATCTCAATCAAAATCCAGTACCAAATAAAGAAATTTCTGTCAATACTGGTACCGAAAATGACATATTAGTTAACATCTTGGACAAATTACCAGCCGCTTTTTTATCCCCCCTCGCCCCCCCCCCCACAGGTTACTTTTCTTAACATTTATTACACAAAATAGATTTTCTAAGAAGTCATAAAATATGTGTTTATAACAATTTTACTCCATTACAAACTCTGAACCCTCATTTCACCCCCTTAGGCGCTGATTTATTAAAAACAGTGAAACATGTGTTTAAACATTTATTTTTTGGAGTACTTCTTTGAAATTTCGAGTTAATAGGATCATCTAACCCCTTTTTCAACCCCTTAGGGGGTGAATTTTGTTATATAAGAAATCTCTTTGCAAAATTTCGAGTTCCTAGACCCAGCGGTGTGGGCTGTGCGTTGATACGTCAGTCAGTCAGGTTTGTCTTTTATATACCCACATAGAGATTAAAATCAGTAAGGGTTCTTTACTGGTTAGGGATGTGTTTGGAGATCGAGACGAAGTCGAGATCTTCAAAATATCCGAAACCGATTTCACATGAAAACTGTACGGCAGGTGGAGGTGTCACCACAGTCCCGACCACACAATGTGCAGTATCTATAGAAAAGAACATTCTTTTAGACACGAAGTCTATTGCCCCAATAACATTTTAATAACTGACCCAATGGCAATTTAAATATTATTTTTAATAAAAAATAATTTAAAGATGTCTACATTTATTTTTGTTTACTTACCGTCCCCGTGATCGGCAAGTAATCAATATAATAGAACTTCATTCTAGCAACAAGAGGAAAGTCATTTGGAAACCAAGCTTATCGCTAAAATTTTAGAATATCTCATAAGATTTTAATAACGACTTATTAACAATGGCAGGACAAAAACCTGTCAACTGATCAACTAGAAGACTTAATTCAAACCGGAACTATATCATAAAAATTTTTAGCGAATTTGAACGATAACATTTAAGTATTCTCATAATTTTAAATTTCAATTCTACATATAATTATCTCGTAGCGCATACTAGAAAGAATTTTTACATATTTACTTGAAAGGTTGATTTCTTGAATGTTCGCCTGTTAAGTAATAAAGCGTGTACGAAAACATAAATAACTGTTAGGTCGGTACTAGGTATGTAGGTTTTTATATACGACATAAAACTTCGACAAAATAACGTTGAAGCAAAAATAGCATAGAAAAGATATGTGTTGACCTAAATAGAAAATAATATTTAAAAATCTACATTTCAAGAGGTATTTCATTAAAAATAATTTACGTATATTTTTGACAGTACCTAACAGTGATAGACAGTATTATATATACATTGTACATTGTGTATATACAGGGTGTTTCATAATTGAATGCTGATCCTTAAGGGTGATAATCCTTGGATGATTTTAAGAAAAATTCTTTATATGAACATAGGTCCGCAACACCTTTATTTCTGAGATACAGGGTGTTGAAATTTAAGAAAAAAATCTGTTTTTCTTCAATATCTCTAAAACCGCTTTGTATTTTTGTTTTAAATTTTGGTAGGTGCAAAGTACGCTTAAAAATACATTTTCTTCAGGATAAAGGTTTTTTAATTTTCATCAGTGGCGTCCCTGTTAACATGACCTGCAATATTTTTAATCAAAAAAATGATACGCCACTGTTTTTTTTTAAATAAATGTTATTTTTATAATTGCCTTCTATCTTCTCATAAAAATGGTCTCTTGACTTTTTTTTATCCGGCGTACGGTTTTCGAAATAAAGTTCATTCATTTGCTTGTCCCTATATGTGATTTTATCTAGTAGTCTCAATTTCACAATTTGTGGTAACCTAAGCATCTAGGCTAGATTTTTATATTTTATAGTAACTATTATTTAGTTCTAGTAATTAAAGCCGTTAAAGAGTGGGATTATTTTGTAGGCTAGAAACATCTAGTATGCTAACAACACATTTCGTTGTTTTATAAACGCAAACAGTTAATTTAATTTTGGTATATTTTGTCCAAAATGGTTAAGTTGTTACAAATAAAAAATGTGTTTTTATGCGTGCTTATTATTAGAACTAAATAATAGTTAGTTACTATAAAATATAAAAATCTAGCCTAGATGCTTTGGTTACCACAAATTGCGAAATTGAGACTACAAGAAAAAAATCACATAGGGACAAGCAAATGAATGAACTTTATTTCGAAAACCGTACGCCGGATAAAAAAAAGTCAAGAGACCATTTTTATGAGAAGATAGAAGGCAATTATAAAAATAACATTTATTTAAAAAAAAACAGTGGCGTATCATTTTTTTGATTAAAAATATTGCAGGGCATGTTAACAGGGACGCCACTGATGAAAATTAAAAAAAACCTTTATCCTGAAGAAAATGTATTTTTAAGCGTACTTTGCACCTACCAAAATTTAAAACAAAAATACAAAGCGGTTTTAGAGATATTGAAGAAAAACAGATTTTTTTCTTAAATTTCAACACCCTGTATCTCAGAAATAAAGGTGTTGCGGACCTATGTTCATATAAAGAATTTTTCTTAAAATCATCCAAGCATTATCACCCTTAAGGATCAGCATTCAATTATGAAACACCCTGTAGACTGATATAATAGTTTTGTTAACAAATCTAAATATGAGTTTAGAATGTATCTTAAGGCATATATATGTTACGGTTAATTTGGATACTTGGCTAGTTTACAAACTAACCAGCTAGTTTGCAAACTAACTAAAGACACTGTTATTTTGAAGGAATCAGCCATTTCCCACAAAATAGCAGATGGTTTATAAACTAGCTGGTTAGTATGCAAACTATCGGTTTGCTTCAGTTAAGATGAGGATTTTATTGAGGTTACCTTAACCTAAAAATCATGTTTTGTTTGTTGTCCAGAAAATCTAGCCAATGGTGGATCGGAGGGCACCCTACGGTCGGAACAGGGTTAGCACCTGGTTAGGTTCCCTGACCAGTCTCTTTCCTCGCAGGCGAAGAGGGATCGGTGCGTAAAAATCCACTATTGTTCCTTATGTACAGATTTTTCATTACTGCATGCGCAGAGGAAGGAACAATAGTGGATTTTTTTGCACCGATCCCTCTTCGCCTGCGAGGAAAGAGACTGGTCAGGGCCCCTAACCAGGTGCTAACCCTGTTCCGACCTTAGGGTGCCCTCCGATCCACCGTTCGCTAGATTTTCTGGACAACAAACAAAACATATTTTTTAGGTTAAGGTAACCTCCATAAAATCCTCATCTTAACTGAAGCAAATCGATAGTTTGCATACTAACCAGCTAGTTTATAAACCATCTGCTATTTTGTGGGAAATGGCTGATTCCTTCAAAATAACAGTGTCTTTAGTTAGTTTGCAAACTAGCTGGTTAGTTTGTAAACTAGCGAAGTATCCAAATTAACCGTAACATATATACTAATCGATAAGCTTGTTAAAAAGTATATTGAGCTAAAAATGGCAAATACCCTGAAACTTCTATTAACCGACACCTCTCGACAATGGACCCTTCTACTAAACAGACACTTTTTAAGTCACCAAACATTTCTTATGTATAAAATATATAAAATACATCTGAACAACGGTCCCTCTTAACAACGGTTCCGGACAAAAGTTTTTATGATTTACCCATATTTTTCTTGTAAAATTTACCTTCCAACAACGAAAAGTAAGTGACCATAAAAATATATACAGACCTATATATTAACTATTTTGTTGGAAAAATCCCCCGACCCAAAAGTAGGCAGGAACCGAACTTCTCAGGACTTATGGTAGGTATTAGTGGTATATATTACCTGTTTTTCTTTAGGGACTAGGCACTTTTATATTGAAATTTCTAAGAAAAATGTAATTGAGGACTCTGGAATTGTCGACAATAAATAAGCACATAAATAATAACCTACATGTAATTTAATGGTCATTTTATATATGTACTTTTATTTGTATATTCAAAGTCAAATGTCTAAAATGACGAAAAAGTTTTTGTTTTGAAAAAAAAACTATCACTGATAGAGTTCTCTAAAAAGAATAACTACAGTGTTCGGGTTTAGGCCAAAAAATTTAAAATCGCAAGCCTCAACATACCATTTGTGGTTGGAAATATTTGGGAATTTCTTGAAATATCGTCGGTATTCCCTCATCAGATACACTTTTTGATCTGTCCAATACAAAAAACGCTCTTCAAAATGCTCCGAACAAATTGTGTCGTTATTGGATGGCTCCCAATCAGCAACCTTCATATTATTATTCCAAGAATCACGTCTCTGAGGATCTTTCGGATATCTATATATATCCGGTTTTATAGCGTTCTCCGCCTTCCGGTTCCCAGCTTCCATCCTCTTCTATCTTCCCAGTCTCCAGGTCCTAGGTTTCTCTCTGACATGGCCCTCTGAACACCACCCCATGTCGTCTTTGGTCTTCCTCTTCTTCGTTTTTCTGCAGGGGTCCATCTTAAAACTAGTTTTGGGATTCGATGTTCTGCCATTCTCTCTACATGGCCATACCGAATAAGTTGTTTTTGGTGTATTTCATCTAGAATTGTGGTTTCAACTTTCATTATTTCCCTTATTCGTTCATTCCTGACCCTGCCCATTCTTGAAATCCCGGCCGATCGACGCCAGTAATCCATTTCGAGTGCCAGAAGTTTTTGTTCTAATCGCTTGATCATTTGCCAGGATTCACATCCATACAGAACAATGCTGTTGAGAACAGCATTTTAGATGTGATGTTTCTTTTCAAGCGATACATTCCCTGACCAGAGAACAGAGTTAAGGCAACATATCACCGCCCTCCCTTTACTTATCCTATCTTCTATCTCCTGTTCGGTTCTGCCGTCTTTTCCCATTTTTGTTCTAAATAGGTATACATATTCCTCACACCCGTCAATAACTTCGCCGGTATTTAAAGTAAGATTTTCTTGCTGTCCTCCAATGCACAGATATTTAGTCTTTTTGTAGTTGACTGTCAAGCCCCAGCTTTTATAATCTTCAAACAGTCTTCTCGTCATAAACTCGAGGTCTTCTTTATCTTGTGCAATCACTACTTGGTCGTCGGCAAAGTGTAATGTATAGAGTGTTGTATCGTCTGTCAGTTGTATTCCCATTCCTCCGCATGCTCCTCTCCATCTTTTCAGTGCCTCGTTTAAATAGATCTTAAATAATGTGGGGGACAAACAGCATCCCTGTCTAAGTCCTTTTGTGACAGGGAAACTGTCCGAAACATGTGCTCCCAGTTTTATTCTAGAGTATGACTGGTGATATAGTTGTTTTATTGCGGCAATTGCTGTACTATTTATGGGAGATACTTCCAGTATTTGCCATAGCTTTTTTAACGGGACGGTGTGGTAGGCTTTAGTTAAGTCCACAAACAGGAGGTGTAATTCTCTATTGGTCGACGTCTTTTTCTCGTTGAGTTGGGTAAGGCTAAATATATTATCTAGGCATGACCTGCCAGCTCTAAAACCCGACTGTCGCTCAATTTCATGGGGATTGTACTCGTCCTCAATTATGTTTCTTAGGATTTTGCCATATACTCTACTTATAGTACTGGTAACAGATATACATCGGTAGTTCTGACAGTCAGTTCTGCTTCCTTTTTTGTGTATCGGGGTTATCCACGCTTCTTTCCAAACCTGTGGGATTGTTTTTCCATTAATATACTTCTCAAACACGCTAGTCAGCATTTTTATTAATTTCTGTGTGCCTTTCTTGAGTAGTTCGGAAGGGATACCTTCTGGTCCTGCAGCTTTTCCGTTTTTCATGGATCTGACTGCCTTCCACACCATTTCTTCCATTACCTGTATTTGTTGGCCCTGGATGTGGTATTTAGTTGGTGATTGTGTCATGTATTGTTCTCTATTTTCTGCATGTTCTCGAGAGTAGTGCTGGTGCCAATCTTCTGCTTTTATCGGATTTATATTTATTTTATTTGTGTTCTCTGTTCGCAAGGATTTAATAAATTTCCCGGCCTCTGTTGATCTGGTTCCTCCCAAATATGAGTCTATTTCTTTGCATCTTTTCTCCCGCGTGTCGTTTTTATTTTGAATGACCATTCTCTTAAACTTCGCTTGTCCTCGACGGTATGTTATTCTGTCATCGTCATCCTTTGTGTTCATCCATTTATTGTAGGCTTGCTGTTTTTTCTGTTTTTGATCCTCCATTTCATCGCTCCAGATAAGCTGATTGTTTTTCCTTAGGGTTTGTTGTGTTCCTAGGGCTTCGAAGGCTGCTGAGTGTAGCGCTTCCAATATGTGCTTATAGGTCTCCCCTACTTCGAGTGTTACGTGTTCTTCATTTAGTTTTTCATCGAGACGGTTTTTGTAGAGGGTCTCAATGCTATGTTGATGTAGCCCGTTCAAGTTATACCTCACCTGTTTGACTCTTGTTTCTTGTGACGGAGGATCATTAATTTG
Source organism: Philopedon plagiatum (assembly GCA_963971165.1). NCBI lineage: Eukaryota > Metazoa > Arthropoda > Insecta > Coleoptera > Curculionidae > Philopedon > Philopedon plagiatum. The sequence continues at coordinate 40,965,417 of OZ020196.1, read as the reverse complement.
TTCCCTGTTTGCATTAAAAGGAACCAAAATGCGGGATTTTATAAGGTAATGGTCTGAGCCACACTCTGCTCCTCTATATGTTCTTGTGTCCTGTACATTCCACTCAGAGTTCTGTTTTATTATTACATAATCGATTATGGACTTTAAGGCTCTAGTTGGTCGGATATCTACAATTTATAAAATAAAATAGTAGGTTAAAATAACAGCAAATTGTAATAAAGAAATTTAAAATTAAATTATCCTGGATTCTACCCTACGCCACTGGAGGAAGGGCGATTTTCATCTAAAAAACCACACACAAAAGCTTATTTATGAATGAAAATTTGAAAGAATACGCCCCAAAATATTAGTATTGGCTTTAAAACGACATAAAATAAATCATATTTAGAAGCTATGGTTATAAAATAACTAATTTTAAAAATATTTGCGATTTTTTTGTTGTAGATGAAATATACGATTTATTAATTACCTGCGAAACGTAACTCCAGGCTCCTTTCTGCTGCTGTAGCTTTTACAACCATAAGCTGCACACCCCACTATTATGCATAACTATTATCCATACTAATACATACAATACTAAGACCTACGATTGAGAACTTTGGATGAGTAAGATAAGGTGATTGGATCCTTATTTTTCGAGCGGTGATGTACTTGTGTTAGCAGCCGAATACAATTTTGAAGCGCGCACACACTGTGTGAACTAGTTGGTGCTAGCTAGCCACTACACCTTATCCATCCAAAACTCGTCGACAAATATGAGGCCGATTTTAATTCTGGTAAAAATATGGTTTGTTCTTCAGCTACTCCAGGTGTAAGTTCGCCTAATGACGGGTAACGGCCCAGAAATCGCAATAGCCGAAGGGTACCTGGAGCAGAATCAAAGATGATCCTTCTTTTTGCGAGCTTTTTGACGGTCTTCTAGTGCGCTAGCGAAGAACTATTTTTTTACATTTGGTAAATTTAATACCTTTAGATCGATTACATTGCTAATTCCACAGGACCACAAATGGGAACCGAAAAAAGTCCTTCGGCGAGATTGATATCCTATATGTATTTTGGTGCGCTGATTACGAATCCGAGGTCCATATAACCCCAGCACATCACGTTCAAGGTCATTTGAAGGTCAAATTCATATATTACGGAAAAACAGAAAATCTGACCACGGATTCGGAAAGAGCGGGAAATTTTACATCCAAATATGTAGTTTTTAGTTTTTCAAACATGACCCTCCAAGGTCATCAAGGTAGTTTTTAGTTTTTCAAACATGACCCTCCAAGGTCATCTGGGGGTGAAATGACTCACCGATAGACCAAATTCTTATTTCCCATATACATCATCACCTTGAAAGTGACGTGCTGGGATTATATGGACCTCGGATTCGTAATCAGCGCGTCAAAAAACCTAAAGATACCTGACTAAGTTGTACGTAAAAGTCTGTAGTTGTGATGATGTACCTATATGGGAAATAAGAATTTGGTCTATCGGTGAGTCATTTCACCCCCAGATGACCTTGAAGGGTCATGTTGGAAAAAATAAAAACCTCATATTTGGACGTAAAATTTCCCGCTCTTTCCGAATCCGTGGTCAGATTTTCTGTTTTTCCGTAATATATGCATTTGACCTTCAAATGACCTTGAACGTGATGTGCTGGGGTTATATGGACCTCGGATTCGTAATCAGCGCACCAAAATACATATAGGATATCAATCTCGCCAAAGGACTTTTTTCGGTTCCCATTTGTGGTCCTGTGTTCTTAACAACAGCTTGGCAGAATTGATTACATCACTTCATTTTTTTATGCTTAATGTTACAGTGTTTAAATAAGCTATAAAAATGTAATATTGTTTTAGTGACTATCTAGCTGTATGTTCTTTTATTTTTAACAAGCTGCCTCGTTACAACTTAATTATCGAATTGATGATTATCTTGATTGTATTTTCTTTAATCACACTTTAACTCGACCCGGGATTGACTCTTAGGTCGGTATTAAATGAGCTTTTTTTATATACAACATAAAACTTCGACAAGATAAAATTGGGGTAAAAGTAGGATCGATGAGATCTCTTTGATAAGGTTTTTATGAGTCAACGAGAGCTTGTTTCTTACTAAGCGAAATATGCCAAGGAAAAAGTGTTAAATGAAAAATAGCAGAGCGGCAGAGAAAGACAACAACGGGCCTGCCTGAGATGCAGCATGAACATGAAGACCAAAGGAAGAATTAGTGCATTTATTTAATTAACAAATTTTAAGTCTTTTTGAAGAACATATCGATGGCTTAATTCTAAGACGTAGTATCTCATAATTTTTAGGAATTTAGTGTCACTACATTTTCGTAAAGGTAACTAAATATCCTGCGACTAATTCTAAAAGGTCGTATTCCTCAGACCAATAGAAATATTCTATTTTTGAAATTTGAATATTGGCGTATCATCATTGCTTTTTTCGATAAAGTCAATAAATTGCGAGATAAATTGTAACCCTTACATTAGCATTGAAATCGTATTAGTAGTATGTGCTATTTTGTAGACATTTGTATATCGTAGGAGAAATACCGGTAAACAGTATCCGCGGTACCCATTTAGAACAATAACAGAAATTTACAAGTTACAAGGTCTATAAATCAAGACTATAAATCAGGCTGATCTACTTTTATCAGTTTGTGATTTTACCAACGTCTTTAAAAATGAAAATTTGGCAATATCTTCACCCCGAAAAGACCAGCGTGGTCTTTGCGGTCAACATAAAATTAACCAATTAAGTGAGAATGGATATTAGAATAATTTAGAGAAAAAGAAGTGGGCTCAAGCTGAAAAAGAAAGAGACAAAAATGAGTCAATAAATGGGAACAATTACACTTTCACTATGGGCATTCAGGCTAAACTTTGTCTTGTAACCGAAGCAAGTTGTGTATATTGCAAGGTGAGATTACAAATTTACATATTTGCCATAAATATAATATAGGAAATCGCGAATGTACATTTGGAATCAATTAAAAAGTTACCAGTATGTTTGCGTCATTGGACATCTGAAGAAACATTGACTACATGAAAAAAGAATTCAGATGGATATGGATACCAAAACCGGAATTGAACTCTGTGTAATGCTCATAGCTCTTTTGCTACCAAAAATAATCTATATATTTTTCAAAAGTATTTATAGAAGGGTCACACTCAAATGGAGTGTGACTCTGCTCATGTAATAGTAGAGCATTCACTAAAAGGTATACAGATTACATTGTCATCTCAATACATTGACGTTAGACATACGTGAGACGAAAAAAGCGATTTCCTTTAAAAGTGGTGTATTTTATGATTTGCGCTGCATTTGGCCGAGATACCGACCAACAACTCATCAACCAGCCCGCGCGGAATTATACCTTGGTACTGACGCATGACGGCGAGTCACGGAGCCGCATGGAAATGGCGATGCATCGGCCGAGCGGCCACGTATTCCGCAACCACCGCCGCGCCTCTTTCCGTCGGGTCACGTGTTTACCCTTTTTCCAGTCGTAGTCGGTGCTCTAACGATCCGCCATTTAAAGCTAAAAAAGAACTAAAATTAGTTAAAAAGTTTATACTGTGCTCAAGATGTTTTTAGGAAATGCCAAAATAAATCATTTTAACGAACGGGTCATTAAGCTTTTTAAAGAAATACTATTACCAATTTGTACCAAAAAAACTAAACCAATTAGACAGATTAATTACGGCCAGCATTAAGATTTATTTAATTAGGGTAATATCCTTGTTATTAGGTTATATGAATTCTTTGTACCAATTTATATTGTGTTATTTCTTGTTTTTACTGCAACGACGTCTGGAAAAAACTATAAAAACAGCAATAGAACGTCTCGGATAACTTTTTGGTTACCCGACACTTTGTCATTTTCCCTTTTAACAAGCAATATCGTTAAGTCGTAATAATTAGTAAATTGTTTATTTCTTTTTGTTATCTTATTCGTTAATTAATTTCTAACCTGATGTTTAGTTGCTGAGCTGTCAGTGGCGGCCCGTGCAGAACCTTACGTGTTCACAATTTCGTACATCTGTTTATGTATTAAATTATACGAAAGCATCTCGTAGAGGATAATGTACTACTTATCTCCAAGTGCACTTCTTACAGCAATGAATAACTTTTTTTATCGACTTCACAGGAGGAGGTTATCAATTCAATCCGTTTGTGCAATTTGTTTATGTATGTTCACGCATAATTCTTGAACGAATTAACCGATATCGATAACTTTTTTCTGTTTGGTAGACGAGTTCTCCCTAATGGTCCCATTTTAAACGTTTTTTTGCTGAAAAGAGTGGAAACCTCAAAACACTGCGGGGGGGGGGGGGGTTACTACAAAAAGAAATACACTAAAACAGTCAATGCCAAGTTAGGTGCAAAAGAAATACATAATTGATATCGATTTACTTTTTAAATATTATTTGTCATAACAGAAAATTAACAGAAAATAGTTCCTTAGTAATATTTTGGAAATTTTACAGTACGTATCGATCTCGATTTAAAAGGCAGGACCGGACTTGTGCTCACCGTTCAACTTAAATAATAAGCACCAAGAAAATTTACTCTCTGAAATCTATAAAGTCCAAAAGTAAAATGTTTAAAATACACACTATACAAAAAACACTCACAGAAACACCAACATCACAAACACAAAACATCAAAACCAAACGAAAATAAAACGACGCGACCTCTCGTGTCAGCTTGATACGGCCCACTATCAACACGTTACTGATCTAGAGACTTTTTGAAGGAACCAATATCAGTTGATGATGTCATCTGTGATTGTCAAATGACGAAACGTTGACTTTTATCATAAATTGAACTCTGCATGCATACGTGTTATTACCTGGTCACTGTTTATTACGCTTGATATATCGTTTTTCATAAAGAGGACTTCGCATGTCCATTTGGACCCAACTTAGAATAAGTGTCTCCGGTGGCCAAGTTGGTAAGGCGCCAGTTTTGCAACCGAGAGGCGCGGGATCGAATCCCGCTTCGACCATGGATATGTTGTGATTGTTATTGGAAGGTGGTAGATGAATTCTTACTCGACCGAGGTGGTACCACCCCACACAGCCTCTTAAAGGGCTGGTGAAATCCCTGCAGATGTTTCCAGCTCTGGATGAGTGAGTCGATTCCCCAGTACACCCACGGTACATAGTACTTAGGCTTCGGTCTTCGTGGGCTGTCAGAAGATAAAAAAAGTAGGTTTAGTGTGTTGTACTTCACAATTTATCTGTGTTATAAAACAGCATCATATTTTAAATAAATTACTAAAATAGGCTTAACTTATCAACAAGTTACTGGAATTGCAGTGTCAAAATCTTCTTAAATGCATGCATCTCATAATAACAACATTATGAGACTATGTTTTAGTACCATAATTTTTTTAAGACCATTCATTATTATACTAGTATCACAATGATGTTTAAAAAGTACTAGTACCATAATGAAGTAATGCAGCTTACTATTTTATAATAAAAAATTCAAAAAGGTACCTGTCGCTTTAAAAAATAATAATTTTTAAATTTTTTAATAATATAGTTAATGCCAGCAGATAACGTTTTGTATGTAATTCGGGTCCGAAGCAATCATTATGGCTCACGCCAAGTTATCGCAACTAGTACCATAATGATTGTTATTAATTTACTTATTACATAAATAACTATTATGGTAAACATAGCAGGTACTAAAGCTAAAATCGACTTCAGTCTTAATGTATTTTAAAAAAAATATAGTGTTCATATTTACTGGTTTTTAATCTACTTTCAAATTGTTTAATCTTTAACAACCTGCTTAGAACAATCATGTTTTAAGCAGTTCTTATTTATGGGAGCCCTACTAAGGGCCACAATAAATGCGTAACACATATTTTCATAATAATTTTTATTTTACCATAAGTTTTCCATATCATCATCCGTATTCAATTACCAGTTTTAATAATGTCGATAATGATGGTATTTGCTTTTACTATAAACAGTCCTAATGGCCTGTTATTGTATAACATCTAAAATATTAATGCTGTTGGAGTAATTAAGTTATTTCATGAAAATTCAGCGCCATATTTAGGGCCGTTTGCAAAGGAGATAATTTTTATAATTAAATGGAACAACAAAAATTTGTACAAATATTATTTAAAATATAACAGAGTAAAGTAAAGAGTAGCAGAATGAAGCTATAAAAATATAATTTTAAGCGTTTTCTCTTGTTTCGATTTTCATTGTTTGTTTTAGTTGATCCACCAAGAATAAATCAAATAACTGCTATTATACTTTAATTTCTTGAAACTTCCATGGGCTTTACTTTTTCTCTGAAATCCAGTTATTTTGAGAAAAAAATATATTCTTACCCTACTTTAAATACTAGTTGTTATTATTTTTTTCAATCATGGATTTTAGCTAAATTGAATTCGACGGGGGCATGGTTTTATAAAATAATCTTGTTTGTGGATTAACTCTCCTTCTGGTTTACCACATTTGTTGTTCAACTAGTAATATGAATACTGTATTAATAGAAATCGATGCAAAACTATCACCATAGTTGTCATACCATCCGATTTACTTATGAAATAGTGTAAAAAAATTAATTCATGGGTTACTGGATTTTGTTCCAATTTTTATTAATGAACAGTATTGTATAGCAATGTTTTATCACAATAATTTTGTGCTATAAATGCGAGTTACGATTTATTATCCTTTAATATATAGGTGTCAATCCAGATACTTATTTCTACATAAAATGATTAATTTTAGGTAGATGTAATTTTGTAGCCTAATAGTTTTAGATCTTTTTACTTTTTTAGTCACTGTCGTATCTGCCTTTTGTAGGAAATACAACCGTTTAGTAAAACACTGTACTTTTACGTTACGTTTACGTTTGAACATACAATAAATAAACATACTAATATTGAATTAAAATTTTTACGAAAAACAAATGAAAAACTTAATTTTGTAAATTTTATTAAGAACCTTCTAAATTCAATTAAAAGCAATATATAAGAAATCTAGCAAGGGATATTTTAAGACTTTTTATTCTAATTTTGTTTTTTTACGTATGGGTAAGGGTATGTCTAGTGAAACCATTATTTTGCTAATATGATGGTATTCCTATAAAAAGAAAGATGCAACAGTTAATCAAAGGACAAGATTTATAAAGCTATAAAATTACGTCTACATGGATTTAATATTGTAGGTATGTCACTTTACAGGGTGTCTCAAAAAATGAAGAAAAGCACGTTTGGACAAAACAATCTATTCAAATGTTGTTGTGTCAAAAATTTGTGGAATATTTTAGTCTTGTCACTTTTTATGTGACTATAATACCATTTAAGAAAACTTTTGGTATCATTGTTACAAAACAATTTGTTTTGATTAAAAAGCAAGAGAGAATGTCGATTGTTTTTCAATAAAAGAAGCCTAAAATCGTGTTACATGTCGTAAAGCTTAGTGACATATACTGTTTTAATTATGTATATAATGCCAATTGTGGAATTTAAGGGATTATAAAACATGCTATTTTAAACTTTTTAGTCTAAACAAGATAATTCAAGCAACTAACTTAAACAATTAGTTACTTTTCTAAACCCTTTTTTCATGACAAAAACAATTATAAAATATAATAAAATATTTCTACCTCAGCCAACATAACTAAAAAATTATAGAGCTTTTCCTAACAAGAAAAAAATACCTAATTTAACGAATCTAACAAATCTTAGGATGGATATTTATGTTATTTGGTCTAGCGCCCAGTCTGATTGGTGCCATAAATAACCGGCCAGTCCAAAGTATTTTCCGGAAAAGTCGGTAGTTTTAATTTGTCTTGCTAAGCTTTGGCAGATCGAGCCAAGCACTAATTGAGCTTCCGATAAGCAGAGATCTTAAGAACATGCTACCATAGTTTTTCTTTTTATTCCTTTTTATTTTGACTTTTGATTGAAAAGCTTCCGCTGGGCTGCGAGTTATGCAATCTTATAGTACAATGAGTAGATCCAGAAACGTAGTTTTTACCCATCATAGTGCTTTTTTAATCTTTATTTTCGAAGACTAATGTATCGGCGTGGTGAACAGTATAAATTTGAATGATGTAGCAACTGTGGGGTAAATGCGACCTGATAACATAAATATAACTTTCTAACACATTTTTTTTAAATTTAATAATTGCCGACAAAATGATGTAAAATGTGTCTAGAAAAAATAATAAATAAAATTCCTAAGCCTGTTAATTTTTTCCCAGGTGGGTCCATTCAGAAATTTAACTTTTTCGCAAATTTAGGGAGGGCAGCTGACCTCCCATGCCTCCAAGATCACCAAATAACTATATTTTATACCGTGTGTATACCGCAACCAAGATTTGAGCATAGGGTAAAAAGCCCCCCGGTATTATTTACCTTTCCACCAAATTTCAGGGTCTTAATATTTCAGAGTTCAAAAATAATATCAGCATTTTTTTAAGGTAACCTTTTTCGCCAAAAAAATTGAAAATAATAATTATTATTTCAGAAACGGCAAGAGATATGTAAGTATAAAACAATGCTTAGGGAAGGTATTCAAAAATTATTAGGGGTTTTGAAAATAAAATATATACAGGGTGTTCCATTTAAAATATGAAAGTTGCTACCACTTTCTAATAGAAGCGGCAACACTGCGTTGTCAAAAATAATTTAAACAGGTAGAGCATGTTCGTTTATGTAAATGAGCAAATTTTCAGAACGTTTCGTAACTGGTTCGCCAGATACGTCTAAAGTACCAAACACCGTGAATCACCCTGTGTAGTCAGTATTGACTGCCGCACCCTATATTTATTTGATAATGACCCTGATTTTGTAAAAGATTGTGAGGGGGTGCGAGAAGAAAAGGATCCATTTTTAGATTCAACGGCAAAAGGTCTATAGAAATGACGTAACATTATTTAAATAACCTTTTCTTTGCCGACCCGATGTGTAATTAATCACAGCGTCATTTTTGCTGAAAGTGTGTAAAAACCACGCTGCATAAAATATTCATAATAATACATTCTTTTTCTGTTCTTCAAGTTCTTTGAACATCACTAACCATTATGTAAATTCCTTTAAAAACATTAAGTTATAAATTGTATTCCATTTTTATTTACAAAGCCCATTAGAACTGTTTATAGTAACAGCAAACACAACATTTTTCCAAAGTTAATGACATCATTAAAATTTTGTTATTGTATAGAAATTGGAAATTGAAAACAGTCAATAAATATTTAAAATGTAATTGGGTAAAAAGCTGTTAAAAATAAAAAGGATTAATTACATTTTTTATATCAAATTTAAATTGAATTTTGAGCGTTAATGAAAAGGAAGTGACTCAGCAGCAGGCGCCGGTTCCCAAAATGTTAATGAATGGATACCGGCGCCGGCACCTGGGTACAAAATTTCTCGGGTGCCGGCGCCGCCGCCAGCTCAGATACGGCCGAAACGGAATGCCGGCAGTTCTAACATAAAATAATTATAGCTACGTATTTTAAATGATATGTAAACATTGTGTTGTTTTAATTTTGCGTAAAAAGTGTGTGATAAATTTTCTTCATATGAAAATTTTAATTGTATTTTGGTGGAATATGAGAAAGCCACAAACCATGAGTTTTGGTTGCATGATAGCAGAACAAATGACAATCAAAGACAACGAAATCCTAATAGTGTGGTGGATATTAATCCGGCTCTGAAACACTATTATCTGCGGTTAGCCTGTGTTAAAGGTGGAAGACCATTCAAGTCAAAAAATAAAAAGTCAACAAGGAAGTGTTCCACGTGTAAGAAAGGCTGCCAGGCTAACATTTTCTTGAAAGTAAGTGAGTGTAAACAATTTCTATGCATCCTGGGGATTGAACAGAATCACAATCATACTTCATCCAAAGCTTATTTCAATTTGCTAGCAAAACAGAGACACACAGTTACAGATCTATATGCTCTGATAGTTATTTCTACCTCAAAAAATGGCCAATATGTCCATAGAAGACAAGAATTCCAATCAAATTGATATGAGACAAATTGGACACTCTTATTGAAGGTATGAAAAGTTTGATTACAATACATATGTGCGAACCACGATCAAAAGTTTCCATTTAAAATAGGCTGCAACAATTTCTTCAGTGGAACGTCTAAGTTCAGAAATGGGAAAAAAGGTATAAAGAATAGCCTAAGTTTGAATTACGAGACATACAGATACCAGGAAAGGTCAAAAAACGTGGACGTCCGAAGAGACTTGGAAATACAGTAATAAGGTTGAATCGCAAAAGGACTAAGAAAGCGAAGACTTAATTTTAGAAAAAGTCTGATGTTTATTTGTCTTATTTCTACCCTTAAATTCGCAGAATAATAACAATTGTTATATTTTTGTAGGAATATTTAAGTTTCGTTAAAGTTTACACTATAATAAATTATTTTTTTTGAATGAATTAAGGTATTTTGATTCTCATCTTATTTTTTCTTTAATTTTCTATTGCTGCCGGCTCCCAGTTCGGCTGCCGGCGCCGTCATCCATGATGGCTGCCGGCGCCGGCAGCGGAATCACTTCCCCGGCACCCAGCTCTGCTGCCGGCGCCGGCATCCATGACGGCTGCCGGCGCCGGCAGGGGAGTCACTTCCTAAAGAAAATTGTACAGATCTTTGAAAGACAAAGAGAAACTTTTCCAAAAAATTAGATCTTGAGCGAGTGATTTGTACTTAAAGCCCGCATTTCAAAGAAGATTAATCTTATTTAGCTGATCGAGATCTGCTGTTTAGGTCTGACGAAAAAACATTTAAAACAATGCACAATTGACAAAACGATAAAACATGATGTTAGTCAAGAAGGTGACCTACATCTCATATGTGTTAATATAATCTGTCTTTGAGAGAAAAGAAAGCTTTAGAATAGCTTATTGATAATTGGAAGAAAGTCATCGGTGTGCTGTTAGAGACAGGAGAGTTGTTTATAAAACCTGCAATGAGAAAATGGAAATATTACTAATAGACAAAATGTAGAGCATGAGGTTCAATGCAGAAATAAAACAAATTTATAAAGTTAATTAACCCACACTGTGCATAGGTTGGCACTTACAATTTTAATATGTACAATGTATGTTCTCTAAACTTTAGTTTCGACCACTGTTTGCTTAATGAGTGAATTAAAACTAAAAATGTTGGCAATGCAAAATAGCAGTAATTATTTCCAATTTATTTGTGCTTTGTTACTGGTCAGATTTACTTGAATATAAACAAATTGCACACAAATTGACCCTATACTCGATTTGAAATTGGTTGATAGTAATAAATCATTAAAATCCGTCAAACACGTACACAGAGTGGTCCACCTAAATTGCCAAGTTTTAAATAGTATATACATTGAAAGTCTAGACCCTTTTGCATTTATTAAACTTTCCATTCCTATAGATCTGATAAGGGCGTCGAATACAAAGCTTAACCCGAGGCTCGAACAATAAGCGGTAGTATTCTACCTGTGATGTTTTGCACTCATGCACGTGCTTTCGGGTGGGTTTAAGTTTATATTAAACACAATAATTATATAATTTAGTGAACATTCGGATGTGTGGCATAATTTGTTACCCTTGTATTTGAATAAATATAATACTAATAACAATAAAGCAACTAATAAACAAGTAAATTTGGAAAAATGTTTCTATTTGAAATTCTATAAAATTTATAGTAAGTCATTACAGTTCTTCGCTTTAAATTAATCATCATCAGAAAATGAAATATCTGAGGGACTGTCTTCTTCCCCTAAATTGATAATAAGTGGTTCGACCGTTTTCTCCAGTAAACTATCCAATTGCCACATTTTTTCCTCCTCCTTTAGTACATGCTCTATACATCTTTGCCACTTCCCCGCGTTGACTTCTTGAAGCGCTTCTTCAAAGAGTTTGTGAACATCACTCATTTTATAAGTGGTATTTTTTCTAGCCACATAACCTTTCACATGAGCCCATACCAGTTCGATCGGATTTAATTCGCAATGGTAGGGGGGGAGCCGAAGCACTATTATATTTTGTTTTTTGGCCATTTCGTCAACAACATATTTTTGAAACCGATGTTTATGGGTGTTTACAATTGATAGCAACTCCTTTTTAACCATATTGTCCTCAAATTGTATTTGTTTCTCCACAAGCCACTCGATAATTTTTGCTTTTCGCCAAGCAGTTGTAGGCATCTTCTCCAATCTTCTGGAGTGATACGGAGCGTTATCTAACACAATGACGGAGCCAGGTGGAATCAGCTCTATCATTTGTTCGAAATACTCCTCAAAAACATCAGCATTCATATCCTCGTGGTAATCGCCTGTACGAACTGATTGGAATGATAATAGTCCACCTTCTAAAAATCCATTGGAGCTACCGATGTGAGTTATAATTAATCGTTTTCCTTTTCCAGAGGGCGGATTTATTCCTGTTGATAGACCGTCTAAAAATGCTTGCCGGTGAGAAGTCACATTTTTGTCTGTCCATATTTTTCCAACTGTGTAGCCTTCGTTCAGCCATGTTTCGTCCAAATAGAAAATTGTTTTGTTTTCATTGCGAAATTTTCTTATTTTTCTCAAATAATTACGTCTCCAACATACTATTTCATCTTTTTCGAGCAAATGAGACTTCCGACTATGTTTTTCCCATCTAAAATTCATTTCTCTTAGAACTTTCCATAGTTTATCTCTCTTGATTGCAGGAAAGTCTTCTTTTACTGCCCCTAAAACTCTATCCAAAGTAGGGATCTCCTTATTGAAATAGAATGAATGCACCTTTCGTCTTATGATGGCCTTTTCGTCCTCATCGATCGGTATTGTTCGCCTTCCTGGAGATGGTTTTGGTGGCGTCACGGTTCCTGTCTTTTCTTCCCGCATCAGCCTGTAGATGGTTGCTTTTCCAATACCTGTCATCTTTGAACAAAGTTCCACTGCAGAATCGATACTTATTGCACTTTTTTGATATCTAAGTGCATTAAATACATTAAGCACAATAATCTTTTCACTAATGCTTAGCGCTGATTTCGCAGCTCGCTTAACTGGAATAAATCCTGAAAGACTCTCCATTTTCAAAAATTACCCAAATGTGTGTCCTAGAATACTCGCATTAGGTTTGTTCGCTCTTAAAATGACTCACAGTTTTATACCAATAAGTAGAGGTACCTAATTTTTCGTAACTACCTGAAAAGTAACATTGTGTATTAATTGTTCCCGGAATTCTCGGCATAATTATTTTTACCTGTTATGACAATAATGATTACTAAATTATTCGGATAAGTAAATAGGGTTCAAACCGGCACGTCAGGTAGGTGCGCCTATGGAATCGGCTGCTAAAAATGATTTATTACTATCAACCAATTTCAAATCGAGTATAAATATTTCAAATAGCCATTTTGTGAATTCCCTAATCGTTTACAAAATTGTGTTTGTTTTTTTACTATTTTTGGTTTGTTAGTCAAACTGAGTTTCATTTATAACATTTTTTTAGAGAAAAACAAAATAACCAGCAATATTGTATTTCACCACCAGAATTTCCAAATGAAATATTGATAAACTGCTCGTAAAAAAATCGCCAAGGATTTTAGCGTCATTTTTATTCGTCTGTGTCTGGGGAATCTCTAAATCGATTTAGATGAAATTTTTAAATAGTTAAAGCTTAGTTTAAATTTAGCTCGGGGATCATTTTCGGCAATTAAACGGTTTTCAATATTGTAGAGGGTGAAAAGACATCAGAATTGTAAAAAACCTAAAATGTCAACAGAAGTTATTTTCTAATATTAGTTATTTTCGTGTACCATTGGTCAAGTGAATAAGTAGTAAATGCTTTTATGATATTCTTACGTAAACTCTTAACAATAAGTGAATAAAAATATAAAGTAGTAATTGTAATCATTTTTAAAATCAAGCATTTACTAAGTAGTAAATACTAAATAGTACTTACTACTTATTCACTTGGCTCATATATTATGTTTTAAAACTTGAGCCTTGAGATATTTTTGACTGTTTTTACTTTAATGCTCTACAACAGTGGTTCCCAAATGTCTCGAAATTCTGGACCCCAAAATTAGAAATTAGTAACATGCGAACCCCCATGAACAGTTTAGCTTCAAAAATTATAAAAGGAACAACCTTTGTTAAAAATATATTTATTTCAAAAGTGCCGATTTATTCAATGCCATTAATATGGCTTGGCAATTTGCACCAAAAGGCAGCATGCTATTTATAAATAAAAACGGCATCCTATAAAAGTAACTGAAAAACTGAACTAAACTGAACAAAATATATTCGCTTTTCTAGCAGAAAAAATATAATATATCAATCATCAGATTTGGATTTTAATGAGAAGAATGAAATACTGATTTTCCTGTCCTGACGCAGTTCTTTCTAAATCTGGTCTAAGATTTGAACAGCCAGATTCTCCAACGTAGTTCGGTCTAATTTGACAACCAAAAGTTTTAAACTGACAAGTGTAAGACAATTAAGTTTTATGCTATGAATTTATTTTTGAGCTTTCTCACAAATTTGTAAAGAAAAGGGCAATTTTAGTAAGTACTTTTGACAAAAATAGAACTAACTTCATTACAGCAACTCGTTCCAAGATGAAAATGATTTGGAAACCAAGCAAATCGGTGAAATATCAGAATAATTCTTAAGTTTTTAATAACGACCTATTAACAATGACAGGACAAAAATCTGTCAAAACATAACTGACCAACTAGAAGATTTCAATTTAAACTAGTACTAAATCTTAAACCTTCTTAGTAAATCTGAACGGAAATTTTTAATCTTAGATCTGAAGCAACATCCAGCCGATTTCTTTGTTTGGATTTTAGCAGAATGTATTCAGCGAAAGTTTGTTCACACATACGTCGTGCAAAAGGACATCAAGTGTTTCAAAGCAAAGGTTGTCGGACCCCCGCAAAATAACCTGCGGACCCCTAGGGGTCCGCGGACAACCATTTGGGAACCACTGCTCTACAACAAGAATTAAGCAGTTTTTGACAGCAGTACTCGTATTTTACCACCAGAAATTATCCACAACTTTAATGTCGGCACTGTGTCTGTACCTACCAAAGACACAAATACGCACCTTTGGCATGTATGGTGTGAGACATTGTAGGTACTGCGTTCTTGAAATTTAATAGTGGATTTGCTTGTGACACAAAGTAGAAATTTTACCCAAGGTTTTTCTAAAGGCACACATGTGAGTTGCTGGTGGCACAATAAAGAAATGGTTACCATGATATTCCCATATTAACACAACAACCTTATTCCCAGTGAGCATTTTATTCCTAACAGGGAAATGCATCATTGGCGACATCGAAGTTAGGTCGCATTTCCTTTATTCAGGGTCAAAATGCACATAAAAATGCACAACCCGTTTGCAGTTTTGCACTAAAAAGGAATTGTGTGTTCTTTTACACGATGTAGGAATCGCATTCACATACAAGGCATTGTTACTTAAGTTAAATTGAGGCGTAGATATTGTGTTAAAAAAATGTCAGCACTGTGTCTGTGCCTACCAAAGACACAAATACATACCTTTGGCATATGTGGTGTGACACATTGTAGGTACTGTCTTCTTGAAATTTTATAGTGGATTTGTTTGTGACACAAAGCAGAAATTTTACCCAAGGTTTTTCTTAAGGTACACATGTGAGCTGTTGGTGGCACAATAAAGAAATGGTTACCATGATATTCCCATATATGTATAGACACAACAAGCTTATTAGAATTGATCATTATCTCGGCGATTTATACTAAATACGGAATAGTGTTACCAGATTCCTTATTTGTGTTACTAACAAAGAAATCTGGAAATTGTGTGCCACCGAGAAGGAAGTGTGTTACACATTGCCCAAGTTGCGTCTTTTTACACGGCCATATTTTCCTTTATTTTTTTTGTTAATTTTTTTAACCAAACTTTAATTCTCTGTTTCTGTAAAATGAAACAAAAATTTGATGAATATTTAATGAATCACTTGTAAATATTACTCATTAAACCATTGTTATTGCTCATAACCTAAAAATATTATTTTTTTTTCGAAACCCATATTTTTAAAAATGTTTTCATTATACATTATTTCTTTGAAGGCCCCTGTTACTATTGTTGGTATACGGAAAATCTGTACTAAAAATTCTTCATAGCAAGAGAAAAGTAAGTTTTGGTGGCTGGAAAAAGTGATTATTATAAACGGTATTATTAATCAGAATTTTGACATATTTGTTTTAGCTTACTCGTCGTTAATAATTTCTAGAAATACTAAATATAAAAAAATAACCATTATTCCTAACTTGTGTATAGTAGTTCACATTTTTCCTTTTAAACTAACAGTGGGTTTTGTGGCAGACATAATAACTGATCTGAGACAGACATTATTACTCAATTGTGTCGGCAATGTGTTGTTAAAAAATTGACAAGTGAAGGCACAAGTACCGAAACAATTCCTGAATTTCTCCTTAAATGTATCGTGTCACAATGCTTCACTTCCCACATATAAAAGACACATAAAGGTTACAGTTTCGACACATGTATTTTTGGTTAGGCACATACATTTCTTTTGTGTCTAACTGATGAGGAATGTTCTTTGAGGAGGCCAGACTAAGCAGTATTTAGTACAGTACGGTCACATGCTTGAACACTGAGCACTTCGTTAATCTTCTTTAGACTTACATAGTCATAAAAAAAAATGTACGTTCTTGCTTCCCCTATGTTTGCGTTTCGCTATTTGCCACTCATAAACAGCTAAGGAAATATAGAGTTGCGATTAGCGATTTTAAGCAATTTAAAGAATGCCTAATTCCTGTCGGTTAAAGTTTTGTAACATATTTTTCATTCGACTGCGAGAGATGAAGCTACCGTAAGTACCGAAATTACAAGAAATTCAGAAATCATGAAAATGTTTTTGTGTTAAGCGAATTTGCTTCCCCTATGTTTGCATTTCGCTATTTGCCAATCATAAACAGCTAAGGAAATATAAAGTTGCGATTAGCGATTTTAAGCAATATAAAGAATTCCTAATTCCTGTCGGTTAAAGTTTTGTAACATATTTTTCATTCGACTGCGAGAGATGAAGCCACGGTAAGTGCTGAAATTACAAGCAATTCAGAAATCATGAAAATATTTTTGTGTTAAGCGAATCTTTTATTTTTGTAGTACTTCCTTTCTGTACCAGAAGCAATTTAGCACGCAAATAAAGCATTTGTCGAAGTATATTTTCCATAATTATTTTCTACTAAAAATCTAGTAAAGAATGTTCCTGACTAAATATTTCTTAATTATGGTGAAAATCTACCAAAAAAGTAGGAATCTACCAAATATGATCACACTGTGCCCGATGCTACTACTACCCCAGTTCTGCAATGGTAAATTACCTTTTTTTAATTGATTATATCGGTGACTATGTCAAATGCCTTTATTATGTTTTTAAAGGGCCTTAATTCAATCTGACGTCTAAAAATATCAACAAAACGCATTTTTTTTTTCATATACATTGATACATCCAATGTCACGTCCATTAAAAACCAATGGCTTCATAAAGCGATAACGCCAACAGTCACTTATCATTAAATGTATTTGTCCATACTGTGTGGGTAAATTTATTTCCATTTTTTTTTCATTTCAGAAAATCATGAAATATCTTTGTCTTTACTGTCAGGCTGAAAAACTTTTTTTATAGAAAATCCATCTGTCTTCTTTGATTCTCATATTCTTGATGAAAAAATGCCTCTTGAATCTTACTAAATCCTAAATCTGTTTAGTTTATTTACGATTTACGTACCAATCCACGTCACAACTTTTTATTTAAATATGTAAGGCTTTTACGAAAATGCCACTCTTTGTTATCAGTCGTGGCTTGAAATAGGTCAAGTTTACATATTATACCGTCTAAATTCATATATTTTAGATATTGTTTGCCTTGGGCCGGGAGCTTTCAAAACTAATAATATCAGCATTAAGGCTTTCTGAGTTAATAATATTTATCGGATATTGAAACTGCTGAAGTCGGAAAACTTTTAGATAATAAATTACCGGAGGTAATTTGTATGTACGTTACAATATTAGATTGTTTATCTAATGTAATTTTATGGGTATAGTATGATAAAACATTCTTGAATCATTCAAAAAATGGTACTTTTTAAAAAGCTGCACAGAGAAAACACTATCGTATATTGAACTGGATACCAATTCACTCAATGACACTCTATTCCGTATTGTACAATACAAATTCGGTTTATTGCAATGATAAGTTTATTACTGTTAACCAATAGGTTATACGATTGCGTGAACTCTAAGGCTTGATTAGTTTTTAATAGGTCGTTTAAATATAACAATTTATGTAGTAATACCCTATTATAAATTCGTTACGAAATATATCACTGGTCTCAGTAATGGTTAATTTGTAGGACTATACGTCTTATTTAATCGAAATAATTAATATTATTGTTTCAATTACTTGAACTAATGTAACTTCTAAAAGAAAAATATTTTGGTTTAAATTCAAACAGGGTGTCCCTGGATGGGGGTACTTATACCATAAATGGACTTAATTTTTAATTTTTCAACAAAAAGTCTATCTTTATAAAAAATTTTGCTTGTAAAAAAAATGCGATTTACATAAAAAAATTAGTTGCTGTATCCTTACAGCGATGTCAAAAACTTCAAGAATACAAACTTATTCTAAAAGTAAACTACCTGTATTCTTCATTTTAAAGAAACATGCCACTTTAAAAAGATGTTTAGAATTATTTTGTTAGTGATAATTCAAAATTTTTATTTTTCAAAAAAAAAACATTCTATGTGTTAACTAAACTAAACGTTTTATTTTCAAAGTTTTTATTCAGTATGACAGCCGCCAAACTTTACACACTTTTGTAGTACCAAACAGGTATTTTGGCTATAGTATTCCTTAAATTCGCCAATCATAACACCCTGTATATTATTACTGATTTGAAAATCTACTTACATTTACTCTTTTTTTCTATCGTACCTGACTAGTGAAGTTTCTGAAGCCATTATTTGTAAAATTTTCTCGACAATTTAATTTGCATTCGGATTTTAGTAAGTATGCCATGACAAACTGTTGTTTGATATAAGTCATGTCACTTTCGTTATCGTTTGATATTTTATGAAGTATTACTGATACAAGTGGTTAATACCGTTAAAAATCATAGGAGAAAACTATTCAAATGCAGTTCTCATAAATTTATGTATTTTATTTGGACAATGTGATAAAATTATCGCCAGAACATGTGTAAAGTTTAATGAAATGTACCCAAATCTACCGCCAATGAACCTCAGAAAATTTATTCGAATTCAGAACAAATTTACTGCGTTTGGTTTAAATTAAAAGCGCTGTAGCCTCTGACGAAGACAACTAGATTAATATTTTGGCATAATTTCATGCATTTCGTCAGTCTTCAATATGTTTTGCTGAATATGATTTAAGTATAACATATTCATCAGTTCAAAGAATTTTAAAACAGCATAACATGCATGATTATAAGTTTACTAAAGTTCAAGCCATGAAGCCTGAAGATTCTCAACAGAGAGTCGAATTTTATGAAATGTTGTTGGTGCGCACCTAAGAAGATCAAAATTTTTTAAATAACATAATTTGTACTGATGAACCAAAATTTTCAAGGGAATGGATTTTCAGTACAAGAAATAGTCATTTTTGGTCAACACATAACCCTCACGTCACCGAGGAAGCTGGATTTCAAGAAAAAATTAGTGTTAATGTTTTCTGCATGTTTGGACAATCAGTTAAAGTACGTAATATACGAGGAGTCATTAACATCGAGAAACTACCTAAGTATTTTGAGAACAGTTGTCGAAAACTTCGTAGATAATCTGCCCCTTGAAGGTTATCGAAGCTGTTAGTATCAACTCGGTGGAGCTCCTGTACATTATACAAGAGAAGTTACAATTGAACTGGATAGGATTTTCGATGATCATTGGATAAGACGTTCGGGACATTAGAATTGGCCTCCAAGATCACCGGATCGCCATTCATTGGATTTTTACTTGTCGGGCATGTTCAAGGAAAAAATGTACAAATCACCAATAAATTCAAAAGAAGAGTTGCTACTTCGAGTTACTCAAACATGTAGAGATCTAGATCAAAACGAAATTAGATCTTCCACGACGAATGCAGTGAACACCCGCATCTTCATGTGCTTGGATGTAAACGGTCAGCGTTTTGAACATCTGTTAAATTATTCTGTTTAAGTATTCTAGTAATTTTTTATTACTTGACTAATTAAGTATGGGTGTGTTGCACAAATACTCCTGAGTTAGTATACATTTTCTGAGATTCATTAGCGGTAGATTTGGGTACATTTCATTAAACTTTATACATGTTCTGGCGATAATTTTATCACATTGTTCAAATAAAGTAAATAAATTCATAAGTACTGCATTTGCATAGTTTCCTTCCATGATTTTTAACGGTATTTGCCACTTGTATCAATAATACTTAATAAAATATCAAAACGATAACGAAAGTGACATGACTTTTATATCAAACGATAGTTTGTCATGGCATAGTTACTAAAATCCGAATGGAAATTAAATTGTCCAGGAAATTTTACAAATAATGGCTTATTAGTCAGAAACTTCACTGGTTAGGTATAGGTAAGATAGACAAAAATAAAGAGCAAATTTAAGTAGCTTTTCGAAGCAGTAATAATATACAGGGTGTTGCATTTAAAAAATCTACTCATGGTCACTTTTTCAAGTAACCAAAATAACTGTATTTTTACACCACCCTGTATACTGCAACTAAGGTTTGGGCATATGGTAAAAAGCCCCCCGGTATTATTTAACTATCCGCAAAATTTCAGGGTCCTAACGTTTTAGATTTCAAAAATATCAGCATTTTTTTTAGGTGTTTTCCGCCAAAAAACTAGAAATTAATTATTACTTAAAGGAAGTTAAAGGAAGTTGTTAAGAAATTAATAGGAGTTTTTAAAATGAAATAATATACAGCGTGTTCCATTTCAAATATCAAAGTTGGTGCTACTTTTCAATAGAAGCGGCAACACTGCATGGTCAAAAATGACCAAATTTTCAGAACGATTCGTTAACTGGTACGTCTATCGTACTATAATCACCCTGTATAATGCAATTAAGTATTTAAAAAAAGGAAAGAAATTTCTGCCAAGTTTTTGGGAAAACTTACTTAAACACTAAAAATGTGACATACATAAAGGTCATTAAGCATAAAAAAATATCGCTAAAACTTGTTGAACATGTGGTGCGAAAAGACTTTTGTTTGATGTCACTTAATTGACAGAAAAACCCCATTTCCAACTGCCTTTTACATGTAAATTTCCTAGTTTGCAAATTCAGTAGGTAGTTGAATGTAAATCCATTTCAATTTTTATCAGTAAAAGAACGTTCGTTAAAATGGCGAAATTCTCTTTTCTTTGTGTGTGTAGTTAATATAACCAAATGCTTTATCTTTTTCACCTTGGTAACCGGAAACAGAAAGGATACGTTTTATAGCTTTGTAAATAAACATCTTTGGAACCATGGATTTATTAAGAATGGATACGGGATGATTTAACATTTTTTGAAGCCAAACGCAGTTGGTCCAACTGGATTTGAATAGTTCCCCATTGTTAAATTTATAATTTGTTGGAAATTCCTCCAGCAATAAAACGGTATTGTGGTACATTCTATAACTTAAAGTGGTAAAATATAGGACATTACCTAACCCTAATTGGTATTGTAAACATAATCACCAGCTTGTAAAAATGTAGGTAAAAATTTCTTGAGGATTTAATACATATAATACGAACAGTTAGTTTACACCAACCATCTGACGAAGACACTGTGTGTCGAAACAATTGTTATGTTTTTGAATAAAAATTTAGTGTATATTGAAACAATTTTGTTGTTATTTTTAAATATTTTAATAATGGATCTTCGTCAAGTAAAGGCTACATCAATTCAATAATTTTTTATTTTTCATAAAAAAAATCCTTAAATATTGAACTTTACTTCGACCACTACAGCACATCTTTATAACCGATAAGTTTTAAACCTAATAATTTAAAAAATGGCTGATCCGAATCAATATATAATATAATAAATTTTTGAAATGGAAGAAACAAATTTTCGAATTTGGGAAAAAAGGTCTGTGTACTAATAAAGAATATACGGGCGTTTTTTATTTATTTTAAACATTATTAATACCAAAATACCAGTATATAGGAAAACCATTACAACTTTTGTATTTAAAGCTTTTTATCTCCTAAAGTTAAGACTGTAGCTGGGTGTGAAGGTATAACGAATAACTCTACACATTCTTCCTACCGACTAAAAAAGTGGTGATAAGATAGAGTAATATACATTTTAGACGTCCTGTATGTATATAAAACAAACTTACGCCTAAGTTTCGGTTCTTGTTGATACTACTTTTTGTTTGTTTATCAGTTTATCACTCTTATTTAATTTCTTTGTTTAATAACTTTAAAAGCGAAGTTTATAGTTTGTCTTGTAGGGTTTATCATTAATATTTAAATGAATATAAATCCTCATGATCAGTAGTTTAGGAAGTTTATTCTCTAGAGAATAAAGTAAGTTTGTGATGGAGAGAATATCTAATGGCACAAATTTGGTATTGTGTACTATGAGAAACTATTTTTAAGCTACTTTTTTACTATTTCATCCATTTTAACTATGCAATAATGTGTTTTAAACATGAGAGTAGTCCTTAATTTGCAACAAAATTAACTTATACGTACTACCTAGTGACCTACTTAGTGGTAAACCTTTTAGAATAATGACCTAAAAATATATGGAAATTATAACATTTTAGGTTTATTACTATGTCTAATTGAGGGGTCTATTTGAGAAACAATGCATGTCCAAACACAAATTTAATAACAACCATGGCCATGAAACCAACTGCCTAGTTTCCTGCTTGTAGGATAAGATTTTGTTTATTTGAAGACTTTTTCTGAAAATTGTGGATTAGAGAAACGATTTTTTGTTGGATACAAAAATCCTAAGAATGCGATTCCCACCTCTGATATTAAAAAAAAATCAAATTTACTTCCTGTGTTAACTACCAAATTGTATGTAAATTACTAACCTATATGGATTATTTTATGTATGTACGTTGATTTACTTTACGAAGCCTTGATATTACATCGACGTCTCTGGCATATTATGTTAATGTATTCGAGCTGCTGAACTGACAAATGCAGCCATCAAAAGCATCGCTATATTTTACCCGAATTTATTTCACGTTCTAGATATCTAGTGATATGTAAATATGTGTCTATTAGAAAACTTCAACTAGCAACAATAGCAACAAACATTTTTTAAATGTGGTAGTACAGAAGAGTGGTGAAGGTTAGGGATAGGTGGTTCATAATAAAGAGATAGTACAAGATAAATATAAAACGGTATAAAGAAAAGCGAAAGAATGATACGACATTTCTTACCGCCCCCTGCCCAGGCAAAGCATCGTGAGCGCCATTTTTGCCAAAAATAATTTTTGTTATCATTGGAACAATCTCTGAGGGACCCATAAGTAAGTTCAGCATTGTAATCTGTAAAAAACGCATTTTGAACAAAAATAAAATGATTAAGCATTAGATTTGCGAAACAAAATTAAAAGAACTAGGATAGCCCAAAATAACAAGATCATTAAACTAGCCTTGCGATTTTAAATTCTAAAGAAATCAGTTAGTTTTAATTAGGTAATAAATTTCACATAATCTTTGTCAAAACAATCTCTAACCCATCAGTAAGTTTAGCATTGTAAGCTCTAAACAACGCATTTTGAACAAATATAAAATGACTAAATATTAGATTAGCGAAAAAAATAAAAGAACTAGGATAGCCCAAAATAAAAAGATAATTAAACTAGCCTTGCGATTTTAAATCCTAATTAAGGCAAGTAGTTTTAAAGTAGGTAATAAATTTCATATATTCTCTCTCAAAACAATCTCTGAGGGATCCATCAGTAAGTTCAGCATTGCAAGCTCTGAAAATGCAATTTGAACAAATATAAAACGATTAAGCATTATATTAGCGAAAACAATTAAAAGAACTAGGATAGTCCAAAATAAAAAGATAATTAAACTAGCCTTGCGATTTTAAAACCTAATTAAGGCAAGTAGTTTTGAAGTAGGTAATAAATTTCATATATTCTCTCTCAAAACAATCTCTGAGGGATCCATCAGTAAGTTCAGCATTGCAAGCTCTAAAAATGCAATTTGAACAAATATAAAACGATTAAGCATTATATTAGCGAAAACAATTAAAAGAACTAGGATAGTCCAAAATAAAAAGATAATTAAACTAGCCTTGCGATTTTAAAACCTAATTAAGGCAAGTAGTTTTGAAGTAGGTAATAAATTTCATATATTCTCTCTCAAAACAATCTCTGAGGGATCCATCAGTAAGTTCAGCATTGCGAGCTCTAAAAATGCAATTTGAACAAATATAAAACGATTAAGCATTATATTAGCGAAAACAATTAAAAGAACTAGGATAGTCCAAAATAAAAAGATAATTAACCTAGCCTTGCGATTTTAAAACCTAATTAAGGCAAGTAGTTTTGAAGTAGGTAATAAATTTCATATATTCTCTCTCAAAACAATCTCTGAGGGATCCATCAGTAAGTTCAGCATTGCAAGCTCTAAAAATGCAATTTGAACAAATATAAAACGATTAAGCATTATATTAGCGAAAAAAATTAAAAGAACTAGGATAGTCCAAAATAAAAAGATAATTAAACTAGCCTTGCGATTTTAAATTCTAATTAAATCAATTAGTTTTGAAGTAGGTAATAAATTTAATATAATCTCTCTCAGAACAATCTCTGAGGGACCCATCAGAAAGTTCAGCATTGTAAGCTCTAAAAAACTCATTTTGAACAAATAGAAAATGATAAGCATTAGATTAGCGAACAAAATTAAAAGAACTAGGTAGCTCAAAGTAAAAAGATAATTAAACTAGCGTTGCGATTTTAAATCATGATTAAAGCAATTAGTTTTGAAGTAGGTAATAAATTTTATATAATTAACATTATTTTATTCAATGTTATTCCATTACTACTAACGCCAGGCATTTTAATTACGTAGCTAAATGTTCAGCATTGCTCTGTCGAAGGTGTAGCATTATGCGTAGCTATTGATTTGCCCCACAAAGCCTTTATAAATTATAGATACTGATGGCGCATTATGTTGGTGTGTAAACGCTTCGGAAACAACAAATACAGGTACAAAAATTTTATGTTAGTGTAGTAAGCTAAAATTGTGATATTTTGTGTCGCAGGTATTACATGGGCACATGTGACCCGATTGTTGAGGTTATAGTATTATTTTGGCTTTTTGTAAACGGGTAGTGAGGTTGCAAGGAAATTTAAAATAAAATGTTTACAAAAATGAATTAAATCAGTAATATAGCTATGACATAGCGCTGAGATAGAGGCTCGAGGGGAGTAGGGGAGCCTCGAAGGTTCCCAAAACCTTAGGAGTAGGATAGCAGAGACTTAAACCTACGGGTTATCCTGAATGTAAAAAAAATAATTGTAAAAGTGATAAAAGTTCTTTTAATAATCTAACCTTAAATATTGAAATCAATCAAGAATGGCAATTTTGAACATATAAATAGATACGACTTAATAGTGAAATTTATTAGGTCGTCACTCCAATCACGTTGCTAAGGAATTTCAGGATAAAAATCGCAATATTCTTTCCTGTCGCGTAGTACTTTAAACATACTTTTGAATTCAAAAGAACGATATTCGCGAGGAATTTATCAATTTACCGAATCTGTTAGAGAACGGCCATCAAATTTCCTATATAGCAAACACACAAAATATTTTGCGAACGTTAGGTAGCATTGACATAGACTAATGCGGAACAACCGATATTGTGACGCTAATTTAGCTGGAACATAAAATGTTGACGTCATTGCAGTGGCTTCTCGACGGGTGAAGCAAACTTTCACCTAAAATATTGTAGTAAAAATACTAAATACTAAACTCAATAATTTCATTACATTTCCTCCTATAGTATTGATTACTAATAATTGCATCGTATTTACATTCACGTTTCACAATTTATTTTAGCAAGATACCTTAAAAATTCCGCTCTCCAACCCTGTCGTTTTTATTTGCACAGCACTTCCATACTATGTGAAAGCAGAATTCAACGCTACAGTGTATTTGTTTTCTCGGTACTTGTAAGCCTGATGGAGTCCTTGTGTGTTCGTCTCGAGCATGGGCATTCGAGTCATATGGGAGAGGTCATTCACCCCATCAGGAAGCAGATATTTTAGTTTGTTTAATACTGCGACCTCGCATTGTTCAGTTTAATTCTGTGTTTTTAGAGCAACGTTATCTTTTCACGATTATATTTTTGAATTGACACTTACAGAACTACAGAATGTTTCCGCAGTATAATTCCATTTGTATCTTATTAGAAACTACATTTTCTAGATGGACTAAGGAAGACAAAAAGAGTTTTTAAGTTATGAAAGACCATGACTCGCATTAAGTTTAAATAAAAACGCAACAGTAAAGGGAAAAGTGTATGTTAGAAATTTTAAAGAATTATTGTGGTACTCTCGGTATGGGTGCTTGGGCGGCCATGTTTTTTATATAGTATTTAAGCTTGGCAGTTTTTATTTAGTAATTTATAATACTAAAAATAACAAATTATTACAAAATGGTGAATGCACCGTAACAATTTTTCCAGCGGCCCTTTTCACTTCATGTCATTACTTTGCTTTAACGTTACAAATTAACACGAGCCTCCACTGCATCACTGTTATAATGTTGACTGTCTTAGACCACACGAATGAATTTGACATCAAAATAGGTATGTCTCAAGAAGTACTATCATATGATCATGGGGTGCCAGATACCATCCTAGCCCAACTACTTGGCAGCCCTAACGTTATAAAATTAGGGATACTAGGGGATTGAGGCAGGATTAATTTTATGATATTTTTGAAACCGACATGTTGACGTAAACGTCATTCGTGTGGCCCAAGAGCGGAAATGACGTTAAAATTTTTATTCCGGCAAAACTAAGATCATAATAATGGTTGTTCCGTGTCCGCTAATGGCAGTGCCGACTAACACTTTTTGTATATTTGATATGTAGGAAATTTGACGGTCGATCGACCCTTAGACTATTGCACTATATTCCTTCCGAAGTTAAATAAGTCATTATAATGACTTATTTAATGATAAGGTTTAACGTATACGTTAAACGTTAAACGACTATGATAAGGTTTAACGTATACGTTAAACCTTATCAAAATTTACTTTCTCTTTCGTTTTACTATCGTATAAAACATCCTTATTTATAGATGGTGAAACTTTCGTAACTACTCAAGCTATCATTCAACACTTTATGCCGATAATGTTGATTTGTGTGCGGACAACTTTTGTAGCGCTGTTTTTCATAATTTGTTAATTATTCTACAAGGTCTCCCTAATAGGTGAGGAGCCGGTGACACTGAAAGTACCGTCATCGCGGAATCAAAATTTTTTTATGTAAATTGATAGTTAATAGTCATACGAACAAAATGAGCTCGGTACGCCGGGATTCATTAAGCCGAAAGTATTTTTAAAACAATTAATTATTATAAAAAAGCAAAAATGATTTTTTACCCAGGGTGTTTTCTAATTGAATGTCAATATTTAAGGGGCGATTTTTGGGTCCATTCTAAAAAGAAAACTTCATATGAACGTATGTCCTAAACGTCTACAGGGTGGTAAAGTTTTCAAAAATAAATAGTTTTTTATTAAAATCTGTAATACCACTTTAGATATTTTAATTAAATTTGGCATACATGTACTATGTATCAAGAGGCATTATTTAGTGTTCCACAATTTTTTTTCTTTAAACCAGTGGCGTTCGTACGGAATTTCACCTGCCTATTTTGGCAGATATTGATGGTACGCCACTGATTTCTCGTAAAATTAAAATCATTCCTGAAATTCCCAATCATTTCTAAGCAAATTTGATCTCTTGCAGTTTTTCAATCCGATGCACGGTTTTCGCTTAAAAAAATAAAGACCTTTTCTCTGCATGATCATAACAATATCGTTCATATAGCAGAGAAAAGGTTTTTATTTTTTTAAGCGAAAACCGTGCATCGGATTGAAAAACTGCAAGAGATCAAATTTGCTCAGAAATGATTGGGAATTTCAGCAATGATTCTAATTTTACGAGAAATCAGTGGCGTACCATCAATATCTGCCAAAATAGGCAGGTGAAATTCCGTACGAACGCCACTGGTTTAAAGAAAAAAAATTGTGGTACACTAAATAATGCCTCTTGATACATAGTACATGTATGCCAAATTTAATTAAAATATCTAAAGTGGTATTACAGATTTTAATAAAAAACTATTTATTTTTGAAAACTTTACCACCCTGTATCTCAAAAGTTAAGACGTTTAGGACATACGTTCATATGAAGTTTTCTTTTTAGAATGGACCCAAAAATCGCCCCTTAAATATTGACATTCAATTAGAAAACACCCTGGGTAAAAAACATTTTTGCTTTTTTATAATAATTAATTGTTTTAAAAATACTTTCGGCTTAATGAATCCCGGCGTACCGAGCTCATTTTGTTCGTATGACTATTAACTATCAATTTACATAAAAAATTTTTGATTCCGCGATGACGGTACTTTCGGTGTCACCGGCTCCCGACCTATAAAAGGTTTGTACGTAATGCTACCCGATGCTACCACATAATTCTGAGGCTAAAATGCGATGATTTAACCCAACTTACTATAGTCCAAAATCACAGAAAAGTGCTTCATTAGGGCGCTATCGAATGTAAAAGATTAAAAAATATATTTCAAATAAAGAAATTCTGTTGTGTGACCCCATATTTTATGAAGTACCTATAAAACGTAGGTTGTATTTTTAATACAAATACTTTATTTTTATTTAAGAAATTGGTGCGTGTGAAGGTAAACCCTTGTATATGAGTTTCTGTAAAAAACTCTATTAGAATTTGGGTTTTTTTCCTGTAGTGTAATATTTATTTTAGTATTCTTCAGAGAGTGAACCCGCATGACATAATAAGACCCTAAATCCTTTCCCAAGATGTGGACCGCGTTGGTCCGTCCGAGCCTTTTCGGTTATTGTATATTTATGCATTTATGTTTTTAGATGTCACCTGAGGGATTTCAAGGGTAGTAAATTAATTAAGTGTTGTAAGCCCTGTGACATGTTGTGTTAAATTGGCCGTTAGTAGCTTTATGAACATTACGGATACAGTGGTTTATATTCTTCTAAAATTAGATCGTTGGAACAATGTAAAAATTATTTCATCTGATTTTATCATATCTACTTTTCCGCAATTGTCTGGAGGAGCTTATCGTTTGTCTTCCCACGAAGGCGACCTTAAAGATTTTAGATCCACTTGAATTGCTTAACATTACTGAGGAGGTTAAAGGTTTAAAACGGTTTTAATTGCCATGGATATTAAAACTTCTTTGTTACTTAACTTTCATGGTTCGTTTTATGATTTACGTCATACAGGAATTATAATTGTAATTAGGATTTGTTATTTCGCTATTTATTTCTATTGACGATATATTTGTGGTTATGCATTGTTACTAAACTCGTTAATTAATTAGAACAATTTACAGACGAACAGAAATCAACCCTTTTCTTGTTTCACATTTTATTATACTCTTGAACAAGGATTTCAAATTTTAAACCGAAAGTCTGAAGGATCCTTTTTAACTAACCGTTGAAAAATACTATAAAAACTATCTTTCTACTTCTTTTCAGATATAAATGCGTTCATTACGTAGGTATCTGGTAAAATACAAGAATTATAAAAAAATCTTAATAATTGTGTACTAAATAGTCTAGTTGCTAATTGTCAAATGTTATCAATGTAAGATTTTAGAAAAGCAACATTAAATATTTTCTATCTAAAAATGAGGTTTAACTCTTAAAAACACTATCTTTAACGGGCTATGGGTCCAGGATATTCTGTCAATATTTTCATTTTATCTGAGACAGCCCACGTAGGCTTCAAGCCTCAGTACTAACGTACCGTCTTAAGAGGAGGGAAATATAACCCATAGATACGGGATTTAAAGGATTGAAGGTTGTGAGGGGAAGGGAAAATATCTGCAGGTAATTTGTTCCATAATGTGGAGACCATAGGTATGAGTGAGCGAGAGAAGTGGGATGTTCTAGAGTTTGATTGCTGGATAGTAAAGTGATGCATTCGTAACGCCCTTTTTGTTGTTCTGTTAGGAACAGTCAAGGGGGGAATTATAGCGGTTAGTTCTTGAGAGCAAAATTCGTGGATTCGCCCAAGTTAATAAAATTGGAAAATGCATAGTCGTTTCAGATTTGGGATTTACAAATAAAAATTTTATTTAAGGCCTATGGATTATGGAAAATAGAAGATGGTGAGCGAAGATACAGAGAATGACTAAGGGTGAAAAACAAAAGCAATGAAGAAAAAAGATGCAGTGAGACAAGAATTGATAATAACGTGAATCGATCAAAGAGTTGTTATGCATATTGCGAATTGTGAAACTTCAGCTGGCATGTATAAAAACTGTGTGGAATTTATCAGAAAGGCAGTAATAAATAACAGAAAGGCGCATTTTTTTAACTTTTGTTATGAGAAAATCTGGCCTTAAACTGGATTAAAGCACTTAACCAAACCATTGATGATGAAATGCTATATTTTAAAAATTTTAGTTCTTTGCCCGAATCATCATTTCCGTACGGCATAGGAGTACCCGTACTCGGGCTAATCTGGCATGGAAATTAATTAAAGAAGGGTCCTAGGTGAAAATTATGAATATGAAAAGCCCGTAGCGTTTAGTGGGTACTATACAGAAAAAAAAACATTATTTCATTATCAATAATAGTTATTTTAGTTATTTAATACGTGTTCATACTTTGAATAGAAGTTAAGATTTAGGCAATAAATTAAGTTTAAAGCAATAAAAGTAAAATGTGTTGGTCAAATGTACATTATATTGACCTATTTTTACAAATATTTAATTCAGAGTTATGTTTTTTTAAATATAGTATAATATTGACAACTAATAAAAGTTTACAATTGCCTTTATTACCAAAGACCAATTGTAACAAAAGCATGACTATTAAAAAAATGGTAGCATAATATTAAATAAATAAAATCCACTCTAACACTAATTAATATCTTTTCTCTATCCAAAAGCAAAATAAATTGAAACCAAATTTAATTGTATTTATTTCAATACTGCTTTATTTTATTTTAATAATACTAAGCGTCGCAGCCCATAGTACTCTAAACGTGTATGTGGATCGAGATGAAGACATGATTTTTCATTTTGTGTTTACGACTGTTCGAGGTCTTCAATTTTGCATTACATTGTGTGTGTAAAATGGTGTCCTACTGGTTTCTTGACGGTTGGATAAATGTATTTCAATTGTTAATGGTAAGTAAATGGTCACATCCACCAGATATTTCACTGCCTCTCGGTGCCACTATAACTGATATTTTGAGAAACTTAAGTCCCCTTCACCGTACAATATAATAAGTACTTAAAAGCATTGTAGCTTGTGTTGCCTTAAACTTAGCCTTTTATTGAAAAGCAGTAGTCTTTAAGTATACATGATTTTGCCCCAAATGAAGCATGCCATTGCAAACCAATGGTGTTTTGATATAAACCAATGGGTTCTTATCCTTAAATCAATCATAATCGTTATCTCTAAAATAAGATATTAAATATAGTCGTTATTCAGGAACCGCGAACATACGGTACCATTGATTTAATGAATCTATTTAATCCTACATTCGTTTTTATACAGGCAAATTCTGCTGTAAATGTAAAGAACCAGGACATTTTCGAAGAAGAAAATCATGTGTTGGAATTAACCTAGAAGCAATATATCAAAGAAAAACGTCCACATATAATACAATTAGCATTTATCTCGCGAATAAATAAAAATATTAAAGGGAAACAATTAGCACATGGTAGTCGATCACACAGAAACAACTGATCGTTAGGAAGGTTACCGGCTAATCATCTTTATAATAACGGGATAAAAGTTTATCAAGTCGCAACTTGATTTTTATATTTTTGTCCGAGGGACTGGCTTTTTTCACCCCTTTACCAGGTTTCACATCCGTATAAGCCAACACTTCGTACGTGTACAGTTTAAATAAACATAAATAGAAAATATTTTAAATTTAAAGCACAAGCTAAAATAGGATTGACTGAATTGGCTCTTCAACAAACAGGACCAGCTATAAAACTGTTCTTAGAAAAACAAATACAACTGAATGTAAATCCCAAGATTGAGAATCCAACTTTATTTTCATTGACAAACCACTTGTGCAGAATCCTATTTGTAGTGTCTGTTCTTTACTTGTTAGCTCCAGCATTTTGTCATTGAAATCAGTGGCGACTCGTGGTTATTTAATAGGGTCGGCAGAGCATGTTAGTAATCAAAAAAAGTATTTTTCTCTGAGCGAAACGTACTTAATATACAACTTTAACTGTAGGAGCTTTTTTATTATATCAAGTTTCACACCAAATATTTCGATTTTTTCCGATGTTTTTTTTCAGAAAGTTCGCATTGTCAACAAAAAAGCAGTTCCAGTGAGGCATTGGTAATCTGAATTAAGGTGGTTGATACGGTTTCTACGTCTGACCCTTCTCCCTCTATTTTAACTCTTTTCCTGACTTTAGTTTAATTTTTATTATCATATCTGTCAGAAAGATACTTTCGAATTAAGCAGGAAAAGGCTAATCCTGAATTGAGAGAAATTGCCGTAAGGTAGTGTGATAGGTCCAGTGCTCTACCTACTTAACACTAGTGACATCCCTGCTCTTAACCAGGACACAATCGCAATATTTGCAGATGATACCACAATTATGGCTATAGGAAAAAATCACAATGCTGCGAAACTCAAAACCTCCATTGACAAAATCAACACCTGAACTAAAGCTTGGCGTATTAAGCTAAATGGAAGTAAATCTGAACACGTAGAATTTACTAATAAGCAAAAACAAGACCTGCCTATCAGAATCAACAATGTACAGATTCTACATGCTGATTCAGCAAAATACTTGGGCATGAACTTAGACGCACTACGCTAGAAAGTCCATGTGGAAAAGAAAATAGAACAGCTTTGAATAAAATATGAAAAAATGTATTGGTTACTTGGAAGAACATCCAAGTTATCCACGTACAATAAAGTGCTTCTCTATAAGCAAGTTTTAAAACCCATTCAGACCTACGGCATCCAACTTTGGGGATGTGCTAGCAGAAGCAATATTCAAGTCATTCAACGATTCAAAAATAAAGTACTGAGAAATATCGTTAATGCACCTTGGTACTCCCTCAACTGTAATCTCCACCGGGACCTTGAAATGGGCACAGTTAATCAGACTATCACCAAATTCGCCACAAGTCACGAGCAACGACTTCATCAGCATTTGAATGTAGAGGTAATCCAGCTCCTCGACAACACAAACTTGATAAGAAGACTCAAGAGAACCAAGTCCTTTGAGTTGATATAGTGACATTAGTAAAAACAGTTCACTGTGCTATGGTTGCACGTTAAGTCTTAGTGTAGTTAAGTTATCAGAACCTAAGATAGACTAGTGAGTGGAACATTGGTTAAGGTTCCTAACCCGGAGCAATTTAGGTTAGAACAAAATTATTCATTATCCAAAATTTTGATCAGTTCCTTGTTCATTTCTCACAGGAGCTTAAGCCGCTGTGCGTTTCTTTCAGAGGATACCCCTAGCATCATTACCGTTCTAAGGCTAGATTATGTTTACTACCGATGTTTGCTATGTAGGCATTTTCCTGCAAGCGGATGTCTTGTGTAATGTCTATTCTTATTATTTTCCCCGCCTGTCCAGAGGCTGACTTAACATAACAACGCAAAATGAAGTTAATTCTTGTCAAGAGCTATTTAGGCACAAACTTCCTTATAGACTTAATATAAATAATAGCTTTAAGGTAGAAAAACAACTTCACAGAACATTTTTTTTGTGAAAATTTTCTTAAATTTTATCATTTTTCCCTAAACGTGCAATAAATCCCAACATAATAAATTTAAAAATGCTCGCCCTAATAAACCGGAAACAATAAAACTCTTTTTAAATAAAAAATGTCTCGTCACAATCTACCAAGACAGTGTGTAAACACAATTATACCGCTCCACCGCCGCTATTCTGGCTGCAATATCCTTTTAAAATTTCATAAGAGGAGATCAGCCCGAAATTGCCAATTATGCGTCCTTGCTCGCAGCGGCGGCTCCCTTTAAAGATATTCAGTTGGCGGAAACCTTTTTGTTCTATAGAAAATTTCATTAAATTTATTAAAACAGCATATTTTTCCCTGAAAATAAAATGAAATGTAGTTTTGTAAAAGAAATATTTATCGGATCGAGTATCAAACGTAATTGTACATCAAAGGAGCAAAGTATATCATAATAAATAAAGTTTAATACACGAATGTAACCAGATCAGTAATCGCCTCAGAAAGGAAATTTAAAAAATGTTTTATTTTGGTCTGCATTTTCACCTTTTAAAGGCGATATTTTTTATAATGACTACCAAAATAATTACAGTTATAATGTAAAAATATGCTCTATATTTTGTAGTAAGATTTGGAGCAGTTAAATTTTATTATGTTAAAAAGGCGACTTTTTGATACGATTTAGTATGGGAGTGCCAGAAAAACTGTGTTGTTCAAATTTCGATAACATTAACTCGTTTAATGCAGATTTTCGTTTTGTAGGTACCACCTTTATTATTCTACTCAAACTTTTTTAATTTTTCAAAATATCTCATTCTTCCAAACAGCTGATAATTTAATTAAAAAAAAAAGTCTGTCTGGTATCTCTATATCTATCATTCCAAATCAAAAGTCAATAAATGGATATTATTATTTGTTTATCATGAACATATTCTGAGGGTAATAAAATACAAAGCAAATGGTTTGGGTCTCCGGTGGTTGAGTGGGTATGGCGCCAGCTTTGCAACCAAGAGGCACGGGTTCGAATCCCAGTTCGACCATGGATATTTTGTAATTGTTAACTGGAAGGTGGTAGAGGAATTCTTCCTCGACCGATGTGGTACCACCCCACACATCCTCTTAAAAGGGCTGGTGAAATCCCTACGTATGTTTCCAGCTCTGGATGTGTGTCGATTCCCCAGTACACCCACGGTACATAGTACTTAGACTTCGGTCTTTGTGGGCTGTCAGAAAATAAAAAAAATTAAATTTCATGTACACCAGAACGAGAAGGAAATGTTCTTAAAGTATTCGAAACTAATCTCTATATAGTTGCTTATTTCGTCTAAATTTTCATCGTATCATCGTAACTAAAACCTAGGACTAGTGATGAAAGAACAAGGTCTGGCAGCTTAGTCCCACAGTTTTTAAATGACTGATCAATAATGGTGAGAAAAAAATATCTTTGATGACATCTGGTGGCGTATATGATACTGTTTTACCTAGCTCTAAAATTTTAATTTTTCCAGTAATGATAATAATGTTCTGTTTCTCTCCTTTTCCAAAGTTCCTAAGGTCAGTGACAATTCAAAAATGTTGTACTTATCATATCATGTGAAAGTCGATTAGATGTTCAAAAAGTCCATGATAAAATAATTATTTTAAAAGGACTTTTATAATAATTAATTAAAAAATTATAAATTATATTTTAATTATTAAAATATAGATAATCGGTTGAAAATTTTTACCTCCAGATGCGAGCTTCAGCCTCAGAAGGTTCATTTACTTTTTAAAATAGATACCATGGACGTTGATTTATTAAGATAATTTTTTTAGCGATCTAGTCATCTAAAAGACATTCGAGTCGTTAATGCATGATATAAATGATCTACCACAACGCAAATCATTGACCATTTAATTACAATGATATTTTTTTACAATGGTAAGTAAAATTTGAAAAACAATGCCAAGAATAAACCGAAATCAAAAAACACGTAAAAATATCACTGTTACAGGCCATTTTTTCCTCTACATTTAGCTTATAGCTGTTTTGGCGACATCCCAAGATTGCCACTTAACGGTTTAAGACGCTCTAAGCGTGACGTCATGAATTATTTCCTAAGGTAAGACATAATTTCATAAAACATAATAAATTCAGAGTTTGAAAATAGTAACTATGAAAAATAACTTCTTGCAGACACACAAAATAAGATAAGCGTATCTGCACAGTTATTAAAATAAACTCACGATTTCGGATTTAAAGGCACTGATTTAAATTTTAAATTATTTCTTTCGACCTTACCCTCGCCGAAATTAAGTATAATGGAGTGATTGCAACAAATCACAAAAAAGTAACAAAAATATATTTTACTGTATTAGTTTAGAAGTGTTTTAGGCTAAGGCCAACTATCAAGGAATGTATAAAAAGTGGAGTAAATAAAATTGAAACAACTTATTAAACGAAAAGTTTACGAAAACACCATTAATTTTACCTTCTCCGTCCATGTTCTTTTACTGATGTTATTTCTTGTTTATTGGCTATCACGTCGATATCCGGCGTAAAAATCTCTGTCGTTATGAAATTAATTCCAACACCTACTTGGATTGAATTTAACACGGCTTAGCCCATCAGATTTACACAAAATTATGGTACTTAATGGAAAATATACTTTGACGAGAGGGCTGGGATTTTAGTGGGGTGTTAAAATTTTAGCAGGCTTGTTAGGGGCGATATTGAATGTTATTGGGGTTCTAATCTTAGGCTTTCAGGCCATGCATTTAAATTTTAAATCATCTGTGGGCGTAAATGATTACCGGAATACTACTAGTATCGTGAAATATGGATGTTAATCTACATTATGGATTTGAAGATAAATGCGAGTACGCCTGCTAAAATAGGCATAATTTACGAAAGTTCCTCTCTTATAAGCTAGATTGATTTCTATACATATAGAACTAAAACTATGTACCACGTCGAAGGGTAAGATAAGTACTTTTAAAAGATATAATATGATAGGTATCCGAGGTAATTTATATAGTGTATTGTTCTTCCAG
The DNA here is from genome assembly GCA_963971165.1 of Philopedon plagiatum. Taxonomy (NCBI): domain Eukaryota; kingdom Metazoa; phylum Arthropoda; class Insecta; order Coleoptera; family Curculionidae; genus Philopedon; species Philopedon plagiatum. The sequence goes on along the minus strand of OZ020196.1, from coordinate 40,928,383 downwards.
TTTTGGTATGTCATTTATCATTATAAACAAGATATTATGCAACTTCACTTTGAGTTATAAAAAGTTTCCAAAGTTTTCCCACTCCGTTTCTTCTACCAAACATGTTGTAGTTATGTATAGCAAATGAACACAATAAAGTGGGCTGCTCGAATTTGCTTCATTTTGGGAAAACTTTATGTACAGTGTGGTCCACTAAGTGTGCAACAAATAGCATTTTTTTATTAGTAATACTATCTTAATATAAATGCCACAGAAAGTTTGTGCATGCCTAAAAAACATACTTGCTGCGCTTGGAATCGCTTAAACTCAAACAGCGTACAGTGTAGGACAAAAAATATGAATGTCATTCAGTAAAGCACCCTTATTTCAAAAAATAAGGCAAAAAGGTATTTTGTAATTCGATAGACGCACACAGGCGTATTTGAGCAAGAAAACCGGACAAAAGTCCGGTTAGCAAAGTCCCTTGTAGCCTCTATTGCTAAGTGATTTTGTATAGCTGACTAACCGGTCTACCAGGTAGCCGCTACGTACCGCGCTCCCCACCATTTGTCCTTTCATACGATCAGTTTGAACTTAGTCCTGGTATAAATCGCATGATTCTGTTCCCGGAAATTTGTTTTGTGAATAGTGACTGTTTTCAAAGCATATTCAATATCTAGTGATGGAATTATGGAAAAACCAGGTAAGGATGGTATTTTCTATAATAATATATTGGTATTAGGTAGATTTAGACTTAAATGTTATACGTATAGGCAAAAGATAGAATAAATTAATATTTTTTCGTATAAAATTTTTATCTGAAGGGCTTTTTGTTTATCTGCCCGCCTTTGCGGCTAAAAATGATACACAGATAGAAAGCTTAGACTATCTTCTAAGAAATTCTAAAGAGAATAATTCCACTATATAGTCTAATGGTCGCAGGTAGTCCACCCCAACTCCAGAACACCGAAGCTAACAAAAGTGAAGAAGAAACGGAAGTGAAAATAGATATGGAGGATCAAGAAATAATAGATCCAGACACCTATTAGATTAGTGCAAGTTTATTATATTTTGTTGAACTTTTTCTTAGGTTTATTTTAGTTTTAACTCTGATTTTTGGCCTAGTTTCTAAATTCAAGTTTCATTTATTTGCTATTACCTGCGAATTTTCATTATTTGAGAAATTGTAAAATAGAGCTAATTTATTGTCCTACAGTATTTTTATATCAATTTATAACAAAATAATTCTATAGATAATTTTGTCCAGATTTTTAAAACAAATACTCCTATGTGAGACGTTTCTAATTTTTGCGGAGCGCTGTTTAAAAGGAACAGGGCAATTTAAAATAATATTCAATTATTATACGAAAATTTATTGACTTTCATAACAGGTAAGTAAACGGAAAGATTATTAAAATATAACAGAATAACATAACGATAACAAGCTTTTGGTTACACACATGAATAAGCGAAGATATTTTCTACATCACCTTATATTTCTTTAAACTTCATTTCCAAGTAGGGCAGCATATTTTTACGAACATGAGAATTAGTTCTGAAGAACTCAACTCACGAAAAATAAGAGCTTTCTTACATCTGGAAGGTGGAAACGCAATTTTGCAAAAAATACACTTTATGTAAATATCCAGGATGTGTCTCGATGCGGACTCGTAAAAGTGTAAACTGTTTTACTTTTCTGCATTTATGTCGTAAAAGTTTATTAGCAAACTAAATCCGGGATGAGGCGGAATAAGGGAGTGAGAAGTGCTAAAAAGGTATACAGAAGACGGATGTACTTTCCGGATAGGATACAAAGTTATCTAAAAATGTTTCTAAGTTTATATTTTGCAGTAATAAACTTTAGTGGCTTAGAATTTGACTTCTGACCTAATCTTAATATTTTAGTAAAAGGGAATTGAATTCCCCCATAAAATATTAACTAAGTTCTGAACTACCTCTGAATTTCGTTTTGCATTGTTTATACCTTGAAATTAAAAGTTAAATTAAAAGTAGTTTTGTTTTCCGGGTTCGACTTTTTTATAATTTTTTTAAATATGTGAATTTTCTTAGTAGATTGCAACGAAAAGAATTAGAAATTTTGTTTTAAATCATACAATTGCCATAATTATGAGCTTTACAAGCCTTGTAACCTAATTCTATAAATCAGCATCAGTTATTCATGGCTAATGTAAATCTATTTTATGTGACTGTTAGTGTTAAGTGTAAGTTTTTGATCCGAAGGAGTTTGTTTAAAAGTAAAACTTAAAAACAATATTTTTTATATGAAATTAACGTGGAGAACATAAGAAACTAACGTCAGGTTTTATAAGAGTCGTTTACTAACGTTTAACCTAAACTTAAACTTAAGTATAAATACTTAAGTTTAAACTCAAAGTTGTCATGTATTTTTTTCCTTCTGACAGCCCATGAAAATCGAAGCCCATGTACCATGTTATAACATTTTTTTATTTTACTTATATTTTCCATAAGGAAAATTGCTTCACCGTTTTTATTTACATAAACTTATTTATTTAAATTCTTAATAATTTTTTTATTCTCTGTCTTAATATCAAATTAATTCTAGTTTCTAAGGAACCATTGCATTATAGTGTATTACGATCTCTGGTTTCATTATCAAAACTGATTTTGACAGTTCGCTATTTCGTTATTTCTTGAGGTCACCATTCAGTTGGTAAAGTTATTAGAAGAAGAATAAATTCTACTACTCGGACATCACGTTTTTTGGATATCCATTTAATGGTAGGTTGGTCACGACCTGTGTTGTTATTCGAAGATTTTTTAACGTCGTAAATGAAAAAATCAAGTTATTTTATAACAGGTTATAAATAGGAAGAAAGGGTATTTTTCGTTTCGGATCTGTGGGAGAAACAGATAAATGCTGCAACAAAATGACTTTCTTTGGCATTGATTTTTGGTACCTAGTTTAAGATTTGGAAGTAGCTATATATGTAATGTATATTATTTCCTGAAATGGAGGCTTTATCTGGAGAATTTGTTGATGTATTGGTTTGACGATGGTTTCTTTCATTTTCCGTAAATAGATTTATGTCATTTTGTATAGACCTCACGCTAAGAATTTTTCTCATCTCTTTTAGTTCTCTGTAAATAATTAGGTAAGGATAATGAGACAAGATATTGATTGAATTTTTTGGCTTTTGATGGCACTTTAGAAGCCTGATATGGATTTAGTTTATTTGTGCTTTCCTTATAGCTGGGGGTAAGTGGATGGTATAAACTAACTATTTTATTAAATTGTTTGGGTTAAACACTAAGAGGTGTAATAACGAAACAACAGTTATGTGTCAAAAAAGCTTAAAATTTAGATGAACTTAATAAAACATAAAAATAATTCCTTTAAAAAGTAATTTACCAAAGTAAAAGCAATAGCGCGAGTCACTCCTCGCAGTAGTAGAAATTTAAATTATAAACAACAAATTATGTCGTATTAATAAGGAATGACATGGAAACATTAGTTATCAAAAGCAGAATACGTCACCCAATGTAATTAATTATAAAAGGTAACATATTTTGAAAATAATCCGATTTTTATAATAATACGATTCTGCTAATCGATACGTATAATAGGAATTACTATTTTTATAATAGTGTGGTTTAAACTGCTTTTATAGTCTCTGTTATAGGGGAATTTTACCAGTATCATTTATATTACACTACGTTGGTACTTAAAAGCTTGGAGAAAATTTCTCCGAAACCACATTTTTACAGATGCAAACAAATTTCTTATCACATAAGTAATCAGAATGTGCCGCGGTGTACGAATAGGAGATGGTGGGAACGCGAACTCTTCCTATTTTCTGCATTTATGTCGTAAAATTATATTAGATAACTAAATCTTGGATGTGCGGAAATGCTAAAAGGATATAATATACGAAAGATAAATGCACTCCGGGAATAAGTATAATAAAATTTTTGGTAAAATATTCCTGACATTATCTTTTGCATTAATAAAATAGATATCTTTATTTCTTTATACGCGAGAAAACAAAATTAGTTTTTATCAAAACATCTCTTTCATTTTCAAGTGTAAAATTTTCAAATTATGTCTCACTGAGATTTACTCGGATTAATATCATTTTGATTTTTTTATACAACTAGTATATTTCCTTTAAATGGCGACTTTCTCAATGGTGAAATCCAAAGTAGTTTAAGGATCAATATTGAAAACGATACAGGATGTCCCATAACTAATGGGTCATACCACAACAGGAGATAGTAAACATGAAAATGGGCCATTTGTGCTTAATTTCTTATAATACACTATCAGGCGACGCTTAACTTTGGTGGTCGAGCCACTGCGTTCGATCATCGAAGCTAAGCTACGCTCGGCACGGTTATTGCTTCGATGGAGGTATGTTCTTGGAGGTTAGAAATACGGTTTTGTAATTAGTTTTAAAATATTTCCTAGAGGCTTGTTACACAATATGAATTCAGTAAATTCCCGCAGATTTATGATACTCAAAATTATCGAAAGCATTGAAATTTTAATTACAAGAAAAAGATGATATTTTTAACTTAATCTACCGCAAAAATCCAGAATAAAGGTCATTTTCGATTAATACTCGCCACGCCTCTGCCACTAGCCATATCGAAAATTACTATTTTTACCCTAATAGGTAGTTACTATCCAAATTAAGTAATAATTTTACTTCCAATTATAGCTGCATTATTCAATATTTACACCGAGTATATAGCGGTCTCGTAAAAGCAACTAAGCTGCTCCGTTTCGCATTAAAAATAGAAATCGCTGTAGTGAAAACTCACCGTTAAAAATAACGGCTTTTCTCAAATCACTGTCGTTGTTTTAACAGTTGTCGTAAAATCGCTATATTACCTAACTCTAATTTCAATTATTTTTCGAAATATTTACGTTTAAATGCTAGGATAGCAAGAAATATTTAAATAAATACTCGACTTAACAAAACATAATTTATTACAAATAATAAGTTTAAAGAATTTATATTACTGTAGTAAGTTTTGAAAGTTTAACTTCTAAATATTTTTTCAACGTCCTTTTCAGGTCTTACATTAAAGAAAATATTCTCTTTATTTCTAATAAAAATTTCCGACATCCTGAATGCGTGCCAATAGTTCATACCGGGGATTAATTTTACTACTGTACACAAAAGATTTCATATCGCTCCATAAATAATAATCCAGAGGATTTAAATCTGGACTTCGAGGTGGCCAAGGAAACTCACTATCGCGACCAATCCAGTGATGCGGAAAACGTTCATTTAAATGATTACGGAAAATGGAGTGGTGCCTCATCTTACATAACCATTTAATTTTTGCATTCAAATGGACCACTTAAATTGTCGCCTATGATACCACACCAAATATTTACACTAAACTCGTGCTAAAAATGTATTTCTCTAGGTAGATGTAGATTATCAATGGGATAATAATAATTGTTTTTCCAATTGAAAACTCCAGGTCTGGTGAAGGTCGCTTCATCGGTAAACAATATTTTTTTAAGAACATGTTATCCTCGTTTTGCTTGTGTGAAATGACATGGGTATACATTCTCTACTTATGTTAATCTATATATTGTTGAATTTCCTAAGGTTATGTTACAAGGTTGCAAGCTGCGAGTGCTTAATTGTGGATTCTCAGCAACACAGAACAAAATCTTCTTTTCTTGTTCCACAGATATACTTTTGGGTCATCCGCCGCGATTCTTAGTGTTGAAAAAAACCTGTCTCCCCAGTTGCGTAAATATCCCTTGAAATATTTTACAATCTGGAACAATTTCTATTTGGATACAGTTCTCTATAATATCTTCTGGCTGTTATAACTTTTTTGACCATACACACAGATCATATCTCTTAATTCACCGTTAGAAAATTTATTGCATCTCGATATTTTTAAGATTTATAAAAAATAAAATGCTAAAACGCTAACTTATAAAGTTCAATGACAAACAGCAATTGTCAAGATGACGTGCCATGGTAACGTCCACAGCCGCTTTCGTTAATTACCAATTTTTCCCCGTAATATTGTTATGCACTACAATATTTAAAAGCAAAGATCTTGAAATATCGAGGCTGTAATAGGCAAAAAAATCTGCGGGAATTTACTGAACTTATATTGCGTAACAAGCGCTCTCTAAGAGATATCTTAAAACTAATTACAAAATCGTATTTCTCGTCCTCAAAAATATAACTCCACCGAATTTGATTCATATCCGCTTAACCGTTTTTAAATCATCGTCAATTGTGGTAAATAAATTTTTATTTGAACCACGCTTCTTTCACCGTGGGTATTTTATTATAAGGAATTAAGCACGAACGACCTATTTTCAAGTCTACTATCTCATTTTGCGGCATGGCCCATTAGTTATGGGCACTCTGTATAATGATATTTGATATTTTAATTATATACACTGTGTATAAAATGTCCGGGACCGGCAAATTATCTTATGAACTAGACAAGTACGCAAAAAATGTTTCCGATAACAATTCTAGGGCTTTCAGAAATCTATAATTTTAAAATTAGAATATATCGGGTTGCTTAAAAATTTGTGATTGGGTAAAGTTATAATAACAAATACAAATTTAAAAAACCGCAATAAACTATAACAAATGGGATTGTCCTTTATAAAAGAAATAGACATTTGTACATCTATTACTTTTTAGGAACCTTTTGAAACTAATTTTCGGATAACGAATTTGAATTTTCGTTTCCTTTCTTCCGAAACTTGTTTGTGTAACAGGTACCTACTTTTTGTGGAATAATACGCCTATTTAATTTTATGCAAACATCGCAATATCTCTGGAAGCATTGGGTTTGAGTACCTATAGCCAGTGTTATACAGGGTGTCCAGGAATTGAGTTCCCTTTTCAAATTCGAATAACCGGGCAACCATGTAACCTATGCGGATTATTTAGTAAAAATGGCATATTGAGGCATACTTCAAACGTAACGATTCTTACACACTTGCAAGACAAAGATTTTATGCTCACTTCAATATTGGGCGTGTGGAGGACGCCCCAAGTAAAAATGTGGTAAAATTGTTGGTGCGAAGGTTTAGAGAAACATCGTCAGCTGTAAATGTGAAACCCGTAGTCGTCCAAAGGCTGCTGAGAATGTTGAGGCTGTGCGTGCATTCGAAATCAAAGTGGATCAATTCGTAAAACTTTTACAAATGCAAAAATCATCTGTACACATAATTTTAAGGAGAGATTGGAAGTTAAATAGTGCAAGAATTGAACCCAAATGACTTTATAAACCGCCGTTTTTTGCTAAAACAATGATATATAATTTATCCAGTCAGTCTGATGACATAAAAAAAGATTGTAGCGGGCTTCAAAGAGACCGACCTCATAACTGGGTTTGTCAGATCTTTTTTTAATAAGTTTTTTTTTATTAAAAATGTTCTTTTTATATGAGTATTCAATTATTGTTAGTCAGAAAATCTTTTTGAAAGCTAGTTTGCAAATGTACTTTGAACAAAGAAGTTTTGGATGTCAAAAAAAAAGAACAAGTCATTCATTAATATTATAATAATTTTTTTAGTCCTCAAGAAATATAATTTAAAAAAACTGTATATCGAAATAAAAAAGGGTTTCGCTGTTGTTAAAAAAAACTAATTAACAAACCCTTATGTTTCTCCTATACTTACGAAAATTTTGGCAAGTGCCAATATCCTAGAGACGGCCGCCTGGGTCGAGCCATGCTATCTCGAAAAGACAAAGGCAACTGCAAATTTAATGTTCTAAACAAGAACAGCGGAATATTTTGAGCCAATGAAAATATTTCTATCCACCTGCTAAAAGAATGACGCTTCAGATGATTGAGCCATCCATCACTGTCACTCCAGTTATTAATAGTTTCTTAAGTGAATAGGATAGTGGGGTGTGAGGTTTAAACGGTTTGCTTTAATTTACGTTTCATTTTATTTTAATTTAATTTAATTTTTATTTAATTTTGTTTTATGACTGTGGTTTTGGATACGTTAGTTTTTTCTTGGTATATTTTATTATCAGCATGGCTTTTTGGCGACCATTTGAAACAGCAGATCAACCGGTGGAGTCGGCCATCGAAAGTGAATCATGTCCGAAATTGTGAAACAAAGATTTACATGTTCAATGTCAACGCTTTATTTTCAATATATACGCGTGTTTAAAAAAAAAGAAAATACCAAAGAAAAACTAATAATGCGCTTGTTATAAGAATTAACGAATTAACAAAACTAGGGTTTACGAGAATTTATATCGTCATTAAAATGGGGACGGTAACCGATCATTCTATAAAGCGAAAACGAATAAATCAAAAATTCAAGACGGTTGACAATGCTGCTAAGGAATTTATTCGGCGAACTGTTTACAATTTTTACACTAGTAATATAGCGCCAACTTCACAACTAGTTCGTGATAAGTTGCGAGGTTACCCTGATTATAATTACCAACCTTTAGAAACACTGCGTCGTGTTTTGTTAAGTTGTGGCTTGAAATATAAAAAACTAGATAATCGAATGGTTATAATGGAATCTCGGCGTATCCTTGAACTACGACAGAAGTATTTGGGCAAAATGAAGGAGTACCGTGAATCATATAAAAATATAATGTATTTAGACGAAACTTGGTTTGATACGCATGATGTTGTTAAGTATGGTTCGGTAGATAGTACAAAAAATTGTATTTTAAATACACCGTGTTCGAGAGGAATACGCGTTATTATCCTTCATGCCGGAAGTAAAGATGCATTTGTACCTAATGCGTTGCTCTTGTCGGCAAAAAATAACTCTCAATCTTCCGCCGATTATCATGAAGATATGACCCCAGATTTGTTTGAAAAATAGTTTACCGAACAGCTTTTACCTAACATTCCGCCGAATTCGGTAATTGTTATGGACAATGCGTCGTATCATTCGCGAGTATTAAATAAAATACCTAACATCAACACTAAAAAAGAAGATAAATTTATGAGAAATGAAAATATGGATATTCCAGTAAAAAAGGAACGAATTAAAATCATTAAAAGTCGGAACTTTAATAATATATACGTGATTGACCCCCTTTGTTTGTAAAAAAAATACGATTTGTGGTGACAAAATTAAGTTTTTGTATACAGGGAGGTCAAAAACTTCAAAAATATGAATTTTACCTACGAGTAGACTATCTTTATTTTTCGTTTCTAAGAAAAATGCCATTAGGAAAAGTTGTTAAGAATTGTTAGAAAAGGGATTTAGCTCTATGATTGTGAAAAATACCTGCTTAGTGTCTTTGTTTCTGTAAATTTCTAAACAGTCGTAGTAGGAAACTTACCTGTCTTATTCTTACACCTGTCAGTTTAAAACTTGTTATTGCCAAATTGAACAGGTCTAGCAATAGTAAATCTGGCCGTTTTTACATTTATGACAGTCATTTATGACGGCAGTTATGTAATTTTAGTAAAAACGTCTAATTTATCAACAGATTTTTTTATGTGGACGCCCCCAATGCCAAGGACAAAATAAATGGCGAAATTCCCTCGTATATGCAAAACTTTTAAAAAATATGCGACATTTCAAGGGAATCCCGTCGAGCGACTGGAATCCGGAATACATTTTCGTATATATGGCGCGTGATTTTATCGCAATCGCATTTTATTTCGAAATTTATACCCGAATACATTTCCTTGTTGAATATCTCTGTAAAATAGATTGGCAGTTTTATATATACGTCGCATCGCATTTATCACGGACACACAATTCAAATTATATATCAAGTTTACTACAAATAAAATCTTATGTAAAAAACAAGCTTTTATTATTTAGACGTACCAAAACAAAAAAGAATATGTATAGTTTTGTTATTGTGGCAATGCTGAATGCAATTTATAAGTGGACGTAACTCGCGTGAGTGGATCCTAATACAAGTTGTATCAAAGTTATCACTGAAACAGATATAGGTATGGAGTATATTATGTTAAATTTATTGTCTTAAAAGCTTGTCGCGCGCGAAAAGTTCATACAGGCATTACTTTTGTTTGGCAGTAATTGTAAGAATGTATTTTTTTCTTTTTTATTTACGCAACAAGCTTTTAAGACAATAAATTTAACATTATATATTATATCTGTTTCAGTGATAACTCTAATAATTCTAATTTTATTAGGATTCACCCACGCCAACTACGTCTACTTATAAAATAGCATTCAGCATTGTCGCAATGAAAACAATATACTTATTTTTCTCATTTTAGAACATCTACATAATATAAGCTTGTTTTTAAAAAGTATTTTTTATATAGGATTTTATTTTTAAATTTACTTCTGACAAGTATTTTAGTTTTATGTATATTTAGTCTGCTTTGTCTATAAGAAAACTCTTTGACAATAAAGCATATTGATTGATTGATTGATTGATTAGTTACGTCTTAACCTAGTCATTTCTGATAATGCATCATTATTACAGGGACTCGTCAAACCCTTTCCTTTAATACCCATATCAAGGGTATTGTGAAAAAAAATCCGACATCTTGTGGCGTCTGCCATATTGGGTTTAGAATGACGTCACATAGCTTATCGTAATCCACTCGCCAAACCATTTTATTTGATATCCATATCAAGGGGATTGTAAAGAAAAAGGTAATCCGCCATCTTGGGGCGTCCGCCATGATGGATTTAGAACAATATTAGATATACGATATTGCATTGTCACCGGACTTATACACGTGCCAAATTTTTAATTAGTTAGCTAATTAGAACTAGTCGAAATTTTGATTGCAACATTTGACCTAAACATACTAACAAGCATACATGCAAGCAAACTAAAGTAAAAGCTTGTAAAAGGATGCTTCGCACCTATGTGTGATTTCTGATTTTCTTTATTTTATATTTAGAAGCAGTAATTCCTATTTTCATTAATTTATGAAAAAAAATTGGTCTTATCTGAAAGTAATACTGATGGTTGTTACAACTTCCCAAAATTTTTTCAAGTGAACTGTTTTGCATTGTAATTTAAATTTCAGTGCACTCGAAATATTTAAACAGCGACCGTTTTTTATTGTTTGACTATTATATTAGAAATAGAAAATCTTTATCCAAATTATACTGATACTTGACCTATTTTAAACTCCAAATTTTAAATTCACAGCTTTTATAGTTTAGAAAGTATCGTCCTATGATAACCTGACCATACGCTCGGAACGGGAATGTCCCGTTTTTCGGTACCCTGTCTCATTGTCCCCAAGGAAAGCTTGGGAACGCCAAAATGTCTCGTTTTCAGAAAGTTTGCGAACGTGACATCAATTTGAAAGCAAAACTTTTGAAATAAGTGTGAAATATTAATAAAACGTGCCAATAATTTCACACTTACTTAAGATCATCATCTGGTATGTTAAAGAAAATTTGTTCCTCAGAAAAATATCACTACATAAATAACAGATACTTGCATATCGTGCATTGTTCATTAAAATTATTAATAAAATTTATTATGGCTAATAATGTTATTTATGTTTTCTTTTATCTGCGTTTTTTGGCGAAAATCCGTTGGGGTCCCGTTCTGAGATAAAAACTAAATGGTCATGTTATCCTATGACAACTGACACTAGTGACAAAATGGGTAGATACCATGGTGCCGATAAGAAACTAGGACAGCAAAATTTCCTAGACTATTAGGAATTATTTACTATCGAGCCTGGTACTAGTAGAATTTCATATGATTATTTCACTCATGTGTTAAAAGTCCCGTAAGATGAGTAAAGTTTTTTAAAATTACAGCGATAATTTTTTGACGTTACGTCAATTAAAAAAAATTACACCGATAATTTTTTTCTGTCATTTTCGCCATCAAAATGTTATTCACAATTACCACGGCTGTAATTTCTATTATACAATACATAATAAATAAATTTTAGTTTAATTTAAAAGTAAGTTTGTTGTTTAAATTGTTTAATACATATTCAATTCATATTTTTTGTGTTTTCATTCGTGAAATAATCCCTAAATACCACTCGAGCAGTTTGTGTTTTCATTCGTGAAATAATCCCCTAAATACCACTCGAGTTTTAAAATTACTGATAATTTTTCACCCTTACGTGTTTTCTTCGCAAATTTCACTCGTCCTGCGGACTCGTGAAATTATAGAAAACACGCAATCGTGAAAAATTATCGGTAATTTTTAAGCTCTCGTGGTATTATCCCCGAAAATTTTACATGTCAATATAGCTTGTCACTTTATCATTAACTTGTCAAACATATTTTTTTCTAAAAATATGACACAATTAACCCCCCAGCTAAAGTCTATTATTTACAGTCGGTTGCGAGATGATGCTTTTATTAGGGACATTGCAGACGACCAGGAAGTAAACCAGAATACCGTGCTGTTGGCAATACAAAAATAGCAAGGCATGAGACTATTATTAGAAAACAGGTTTAGATCCCGCTAGAATTTCTACTGAAGATCAAGATAGAAGACTGCTTAATTATCTAAGGGATCATCCATTCGAAACTGCAAGAAAGGCGAAAGAAGAGACGAACTTTCCAGGTTCTGCAAATACTGCTAGAGACGGCGTTAAAAATTCCGATATACGAAGTCGTTGTGCTGCTAATAAAATAATTCTAACGAAAAGAAATAAACAGGCCAGGTTAGAATTTGCACATGAATATTTATATATACGGAATAATTCAAAACAAAATAGCAATATGTGAAAAACTTTATGAAGAGAATGCATAGTAAAAATGCTTCTTAAAAGACCCAATAATAAACCTGTATTAGTATTTCTCATCAAAGTTAACAAATAAAGTCGTTTTCAAAGGAAATAGTTATAGCCAATTGTCGAATGCGTGTTTATTCCACGTGAGTTATAAACTCTTAAGGTATTATGCAGTTCTATCGGTTCAAACCAATTCAATTGCTAATTCAATTATATTAGTTCGAAGTGCATCAATGCTATTTCGATTTTGGATCAGTTACCCAAATCTTAAATTGAACATTTGTTATCAATCTCGTTGTCTGACAGCTCGCACATACATGTACTATTATTTGTCCATGATATGGCCAATTAGGTTATTAAACAATGCGTGCTATGAGTGTGTTGTGGAATGTACTAGAAATGCATAGCTGTTGGGATTTTCTAGTCCCAGTTGCAAAAGTTTTAATGTTACATAATTACTGAAGTGTTACCATTGCAGTTGATAAAGGTTTGTTTCCATTTGATAGTTGAAGGTTAACTTTTTGTCAAAAGTTTGTCGTCTTTAAAAGATGTAATATTGGGCTATAAAAAAGAATTACCGGACATAAATTTAAATATGATAACTGGGTTCTTTGGATATATACGCACCTGCAAAATATACCGCTAGTCATTCGATTTCTAATATGTCTATTTATTTGTCAAAGCTGATTTTCGCAGTAGCCCGGTCCTCACAGAATATTTTTTTTTACAAGAAGTCAAAATTACCAAACTGTTTTTAAGTTAGTAGCATTATCTGTTCTCCATACTGTAATTAGTAGGGTGACCAGACGTCCGGATAAAGCCGGGCATGTCCGACTTTTGGTAAAAAATACAACGTCCGGCCGGCATTTTTTACGTCCGGCTTTTTACCACTTGAAAATCCATCTCTTTTAAGAAAAACAGGTTCCTCAGAAAAGTATGAAAAGTCATAGAATATTATAAAAAATACAATACTGCTTAATTTTACTAGTTGGACCTTTAATATATTTTTGTTCAAAATTTGTCAACCGTTTTTACTAAAAATATATCTTTTCTTACCTTGTTTGTCCTCCCTTTGTCATGTTGACTTCTGGTCACCCTAAATAATTACGTTGGCAGGGTTTTTATACCAAGTATCGAATAGAAAACGTGAGAGTATTTATTTATTATCAACCATACAGCGCCCATAAGTCGGTGGTTGTAAGCAAATCATTAATACAGCAAACAAACATAATTCACAACATTACACAATACGTAAAAGGAGCAGCCAAACCTTACAACATTGCTATTGACAATTGAAACGAAAAGAATATATAAAAGGAAATACAATTTGGAAACTTCTTAATCATCCAACCGGGAAGTCTGGCTTTAATTTAGAATTTAAAAAGTGCGCACTAATCCTTTAAATTTACTGTGTGGGCATTACGTCCAGAGAAAGAGTTCTATCCAGTGCGTTCCATAGCACGCACCGACCTCAACAAGAGAAAAGCAAGCGATATCGCATCGACATTGGGGAGCGCGAACGTTGTAAGGATGGTAACCCCGTGCACAATCTCTAGATCTCAATCCAATTGAGAATTTGTTGGAACATCTCCAAAGACAAGTAAGGAGACGTGAGATGCAAAATAAAACCATTTTCAGACTATCTTAAGGCAAGAATGGTTAAACATTTCATCTAAGGTTACCACAAACTTGGTAAATTTTATGCTTCATCGTCTACAGGCTTGAAGCTAAGGGATACTCCACAAAAGATTAAAAACTTATTTTTAATTTATACAACCCAAAAATAATTAAAAATAATTATGTAATTGAATACTTTTATGGTCCAGTATTTTCATATTTTTATTTTTTTTTATTTTACCAGCGTGTAACCTTTTGAATTTTTAATAAATCTTGTTTATGTTGATCAGTTGTTATTATTTGAGGCTCTGAACTCCAGAAATATTGTCAAAAGTTTTTATAGGAAACAGTTGGTACAACCCATATCATTATCACACTGAAATACCAAAAGATAATTTTTAGCTGTCAGAAAATATAATTGCATTTTACGATAAAGTTGCTTATTCAAGAATAGTCTGAAATAAATGGAATTATAAATAATTCTGGACAAGACAAGTGTGAATGTGTGAAGCAGTTATGTTTCTTTGCTTTTGTGGTTGGAGGGATAATGTTTGTCGGTTCGAACGAAGGTCTGAACTGGGCTTAAGGGTCTTCGGCTAACATATACAAAAAATTAATAGACAACACTAAATTAAAAGGCGTTATAAAACAATAGTCAAAAAACATAAATTGGTTTGCGCCCGTCACACTGTTCACAGTGTTCACAGGATACCTTAATTATTAAGAACATGGTGAAATTGATAAAATATTATAGTTTTGCCACTCTGTAAATTTTTAGCTGTGAATTTAATGCCACATCGCCTTCTTTGAAAGTTAGAAACACAAGTTTTTCAAAGGTAATGGAAATTGAACCGATTTAATATTGTCACAAAGTATATGCAGAGATAACTAAAACTATTAATTACTCACGTTGCCATGTTTCGGTGACAAAATCAAAAACATACTCCTGCTAATTTGCTATTATTACACTCGATTTAGGCCAACAATTTGGCAGCATTGAGCTCTCAACTATGGGGAATTGCAAATTCAGTGCACAATGCATTTCTAGTGCATTCCATCACCAACCCATAATTAATGTCAAGCATTGCTCAATGATTTAATTGACCATTATCAGTGACAAATATATGAGGCAGCTGCCCAGCGGTAAAATTATTTTAAAACATTTCGTTGATAATTTGATAAAACTGTTTATATGACTTAATTGAAACTTATCAGGTTACTGATAATTAACATGAATGCAATTTGTTCGATGTAAAAGCACATGAAAGCATAATAAATGCATACTTAATTTTATTAACTTATTTTGCATTTACATTTGCATAAAGCCTTTGAAATGGTCAGCATGAAACATAATTATTATTCTGTTCACAAATTTATATTATTTGGTTAAATATAAAATATTTTCCTATATGTTTAAAGTTCTACGCAGCATATTAAAACAACACATGTTGTATGTAAAAATGTTGCATTCCGAATTAAAAATAATATTAACCGATGCATGCTTCGCTGACAAGACATAAAAACGTTCTGGCGAAAAAATATATAAGAGGTTAGAAATGTTAACTCCTAAGTAAAATGAAGAAACACGAAATTTAAATAAAAATCAATAAATTAGTATGCCATCGTGTTCTCAAATGTCGCTTCAGCTCGTTTTCTCGTGGCGGGTAGCTTAAAAGTGATATGTTGAATATATTAATTTATGTTCAAGCTAGTATTTGATTGTTTTAAAGACGATTTATTGTTTTTTTTTTCGTATGGCACAATAAAATATTATGTATTCAGTAAATCAGCTATAAATTGATTGATTGATTTACTGATTAAATTATATTTTAGAGGAAATTACAAATTAAAAAACAATAATAGTCTTTAACAATCAAATACTGATACTTCTAAACCCTACACAGTATAATATGTAAAATATAAATTATATAAGAAAACTACAAAGTTGCATGTCAGCTTTATTTACCAAACCGTTATTGTTATCACATTGTTATTATAAAACTAGCCCAAGTTCCTTTTACATACGAGTAGTTTTCCATGCACCTAAATGTGTAAATTTTCATAAATTTGAGATTATATTTACTAAATACCGTTAACTCCTGAGCCTGAAAGATAATCCCCATTTTATACGAATTCATGTCGGCATGCTGAAATTCATCAAGGAATGGATAACTACACAAATGTAAAACCGGCATTAAAAACATCGTCTAACAGGATTTATAAAAAAATTTGGGAGTGCATGGAAGAAAATTAAAAAACTTAACCGACAACATTGAGTCGAGGCTAAGTAATTTCTCTGCCTGCACCGCAACCCAGCATTATTTACAACAGATATTAAATATATTGTTTAAATAAAAGCAGAATTCTTAAAGAACAACCAAAAAGAACAATGTTAAAATAGGCTCTTTTGTATCGTGATAAAAATTATATTTCTTGTGACCTGTTGAACACGAGGGAGCAATTAGAATTACCGGATGCTTCCGGGAAACTCTTTTTCTTTAGTATCAAGTAAATTCTAATCACATCACGTTGTTCAGCAGGTCAAAATCCATTATAAATAATATTATTATCTTTCACGTTTGATACCTTGACAGGCAAAAAATTGCCACTTTTACGATTGTTCTTTAAACACATTTTATTATTAAAACAAAACACACATTTTCACTTCACTTCACTTAAAACCATCCTAAAATGTGCAACAGTTTCGACATTGTAAATGAATGCAAAGAATACAAAAATAGGGAATGAAATTGCTTAAAACTATAAGATAATTATTGGCTCGACCTGTCGCCTTTGAACTAAAGAAACGCGTTTGTTTAGTTCAATGCCTGTCACAGATCGCGGCGAAATTTGACAAAATCGTTTACCCTACATGTCAGCTGTCGAACGAGTGAAATGATGGTTGCAGAAGAATTATCCTACAGTGCCACCTCTTTTTATGATGGCATACTAATGGTGTAACGGTCTTGTTTCCACTTATTCAATTCAAGTTTCACCCATGTGGTTCTGGCCTCAGGCTTTGTACAAAAAATTTGACATTTTCTAGCTAACAAACAACTACATTTATTTAAAGTTTTTGAACTGATTGAAATTTAAAAGAAACAGTTTCCATTAATAGGAATTTAGTTCCGTCATTCATAAACGGTTTATAAAACATTTTTAATAGAGGTGCAGCATTTAAATCCTGTTCTTCACTTTCTGCAAAATGATATTTGTTGTGACGACAATTTTTTTTAAATATAGACATCTAAGTCATTACCTGCAGAAATGAACTGTATATGTATGAACACATATGTATATGATAATTCTGAGCAATCTTATAGAAGCAATGTACTAACCTGTGTCTCTCATAGCCTTAATTTTTCCGATGATGATTAAATAACACTTTTTTTATTTAAATCGTAATTTGCAGTTATCAGAACGGGTGTCTACAATACTCTAAATATGCATTACTTGTTTCGTTAAAATGTCAAAAATTCGTACTTGTTAGTACAATAATTTTTTAGAACAATCTGGAATATTTAATAATTTTTTTTATTATTGTTTCAGGTAAGCATTAAATTGTCTTCTTACAGAACTCAAAGGTAAGATCACATTTGAATAGTAATTTTTAAATAATAACTAAAATATACTCATATATTTAATGTGCATAGAGAGAGAGATTGCGGACATATTTAAACTTATTTTTGACATTTACCCTCTCTACCTATTCTGAGGGGTGGGGGTAACTATGTAATTTTAAATGGGATGATGCTTTTGTTTATAAAATTCGAATCTACGTAAAAGACAACAAATTTTTTTAATTGGCTTTTTCGGGTACGGAATTATGGTGAACTAAATTTTGATTGAATTTAGAAAATAAATAAATTTTATCAATAAATCAAATTCACGTATTTCTGAATTATTCATTTCCATTGAAACTATCTATATGTACAATTTTTTTGAAATTTGCTCTTTCGGTTGCGGAGTTACTGTTAACTAAATTTTGATTGGGTTTGATTGGGTTTGATTTTAGAAAATAAATAAATTTCATGGCATGGATTAAATTATTTTTGTCAAATATACGCGCATACTTATTGCCGGCATCAACGCCTCCAGTGACGGACCTAAAGTGGCCACCCTTATTAATAATCAAAAATGGACCCTTTCTCTCTAGTTTTTCAAAAAATTTCAACATTTTCAAATTCAATAAATTTAAGTAAAAATGTATTATTAATTAATTATTATCAATTTCTGTCATTAATTTTTTAATATCAATTATTAATAAGCCAAATTAGAGCTAATTAACTAACCTTAATGCCTTCCTGCAATTCCCACAACTTCATAAATAATTTAATTCATCCTTAAGTAAACCCAAATTAAGAAATTGTATTAAATTATAATTGTTTCTGAAAAACAGCTCCAAATAAATATTCCAATTCAAAGACCTGTTCTTACCAGTCATAAAAACAACACAATGTTGCCGGCTTTACAAAAATAACTAAAATTAAATCCAGATTTTTGAAAGGTGCACCAATTTTTTTAAAATATTTTTTGTGTATCTATTATAACTTTATTACTGGCATCAAATGATAGTTGATATAGTAAAGGCCAAAATGTATGAGAACAAGCCATCGGCTAGCTCTAAATAGCGGGGCAGTTTACTCGAGGATGGGTTTACTAATTTTTATTCATTAATGCCACATGCTAATAATGACCTATCAATGCACCTGTCTAAAATTGTAGACTCTTCAAATTCATTGGTCTGCGCCACAAAACAGATTTAATTTGGCGTCACTTGCAGTACTATAAATATATCAAACAGCCCACTTACCAATAATGAAAAATTCCTATAAACAAACTTAATAAATAGTAATAATAAAAAATAAAATAAAAATATAATAAAAGCAACTTTTATGTTTATGTTTATTTTAAGGAAGAAAGCCATTATGGAATATGAATTAAATGCAATAGAAAAGAAAATGATAATTTTGTAACTAGCTCTAGAAAGTTGCAACGCCTTTATAGTGTTATACCCCTATGATAAATCAGTTTTCTTACAACTATGATTGTTCTGAGCGTATGGTTTTTCTAGGCGAGTGTAAAACTAAATTCTTAGCTAATGGTGGTGTCTTTTAACATTCGAATTCTGGAACACCAGGAGTCGATTCCAAAACCGAAAAATATCCTTTATGGAGAGCATTCCTCCACTAGTCTACTTCAAAACTAAAAACGGCCAAGAAACGGCAGAAGAATGTCTTCGAAGAACTGTAAGTCGTAATTAAAGGAATATGATGCGAAGATCAAATACTTAAAAAAACGAAACTGGGTTACCCTCACCCTCCTAGAGTTCCTAACAAAGAATTGTCTGTTTAACAGAAGGGATGAAACCAGATTTTAGTTTCCTCCAAAATAGGGGCCTTATTCTAAACTCCCGTTTTCAGAATGTCATCGGAAAAACGACAACTCAAAAATCACAAATGTCAACCTGGATGGTATGACTGAAACTTAATCAGCAGGCGCAACTGCATACTTTGTCCGTCCCTGGCGGCGCCCATATGTACTCGACTGATGAAAACTGTGTGACGCTTAGTTTCGCAAGGGTGTTAAATTAATTATTTTCATTACATTAAACTGTTAGGTCTTACTTATATCAATCCCATTTTAAACAATATTATTGTCATTGTTTCCATGAAACTGGCGTTTGGAGCTCTCCGGAAAACACCCCGTCTATGACAACTAATGTGTGTTTTCTTTAAGCAGGAATTCAAAACCTATAGGTTCTTATGACTAATTTAAACTTGCTTTAAAATTACAGGAAGATTACGTTGATAAATTATATCTTCATTTTATTTAAGTAAAAAATATTTATCCCACAAAAATGAAGGCTGCTGCTTAATACACCATTAAAAACTTATTAAAGTTTGTATTTTTAAAGATTTATTTCCCGTAATAATTGTTTTTATGTTGATTTTCTGAGCTGGCCATCCATAAAATTACTTTCGTGCTTGAGAAGTTATTGAACTCAGCTTCATTTTAAATCCTCTCACATATCTCCAAATATTCTAACTTTCCAAATTGCAGTTTTCAATAAAGCTTAGAGCCTAGATTACGCTAGTTGAATATTCATTTTTCTCGTTTCGAACGGAATGAATAATTTTTAAGGGGTCAATTTCATTTTGTTGAATAATTCATTATTGCACTTTCCGATTTGGAGATGCAGTAATATTTACATCAGAGGGTTAAAAGGGGAACTAAAATTTTGTTTATCTTTCGCTATTAAGTATAAAACAAAGTTTACTTAAAACGTAAGAATAATTAAGAAACGCCGTTGGAAGTTTCCAGCGATGCTTATTTAAGATTTAGGTTAGGAAGTTCAGGTTTTTCAATAAAGCAGAAACAGTTGTTAAGTAAAACAAAGCGAGTTATGCTAATTTCTATGTTCCACAAAGCGACAAATTGCGCATTGCACTTCTCTTGCTACAAATCATTAAGTCTCACAAAGAATAAAGATCCTGTATACAGAATTCCTCTGAATTAGGTTGTGCGGAGAAATCTTGGAATACAGAAACGATAAGAGATGCGAAAATGGTAATAATTATAATATTTATTGTGTTCATTTTAAATAGCATTAAGAAAAATAACCACAGTTAGAGATACACACAAACATTGGCAAAATCATCTTGCTTCAAACATCAACCTGTATCAAAACAACCAATAATTACCAGAGAGGATCAGCAGCAACTGAGGACTTGAGGACGGCTGATCGGATGGCATAATCTTTTTCCCATGTCAGTTCACGTATTCATCTTATTTTTGTTGTCAGCAACTATTATGTTACTGTAATCTGTTTGACCAGCCTAATTATGAGTTGAGCAAGGAACATAAAACAAATATTTTCTTTAAACTTGAGCTAGTCAACAAGAAACAATTGGAGAGCAACCAAGGTTGTGTGATTTAATAAAAGAAATACCTAAAACAGACCGCGCGTCCACGAAATAGCTATTTAAATAAAATTAGGGTTTTCAGACAATAATTATAAAAATATTCCTAAACCTTATCAGTACATGAAGGAATGGACGGATGTAACCGAGTTTTCACCTATCGTACTCCTAGCATGTTGTTCCAAAATGTTTGAATCTTTTTAGCTTCATAACTCGAAAAACGCTTTTAGCTTGACAAACTTTAAGCAGATATATTGAACCTGCAATTCAGACTATAAAAACTTGCATAGCGGATTACTTAAATATTTTATCGATAAAATTGTTTTTTGACTAATAATTATTTGCCCAGTTAAAACCTTTATTATCCATATCTTTTATACACAGCAATTTACAAACCTCATTTAAGGTTTCTGATAATCGCAACCCCTTCGACGTAGACAAGTATCATACAAAGTCTACAATCTTTCCCAAAAACGAGTATTTAAATTATTTACTTACTTGAAATTTATCTTAATCGTTTGAAAATCCACTTATTCTTAATAACCGAAAAGGAAAATTATGTAGAGTTTCTCTTCCATATTTTTTCATTTTCGTCTCATTTTATATAAAACTTTTCCAATAGAAAAAATTTATTTCCCAGAGCTTTCCTGAATATAACAAAGCCAAAGAATTTTTCATATATGTTTCCAACTACGTACCAACATTCCAAAGCTAAAAGTTTCGTAGGTGTAGCAATTACAAAGTTTTTGAGCATGCTATAAATTTTTGTTACAACTTTAAAAAATTTTACTGGTAAACGAAAATATGAGGTTAGTTTAAATTTAATAAATTTTGAGTGCAGTTTTAAAGAAATAATTTGTACTATACTTATTAAATCTTTAGAAGTAACATATTGTAGAATGTTTTTATTTCGTGTCTAACATAATAGTTATTATTTAGGAAGTGACTCCGCTCCGGTGCTGGTTCCCAAAATGTTGATGCATGGATGCCGCCGCCGCCGGCCGAGTACAAAATTTCTCGGGTGCCTGCGCCGCTCCAGATACGGCCAAAACGGAATGCCGGCTGTTCTAACCTAAAATAATAATAGTTACGTCTTTTAAATGATATGTAAACATTGTGTCGTTTTAATTTTGCGTAAAAACTACAAAATATGAGTGTGTGATAAATTTTCTTCATATGCAAATTTTAATTATGTTTTGGTGGAATACAAGAAAGCCACAAACAATGAGTTTTGGTAACGTGAACGCAGAACAAATGACAATCCGAGAAAACGAAATCCTCATACTGTGGTGGACATTAGTCCGGCTCTTAAATACTATTATCTGCGGTTAGCCTGTGTTAAACGTGGAAGGCCATTCAAGACAAAAAATAAAAAGTCAACAAGGAAGTGTTCCACGTATAAGCAAGGCTGCCAGGCTAGCATTTTCTTGAAAGTAAGTGGGTGTAAACAATTTCTATGCATCCTGGGGATTGAACAAAATCACAATCATACTTCATCCAAAGCTTATTTCAATTCTCTAGCAAAACAGAGACACAGAGTTACAGATCCATATGCTTTGCTAGTTATTTCTGACTCAAAGAATGGCAATATGTCCATAGAAGACAAGAATTCCAATCAAATTGATATCAGATAATTGAACACTCTTATTGAAGGTATGAAAAGTTTGATTACAATACATGTGTGCGAAGCACGATCAGAAGTTTCAATTTAAAATAGGTTGCAACTTAAACATGTTCTTCAGTGGAACGTCTAAGTTCAGAAATGGAAAAAAAGGTATAAAAAACAGCCTAAGCTTGAATTATGAGACATACAGATGCCAGGAAAGGTCAAAAAACGTGGACGTCCGAAGGGACTTGGAAATACAATAATAAGGTTGAATAGCAAAAGGGCTAAGAAAGCGAAGACTTAATTTTAGGAAAAGTTTGATGTTTATTTTTCTTATTTCTACTTATAAATTCGCAGAATAATAACAATTGTTATATTTTTGTAGGAAGATTTAAGTTTCGATAAAGTTTACACTATTATAAATTATTATTTTTTAATTGAATTAAGGTATCTTGAATCTCGTCTTATTTTGACATTAATTTTCTAATGTTGCTGGCATCCAGCAGCTGCCGTTACCGGCACCCAGCAAGGCTACCGTCAGGGCTGCCGGCGCCGGCATCCATGATGCTTGCCGGCGCCACTTCCTATTGTTTATGCAACTAGTGCGTGAAACAGATCTTCAAAGAACAGGATCGCAGTTTATTGATCTAGGCGACAGCCGAGATCAATAAACGATCGAGTTTTCTAAAGATGATTCACGCACGAGTTTTATACGATATATTTTTTACAACTGTCAAAAAATGTGTTAAAAATGCAAAAAGAAAATATATAAAATTTTAGAAAACCGCTGCCTATAAAATTTCTTTCTTGAAACTTAGTAGGCGTTGCTTTCATTGTTACTAAGGTTTCTGTGCATTTAGCAAAGTATTGTCAGAGTTGTTGAAGAGACGCGCACAAATTAAATAAAATTTTTTGAAAATAATTGTCTTGGATATTTATTTTAAAGTGAAAGAATTAATTATTATTTTTAAGACTTTTCTCGTCTAGTTTTAACAGAAATCTCGTCTGAAGCTAAAATAATCCTTTTAAAGGTATTTTAGTTTTCAGTGCGTGAAATCATTTTTTCATGCGTGAAATAGCTATTTCACGCACGATGATAAATTGGTATACTTCACGCATCAAAATCAATGTCAAGAAGTCAACTTATTTTGACAGTTGTAGAAAAAATAGGTTTTTGATTTAGACAGAGGAAGACCGTCACAAGGCAAAAAGTTTTAAAATATTTATATCGATGTTGGGAATAGTATCACAACTTGTATCTATTTAGTACCCGCTAGATAGAAAATTTTAAGTGTCTTAAAATCTCTAATATAAAAAAGAGAAATATTTTTGGTCAGTAAATCCCATGGTGAGTAGCTTTTAACTCATGCAATCATTACTGACTGCAATCTACCTCATTAGTGCTTTTGTATATTACGTTGTTTAATTTTTTCCAAAAGGTTTCTCTACAAGTTAATGATTTCTGACTTGTAGCAGTCTATTCTGAACCAGCGATTTATCTATGTACCTACCGGATGAGTCAATGAGGAGTATTTTTCTGCCTTGAGAATAAGGTTTGGCGATAATCGGCTTTTGTGTTAAGGTGTGGTTGGATATTCTGCACATTTTAAAAATATTTTAATTATACAAGGTGCGTTTAAAAAGTAGGGAGTCACGAAATGGGATACCCTGTACTTGAATGGATTTTTGAGTTGTACGTGTGATTTCATAATTTTTATACCATGTTTTAATAGATTGCATAGTTTTAAAGATAATTAATTTGACTTTTAATGAAAATTAAGCATTTGCAAGCATCTCTTTGTTGTGAAAATACTACCTACTTAAATTTTGACTCCAAGCGATTCATAATTTGTATCCTTAGTAAATTAAGTAAAAAAGAATATATCCAATACGAAATATTTGACATCTCATTTACAGGGTGTTTTATTTCTAGGTCTAAAGTCAGAAAATATTAAATTAAAAAATGTCACTGTTACCACCCTATATATTTTTACGCCATCTCACAGCTCGTCATAAACTCTTCAAATTTTGTTAAGAATGTCCTATCCCTATTTCTAATAGTTTTTGAAATATTTTGATATTTCAGGAGTTTCTGTTCTCGTTATAGCATCTTTTCTCAATGGATCTTAGTAGCAATGAAAAACAAATGAAAATAATGTTAGTGGATGACACTAAGAATCAGATCGGTTTTAAAGTTAAGTGTTTTTACTGTAAAGTTTATTGTTCAGTGACTTATACTCAAAATGAATTTTTCCAAAAATCGAATAATCAATAAGATTTATGTTTTTGGCGAGGCAGATAAAATTGCCTTTTGGTGAAAAATTATACAGGATGAAATATCCTGAGCCGAGAACACCCGGTCCTCGGATTTTTCATAATTTAATGAAACGTTTTGATTCAACCGGCGCGGCGGTGTGGAACGTTCAAAACGTAAAGTTGTCAATAGAATAGCTACAAATGGTGAAAAAGAACTCGAAATACTGTAACAAGTTTAGGAGAATCCCGAAGTTAGTCGCCGTAAATTAGCTTCACTATGTGATACGTCAGAGTCAACGACAAAGGGAACAACGCGCAAGTATAAATACCACCCGTATCATACTGAACTACATCAGGAACTTTAGGACAAAGATTTTCAAAGGCTCGTAACTTACTGCCAATGGTTACGTGCCTAAATTGAAGCATACCAATTTTTTAAAAATCTACCTATAATGTATTCAGGTGAGGCTAGATTTAGAAGTAATGTAGACACAAATTGCATGATTATGCATCAGAAAACCTACACTGGGTCCGTGACGTTCAACACCAAAACCATTGGTCGGTTAATGTGTGGTGCGGTATTCTTCACTACAAAATTAAGTATAGGGCCATCATTTTCTCTCCTAAAACCTATAGACGCAAATCTGATTCCCAGAAAAATATTTCAGTGACATTATAAGAAAAAAAATTTAAATTAAATTAGGTGTTATGTGAAATTTTTCTATTAAAGCAAAATTTGCACATCCACAGTAAAATTTTAAAAAAATTTCTTATCATCTTATGTACCAAATTATATTGCTTTTAGAAACGTCTCCCACAAAGTCCATTATAATTGCTTACAAGTTTAATGAAATGATATGGAGTCAAAATTGTTTTTTGTTTGTTAATAAAACCGACATTTTTAGGAGGTTATTTAGATACTTACCCTTAGTTTTTTTTATAAAGATATTGTGTCAATCTGCATGTGTCCGTAAGAATATTCAATTATTTAATTACATAAGAAGAATTTCAGTTTAATAGAATGCCAGCAAAATTTAAATTTATTAAAACTTTTGCTTCATATCCGCAAATAAGCCAACTTCACAAATTTAATAAAGTCTGGAAGTTCGGAGACGCGTGCTAAATATTCATTTTTGTGCCTTTGAGAGGTCAGATTTGGTGTTCTTGAATAAACCATTATTGACGACAGCATTCTAAATACAATCCATGAGTTGGGTAGCTTTCACAAAGTTGAAAGAAAAAAAGGTTTTTGTTTTTCAGTTGTAATTAAATTTAAAGTTTGTTTTCCAAGTAATTATGTCGCTTTAAGTATTTCTTACTAAAAGCTTTTTGTATCACGTCAATATCGATTAGTAACTCATTGAAGAACACTATTAATGTGAATATTTATACTGACACGGGTGTTTCCGAGAACTTTTGGTGACAACTTCTAACAACTTCTCAGCAAAACAACTGAGCATGGAATAAAAAATATATAGTATAAAACATCGATTTTCTCGCTTATTTTAAATTAGATGGTATGATTTTTATCAGATTTCTGGCTTCTAGGAGAAGTTCTAGACATATTTTGTAAAACATACCCTATGTGGTTTTTCAATTTTGAAATACTTCAAATTAAAAATTATTTCGCATAATAGTTATTTTTGTATCTAGGGCGCGAAATGCTACTTTAGTGATCGAGATCTAATATTTTTAACGAGGCGCAGCCGAGTTAAAAAAATAGTCGAGATCACTAAAGTATTTCGCGCACGAGTTGCAAACAAAATTTTTTCTACAAACGTAGACTAAAGCGCATTCCTTAAATTCCTTTGATAGACACAGATCCGCTGGCCAACGTATAATTTACATGCTGTGCGCGAAATGCCTATTTCGCACACTACTTCGCGCACGCGGGGTCATAGTAACAGGAAAATGAAAAAAAGTGTCACTTCGCATATTGTTATCAATGAGCGAACCTTGTCATTTTTTGACGTTTGTAGAAAAATATATTTTAAACGTAACTATCCAGGTTGCGAACGAAATACCTGCTACATTTTTAAATTTTAGTGAGTCAAAGTTAATGTCAAGGTTGACAATAATACTTTAGTCACCGTGAGTTGATAATTTTATTTTTATTAAAAATTCTATTAAACAATAAATGTTGAATTTATTAGTTATTAATATTTGAAAGGAATAACCAGTGATTATGAAGAATACCAAATTACTTATTTATAGCATAAACAGATAAGTGTTAACATTGGCGAATAAATATCAAAAGAAATTTTCAACATATCTGCCATTTAATTCTTCAGTGTGTTTATAATACTTTCAGCATCATTTTCGTTCAGATTTCTTACTTCGTTTCTTACCTTCCATTGAATTTCTTCAATATTTTCATTATGATTGCTGTATACGACATTTTTCAAATGACCCCAAAGAAATGTATCTAAAGGTGTAAGGTCTGGGCTATTTGCAGGCCAATGTAACGTTCCATATCTATCGATCCATCCGTTATACTGATGGTTTAAAAAACTGCGAATATCAATTATATTATGGGGAGGCGCTCCGTCCTGTTGCCATATAATACGTCCACGTTCTTCAAGCGGCAATTCGTCGAGAATATCCTTGATTTCATTTTCTAAAAAATTAAGGTAGCGCTGGACAGTTAATGCTGCCCGAAAATACAATGGTCCTAGAATTTTATTTTGTAATATCCCACACCAAACGTTTATTGAATTACGCCCCTTTGAATTACGCCTTGAATCGATTGAAAAACCGCATAGGTTATGTTATACTCATACCATCCAATTTAATATAAGCGAGAAAATCGATGTTTTATATAATTTTTTTTATACGATGCTCAATTGTTTTGCTGATAAGATATGTGAATGATTCATAAAAATCCTCAAAACTTTCATGTTTAACATTTTTTCCCATCTTTAAAAATAAAAAAGTTATAAGGCCTGTTCACTTTTATTTGGATATCCCTGTACAAGGTACTTACATTTTAGCACAATTTAGCTCAGTAATAAGAATTTAAAAATATTATTTCATGCTTGCTGATGGTTTATATTACTTTAAATTAATGCAAATGCTTTCAACTTCATGGTGATTTGTATGGATATTTTTATAATCGTATTCATGCTTTCTGTAGTTAAATAAAGGTGCGAGTCATTATTATATTTAGAAATGATTTTCATGTTGATACCATCTCGGAAAATTATGCATGTGAATTCATAAGTTTTTTACTTCCTATTTAATAACATAAAACCAGTAAAAGTTATTGCGCGCTTTTTTGCTTTTAAACAGAGCTTAATAAATTTTTATTTTTATGTCGAGCACTGCTATATGGTAAATAAAAAGTATAAAAAATCCAAATTAGACCTCACCTTCATGATGTGGCAACATTGTCGTTTCCGTTCGGCTACATTTAACATTACTTACTGACAAAAAGCCTATTATTATGTAGTTGAAGTCGGGTTGGGTTGTAATTATGTTTTGTCACGAAATTTTGTACGGCGGCAGTTTTAATGGCCAAGGAAGCTCGTTTTAGAATTATGTAAACATGACACCTACTAAATTTACTCTAAGTTTTCCATTATAAATATGGTGCCTAGTTGTATACGAGGGGGGTTTAACTGCGATAAGGATTTAAATCACTAAGGGAAATTAAATAGCACTGAACTGCATCTGTATGGAGATCATATATTATAATTATTATACAAACATTACAATCCCGTATGAGTTATTTGACATTATCGTAAGAGTCTTCACCAAAATTCTTTAAAGAAGCTTCAGTCACTAGTTTTACCAACAAAAGTGCAATTTTTTCCTGTTGAAGAAACTCCAGCTCTTCCTCACTAAAGTCTTTAATAAGTGGAAGCTCTGTTATGTTGATACTATTATTGAATCACTCTATGAGATCTATATAGTCGGATATTTTAAAGGTACCTATAGGGGAAAGCGGGGCACAACGGGCTACTTAACGTTTAATGGCAATTTAAAAATATCTAGTGATTAAAAGTTAACCTACCTTATCAGGAACCCTAAAAACACGTACATTTTGGCTGCTCTTCTTACGTGCCTCTATTATCCATCTTACAACTAATTTTTTTGTGGTCTCTGGTATCAGTTAGTATGGTTATTGAAACATTTTCGGTATGGACGAAGAATGCGTTTAACACAATTACCTTATCGAGAATTTTTTAACACGATATGGAAGACCTCTTGACAAGTATACCATTTTTCATACATGCTTGGCGCCATACTGACACAAGGGTTGTCTTTTTATTTGAAATCGCATTGGTACATATACCTGAGATAATATACTTTTACAAGATTTTGAGTGATGCCAAAGAACTATCTGTAGCAATAGATAACCGGAGTACCATTAGCTGTTGTTAGCCACATTGCATGGCTGATTTTCCAGGTGATTTTTTAGCTAAGTTGTCTTCGCATTTTTCATTTCAAATGGCACAAACTATTCTGTAAAAATATTGCTGATAGTGCTGAGATCATTTTCATCCACTACTGATATCACCGTGTCAGATGGTTCAAAATTAATAGCAGGCTTATTTTCAGTCACTTACCAATGAACCCCACATACGCCCATAATACGAATAAGATCCCCTTGTATGCTCGTCAATTTCTTGCAGCAAATGGCGTAAAGGTAGCTCATTTGTATGCAATACGCAAATACATTATTGAAGAGGATTACCAATTTTTAATTCAATTATGCGTATCGCGAACTGCTGTATCTGCTGACATTTTTTGAACAACGATTGGAGGGAGGAGGTGCGGAAGAGTCTGATATGCGCCAGTCGGTCAGTTAAACGATTTCGGGCATATTGGTCGATTGTCGAAAGTTAAAAAGCCGTTTATACGTACAGAGTACAACAAAATGAACTAGTTTACACTGAGCCAGTGTTTGCTGATCGCAAAGCCGTGATGCAACTCTTACTTCAGAAGCTCGCGGGGCTCAATTAATACTTTAGATATGACTTCCAATTTTTTCTATATATTAAGGAAAACTATCAGCTCAAATTGGTACCTATTATAAATAAAATATAATATAAAAATAAACAAAACGTTTGATCTTGAAAAATATCGAAAATATATTTTTTATATAAAAAGTAGAGGGGAGAGGCGCGGCTAAATATTAATTTATTTTGGCAATTATTTACCACAGTTAGCCTCACCAGACAAATTTATTATTGCAACAATAAGTTTTTTAAAAAATTTCAGCTCGCTCTACTGTAGAACCCCTGTAATTTAGTTTTTGTTTTTAATAAACTAATTTTGTAAGATTTTTTAAAATATTGTTTATGCTTTTTGTATCTTTAGATCTTAGATTGACTCGTAATAAAAACTTGCGGTTGGTCCCCAATTTAAAGCACTGAAAAAACTATCTGGTATAAATTAAATGCTTGACTGAATTTTGTCTCTTAGGGGCGGAGTTTTGTGAAACCATAAAGTTCGAGTTCTGACCGCGACAAACAACTCTGTCACAAAGTCACCCAGAAGGTGTCGACGCCTCGCAGAAAATATACAAGTTGAGTCCGCAATTAAATAACTTGCTGGCAATCTAACAGTTCTTCGTTGGCCCAGCGTTGGCTTTGTTATTATTGCCAATTATAATTTGTATATGATGGTAACACTTCAAATACTTTATATGTGATATAATGACTTTTGAATCGTAGTAGTCACATGTTTAAGTTGATAAGAAATATTGAATTGAAACTGAAATAATAATTATTATGAGGAGAAAAAAATAGTGAGCAATGACAGTTCATTATCACCCTACAGAAAATATCTAATCTGGCTTATAGATTGAAATTGTTAAAATTAAAAATCTTAGCACCGGCTCAGAAAATAAAAATTTTGTTTTTCAAATTTTCGCTAATGGTTAGCAAAAATTATTTACTTTATTCGTTGGAGAGTGCAATTGAAATTCATTCGAAACATGTCATAAAATTTACAAGTAATTAAAGTATAAACAAAACCTGGGGAGAATAAAAATTTATTGTTATGAAATAACCCTTTAAAAAAATGTCTGCACTTACCAAAATTGCTTTTTACCACAAATAGCACCACTGCAGTGTGTATCATACATTCCAGGCATCAGTTCCATTAGAAGCCTTATTTGTTCTTTCTCGGTTTATCCCTTTGATATAACTATCAAGAAGTGCAATAAAAACAGATAAAATCATTGCTTAAGATATGAGTGTTATTTGTTTGCGATTTAATTTTTCAGAAAAATATTATTTTAGTTATGTTCCTTTTAGTTGACCTGCATATTTAATTTCATCTTAAAACCAACGAGCGTCATAGTGTATCAGTTATTAAAAATATACAACAGCAATAAATTAAATTTATCCAGAACTCATAATAATTAATAATAATAATTATTATTATTATTATTAATAATTTTAAAACGATTACTCTATAAGTAATGCATCTGAAATAATTATTAAATATTAAATAAGTATTATTACAACTGCACTGGCAGCTGCTGATTGCGTTTCTGGGCGTTTCGCCGACGTCACCATCTATGTAAGTGTGGCTGAACTTAAATTAACTGAACATAACGCAGGAAACTGAAACATGTCCACAATTTTTTGCCTCTGCTAGCATAAATAAAATTTCAATGTAGCTATTTAGTAGACGATCGATTGAATAAATAGTTACACCTGTTTTTCTATTACGGAACTTTTCTGAAAATATTGGATTTCTTTTAATGTAACTGTTGCCTATACTGAAGGTTAATTTAGAGGAAATAATGTAAAAAAGGAATTGGTAAAAAATATGGTAATTTTAAAAGAAATTTTTTAAAACTATCAGCATTTTCACTAAAGTACTCGTTTAGATTCGTAATTTACGCCGCAAAACATATAACTCCTATAACATTAATTAATTGTGTAATATTTGCCCAGATAATTGTTAAACAAGTAAAATATATTTACCTACTCACTTTTTAATAAAAAGAAACACTTTACAGACACAGAAAGCCCAACAATATAGTACTAAAATTTCTAATAAACACAAAATAATTAAAATAATGACAAAATGCTTTCTGACAATACCGAAAACCCACAACAATATTCCTGAAAACAAACTTTAATTTCACTCGTCATAAATCAAAATCAGAATGACGGGACAGCTCTGTAAATAGTTAAGGAACGCGGAATAGACAAGACGGGTTAAAGACTGCCGGAAAGAAATATGCCGGTGCAAAGGAGTAAGAAAAAGATGTTCATCTACATGGCGCGGCGGCGTTCGATGTGAGGTGCTGCACATATTCCACCTATTGAGGTTTTTTCGGCTTCAAGGATTAGATGCGGAATATGAATCTTCGTCGTGTACATATAAATGTGTGACCATTTAAATATCCATCTCTTTTTATATCCATCTCTCATCAATTCAGCGATTGTCTGTATCCGCGAGGTGTTTTCTGAATTAGGGAACTTTTAAATTATAAATTTTCAAATATGTTGGCTTAGCGTCCGCCACTAAAATCTCGCGAGAGATTGAGTATATGTTAAAACATTATTTTATGAAACCGTATCAAGCTGATTGAATTCTTATATGATCTATTAACCAAAAACAAACCTGATCTTGACCCAGCTTTACATAGTTCTTCCAGCAAGTTCTGAAGATGATGACCATATTTCTATAAATATGAAAAACCCCAGCCCTAAAGGCAAATACGAAATCTACTACCGTAATACAACACTAATGTCATAAAAAACTAAAAGTGGGACTATTTGTTTTAAAATACACCTGTTTTGCCTTTAATCACAAAGTAGTATTTGTTGCAAACGCTTATTTCAATTTACCGGCGTAAATTTATTATTCAGTTGAATATAAAAGTGGAGAGGATTATTAACGGTAGTATGGAGCTTGCAAAACGAACATTAGTACTAAATAAACAGATAAACAATAGACAATTTATTCAGCACCCGTTTAATCGACAATTTCAAATTACCATCTGTTGTTTCAAGCACGAAGGTTTTGTTAACTTTAGTTTACTTAAAATCTTACTCCAAATTCTTGACATGCTTCTTTGTCGAGCTTTAATTTTGGTCTGCTTTTCAAAGGATTCATCTAAATACACTTGTCCAAACAACCTAGGGAATGGGTATAGACGAAGAATCGTCATACCATTGTAAAGTACAAAAGAGAGTCATCTTTACAAAATACGGAATCCTTACTTTATATTATAAATATGAAAATATGTTTGTTGGCGACTCAGTCACTTCTTAACAGCAGACGCGGCTCGCCCATAAGGTCATATTTGTTCAATGACCCACCTAAATTTATTTCCAATGATCTACCTAATAGCTGATTTTTTAAAACCAAAAAATAATCTTATCTTTTCTTTCAAAAAAAAGCAAGTTCCATGCGACCCCATCCACCCCCCACCCAAGAAAGAATTAAGCCAAGCTTGCTCCGGACTTGCCTTATTGTAAATTGACCTCATAGGTGTATTTGGACTATATAAAATGCATTAAAGCTAAGAGTGAAACAAACATACGCGCTTTAGGAAGTTAAAAAAAGACAAAATTTGTCGACGGTCCATCGATAATATCGCTTTCGGGGCGCGCGTAGCCGTCATCGCCGCCACGCCGCGCCGGCGCCGGTTGTCGCAAATTCTCGCTCACTAATTTAAATCTGACCAATTTATTATTACAACAATATTCGCGATACATTTATATATTTAATATAAGCTTACCTAATTTTATTTTCAGATATTTAGGTAATTACTAATAATAATAATAATAAAATTGTAACTCTGCCTTTAAACATTAAATCCTACAGATCTAACAATACTTGGCAACGCAGCATCCGACTCGTCCATCGATTTAAAGCCGCGGGCATGCGCTCTAGGTTGTGTTTTTGCTTTCTTGTCGAAATGTCAAAATTCGGTGCATACATAACCACAAAATATTCTCTAAAATGCCATCTAAAATGACAAAAAACAAGAAAGAAGAAAAGGCTCCCTATTCCCCGACACCCCTTCTATACCCATGCTCTAATAAGTGTTTTAGTCCCTACCTTCAAACACTATACTACACTATTTTGCTCCCTATCTTCCTAGACTTTAAGTATATTATTTGAACGCAAGTATAAATTTTAAAACGGACTCAAAAAAGTGCTCCCTACTCCCCTACACCCTTTCCATTCCCATGCTCTAATAAGTGTTTTAGTTGGGCGCAAAAGTAAAATATAATGAGCGAAAAAATGCTCCCTACTTTCCTACACTTTAAGTATTTTATTCGAACTCAAGTATAAATTTTAAAACAGACGCAAAAAAGGGCTCCCTACTGCCCTTCATCCTTTCCAATCCCATACCTAGCAAAATTAATTGTTAAAAAGATACAATTTACCACACAGTTATAAAACAAATTAATTAAATACGTAAATTAGAGCAAATCCTGTAAACCACACACT
Organism: Philopedon plagiatum; assembly: GCA_963971165.1. Classification (NCBI taxonomy): domain Eukaryota; kingdom Metazoa; phylum Arthropoda; class Insecta; order Coleoptera; family Curculionidae; genus Philopedon; species Philopedon plagiatum. The sequence goes on along the minus strand of OZ020196.1, from coordinate 40,893,895 downwards.
CCACTGTTAATTACTGATGTGACAGTGATGGCTCAATCATCTGAATCATCATTTTTTTAGCAGGTGGATAGAAATATTTTCATTCGCTCAAAATATTCCGCTGTTCTTGTCCAGAACGTATAAATTTGCAGTTGCCTTTGTCTTTGCATTCTTTTCGAGATAGCATGGATCGACCGAGGCGGCGCTAGGCGTGATGTCTCCAGGGTGTTACGAGTTATTCGTTAAGTATAGGAAAAACAAGGGTTTGTTAATTAGTGTTTTTTACAGTGAAAACCTTTTTTATTTTGATTTCAATTTTTTTTTATAAATAATACTTCTTAAGGACTAAACAAATTATTATAATATTAACGAACGACTTATTCTTTTTTCTTCTTTGACACTCAAAACTTCTTGGTTCAAAGTATAATTGAAAACTAGCTTTCAAAGAGAGTAACTGACTAATAAATAATTGAATACTGATAAAAAAATAACATTTTTAATAAAAGATCTGACAACCCTTGTAATGAGGTCGGTCTCTTTGAAGCCCATTAAAAGGTTTTTTATGTCATCAGACTGACTTAGGATAAATTATAGAAGCAAAGCTATATTATTGTATTGTGCATTGTCTAAAGAGTGGTAGACAGATATACAAAAATAATTCTGTCTTAATTTTAGAACACACGATTACACAGAATCTGGCTACTGGTCAGCTGTAACTATTATTAAGCGTAAAGCATGGTATGTTTTGTCTGATTAACTGGCGCCAGCTTAGATTTATTGTACACTTCTAATAAATTCAAGTGGAATATTAACAGCAATATTGAGTTCAGACAATGCACATTAGCAGTAAATAAACAGATAAATAAAAGCAAATTCATAGAGCATCAGTTAAATCGATAGTCAGCAATTATTATCTGTTTATTGTTCAAACATTCCGAGTTATGGCAAACAACAAAGATTATTGTTATTGATGTGTTGCTTAATCGGCTTTATTAACGATGCAAGTAATATTAAAACTTACGATATTTTACGAGTTGCAAAATTCTAGTGTTCAGCGCCAGACGAAAGCCATATTTAGTAGTCGTCTACAGTGTGATCCCCTGAATATGAAAATATCGAAATATCACGTAAGGTGCTGCGCTTCATGTTTTGATACGTTTGTAGGCCCACTTAGCGATCATGTAGTATATATGCGATTATAATATTTTCTAATCATGAATCATGTTTTATTTGCAAACAAAAACTTGTACCAAGAATGACTTTTTTTCGTATATTTAAAATTTTGGTTCATTTGCCAGCCTCATCTGAGAACATACTGTAGTAGCAATGAAAAAATCTTTACCCACCATAAGTCATGCTTGATTTAAGAGAACCATTAAAAAGCATAAGAGAACCTTTTTTAGAAAACATGTTTGTTTGATAGTATTTTTGATTTTAAGTAAAATGGATGTTTTTTAAGGTAGAATCTTTCCTGTTTTTGAAATGATTTGTCGTCACAATTTTTGAAGTTAAATATCTAAAACACCAACAATTGAAGTTCAATGCAATTCTGTGTAGAGAGGTTTGAAACATCTAAAAAAGATATTATTATCCAAAAAAAAAATTTTTGGACAGTTGACCTATTTAACCCTTCATCAAAAGACGTGTATTTCAAAAAAATAGTCACCGTGGGGCCATAATTAACATCTCCGAAAACGAATTAAAGTGCATAAAAAATAATGTAAATATTAGGATTATAAAGTGTAGTTTAAATGAGACACACGGTATAAAGCTGGAAAGTTTATCTCGGCAGCTGCACTACTGGGTTTGGCAAAAGGATTAAAATATTTTTAATAGGCCACTGTGAAGCACCAATAATATATTTGAACTAATTCATACTAAAACTAAAAATACAATTCTGGAAATTTGTTTTAACACTTTAAGTTTGCAAAGCTCACACCCCTAAGATGACCACCCTCTTCTTCTATGCACTGCTGCAATCTGTTCCTCTCCTCTCCTGATATAATACCTTTCCCTGCCAACTTTTTATTTTGATAAAGTTTGACTGCCACAGTGACAGATATATCAATTGGTTGCCATGGTGTAAATCCAAATAAAAACTGTCAGAGGTTGACGAACATATAGTCCTATTGTTACCTGAGATTATTTTAAAAAAATTCATAGGGTATTAATATGATAACTCATAATAATTTAAATTTGAAGAAATAGTTCACGCTTGAAGTGGAGTGGTAAATTAATAATAATTTAGATATTTACAAGACGGATTCGCACCTCTAAATATAAGATACATCCATTAAAAGGAAATAAATTACCAAAACCTGCTTGTTAATAAAATTTTAAATAAAAAAGTACTAGTGCGGGAGAGTGCAATTTTCCGAAATAAAATGCGTGCGGGAAAGTGGCTGTTTAAGCACGGCCGTAAAAACAATACAATTTTATTACTATTTGGCGTTTGTCAAATAGTAAGCATTTCCATATACTGAACCCCCATGATTGTATCCTACCCCTATAGTTTCTGGCAGACTGCCTGTCAAAAATATCAAAACGCACAATCATAACATTTAAATATATTTATTTTATTTTAAGGGTATAGTTTCCTGCATGTTAATTAGCCAGTATACTGAACAAATATTTACGCTTCTGTTACTCCGATGTTGTTTTAAAGATAAATATTCCTGCAACCCTATGGCAATATTATGAATGTAAATTTCGTCGGAAATAGGGTTGGACCCACTTTTGGTTTGATAAAGATTTGCAAAACCATACCACACTATTTTAGGTTCTTAATTAAATGCTTTAGTTACTTAGTTTCTAAATAACAAACAAAAGTAGAGCTATTTGTGGATATGACAAAGAGCAAAGTAAAGGGAGGGAACACAATATTCTTGATATCCATAATCTGTGTTATAGTTCATATTAGAGTGGTTCTTAAAAGGTAGTCATTTTAATTTATACTTGCTGAAATATTTCAATATCTTCTCTATGCTGAAGAGCTCCTATAGTATTTTTTACATTTTTAAAATAATTTTGGCGGTGGCTACTATTCTTTTTTAATCTGGGACAGCCTGTATAGACTTCAAACCTAAGTACTAACGTACCGTAGGCGTCTGAAGAGAACAAATGTAATATATTGATACGGGATTTAAAGGATTGGAGGCTAGAAGGAGAAGGAAAAATCTCGGCAGGCAATTTGTTCCTGGAGACCTCAGGTGTTAATTGGCGAGAGACGTTGGATGTTATAGGTTTTTGTAGCTGGACAGCAAAAGAATGCATATGATAGTGTGACGCCCTTCTTGTTGTTTTGTTAGGAATAGTCCCGGGGGAAATGATGGAGGTTAGATGTTCTGAGCAAGATCCGTGGAAATATCTCTAGAAAGGAGAGGGCCCCAACAGCGGGGCAATGAGCGAGAGAATGGTGTTTTCTTGTAATGAGTGAGTCATTGATGTGTTGAATGGCTCTCTTTTGGATATAATATGTAGGATGTTAAATGTCGGAGGCGATGCCGCTCCCCAGTGAAAAAGAACTGTTCTCTAGGTTAGGTCTTATTTGGGAAAAATAGGAAATGCATAAGTTGGAAGGGGAGAAGTATTGTTAGACTCGGATAAGAAAACCAAGCTTTTTTTGCAGCTAATGTGGCTATTGAAGTAATATGTTTATGCCAGCTGAGATGGTGTTTGAAAACTATGTCAACAAGATCGAACGTTTCTTTGTTCTGTAGGACTTGACCATTCATGTTGCGACGCACTCAGTTTAAAACAGTGTAAAGTTAAATAGCTGCCAAAGATACCATGATAAGTATCCTTGACTATGTAATTACCGCTAGAGAATCAATGGGAAAACGAAAATTATAAAACTAAATTAGTGAATAAAGTACGTAAGAGAAGAACATGATGCCCCGCGCGAAGCAAGCTATTGCAGAGCGCGTGCAAATTACCCCTTAGCTCAGTTTGCCGGATGGGTTCGATTAGGCGCCACCTGTTTTTCAAACCGACACAAACTGCGTGGTCGGGGAACCTGCTTCACATACAACAATCTCGTTATTTGTAATTCAAAAAGAAAAACATGAAAAATAAGGTGGAGCGAGCTAAATAAAACAATGAAACAATCGACCCTAATCTATTTTCGTTAAATAATTATGCAGTTTTCACAATATTCTTTAGGAGATCTAGCACCCCCGGGAAAGCAGTTTTTTTTTTTGGGAAATTTGTCCCCTCCGAGGAAAAGGTTCTTTTTGGGGTAGTTCGTCCTTCCCGGGAAAAAGAAAGGCTCTTTAGCCCCCTCCGGGAAAAACCATCCTCGAAGGGTTTGTAAGTTCGTAAGTTCGACGAAGCAAAAACAAAAGGGACTGCCTCAAGTCTGCTGAGTGTCCAGTGCCATATAGGTGGTGATGTGGTGATGGCTTTTGGGTATCACATCAAATCAAGGCCTTAAATCTCAACGCTAGGCAGATAAATTTCATGACTAAAAATATCGATCTCAAGCTTAATCCAAAATGTGCCCTAAAAGGGCATCCCTGAGCCGATGACCTCGGTGACGGCCAAATCAAAAAGTGACACGGCTAAACGCCAAAATGGCCGATGAATCTCATTCGGATTCCGATCATGCTCCGAAAACGATCGCACAGAAGCTAAGCACTTCCAACAGAATAAGTGCAATTAATCAGGTACACCAAAGGTGACGTCAGCCTGTCCTACTCCAATCGTCAAATCGCAATACCAACTCGCGAGCGGCAGCAACGTTTATAAATCCGCGTTTATAAACCCGCGGCGTCAAAAACGCGCTCTAAGGCTCATGCACCCCGAGCCGCTGACTCTCTCTACTCCGACCACCAAATCGCTAAAGCGAATAGATTGGATCTGTCAAAACTCGACATATCTCGACCGATGGTTCCAAAGGTTAGAAAAGTAAACAATATATTTTCCGGAAAAGAAAAGGTAGGTAAAACCAGTAAATTAGCGATAACTAAATGAAGTGAAGCCTTTCATCAGTAGTAAGAACTTGCGCAAGGCAGCAAAATGAAGAAACTCAGGGTCAAGAGAAAAAAAGATTAGAGATTAAATCAAATTATGAACCACTACAAGCTACTAAAGCCAGGAAACAAAGAGACTTAGACGAGATGAAAGGGCAGTCAATTAAATTAAAATTCCTCGGGCCCAAATTGGAAACAGTACAACCAAGGTAGGCACTTTTAACAAGAGTAATTAGTAAAAATAGGTAAAACACGGACAAAATTGAACTGTCACAATGGGAATGGAATAAGCGTTTCTAGATTTTTTGCCTGATAGGGAGCGAGATTGGGTTTTGGAGGCGTTGAATTAAACGGGTTTGGTGCTTATTGAAATATCACAACTTGGAAAAACTCGTAGTTTTGGAGGCACTTTTTAACAAATAATATCGCTAGTACACTACATGTAATAGAATTCGCGGCTTCTTTTTAGTTCTTTTCATTCTAACTTTATAGTAAAAAATAAACACAATACTTCTTTGATTGATGGCTACTTAGTGACAACGTGGGAGTTGTCCGGCCAATTAATCATATATCTGCTTTGCTTTGTGTAGTCGTAGCGTAGCACTATCACTTATAGATGCCATGATGAGAATAAACAACCTTAGGACAAATGTCACTTTTACATCAACACATAAAAAAAATTAATTATGTATTAATACATCCGTTCACAATCAATTAATCAATGACTCACCGCGTCACTACACGAGCATAGAGGAGAGGAGGACGGGAGTACTCAGGGATGTGTCGATACAGTGACTGAGTATTAGGGTGAGCCAAAAAACTAACCTATCGAAGTTATGGGTTAAAATGAACCTATATACCAAGAAAAACATTTCCCTGCAAGGCAGGATTTTTTGCTCAATTTTAAAAGGTGTCGCTGAGCATTCAAAGTTTCCCATTTAAATAACACGTAAAAAAATCTTTTTTCATTAAAAATACCATAACTTTTGAACCGTTTAGGATAATTTTTTTTACGTCACGGATTCTTGTAGAGCATAAAATTTCCTAAACAAGCTATCCCAGGATTATTTTTGTCAATTCAAAAAGTCGTATATTTGAAAGCTTTGGAAAGTGAAAAAATCAAAATATTCAGTTTTAGTGGTTTTTGACTAAAAATGTTTATAGTGAACAAAAAGTTGGATTTCAATAATATAAAATAGTGTACAAATATCGTTATGAATCTAGATTTGTCAAAAGAAAACCTATTGTGTTTAATAATTAATTTTTTATTGCTGTTAAGTGAATTATGACTTGATGTCTTGAAATCATGTGAATGTTAAAAAAGTTACTTTTTGTAATGAATAACGTTAACAATTGTGAGAGACATTGTTCAAAAATCAGGCAATCCTGAAGTTCTTGTAATACAAAAAGATTTTGATAAATTTGCAATAAAAAATTAATGAATATAAGAACTTTGTGTTTTGACAAATCTAGATTATTAACGATAATTTTTACCTATTTTACATTATTTAAATCCAAATTTTTGTTGACTATAAACATTTTTAGTCAAACAAAACTACGACTGAATATTTTGATTTTTTCACATTTCAGCAAAGGTTTCAAATATAGGTACGAATTTTTGAATTGAGAAAACTAATCCTGGGATAGATTGTTTAGGAAATTTTATGCTCTACACGAATCCGCGACGTAAAAAGTTTTATCCTAAACGGTTCAAAAGTTATGATATTTTTAATGAAAAAAGATTTTTTTACGTGTTATTTAAATGGGAAACTTTGAATGCTCAGCGACACCTTTTAAAATTGAGCAAAAAATTCTGCCTTGCAGGAAAATATTTTTCTCGGTATATATAGGTTCATTTTAACCCATAAATTCGATAGGTTAGTTGTTTGGCTCACCCTACTGAGTTTGGATAGAATAATGTTCCAGAACACGTAGTTAAGACTTTTACCGCATTAAATATTCTTTGGTCGTAACATTATCAATTATAATTTGTCCATGAAATATTAACCAATATTAAAAATGTATATATTTTTGGGTATTTCATGAAGATTTGAATTAAATAATATGGTGCCTCAAAATAAATTCAAATATTCGATTTTTAGGACCATTCTAATTCATATATTCATTTTCATTATTCAGTAAGACAAAACACAGGCATACCTAAACAAAACGCAAGGTACTAAATCATATAGGATATTCACAGGTTCTGCTTTTGCTACTATTCAGTAATTTAGCTGGGTGTTTGAATATTCGTATGGTGACCATACCAGATTTTTGCTGCAGATAATTCTTTGGTGATGGAAGTGGTCGGTAGTGCTAGGAAGATAGTAATCCCTTAAGAGGAATTTTTTAATGTACGTACAATTTATTACAAAAAAATATTTAATAAATAGTTAAATGTAGTTTAAGTTAATTTTGGCTGCATAAGGAATTCCTTTTCTGGAACAATAAATAATTTTAGTCATATTATCAAAGCAAAGTTATTGAAAATCCTTTTAAAAGAAGGGGATATTTGTATTGCTGTATTGAGACGATTTAAATTCATTACCATTAAACTATTAAAAAATAAACTTGTTTGCTCAGTATCTTTTAAAAAAGGAATTCCATACGGAGAACTTTTAATGTAACTTAATTTTAATACTAACTTAACTACAGAATAATGACTAAAAGTACAACAAACTTTCCAATGTTAGACCAACTGTTGTAACCTAAACAAAGAATCAGGTACTAAAAGTTTTGCCGCAATCTTTTCTTTGTTACTTAGTGAACTTCTAGTCGAATTATACAGCAAGAGTTTAGTTCTCGCGTTGTAGCTTGAGCACACCTGAATTGTATATTAATTTATAAATTTTTATAGTCACAAATATCACTCAGTCTGCTTGTGAGTGTACACTGTACCGAAGGAAAAAGAAACTGTAACCTGGAACAGAAGCCAATATAGAATATTATTAATTAGTATTTTTGAATTTTCCTTTGACTCTGGAAACTGGCAATAGGCCAGGAGCGAAAACTTCTTTTTTATGTAATAATATTTTATATTTGTCTAGGGTAGTGATAAAGAGTTGGCAAATCACTCTACTGAAAAAATAAATATTTCCTCGTCATAATTCTACACACTTTATGGACAGGTCTTTTGAAAGAAAATAGGCAACTTTTAGCAGAACATATATTTATTTCTTCGTTCTGCAGCGTCAGTAAAATTGAATGACTTTTTAAAGGTGCCATATTTGTAAATTTGAGAAGCACCAGAGAAGCATTAGAAATGGAACAACTGGAATTTTTTATGTATGTCTCGACGATAGACTGCAATATTATAACAAGAAGGTAACAAGTTAAATTCTGAAACCTATAGCTTATAACTTAATGTCAAACTGCAGCGCAACTGTAGCCAGGAGAGCGGTTGTACGAGTTCTGAGCGTGCAGTTAGCAAGTTTTGGAATTTTTATTCTTCATTTGGTGTTATTTTCGATATGAGTGACATAGAATCTGATTGCAGTAGTGTCGTACTTTTTAGCAGTCGTTCATCAACTTTCTATGAATACCTTTGAGTCCTTCAGTGAAAAGAAGGCGTACAAGAAAGAAACTTAATCCCCAAATATTCAGGTATTTTATTTTATGATAAATGCAAGAGTTACCTACTTTCTGCATTTTGTTTACATGTCATCAAAGAAGCTGACGTATGTTGTACGTAAATTTATCAAGTTGTGGTTAAAAATGTTTTTTTCTTGCTATAATAAGGAACAATTTTTTCTTATTTCTCGAATTTACCATGAAAGGAGTTCCCCCTTCTTGCAGCAAGATCCTTAATTGTTAAATTAAAACAATGCTTAATTCATTCGAACACGTTCAAATGTGAACTAATTCGTGGGACCTTGAAAATATGAGCCTAGACTCTCTTAAGTATAATGTGACAATCAAAAGTTTTAAACCGACAAGTGTAACAATAAGACAACTACGTACTATCCTATGATTTTTTTAACTTTTTCTTGCAAATTTATCAAGAGGAAGGCAATTTTTTATATACTTTCCATAGTAATAAAACTAAATTCATTTAAGCAACCGACACGTGAAAAGTTTTTATGACTACTTATTAACATTAACGGGACAACAACCTGTTAAAGCCTAACTGATCAACTGGAAGATCTTAATTTAAACCAATACTAAAACTTAACTCCGTACTAAATCTTAAACCTTTTCAGTAAATCTGAACGTTAATGTTTTTCAAAAAGTAAATTAATTTTTAAATATTTTTGGCATAATTGGCAAATTAATATAATCTTAAGACTTTTAAATTTATCTATGTCAAGTTTTATCTCTATACTTCTAATAGCATAGGGCCTAACATGGGGGTCCGCCTTAAAAAAATGCACTCTAAATCATGCTTTAATTGACAAATTATAAATTTTTGTATTTTTGGGGCTTCAATTTGAATGAAATATTTTACTACAAAATTCACTAAGAAGGTTTAAAATTTAGTAATGGTTTTTATTTATTTATATCTTTGATTAGTTATGTTTTGTCAAGTTTTGTTCGTGTCATTGTGGATGTCATTACAAAAATCTTATACGTTATTGCAGTTTTGGGATTTGCTTGTTTTCCCGAGATATACTAAAAAAATTTAAGACTCAGTACTGGTATAAATTAAGATGTTATTGATTAGCTATGCTTTGGCAAGTTCAAAGTCATTGTTAATAAGTCGTTATTAAAAGTCTGTTAATATTTAATTAGAGAGTATAATTTTGAAGTGAGAAACAGCATATTGCTGACAATTTTTAATCAATTAATATATTTAATTATCTTCGCCAATGACATTAACATGAGTACTCTCACATTCAAAGTGCTTAATTAGTTGAATTCTTGATTAAATTGTTTGTGTAACTGAACAAAAAAGTTTTAAAATCTAACCAAACTGGATTTGAATTTCGAAACTTTCAATAAGTATACACTAGGATAAATAATATAATCATCTACATTTTTTGATAAAAAGTTGCATAACATCATACAAAGTACACTTTTTAAAATAAAAGTGCTGCGCATTTGTAAATGCATCTTATTTACCAGAGCAAGAATAAAATTCACCCCAAAATGAAACACGATTCTAAATTTACACTTGTAAAAATTTAAATATCCCTCAGATACGAAAATCTGACAAGCGAAATCTAATATGCATACATTTAGCTTCTCATGCATCTTGATGCAGCTCTATTTACTTGTTCACCATTCCGTGGTTGTAGAAATAAACGTCAAAGTAAATGTAGAGGAAAGCAAAGAAATTCGCTGATTTAAAATTTAAACCTCAAAATTTTCTGCGATTTGTAAGCAATAACTTGGACTACATTCTGTTAGTATATGTTAGTATACGTAGGAACTATATGTCGTAGATAAATTGTAAAACCTAGCATTTGATTCAACACCAATGCTTTTTTTCTGCCTAATAGGGAAATAATATAACGTATGAATGAAAGTCTACTTGTCAGGGGTACATATAAATATTCAAAAATTGAGAATAAATTCTCTAACCACCTGAAAATTCCTTATACAATAAGGATTTCAACAAATAATGGTAAAACAGCTATTCTCCGGGCTATATGCCCCTCCGAGCGCTGAATTACATACCAAAATTTGCCGTATTTTCTTCTAACAGAGTTAGATAATAAAATTCTTGTTTTGAATGCAAGAAACTACCAGGAAGAAGGAAGCTTTTTCTTTAGTTAGGATGTCGTCACCTGCAGACCGGTTTCGAACTCGTTGGTTCTCATCAGTACAGGATAGACGAACATACCAACCTTCCGAAAAAGTAATCCCTTAAAGCTACAACTGTCGTACTGCATAAGCAGTGAGACACAGGCAGCGCCATCCATTAGCAGTTTCGAGCATTCAGAGTAGAGTTTACCGTAAGGTAAAATTTTCAAACGTATGAATGAAAGTCTACTTGGCAAATTTTGGTATGTAATTCAGCGCTCGGAGGGGCATATAGCCCGGATAATAGCTATTTTACCATTATTTGTTGAAATCCTTATTGTATAAGGAATTTTCAGGTGGTTAGAGAATTTATTCTCAATTTTTGCATATTTATATGTACCCCTGACAAGTAGACTTTCATTCATACGTTTGAAAATTTTACCTTACGGTAAACTCTACTCTGAATGCTCGAAACTGCTAATGGATGGCGCTGCCTGTGTCTCACTGCTTATGCAGTACGACAGTTGTAGCTTTAAGGGATTACTTTTTCGGAAGGTTGGTATGTTCATCTATCCTGTACTGATGAGAACCAACGAGTTCGAAACCGGTCTGCAGGTGACGACATCCTAACTAAAGAAAAAGCTTCCTTCTTCCTGGTAGTTTCTTGCATTCAAAACAAGTATTTTATTATCTAACTGTGTTAGAAGAAAATACGGCAAATTTTGGTATGTAATTCAGCGCTCGGAGGGGCATATAGCCCGGAGAATAGCTGTTTTACCATTATTTGTTGAAATCCTTATTGTATAAGGAATGTTCAGGTGGTTAGAGAATTTATTCTCAATTTTTGCAAGTAATATAACGTCTAAGTTAGCCAAAATTTTCGAAATTTGAATGAAACTCTCAGGCGTTTTTAAAACGCCTGCCAGTTGATAGTCTTATTGTAAAAGCCTGTCTACCGCTGTTTTGGAAAATGACTAGCTAACAATAGGCAAACAAATAAATCACTAGAGTCCTTTTTACTCAGTATAAAAATTTGTGATTGGTGAATATGCGTAATATGCAGAAACCTGTTTGATTTAATGACAGTCACATGATAAGGAGGTAAATAATCAATATTAAAAATTTTAAGCTATTTCATAACTGAGGTTATTGGCTTGACTAAAATCTGACACGAGGCTTTCCATGATCCTAAATTTTTTAAGTAACAATCTTTAGAGTTACGATATACAACTTTTACATTGTAATCAGATTAAGTGAATTTTAAAAACTACGAGTACGTCTTCTTATTTTTTATTTTGCATTAATACTCAGTTCCCATTAGTTTATGGTAGAATGAATTATTTTTTTTTGTTGATGGCATTTTAAAAACCAATAATTTATTTTCTTTGGACCAACACGTAATTAAAATGGTAATTAAATATTTTCCATAATTCTACACCGTCTAAAATCTTCTAAACGGTGGTAAAAATAGCCAAATAAAATTTCTTTTTAATTTTAAGTTAAATAGCTTTTTTAAAATCGGTTTAACCACGCTTATAAAATATTCATATTTTAATTTACCTGCTTCCTAAATGCAAGGGAAATAATATGCAGCAAGTATTTTTTAATTATGTTTCATAGAGATTTGAATGTTAAAAAATTTCATCGTATGTTAATGAATACTCTGTTATGAATTTTATCGTGATTTCTTTTATCGTTTGTAAACTTTTCTAATTCCGATATGTTTTAAAATACAAAATACCTTTAACCCTTCCTTTTTTCATAGAACTCGATGAATTCATTTTCAAAGTAGTTTGCCGGGGGATTCTTGGGGGTGTCAAAACATTTTTTTTATAATATTAATAAAAAATGTAATAAAGAAAAAGCAATATTTGTTCCGGGTGAGTCAACGATGGCGCGTGGTAATTTTTTTGCCTTGAAGATAAGATCTGCCAATAATAAGCTTTTGTGTTAAGGTATAGCTGGAAATTCTGCACATTTTAAAAATATTTTGAAATATGCAGTGTGCGTTCAGAAAGTAGGGTGTCACAGAGTTGAATTTTTTAAATGGGACACCCTGTATTTGAATGGATTTTTGAATTATACGTGGTAATTTCATAAATTTTTCACATTTAATATCCGAAAAAGTCATAGTTTTCAAAATAATTCGACTTATAATGAAACTTTAGCATTTGCAAGCATCCATTTGTTGTAAAAATATTACTAGAATTTTGGCTCCAAGCTATTCATAATTTGTATGCTGAGTAAATTACGTCAAAAAATCATATCCACTATAAAATATTTGACATCTCATTTACAGGGCGTTTTATTTCTAGGCCCAATTTCAGGAAATTTCTAATTAAAAAATGTCACTTTTATCAAATGGAACACCCTATATATTTTTCTGCCATCTTATAGCTGGTCAAAAACTTTTCACATTTTGTAAAGAATTTCCTATCCCTATCTTTAATAGTTTTGGAACTATTTTGATTTTTCGGGATTTTCTGTTTTCGTTATTGCATCTTTTGTCAGTGGATATCACCAGCAGTGGAAAACAAACGAAAATAATGTTAGTGGGTGACATTACAGTGTTACATTTCAAAGGATCGGATCGGTTTCAAAGTTAAGCGGTTTTACTGTAAAGTTTATTGTCCAGTTATTTATACTCAAAATGAATTTTTCCAAAAATGAATTAATCGATGATTTATTTTGGGCGAGGCAGATAAAAGTTGATTTTTTGCCGAAAGCTTATACAGTAATACAGTATATAAATACCACCCGTACCATATCGAGTTACATCAGGAACTTTACGATGAAGATTTTCAAAGGCGCGTAATTTACTGCCAGCGGTTACGTGCCCAAATTGAAGTGAACCATATTTTTTTAAATTTATAATGTATTCAGATGAGGCTACATTTAAAGCTAATGGTGCTGTCAATAGGCACAATATGCATTATTATACAACTGAGACCCACACTGGATCCGTCAAGTTCAACACCAAAACCATTCGTCGGTTAATGTGTGGTGGTAATGTTTATGAACATTTAAACGGACCTACTTTTTTATTTTTCTTGAAAGAGCAGTTGCCAAGAGTATTGGCAGAAGTACACTTTGATGAACGTCAAAATGTGTGGCTCCAACAAGATTTTGCTCCCCCCCCTCCCCACCACTTTTATCTTGAAGCCAGAGAATATTTGGATTAGCACTATCCTTAAAGCTGGGTTGGCCGCGGGGGTTTTGTGGGATGACCACCGAGATCTTGTGACCCCATTGGATTTTTGCTGTAGGACTACATAACAGATAGGGAAATGTCAAACAATCTACAACAAGGCGGGACGTGGAGAATAGGATTAGGGATATAATATGTACAACAATAACACCAGGCATGTCATCCAATCTCCGGGAAAATATCATTAGAAGAATTGACATGTGTTTGTGTATTGAACAAGAAGGACATAGAAATTGACTTTTTTTTGGTAGTTACGCTACAAAAATAATGTGTTCATTATGTTTTAGTGTAAATGTAAAGATCTATTCTTGAATTTAGTTACCTACAGGTTTTTACTTCTACCGTGAAGGGAAGTCCCCATTATCTATTTCAAAATGTCAAAATCACAACATTTCAAAAACTATTAGGAATTGGGATAGGACGTTCTTTACAAAATGTGAAAAGTTTTCGACGAGCTATAAGATGGCAGAAAAATATACAGTGTCTTCCATTTGTTAAAAGTGACATTTTTTAATTAGAAGTTCTGACTTTGGACCTATAAATACAATATCCTGTAAATGAGATGTTAAAAATTTCATAGTGGATATGTTTTTTTTTGACTTAATTTACTTTACATGCATATAAATTATGAGTCGCTTGGAGTCAAAATTAAAGTCGAATTTTCACAACAAAAAGATGCTCGCAAATGTTAAATTTTCATTAAAAGTCGAATTACCTTGAAAACTGTCACTTTTTGAGTAATAAAGCAGTAAAAAAATTATGAAATTACTCGTAGGAGTAAAATACAGGGTGCCCCATTTAAAAAATCTAACTTTGTGACACCCTGCTTTCTGAACGCATCCTGTATAATTTAAAATATTTTTAAAATGTGCAGAATATCCGACCATACGTTATCATAAAAGCTTATTGTCGACAAATCTTATTTATGGCATAAAATTTCTCCGCGCAGTCGTTTACTGACCCGCGTACGTTATAGCATATTTTTATTTAAAAAAAAATGTCACAAGAATCACATTTTCTGTAAAATTTGATGAGTAGGGGTTTCTCAAGCCAACGATTTCTCATTAACCTAATGTCTACTTTTCATAATAAATAGTCACATTTCTTGTAGTCAGCGACGTACACCAAACTGCAGTCGCCGACGCCGACTATAAAATTAGGCACACTAAGAGGTTTTGAAATATAAGATAAAGTCCTCGACACTAGATAATTTTTGTCGCATAAATTTCAAATGGTAAGGCTAAGGAGGTATAAAAGTACAATATGTAATATAATATGATACTTTTTAAGACAAGAAGGTTGAAACCGTTCTTTATTTTTGTATCAAATAATTTCGTTTAGAAGTATTTCTCTTTTGAAGTTTAATCAGCCGCAAACCGAAGACGGAAAGCCTGGAGTTCTCTCTATACAATTTCAGCAGAAGTTTACCAAACAGGAAGGAAAAGGTTGCAGCAACATTTTGTGGAACAACAGCAAAAGTTCTCAGGACCTGATTGTTTATTTCGGTTACAAAAGTTAGTCTAACATTTGTCTAAGTTTAGTGGGGTAGTAAGTTTCGGTTTTTGGGTAATGCAATTTAAGGTACATTAGAAAATTTCTTTGTGAAATCTTAAACAATGCCTTAACTTTTTGAGGTGGAATTGCTGTACGTAGATTGTTCTAATGATTGTTGGCATTATTGTTCGATTGTGATGTCTTGATAAAATTTACGTCCACATTTATTTTCTAGCTATATATAATGCTCTACACTTTTGTGTTTAGAGGCAGTTTTGCTCAACAACGTCTGCTTGTATATTTTCATCTTTTTTATATTTTAGTCCAACCATTTATTCTTCATAATCTTTCTTTTCCATGAGGAATATGGTAATTACAAACCTACGTGTGTAATTAAAATTTACAAATCACACCATTTTGCAGTAGTGGTTTTAATTATTATATAAAATATAATACGTACGGTAAACCGGGTTTTATAAAATCGTGTTATTTCGACATCTATTTGAATATCAAAGTAAATCACTTGCGCGATAAAACTTTTTCACACTACTTTTTCCCACGCTTTCGTCCTGGACAAAACTACAAAAAATAAATTTCATTTAGCTGTTTACTTATTGTAAGAAATAAATTGTAGAGCTGTTTAATGCCGGTGAATTTGTACAAGCTTTTATGGCGGTATCCATTTATACTGTATTCTCACGTTGAATACTGTTCTATTTTATAAATACAAAAATATCAGAACATTCTGTGCTCGGTCTCAGGTTCTAAATAAGTAAGTCAGTAAAAATGGTTTAAAATACAGCCGATAATATCTAATGTATGCATATTATATTTTTCCTCATACATTTTTCACAGCACTAAATCCAAGAAACCTTTTATTCCGTACGGTGTAAATTCCGAATTCTCGCTGGTTTTAGTACATAAAATAAGCATATTTCCAACAATGCGATGTAACTTTGTTGTTGACAAAATCCGCATGATTTAGTAGCATAAATTCTTAAAATATCAGCAGACGTATTTATTAAATATTTTCTTGAAAATTAATGTTTAAAACAAAAACTATTTAAATATCTAATGTCGGAAGGGATGAATATATTCTACCACGAGATCTAATGCAAAAGGCTTCTACACAACAAGAAATACCAAATCAGTGTATAATTGTGGAAAGACTGTAGAAATTATAGAGGAATAAAACTGATGTCACACGCGATGAAGATTCGGGAAACAATAGTTACGGAACGGAGAATTAAAGGCAAAACGTCACTAGTAGAAGAGCAGTGTGGATCCGTGCCAGGTAGGAATACCGCGAATTTAATTTTTGTAATAAAACAAATTATAGAAAATAATTAGCAGAAAGATTACACAGGATTGTTATTGACCTATTAAAGGACTAAAACAAGGTTTGACGACAGGAATTATAGAGGTGTATGAAACAGAAAATAATTCTACAATAATATGTAAGGATTGCCCATTATATAAGTGCGGGGACTCGGACAGAGATAAGACATATTCAGCAATTTCCAGCTATTGTTGACTATGTATGTATTAAATCTTGTTATGAATACCGTAATCCAGAAGGTAAGAGGTAAATCAGTCTGGTGTACAATGTTTGCGAGCTATATTATACAATACGACACCAGCTGAAAAGACCTTGAAAGAAAAGTGGACATTTCAAGAGGATCCCTAGAAGACAGAGGTCTAAAAATTTGTAAAAAAAAGTATTACCCGAAGTTTAATAGAAAAGAAGTAGCGGAAGTAAATCTTCAACAATAGTTAAGCAAAGTAAAGCATTCTTAATATTTATTCTGTATTATTTTTAAATCTAACGTACGGAACATACGTTGGATTTGAAAATAACACGCAGAGTGAAGAAATTGGTAGAAAGTCCCTGTTATGATATGTTGCTGAAGGATTGGTGCGAATGAGGGTACTAGGTTCTAAAAGAGTGAATAAAACATGCAATGATATCAGAGGAAGTATGACTAATATTATAAAATGTGCATGAAAGTGAGGTGAATCAAAGAGAGATAAGGTTAGGAATGACAGAAAAAGCGATAAAGATACAGGTACGGGATACAGTGGTACGAGGATCTTACCAGACGATATATGAAATGTTTATCGATATGTATATGAAAACTTTTATCTTTGAACCACAAGAATAATCCTTTTAGAGATGGAATCGTTTGCAAGTACCAGATACATTTTTTATTGAGTTCAACTCTTCTTATCTAAGTAGATACGTTTAAACCTAGGTGTAATATTCAAATCTTGCTGATGACAGTCACTGATAAAAAAGGACAACTGAATATTGGGAGTATTGTTTACTGGCATCAAGTACATTTTGTATTTTATTACTTTTTATTCGTATGTTCGTAGAGTTTTCATTTTCGTTCAAAAAAGATGCATATTATACAAACCGTGCTTGATGTTCTTCATGTAATGAAGAAAAGTAAAAATCCTGGAAAAGAAAAAGAACTGTATATTTGGGAATGCTGTTTTCTGGCCCTAAATACATATTATATAAGGTTACATATATTGATCAAGTTTAATTTTTGCTTTCCAAGAGAAATATTTATAACAAATCGTACTGGATATTATTGAGGTAGCGAAAATAAGTAAAAATGCTACAGATAACACAAGGAAATCACTAAAAAAAAACTGAATATGTTTATATATAAGTTATTTAATAGAACCAACTGAACATATTACAAATTAGTAGCTCATTTTCTCGTTTTAAAAAAAATAAATATAAACTGTGCCTCATATTCTTCATCCAGTGTGGAAAAATAAAAACAGATAACATATGGAAATCACTAGAAAAGAGAAACAAGTAAATATGGGAAATATTGTTAACTGGCACCAAATTCATTTTGTATATTAATACCATAGAGAAAATAATATATAGTAGAGAAATAATAGCTTTGTTCGCGGAGACGATCCGGAACTAGTCCGTGACAAGTGCGCGTGCGCTGTGCGATTATTTGCGTTCGCGGAGCAGAAAATCACTGATTTTGACAATAAATTTGGCGTTCGCGGTGATGCGAGAACAAGTTCAGGACACATCCGTAACCAGTCAAAACGATCCGAGGATTTTCGCATGAATTAATTGTCCGCGCAAGTGCAGTGTGAAATTTGTTTGAAAATTGTCATTTAATTTTGGGCGGGCTGTATTTTGCGATAACGAACAGTTAAATTTCATATGCTGTTAGTTGTATAAAGGTAGATATAAATTTGTATATAATAATATGCTCTAGTATATTCAATTATTCTTGTATTTAAAATTACTCATAACAGAACAAATATGTCTTTATGGCAATTTTAATCATTATATAATGTTAAATTAGGTTGTTCAGTCTAAAAATTTAATTCAAAATAATAAAATATATTAAGGTTAAGTGATTCGCAGGTGTTCCGGACAAGCACATTCACCAAAAACGTTCGCGGAGATTTGTCAATTCCTGATCGGTTTCGAATCGCACATGCGCATAAATGTTTGGGATTATTTAACTTGTACAGGTTACGGACTGGTCACGGATCGTCTCCGCGAACAAAGCTAATGTCAATTACGAATGCGGCAAATTTACCGAGCTGAATCCGTAAACAAAGACGGTCCTCTGCGGGCTTGCGCATTGTCGAACGTTTGTCTTGTGATAGACAGGACCGTACTTCAAAATTTATTTCACATGACGTGAATCTTTTATCGAGTAATAAATGCTAAATATATTACTTGTAATTATTCTTTTTATTAATGATAAAAATATAACCATTAGTGAGATTTTAACAAAAAGTGTATAGTTTGTTGGCTTAAATCTGAGTTTTCTTGCTATACAAAACTGTCGATAATTCCTCGAAAATAGCTCAGTTTATATACAGGGTGGTGCAACCAAGATGGGGTGGACGATTGTGAGTAAACGGTGAGGAATTTCGAAAAAATTTGTTTTGGATATTATCGATAGTCAGACACGCTATGTTTTAAAATTATTGCCATAATACAGGGTGGTCCGAAAAACTCGTG
Source organism: Philopedon plagiatum (assembly GCA_963971165.1). NCBI lineage: Eukaryota > Metazoa > Arthropoda > Insecta > Coleoptera > Curculionidae > Philopedon > Philopedon plagiatum. Next base: position 40,874,547 of record OZ020196.1, on the reverse strand, counting down.
GCGAACCAAACTTGTATTTTTTTAAATGGGACACCCGGTATATTATTGTTCCAATTGATTCTCCTGTTCGTTACGATCATTTTGATATAGGGTTTATTGGGTCTAAAACTTATAGTAAGGGAATGGGAGGCGGTTAAAGTTGAAAAAATGCTCACAGTTCGGCCATTTTTTAAAGAAATTTGAAACAGGTATGGAAAAACCAAATATTCCATAAAACGTTACATATCCTTGAATACATTAATCACTTGCAATTTGTTTAATATTATTCACTGTTATACAGGGTGGTCAAGTTTTGCAAATACGCCCTGGACTCATTTTTTTTAAATGGAACACCCTATATATTTTATTTTCATGTTAAAGATAACATCACTAGCTTTCAAAAAATACCATACATGATGCCTTTCTGACCAACAGTTTTTTAGTAAACCAGCCGTGAAAGCAAAGTTTCTTCATTCTAATACGATTATACTGAATTTACGTTGTTTATTATTGAAATGAAACAAAAGATTGACGAACTTGTCAAAGCTACTGCCGCATAATCCATTATTTACAAGTTAAGTGTAGGTGGCCCAATAATTATGAGGTAAGAAAGCTGAGACCCGAAACTTTTACATGTTTATTAGAGATATTTCAAAAACCAGAAAATATTGTTTTTAGGAAATGTAAAGTAATTAATAAACAAAGATAATCAGTTATCAGTATTATTAATAGTGTAAGGAAATTAATTAAGCAAAAACAGAACATCTTTTAAAATTATTTAGGTATGTACTTACTTGTTTAACTTAAATTAGGTTTACAAGTAAGTACATACCTAAATAATTTTAAAAGATGTTCTGTTTTTGCTTAATTAATTTTCTTACACTATTAATAATACTGATAACTGATTATCTTTGTTTATTAATTACTTTACATTTCCTAAAAACAATATTTTCTGTTTTTTGAAATTTCTCTAAAAAGCATGTAAAGGTTTCGGGTCTCAGTTTTCTTACCTCACCTACGCTTAACTTGTAAATAATGGATTATGCGGCAGTAGCTTTGACAATATTTTGTTTCATTTATAATAGTGTCATGGCCTCCTAATATTAGACATTTAATAATAAACAACGTAAATTCAGTATTATCGTATTAGAATGAAGAAACTTTGCTTTCACGGCTAGTTTACTAAAAAACTGTTGGTCAGAAAGGCATCATGTATGGTATTTTTTGAAAGCTAGTAATGTTATCTTTAACATGAAAATAAAATATACAGGGTGTTCCATTTAAAAAAAATGAGTCCAGGGCGTATTTGCAAAACTTGACCACCCTGTATAACAGTGAATAATTTTAAACAAATTGCAAGTGATTAATGTATTCAAGGATATGTAACGTTTTATGGAATATTTGGTTTTTCCATACCTGTTTCAAATTTCTTTAAAAAATGGCCGAACTGTGAGCATTTTTTCAACTTTAACCGCCTCCCATTCCCTTACTATAAGTTTTAGACCCAATAAACCCTATATCAAAATGATCGTAGCGAACAGGAGAATCAATTGGAACAATAATATACCGGGTGTCCCATTTAAAAAAATACAAGTTTGGTTCGCCACGAGTTTTTCGGACCACCCTGTATTATGGCAATAATTTTAAAACATAGCGTGTCTGACTATCGATAATATACAATAAAATTTTTTTCCAAATTCCTCACCGTTTACTCACAATCGTCCACCGCATCTTGGTTGCACCACCCTGTATATACAGTGCGTCTCTTTAATGTCCCCCCCCCTCTTAATTTTTTAAACGTTACATTTACAAAATTGAAAGTTGAAATAAAATATGAACATAGTATTCTAAACAATAGAAATAAAATATGCAACTGTGTTAAGAAGTAAAATAGTAAATCAAAAAAATTACATGTGTATATTTTATTGGATTGGCATCCCATCCTGTATAATTATTGAACAAACCAAGTTCTAGGGTAAGATGTAAATATTTTTACACCTATTTACAGTGTGTGCACTTGATACTTTGCTGAAAGCGCTACTACTTACGGCCCCATGTCAATCTAATCCACCGATATCTTAGCGATCCTTTGGCGAAAGCGCTTTTTTCTTTCGCCATCCCTTTTAAAATACTCCCCTCTACCCTAATCCACTAGTATTTTTAGTGCCCCTTTGACGAAAGCGCAAATATGCCTTTTGGACACACCCTTCTCCTCCACTGATATCTTAGCGATCCTTTGGCGAAAGCGCTTTTTTCTTTCGCCATCCCTTTTAAAATACTCCCCTCTACCCTAATCCACTAGTATTTTTAGTGCCCCTTTTACGAAAGCGCAAATATGCCTTTTGGACACTCACCCTTCTAATCCACTGATATCTTAGCGATCCTTTGGCGAAAGCGCTTTTTTCTTTCGCCATCCCTTTTAAAATACTCCCCTCTGCCCCAATCCACTAGTATTTTTAGTGCCCCTTTGGCGAAAGCGCAAATATGCCTTTTGGACACACCCTTCTAATCCACTGATATCTTAGCGATCCTTTGGCGAAAGCACTTTTTCTTTCGCCGTCCCTTTTAAAATACTCCCCTCTACCCTAATCCACTAGTATTTTTAGTGCCTCTTTGGCGAAAGCTCAAATATGCCTTTTGGTCACACTCACCCTTATGCAATATAGGGGAAGGAGGCATTGACACTATATATGACCTTCTTACAGCATCTTACCCCTTATACAATGCCCCTAATACACACACACCCCATCGGTGCCTTTCTGACACCTTGACCACACTCAATATACGTCACTGACAAATATTTCTACTTCTCCGTGTGTGTATTCACTTCAACACCGGAGTGCATTTAAGATAAATTATATTTTTTACCTCCTATTCTTTCACATATTGATATAATTTAAATTTGGAATTAAACTATTTGTATTTATGCACTACTTGTAAGAAATAGACTACGAAATAATTCCTGATATTTAAAAGTTGGATACATAATTGGCGAAACATATGAAATGTCTGTAACACTTTGTAAAGACTATTTTTGTATCGAAATAACAAGCTTCAGAGGTTCGCTATATTCGCCACCCCAACCAAAAATACCATAACATACAAATGACTGAGATTTTTTCGGCCCGGTTCTGATCGCCGCGTTGCGTCATTGAGTTCAACAACCACTTTTACGAGACGTCCCGAGTGCGCATGCTTCGAGTGGACCGTCGTTTAAAAATCTGACTGGCGCCCAATGCGTACAAACGCACTTTTTCGCCCATACATTGGACGGATTCAGCTGGTGTCGCGAATACGTTGTGATGGTCTAAATATATCTTGTCTATGATTAATACCCATAATATTAATAAAGCTTAATTTCTCATTTTTAGGAATATATGTTTATGTGCTTGGTATTCTTTAGATAGAGAGGAAAAGTAAAATTTGGACAGACGACAGCTGATATATATCCAAATATAGATTTTTAGTTTGCTTGTTGACTATTGATTTACGAGAGATGTAAGTGTTGAGTGACACATTTAGTGCCGGAGATTTACTGATGTGTAGGCTTCTCTTTTGTTTTTCGTATAATATGAGGAGATATAACTTCAACTAATTTTATATCATTGAAAATATCCAAAACTTTGCTCTAAACAATATATTAGACCGGCAACTGTAATAAGATTTGTCAGTGTCATTTTAATAGCACTACATATTTCAATTAAGTAAACAATTAATAAACTATTTCTTCTACCTGCTTTTGTAAAGGCACAATACCAGAACACTAACTTAGGGTTTCCTTCTTCTTGTGAAATATGCGGTATTTTGTTAAACAAACGAAAATATGTTTTCTAATTAGGGGTGCTTTATTACCGGTAATTTGCTTGCTACGCTGCAAATGTCTAATAGAAAATAGTTAATTATTTTCTATTGTTCCTGCCTCTTTGTAATTTTAGCGCTTGAAACAAATTGGAACAAAACGGCTTTTAATGTCGGCTTTTAATTTTAACTTGTGTTTAAAATATAGATTTTCTGCCAAAAGTTTTTTAATTTTGGATTTGAGAACATATTTTATTGTAAATGTATCGCGATAAGTAAATTAAATAGTATACTGCTATGATATTTAGTCAACATCAGCACCGTTAAATAACTGAAAATTCTTTATATAATATCAAACACAAGAACTGTTTTGTGGTAACGCCTAGATTTAAACACATTTGACTTTCGCGTTTCGCGTCGTCTCTTTTTGTATCTAGAGTTCCTACCTGCTTTGGCATTTTTCGCGACATTTCGTTTATCTATCGTCACCAGCATGTTCGCGATGGATCAACGGGATCTCGAAAAAAATCTCCTTATACAAGTTGGGCCTTACAGGTAAGAAAAATGTAAGCAACCCGTAGAACTTATTGCAGGCAAGCGAAATAATATTTTCTAGTTAAAAAAAATTTTCACACAGATATGTCGTTAATTTGTCAGTTATTTAATGTAGTGCTATAATAGTAACGAAAACGTTATTTTATGAAAATGATAATATAGTAATAAGGCTGAAAATTTAAACCTACAAACAAATGAGGGAACTCAACGATTTTTGAAACAAAAACAGAAAGCATATGGTTTATAAAACAAATTGATAGAAGAAAATCGTTGGATGAAGTTATATTTCACAAAAAAATTGCAAAATTTAATAAGAATAAGTCACTTTCCAAATATTGCAACGCAAAACTTCACTTATAATGTAATATTCCTGACAGTGTTACCATGCTTTACAAGGTCTCTTATATCTCCTTCGCACTTCGGGTAGCACTTAGAGAACACACATACAGAAACCGGAGTAAACCTAAAAGGTGTATTTTAAGAGATTAAGAATTAAACAAGACCAAGCTAAGCAAACCAAATCTGAGCAAATCAAACAAACCTGGGCGAATCTTAACGTTTCAATCTTGCAGAAACCACTTCTTTTAGTTACAATCAGTCAACTAAAAACTGACTAAATAAAACTTTAGCTTATTGTTATACTTACCAAATGAAAATAAATAATTTCTTTAAGGCAAGATAATGAAATCACCATAGTCGTAGCCTCCTTTAATTGCTCTGGTTTATTTTGAAAGGCTGTTCCAAAGTCTTTTGAATGCCTTGCGTAAGACAGAGAGAAATTTGTCTCCCGCGAATCGATGTCCTACGCAAGAAAGAGATAAACCTGTCTCTTTCTATGAGTATACAGCAAAGAAAAGAATTGCGTGTTATCTAGACGACCCAAGGACTCACCCTTTTTAATAAATGAAACCATTTCCATGACACCCTGTATTTTATTTATTTTTGATTTTTTTACAAATTTATCAAAACACTACAATTTAAGCATGTCTTTCCATAATAATAAAACTTAACTTATTTAACATTTTATGTTCCAAGATAAAAATCATTTGGAAACCAAGCAAACCAAAGAAATAATCTTATAAATTTATTAAATAAATAAAATTATTGACAAAGACACGACCAAAACTTGTTAAAACCTAACTGGTCAACTAGAAGATCATAATTTAAACCTGTATTAAGTCTTAACTATTTCTAGTGAATACCTTTTGACAAAATAAGTTACTTTTTCCTTAAGAATCTGTGATTCTTTTTTATTTAAAAAAAATTAAATAGATGAAGTCATTAAAGGTCTTCACCGTATTGGGAAACTTCCTATACATTTTAATAATATGCTTAATTAAATGCATACCGTTTAAGGCCCTTCAAAAGATTAAAACAACAAAGAAGTCCAGAACAATAGACAATAATTAACTGCTTCCTAAACAATTTAGTTCTAGCTAAGCAAATTTAACGTAAGTAGAACAGCTTTAATTAAAAATAAATTTCAGTGTATTTAAAATATTATTGCCGTATATTTTACGAATTATAGAGCAACTTTAAATTAATAAATTGCTGAAATATTTCTATAAATAGGAGGTTATCAACATTTTATTACTTTAGCTAGGTACAGGGTCTTCCAACGAGGACTGAACAGGGGCTCATTTTTGAGCTTCCTTATATTTAAAGAAAAATCTAAAATAGCCAATCGATGTACTTTTTCCTGCAGAATTCAAAAATGAAACCAAAAATTTATTTGAACCAGAAACAAAAGAGTTACGCTATGGATAAGATGTTTTTTAAATGGAACATAGCTTTTTTTATACGATTTTCGGAACGAGTGATTTTTTTTATGTCCGTTCTGATTAAAATATTTAATATTGTGACAGCTATTTTTATTAAATTTTAATGTTTTATCCAGTATAATTTAACTTCAACCTGTTTGAAACATACACTAGGTAATAAAGATAAAATCACCTTGAAATCCTTCAAAGTCAAAAAATTTGACAAATTTACTATAATATTGGTTCTTTATCCTTAGAATAGTATTGACGGATATATTTCTGTGAAAATTTGCAATAAATCTTCTCCTTGCTTCTCTTGCGTTTTCTTGGCATTTGTAGAACAAGATAACAATCTGCAATCTCTCATCTAATGAATATTTCATTTCGGCAATATTATTGTAAATTTGTCAAATTTTTTGACTTTGAAGGATTTCAAGGTGATTTTACCTTTATTACCTAGTGTATGTTTCAAACAGGGTGAAGTTAAATTATACTGGATAAAACATTAAAATTTAATAAAAATAGCTGTCACAATATTAAATATTTTAATCAGAACGGACATAAAAAAAATCACTCGTTCCGAAAATCGTATAAAAAAAGCTATGTTCCATTTAAAAAACACCTTATCCATAGCGTAACGCTTTTGTTTCTGGTTCAAATAAATTTTTGGTTTCATTTTTGAATTCTGCAGGAAAAAGTACATCGATTGGCTATTTTAGATTTTTCTTTAAATACAAGGAAGCTCAAAAATGAGCCCCTGTTCAGTCCTCGTTGGAAGACCCTGTACATATTTAATTAGGTTATATGGCTCAAACAAAAGGACTTTATTTTCAGGTCTAAATACAGGACGAAAGTGACACGATAACCAAATCAACCGTTAACTTAAAAGACTTGATAATTTTGTAAAAGAAAAGTCTTCCACCGCAAGATATCATAATTTATTTACAATACACCATACACTCACGTCTTAATCACACTTATTAGTAATCGAAAAGCAACATGAGTTTTAACAGCAACAAATATTTAAATCCGGTCCTGTTACGTAGGTAAGCATAAAAAATAAAAGTTATTCGTTTTATTCCTAAATAACCTCGCATGTGCTTAGTTTACGTATTGTATATTTTGCTTCGTAGTAGACGTTTTGAAACAAAAATGGATAGCGTGCTAAGCCTTTAGAACTATGTTGTAGAAAAATAGGTATTCGGGAAAAAAAGAATCACGCAATATTCGTGGTTAAATTATTATAATTGGGTAACACTTCTGTACTTGCCGAGTTAAAATTGCTGAAATAGCTTTATTAAACAGTAAAAAATAAGCAAGTTAGCGGCCTTAATTTCTCTTTGCATTTAAAAGAAAATCCGATTTTAAGGGATGTAAATAATTAGTTTTAAAAACCTGCCTTAGGGCAAGGACTTTTCAAGCGATAACTCCGCTTTTCTATCTCGTATTTGTTTAATGTTGAAGTTGGATGTATTAAAAAAAGCAATTAAATACTGAGCAGTTAAAATTTTTAGACAACTTCAATCATATTGGTTCAGTGCATTGGAAGACCTTTCTGAGATATTTAACTAGTAGGTCGTCATGAGACAACAAATAATATTTTTAATAAACCCAAGCAAACAATGTGTTTGTCATAATGCTTAGTGGCAATTTAAAATATCTGTCATTTCAAGCAGATTTAAATAAACTTCTCAAAACTCCAGAAATTTATAAACAACTAAAGTCGGGTATTCTCAACTTCTTAATTAATAATTATTAACTGGTTAAAATTTAAAGGATAAAAATATTTATTTAATCTGCAACATTTCTACAATAAGGAATGTGCACGTATTTTGTTTATTGCATAAATCGTATAAGGAAGCCATTATAAATCCAAAAAAAATATTTTAAAGAAAATTACTAGGAAAATTTTACACCTGTTGTTTTAAGCCAATCAGATGCCTTGTTTTTGACCGGTTGCTATGGCAACAACCCGAATTTTTCGGAAATTTTTTCGGTCACGTGACCTAGTTGAAAAATTAGTAAGTGATAATTTCCCTGGCTTGACAGCTGTCACGTGCCGATGTCAGAATAACAACAGCAGCGTAGATTAAGTTTTACAAAAATTTCCGTTCTTCGCAAAAGGCCAAAAATTTTTTCCATATTGTTGACTTTGATCTCTTCGTATAGGAGGGAGTTAAGTTATCTACCTCAGTTCTTATCACTTCTTGACTGTCTTTTCCGAAAAGCGACATTTTATTTTTGTACTCAACTCAATCACAAACAAAATTTTACTAGGCAGGCCTTTGAAACGTCAAAGTGTCAAAAAAGTAATTAAATAGCCACCATTAAAACACCAAACCTCAAAGCAAAATAAACGCTTGCCAAATTATCAAAATTTGTATTTTTTTTTTTAAATAATTTTTGGTATAAAATTTTCGTACCGAATCTCAAGCTTGAATTAATCTCCGAAAATTTTTTCTCTGTTGCGAATTTTTATAAGAAAATTTTCAAAAAATTCGCACCTCGAAAAAATTTTCGGAAATAATTCAAGCTCTAGGGAGATTATAAGTGAAAATTTTAGCTACCACAAATGTTTACTTTTCGGTATAATTTATTACAATTTAAAAAGCAATCATTTGCCCTCAGTGCGGAGTGACGTCAGGAGATCAGCAAAAATAACCTAAAGCTTAACCTGAGGACGAACAGGTTGTTTTTAGGAAACAGAGGTGGAGCAATTGAATTTTCTGGGTTTAGAGGAATAATCGGTAAAAAATTCAGTTATACAGGATGTATCGTTTCGGAGTTATTAAACGTCACAGTCGAAATTTCCGCGATTTCCGTTGAAATCTGGTACAGATCGCAAAAGTAAATTAAAGCGATTTAAATTTTTGGAAGTCATAGAGGACCCGGAGCTTCAGAACCCTATTGAAATAGGTGAGGACTGGAAAATAACAAGTAATGTAAGGTAAAATGCCCTTTTCAGACCCCTCTCTGGTACCTAATAACTCGAAAACGAAACGTCGAATCGAAAAATGGATTGATAGGTAAAACTTTAAAATCTCAAATACTTTCTTTTTACAATACATTTTTTATCGAAATCTAAAACCACTGAAAATGGATATATTTGGGAAAACTGGAAATTTCGATTTTTAACCCAAAGTTTTCACGGTTTTTATTTTTTTTTTGGGTCAAAATTGATCCAAATTAAAATCCAATGATACGTCATCGGAAAGAGCTCGTCGAAATAATGATATTCATATTTTTTAGTTTTCTCATTCTCTATAGGAAGGGAGCAATCACTGATTAAATTTAATTTTTTGAATTTTTTTGCACTCGACATCGGTTCTTTTAAATCACTCTATATTCTTTCCTATCAAATTTATTTCCAATTTTTGAAGGCAATCTTATAGAGAAATAACCAGACTTTAAAATGAATACAGAATGGGTCATCAAGGAGCGTATTTTTAGGAGGTTAAAACTAGATTTTCTTCATTTTTTCCAAAAAACCCTATTTTTAACCGACATTATTCTACACTATTTTACTATTTAGTGATTATTTCCGTGTTTATTTTATCCATTAATTTATCTAAGAATACCTCCCACTAATTTAAATCGCTTATTTTTTCGTTTAAGTTATAAATAAATAGGTTTATTTGCATCGAGGACATGCAAAATTTCAAACTCTTAAATTTTTGATTTTTCGACCATTGTCATGAAAACAAAGAATTGCAGTTTATTTACATCGAAATTATTGAAATATGATGTGTCAAAATTTCGCAAAAATTTCAGTTTTTGTTGGAAGATTGGAAGGTTCCTGGGCCGATTTCGGCTTGAAATATACCTGAATGAGATTTTAGGAACCTTCTACTTTATGTGCAGGGATATTTCATGGGATGAATTGCCCATTAAATGCCATTTTATTACTTTTTTGACGACCCTACAATACTGGAATTCGCCATATACTTATTATAACACTTTTGACGTCAAAGTCAGGGGGATCACGTTTCACAAGTTTCGAAATTCGCGTGAAAATTTGCAATTTGCAGTAGAAAATCCTTCTTTTTTGTTATTAAAGATCAAAATAAACTGATAAAACAGTCACCACAAATATTTAATTTATGTAGAGAATATAAAAAAAAACAAATTTATTTAGGTTACATGCATCACATTTTTTCAGTAAAAACAATAAGACTATATAAAAATTTGCCATCATTTTAAAAAAAAACTGACCTTGTGTATCAATACCCTTTGATACTGAATAGTCAGCTGCATACCCTCCTGCCACCAGAAAAAGGCAAAATAAAAGCGATTTTTACCTAATCAAGTATTTTTCTAAATACTCTTGGCAAATGGGTATATTATGGGCCATAGTCGAAAAAGTTAGAACTTTTCTCTTAAGGTAGGTCTGCTCTTTAAAGTTCAATCAAACTTTTACACAATTTTATCAGCTGTATTGAAGAAATGTTGAAAAACTATCAGTACAAAACACCAAATACTTATATAGCCCTTAATAAACATACAAATTTTAAGGTGGCCCCGTTTTCTGCTCATTAATAATTTTTGAATTTAAACTTATGTTTTACTTAAAAACTAAATCAAATTTAAAAAAAAAATAGAATAACGAACATTTTCTGCTTGAGTGACTCTAAGCAAAACTAAGAATAGAACTAAATAAGAATTTTTTTTAAAGAAAATGGTACTAGGATAATTAGTATGATCATGACACACAAAAAATCACCCTTTACGGGATTTTCACCATTTCAAGTATTTCTTTATTAAAATCTTGGAAAAATTTAAAACGATTGCGCTAAAGAAATTTAAGATAAAAAACTAGGAAAAGATCAAAATCAAACTGCAACTTGTATCTTTCAAATTAAAGTGGTTTAAATTTAAGTCTTTTAAGTTAATAACAAGTGTTTATGGTATTATAACTTTTATAATTGTATTTATTTATAAAGCAAGCTTAACTTCAAACTTAAACCATTTGAAAATAACTTAATTTTATTTTTGAAATGTTAATATAATGAGCACCTGGGCTTAAAATTTTCCTTATCCAAGACGAAAATTATAATTTTATCCTAAGAGACCGTGGAAAACTTTGGCCATTTAGGCAAAAATTTCAACGCTGTTGGAGCTGCATTATTTTGACAGAACAATTAAATCCTGATTAGAGCTTGTTCTGACGAAATGAACGAAAAATTAAGTTAATTAAAACGTCCAAATAAAATTAAGTTTATTAGACAAGTTGTTTCGTAATACGAGAAAGTTTTATTAATAAAATAACGGAAAGTTGTTAGCTAAAACTAAATTTAAACACTTTTTATTCTGAAAATTTAAAGAGAATTAAAACCGAAAAGATACCCTAAAGTTGTTTTAAAATAGCTCTACAACAAAGTAAATTAAACGTGTCTTTAACTTTGGCATAATAATATTATTTAACATAGGCGCAATCAGATCATTGACTTGGGGAAGGCTAAATTATATACATTGCAAAACCACTTACATTGTCCCCAAGCGTTTTGAAATGTGAGAAAAAGCATGATCTGCTATTCGTCTGAAAGCGTTTAAATAATTTCCGTAGAACAGCTGTAAGATTGTGGTTTCATGTTAAGAACGAACCAATTTCTTTTCATTTTAAAACTGCTTTTATAAACCTTTCAGAGCTGATGGAAATACAATTGAAATGCCACTAGTGATAATTAGAGACCTGATTTCGATATTACATGACGCAAAAATCGGGGTCGGACTCAGGTAACTGAGAGAACAGGTAAATGAAATTCTAATTAATATTAGCTGTTGTCAGTTTGTATTTATGAATTATTGCTCCCCAAAAAATAAGAATATCATGTTCTAAATGCGCCGCGTTTATGTAATAAACAATACTTTTCAAATGTTTTTAGTTAACCAATGTGATGGATGATCGAAACTTGGTAAAACTAATAAATTAATTATGACTCAAATGCTATATTTAATAAAAATTTTATTTTTTGAAAACCAAGACGGCGCGCGGCGCGGCTGCGTGCCGTAATTTTTTTCTATAGAGTTGTCTCGGAACGTACATTAAAGAGGCCAAAATGCACACAAGTTTCCCGTCCGGGCGGTTCATAAACCGACAACCGGTAGTCGAACTCGAGTGCCAGACACATTTTTGTTGGGAAAAAAGTTCTCCACAAGGAACTTTTTCCCTTTTTCCGACTTCCCTATTTTTCTTTTTTTTTAATTTTTTGTTTTTTGACATCTGCGCAGTAGACCAAAATGTGTACCACGCGCAAACGGAGTGTGCTAGATATGCGCACGGAATTTCAAGCGATGTACTTTGGTGTCCACATTCGGACCCATCAACTTTTAAGAATATTTCTCCAATTGTAAAACTACAACTACTTATTTAACTTTTTTTCCCAGCTTCTTTTTCGATTATTTTGTTTTTGGTTTTTTATATTTTTGTTTTTTGACATCTGCGGGGTAGACGAAAATGCGTACCTCGCGCAAACCGAGCGTGCTAGACATGCGCACGAAATTTCAGGGGATGTACTTTGGTGTCTAAATCGAACCCATCCATTTTTAAGAATATATCTGCAATAGTAAAACTAGAACTACCTATTTAATATTAGAGACCGAATGTCAATACTGCATGACGCAAAAATCGGGGTCGGTCTCAGATAACTGATAGAAAATGTAAATGAAATTAAAGTAATATTATGTCTTGTCACATTGTACTATGAATTATTGCACCTAAATAATAAGTGTTTTCTTCAAAATAAATTATATCTAGCCTAAAAAACTAAAACACACTCTTTTATGAGTAGTGCACTAAAAAGTTAAAAATAATTATTTTCCTTTTATAGCTGTACAATAAATATATTAATAAAATAGATTTTCTAGATTTTTACAAAAAAAAAATGCATATCTACACACCAAAGTTATATTACACTTGAATTGCGTGTTACTAATTCAGAGACCTAAAATATAGTCCATTATTTATGTTAGGTTAGGCGCTAATTTAAGTTATTCTTAAATTAGCGCCTTACCTAACATAACTGATGGGCTATACTATAAAAAATGCATTGGGAATGTTCTGTTTTAAAACTAATATTTGAACGTTCTTGCAGAAAATTCCTGAATTTTGAAAAATAAACTTAGTCGAGTAATTACTTACGCCTATTTAAAAATTACTTAATTAATTGCAAGTAATAAGTCTGTAACAAAAATTCATGTTCATCTTCCACCAACTTAAAAAGAGTGTCGATTTTCGACTAATCAAAACTTATTCACTCAACGTGTCTTACTATTTGAGAATTTAATCGACTAACTTGAACGGTATTGTTATTCTCAAATTTTAGATTTAGTCTAGAGGAAATGCAGAAAGACTCCGTCTATTCTATTTTCATTATTCGGTAGACCTTTTTTATATAAGAATAACACCCACAACGTGGTAAAAATTATACGCCTTTTTTACTTTAAGCATCACGAAATTGAACGCGCCCCACTGATTAACCTTTCTGATAAGCTTCACACAACATCTGATAATAAAATCCTGTGACAAAGTTCGGGGCAACTAGGTCAGTCCGGGCTTTCTACGAGGTTTTCCTGACCAAAAATGTTTTCAGTATATTGTAAATTGTTATCTTTTCCGGCACAAAAGTTTTTCTTTTCGACAGAATGCATTAAACACATGAACTAATCCAAAATTATATTGTAATAACATACACCACGGTCGATAAACATAGATTAAAAAAGAAAAAGACAGTTATAGGTATTTATTTCCAACAATAAATAAAACTAAACTTATTTTAGCAACATAAGATCACTTGGAAACCAGGAAAAACCCCGAAATAATAGAATAGCTTATAAGTTTTATGGCGTTTTATTAACAATGGCAAAATAAAAACAAAAAAAAAAGATTTAAATTTAAGTCAGTTCAAAATCTTAAACTTTATAGTGAGTTTCCGGGCAAAATTTCTTTATTAATAAAAACAGATATTATAATTGAACCAGAAAGACAAGAAACATAAAAAATAAACCTTAAACAAACTAATTTAAAATAATGTTTCATAAAACCTTTTTAATTTGGTTTGTTGTGGTACTAGGTATATTCTTCTTTTTTTTTCGGGCATAAAGCTGATCAGCTATTCAGCTAGTCACAGAACTGTTGTTCTGCTTTTCATTTCATCTTGTTGATTGTACTTGTACAAGAGTATCTGAGCCACAACTCAACACAATGTGCTCGAATTCAATACATTTACAGACATCCCTGCTTGTTTAAGTGGCAATTTTCACGGGTAAGTTCCATTTTAAAGGAAAAATAAATATTTTTGGACCATTTCTTCCCCGAATACTTTGCATTGCAGTGCTTATATTTCCAAGCTTTTTAATTTTCCAAGGACCACACTGACGTGTGTACTCGTATATACATATTATATGGCATACAAAATATATTGAAATAAAATCTTGTAAAAAATGCTTTTTGAAAACAAGCTTTTATTATTTAGATGTAATATAACTAAAAAAATGAGTATAATATTTTCATTGTGGCAATGCTAAATACTATTTATAACTGGACGTAGTTCACGTGGGTGGATCGTAATAAAAGAAGAATCAAAGTAATCACTGAAACATATATAAAATATTATGTCAAATTTATTGTCTTCAAAGCTCGTCGCGCGCCATAAGTTCATACAGGCATTAATTTTGTTAGGCAGAAATTAAAAGGAGATACCTAAGTATGTATTTTTTCTTTTCTATTCACGCGACAAACTTTTAAGACAATAAATTTAACATATTATACATGTTTCAGTGATAACTTTGATACTACTTTTATTAGGATCCACCCACGTCAACTACGTCTACTTATAAATAGCATTGCCACAATGAAAAAAGTATACTTTTTTTTCATTCTAGTACATCTAAATAATAGTTTGTTTTTAAAAGCAGTTTTTACAAGATTTTATTTTTAAATTGTTAGTTACATCTTAACCTATACAGTTCTGATACTGCATCATTATTACAAGACATTTTTCCTGCTATCGTGTTTTACTCGTCAAACCCTTTCATTTGATTCCCATATCAAGGGGATTGTGAAGAAAACGGTAATCCGCCATCTTGTGGCGCCCGCCATATTGGGTTTAGAATGACTTCACATAGCTTACCGTATTCTACTCGTCAAGCCCTTTCATTTGATACAAATGTCAAGGGGGTTGTGAAGAAAAAGTTTATGCGCCATCTTGTGGCGTCCGCCATATTCGGTTTAGAATGACGTCACATAGCTTATCGTGGTCTACCCGGCAAAACCTTTCATTTGATACCCATGTCAATAGGGTTGTGAAGAAAGGTAATCCGCCATCTTGGGGCGTGCGCCATATTGGATTTAGAACAATATTAAATGTACTATATTGCATTGTCACCGGACTTATACACATGTTTAAAATTTCAAAGCCCTAGCTTAATTACAACTAGTCGAAATTTTGATTGCAATATTTGACCTAAACATACATACATACATACGTAGTAATACGTACGTACAAGAAAACCAACAGGTGAAGTTAAATAAAAGCTTGTAAAATAGCCAAGCATATTATTCTTTTGACGACATTTACACTACCGGCATTTATTAGGGCCAGAATAATACTGTCATGGAAAACAGATATTTTATCATCTAAGGGTTGCGACGAAAATTGACGATATGCCGCATCGTGGTGTATTGCTGCGGAGGTAGTTCCAATCACACTTTTAATTAAACTTATTAATATAGCGTAGGGCTTTAAGGCGCAGTTAAAAGTGCCACATATTATATGCGGCAGTGAGGCTGGTATTGGTACCTAAAATGTTCCTTAAACTGAGTCATAGGATTTGAGAGATTTTCAACGTTGAACGTACGTATACAGCAGGCAGAATGGTGACATTTTAGGCTTGTTCTGTCACGTACATATATATATATATATATATATATATATATATATATATATATATATATATATATATATATATACGATTATCTAAAACCATATTCTATGGTTCAACCGGATCAAAAGTAGTCATCTTTGTTCGTTTTCTGACAATCGAATATGGTTCACCGATATGAATCTATGTCGTATTGTACCGATTAGAAGTACCGATTGGGTACAATATCGCTAGAAAAATGCCGGTGCATGATTTGACACTCATATGTATGTTGCATTTATTGTTTTGTAGTTACAAAACTTATTTAGAACAACTTCCTTTAGGTCCCTAATTACTACTACTACTACTAAAGAATGCACGAAAACAAGACATTTCCAAATCTTTTTCTATCCACGTAATAATCCAGGTTGGCTTCAAAGGTTTTGTTTTTATATTGTTCTTCTTACTCTATTAGTTTTATTAGTTTAACCCTTTACGGGTTTTATTCTATGTGCTGTTCGTTTGGTCCTGCTCTTTCTGCTTGAAGAATTGCAAATAGTAGCTACAAGAACGATTTGCGTGGTTTTCCCTCTTTATTTCATATAAATTTACACATTTAATGTTAAATACAAAAAAATTGTGTACTATAATTGTCACCGTTGATAATTCTGCATCCTATTTAAAAAAAAAGTGTGAAAGGTTCTTTCCAAGTTTATAAAACCTATATTAAAGATATTTATTTGGAGGTTAGCTTTTCCAGTAAAAATATCTATGCTATTGAAACTTACAACAATGATTGACCTTTCCACTAAGCTTCACGTATTATTTGATAATAAATTCCGGTGACAGAGTTCAAGCCAAGTAGGTCAGATAAGGCTTTGTTCGAGATTTTCCGGACCTTAAATGTCTTTAGGGCGTTGGTATTTGCTATCGGTGCTGTTAAAAACAAATATTTTTGTATGAAATAAATCGTTATTGACACAGTATAATGTCTAAAATAGTAGAAACATTTTTTGAAAATATGTTTTCTAAATAATAATTTATTTTCTAATTAATGTAATTCTATGAACTCAATAATTGAGGTATCTGGTAATTCTTTATCATGCGAGAAAAAAAATCATTTCATTTAAAGCTTTTGGTAAAACGCTTATTGCTGGACAAAATTGTTATTTTCTTTTTTAGTGTTCCGTGAAATGAAATACTTATAGAATCACTTCGGTATCCCTCCGTTCGTTCGTCCGTCCGTCCGTCGGTCAGCCACAGGCGATTTTCCCTGAAACTATTTGACGTAAAAATTTTAAATTTAGCACAGAGATGTAGTGTGGTGGCCTAGACGTGAAATGTAAAAAGTTGAATTTTGATTCTGGGGTTTAATTTCAGGGGGTAAAATGGAAAAAAAATGTTTTCAATGGCATCGTGTAGGGTTTCAAATGAAAGCTTATTGAGGCACGAATTCAACAATATAATGATGTATTTTTTATTCATTTTTTCAAACATTTTTCAAGAAAAATGCTCACCAAAAGGATCGCTCAGAAAAATCTGAAAAAAGTCATAAACATTGCGAATTAGATGTAGATTGAACCAAAATTATTAGGATTAAAAATTCTAGGGCGATTAATTGTTGTAAATAATTAAATTTTTTATTCCCTTGTAACTGCTGAACCATTGGTTTTAGAGGAAAAAAATTAAAGAAAATATTTCGAAGAAAAGATATCGAAGTTTCTAGTTATACTTTGATTTATGATTTTTATAATTTATTAATAGAAACTATATTTTTAAAATCAGATGTAGTTTATTAAATTCAAACTATTCCGTCGTTAATTTATACCTACATTTCCTTATTTGTGATATCAGATATTATGGGACTTACTCGCTTAGGACTTTCGAAATTAAGGAAGTTTAAAAATTTATGTTCACAAAACATACCAAGAAGTAACTTAGTAATTTATAGAATTACTGAACAAAGGACTCGACATGTTTGTAAACGATTTAAGGATATTATGAAACAGAAACCTTGATAATAATAATTATATTACAATGAGCTAACTGAAAAAAGAGTTAATAATATTAATTAAAATAATGACGTATTACATTGCTGAAGTTATTAGAAAGTTTTGTTAGCAACTAGCATGATTTTTAAAACCAAAAAAAATTCCAATAATTGTACATAGGAACAATTTGTTGATCATTTTCGAGAATATTAGTTTTCTTGCTAGCGAGATGAAGATTTTATTTTCAAGTCGATCCAGAACCGAGATTTTTACGATTTGAGAATCTCGGTAATCGGTAGCAACTTTTTATTAGAAGAAAACTAATTCAAAATGGCAGTACAAATGCCAGACGAGAGACAATATTTATTGTTGATTACCTTAAGTTAATAGAAATAGTTTAATATGACTTGGTAAAAATGATGTTATGAAAAAATAAAGTAGCATTATGTCTAATGTGATTAAAGTTTGGACGCTTGACATTACCTTTGAAGCATCAAAAACGATTCACGAAAAAACATACAGAACATTAAATACAGGATTTTCCATTAGTTTGGTGAGTACACATATAATGTATTTTTAACCTTTATTATTCGTGTAGAAGAAAATAGGATGCACGGTGAACTGGTTCTACCAAAAAACGTAATTAAATGTTTCTCCCTAACGAGAAGATGCTAAAGTATGTACTATTAAATTGCCAATTTTTAGAGGTTTTTTTTATTAAATTATTAATTTATTTTCTTATCAATAAATACCATGCTATGCAGAATAATATGTTGCATTGCTGTCAATAATAAGCAGATACATCAGTGTTCAACTAAAACTTATAGTGAAAATTATTATGTCTACAATTTTTTTTAATTCCTTGAACTTTCTCGTGTTACAAGCATTTACTAATATTAATTTGTGTTTGTTAAATAAAAGACATTTGAAGATCTACTTTCTTCTTTTTCCGCTGCTAAAATATTTGAATATCAAGGTTCCTTAAAGCATATTAATCTTATATAAATAATATGTACATGAGCATACTTGTAATTTTTACACTGGTAACTCTCCACTTGCAATACTTTTATAAAATTATTTTAAATTTATATTGAAAATAACTATTTAAAAGCATTTATTTATATCATTTCACCGTTCGTTAATTTTTATTTTAATAGGAGATACTCTACATTATGTTTAATGTTTCGAAAACCTTTTTTATTTTGGCCCAAATGAACCAAAAATAACATCATTTTATTAGCAAACCTATCCTTATATTTGACTTTTCCAGTAAGTTTCACACAATTTATGATATTAAAGTCCTGTGACGGAATCTAAGCCAACTAGGTCAGATTAGGTTTTATTTGATATTTTTAGGACCCTTAAGGTTTTAGGGTATTACTGCCTGCTGTCCATTCTATTAGAAAAAGTAATTTATTTTAATGAACAGTATTTGATAATATTAATATAAAGAATACCGTTGAAAATTGAAAAAATGCTGTTTATTTATAACTATTGCAGTTGTGAATAAGATGTCAGTTTTGATGTAACAATTTTACCATGCTATCAAAGGGTAGATATGTAAATTCAACAAGTACCTAATTACATAACTAGTTTTCAGTTACCATACAACATAGAGTTTAATCACAAAATTTGATAAAGATAAATAAGAGCATTTGACAATTTTCGCCTTTCCCCTGAAACTGTGGTTAGGCCAAAATCTATATATAGGCTTTAATTTTCGAAGGTTTTCATAATACTTAAATAGTTATATAACTTAGTACAAGAAAAAAAAATATTAAAGGTTATATAGAACATTTTATCTAAAAATAGAGCTTAACGCCCTTTTTTTTATAATACATTCCTACTATTATCGGTATTCCTTTTTAAAGGAAAATTGTATTGATATTGAATTATTCCCTAAAGGCCTGAAAACCTATAACATTTCTTACACTTATCTAAGATTTATCTTCAAGAGCACTGCCCGTGCCTTGTTAATGTATTTCGAAGTGCAATTTACTGCCTATTTCAAATGGTCTCTTATCCTTTCTTTCGTGGGATCATATTTCGTTATTTCTTGCTTAAAATTTAAATTTATATTCTTGCAATAAAATAGCAGGGATAACGGCCAATTTATAAAAGAAAGCCGACATAAATTTATAAAATGCCCTTCTTTTTTTCTTGGGATGACATTTTCTACAATCCTAAATTAATTTCTGTAATTGATGATAATATTTAATAGGCTTTATAGCAAGTTTAAAACAACATAATGTTTTCAAGAAAATTTCCCTTTGTGTTACACATCTGGTCTCAGTCACTAACATCAGAGTCTGGCTGTCGAACCCCATTGCGCATCTATAGTGTGGTCCGGATAGGTTGCAAGTACAGTGACTAATGAGTACTACTCGGAAAAAGAGGGTTGATTTGTCCCATCTGACCACAGCCACTGGCAGCAACTCTAAAATGATTTTTTTTTCTGACAGTTTACTTTCATTCAAAAAATCTACGTGATGATCATAACTCAGTGTGTTTGGCTCCACGGACACGATTCTTTTTTCTTTTGATAAATTTAATATTTCGAAAATATATTTTTGCTTCAAAAAATTATATTTATTAAGATAAAAAGAGTTCCACCCCATGACTGGAAATAAATCAGCGACCTCGCTCAGTGGTGATGTGTTTGGCTCGGAAGAGCCAATTATTGAATTCTAAGATTATAGAAACATTATCTGTTCATGGTCATATTGCTATTGCAAAAAGAAAAATAAAGTTGCCACGCTCTTTTCCGCAATGAAGAAGAATGTTATTTACTTCCACTTACCATCCACTAAAATTGTGACCAAATGAACTGGATATACAAGAAGCAATTCAAAATAAACGTTGGAGAAAAAAAACTATTCATTGTAACTGCTGTAATAATAATACTTTAATTTCGTACAACCAAAAACCAACCGTAATAAAGTCAGCATGGAATTTTTTACTCAAGAAATAAAACTCCTAACAAAATTGTTTATGAAAATATTTTACTTTAAACATTATTTTTAGAAAAACATCTGAACAACAAAAATATTGTTTTACTTCTGTCGCACCCCATTTTCGTGTTTAAAAATTTAAACCAATATTCTGTTCGTTTGTTTTGATTGTCAGACTTTGTTGTTGTTACCGATAACATCAACCTAGTTCGGTATTTTAAAATGCAATGTAGTTAAATGCGATGGTGGTGCATTAAGTTTTACAATAGTGAAATATGTATATTTTAAAATCAAAATAAATTTGAATGGCAATTAAATTTAAATCAAAAAAACTATTCTTAACAATACAGCTGTGATTACATAAACATTTTACTGTGGTTGAATTTTGTAATATTTTCTGTCAATACTATTGATATTTAAATGAATTATTAGCTTAGCTAATTATAAAACATATCTGTGAAAATGTTTCAACTATATATATTTTTGTACGTCCGTGCTTCCCCATTTGCTCTTTTAATTTCTGCCTACAGAAATTTTCTTAAAACACTTGCCAAACTTTCGAAAAGTATTGACAGTTAAAAATAACCAAACATATGCAACGCCGAGACGTTTCTCATAAAACCTTTTATATGAACGGATTGCTCAGGTTTGTTCGTCTGGATGTTTCTTGTTTTTGATCAACCATTTAGACCATTTTAGATCGCAATATTTACAGTCTTTCTGGGTGGTTTTACTGAGGATTCAATTGAATTCATGTCCTTTTATTTCATTCGTTATTAAATTATTCTGTAACTAGGTGTTTAGGCACTTATTCCCTTTCCCGCATATCCAGGCTAATTTGTATGATAAAATGAATACAACTATTCTTGTAATACATTTGAAATATCTTTACTGCATTTTTCTACTAGTTGACTGTATTCAATATATTAAAAAAAACTTGAATTTATTTTCTTTTTCAGGCGCTGCGCTGTTTGTTCTTTACATTTTTTGAAGTAGTTTGAGTATCTATAAATGGATTGAAAGTAATCCCATACTCACTATGATATTTTCCTTTATAATTTTGGTAGTTTCGTTTTAAATTGTTGTTACAGCATTAAGTTTATAAATAGACCACTCATTTTAAAAACTTATTGAAGAAAACCCAAGCAAATCCAAACAAAGGAAACATTGATAATTTTGTGGACTAACAATATAATAAAACAGCAATAAAAATCTTGAGAGTTTGGATAATATGCTGTTTTCTTGGAGCAATTTAGGTTTATTGATCCGTTCTCTTTATAAACAACTTAAGAACAATAAATATGTATACTATTAGTTATACAAACTAGATCCATTTAATAAATATTCTAGAGATAAATTCTCCAAGGATATTAACAATATCCTGGGGCTTACTAAGGCGCCAATCCCGAGACAGTTATCATCCAGATATATTGGGCTGGCCTTGTTAATGTTGGTTGTAATAATATTTATTGCCTGTTTTGTTTTACTTGCTGTACTCTCTTTTACTATTCAGTATTTTATTGCTAAAAATTTAAATTCGTGTTCCTAAATCTTTGTAACGTAAAATGCAAACGTTTCGTCAATGGTAAAAATTCTAAATTAAAATTAAAAATAAAAAATATAAACCTAAGCAAACCTAACACAAAAAATATTGGCAATCACCAAAAGGTTTAAGACTAAATAATAATTTGAGTTAAGATATTCCAGTTAGTCAGTTTGGTCTTGACAGATTTTTGTCCTGTCATTCCTAATAAGCCGACCCGATTTTTCTATTAATCGGTATCATCCGATTATGACAATCATAATTCGAATTGTATTCGAAAACTCCGATTTGGATTAATTAAAAATGAGAAAAAATAAGAATTTTAACTAGCAAACCTTGAGTCTATTAATCCGTCATCATTGCATTTTTGCTTGTTCGATGTACTCATATGTAATTCAGATTTTTGGATTTTATTAATATACTTAAACACTAAAAGATGTAATAGTGAAATCCCGTTTATATGTAAATAAACTAAGATTAACTTAATTGAAAGTAAAAATAAATGAAGAAAAAGTAGAAATTGAAAACTGCTAAACTCACTAACAACGCAAATCGCTCCTCCCAGCAGCAGAACCGATAAAAGTGGCGAGGACGCATCGGTTATTGTATTCGTAATTCGACACCCAATATGAATTGCAAGTATCATCGCGGTATAGTTTGCAAGTGTTATATTTTCAAGTAGTTTATATGCTGATTAAGTTTTGGGTATTTTTGAGCACCACCCAAGCGAATGAAATGCGTAAATTCGCTAGAGCACGAACTGAAAGTAGAAGTGCCAGTCATATCGTCCAGTTTGGCGTTTATGACTTTTCAACTGTAATTTGTCCGACATGATATTCTGAAAGCTGAGCTGAGGAGAAAGTTCCTTTTCTAGAGGAAATTGAAATCTTGTTTCATCCCTCCTGTTTTTCCAGACGAATCTTTGTTAGGGACTCTAAAAGGGCGAGTGGTGTCGATTATTCTAATTTTTATTATATATTTTGTGTGAACGGGAATTCTAACCTATAATTTCATGAGTCGGATTTGATTGATATTCTTAGGACCCTGCCTAATGGTTTAATTACTTAATTATTCGGTTTATTTACTCAATGAAATTATCTCTGTTACGGTGTTTAGAAGTCAGCTTTTTGACGTTTTGATGGTTCGAAGAAGTCCTGGACCTATGTTTCTGTCAAAGCCATTGGAGTGGAGGAGTAACCTCCACAAAGAATAATTTTCATCGAGATTTGTTGTTCCAATGTCCAAGCTTTAAATGACATCAAGGTAAGTACCTAATTTTATAATCGACAAGAAATACCAAATGTTTTAAATATCATATTTAAAGAGAAAACTGATTTAATATATTTTTCTAGCGTTGTAAAGGTGTTGCAACTTCCTAGAGCTAGCTGGAGGATTATCATTTCCTTTTTTATTTCATTCGATTCATATTCTACGATGCCTTCGGTTCCTTTTTAAATTAAACGTTTAAATTACTTTAAACTGTTGTTTCATTACAATGTAGGCTTTTTGAGTTTACTTACAGGAATTTTAATTATTGGTAGTGGTCTGTTTGATACATTTATTATATTGTAAGTGGCGCCAAATAACATCAGTTTTCTGGCTCATACCACTAATGTTAAGGAGTGTACATCTTCTTTTGGTAAGTACATTGATAGGTCATTATCATGTGGCATTAATGAACTAAATTAGTAAAAGCCCCGCTATTTTAGAGCTAGTCGATGGCGTGTTGTCATACATCTTTACCTTTACTATAACAACCATTATATAATGGCCGAATTATATATTCTATATCCGATTATAAAAAAATTCATAACCTAATAATCCGATTTTTAAAATAATACGATTCTGCCCACCGCTAATAATTATTTCTACGATTCGTTTGATTTCCTAATAACTTTTATTAATAAAGTTGTTGCTTAATGCTTAGGTAAATTTAGTTCTATTAATGTGGAAAATAGACCAGCTTCTTAAAACAAACCTCACATCTCCAATTTCAACAAAATTGAATTTATTTTGCCATCCCGTAGTATTAGTTTTCGCATCTAAATTCTGTCAAAACCACACAACCACTGATATATAGACCAGTGAAATTAGCGTAGTTCTGTAAAAACAGCATTTGTCCATGTGATTTCCGATAAGAAACTCACACGTTTCGGCCAAAATCTGAGATTTTTATTAGAAATCTAAATTGACATTTCAATAATTTAAAATTAGTTATTTTATTTTCTTACAAACTCGTGTTATTTGTACGATGAATTCTGAAAAACTAAGGCGTTGTTTAACGCCTAACTAGTATCGTTGGGTAAATTTAGACCCGAGAGGTAAATTTGTGTTGTGTTTATATTTATTGAAAATACGCTGGTATCAATTACAGCTCCTGTGAGTTCTTCCATCACAAGCAGGCACATTAGCATATTGGATATAAGTCATATAAACATTCCGAGTGGGTGATTCTATTATTTAGGGTCGAATCGGAGCTGTAAGAGGTACTTGCATATTTTTTTGTTTTTGGTTAATCATCAATCACTTTTAAATTTTTTAAAGGCTCGCTATTGTCTGTGTTTAAAATCACAATTAAACTTTTTTAAATAATTAATATTTTGTTTTATTATATTATTACAGAAATTACATTTGTACATGAGATACACACAGTTTGTATGCATCTGTACAAAATATATTTTTCGGTTGAATTTTTGCAGTAAGCTCTTAATCTTAAAAATGTTCTCTCATAAGTATATATAACAATAAATACATATTAAGCTGAGTTTAATTTAGTCCCTTTTTTATTTTACAAACATTTAGTTAACATCGTCTGTTAGTTTGCTTGTATGTATGTTTGAACATATACATATGTATATAAGTTTAGGTCAAATATTGCAATTAAAATTTCGACTAGTTCTAATGAAGCTAGAGCTTTGAAATTTTGCACGTGGTCCAGAAATAAAGCAATATAGAATATTTAATATTGTTTTAAATCCAATATGACAGCCGCCTCAAGATGGCGGATTATCTTTTTCTTTACAATTCCCTTGATATGGGTGTCAAATAAAAGGGTTTTGACGAGTAGAATACGATAAGCTCTGTGACGTCATTCTAAAGCCAATAAGGCGGACGTTACAAGATGGCGAATTATTACCTCATTTTACAAACCCCTTGACATGGGCATTAAACGAAAGGGTTTGACGATTAGAATACGATAAGCCTTGATACGTCATTCTAAAACCAATATGGCGGACGCCACAAGATTGCCGATTATCTTTTTCTTCACCAGCCCCTTGATATGGGCATCAAATAACAGGGCTTGATGAGTAAAATACGACAATTTATGTGACGTCATTCTAACCTCAATATGGCTGGCGCCACAAGATGGCGGATTACCTGTTTTTCACAACCCATTTGACATTTGTATCAAATGAAAGGGTTTGACAAGTAGAATTCGATAAGCTGTGTTACGTCATTCTAAAACCAATATGGCGGACGGCACAAGATGGCTGATTACCGTTTTTTCACAATCCCTTTGATATGGGTATCAAATACATACGTAGGTACTTACACTTTCTGCCAAACAAAAGTAATGCCTGTATGAAATTTTCGCGCGCGACAGGCTTTTAGCGAAATAAATATAACATAATATATTATATCAGTTTCAGTGATAACTTTGATACTATTTTATTAGCATCCACTAACGCAAACTACGTCCACTTAATAGCACTTTGCATTGTCACAATGAAAAAACCATATTTGTTTTTTTCGTTTTAATACATCTAAAAGGTTGTTTTTAAAACTATTTTTTACAAGATTATATTATTACGTCAAATTGCTTTTGATCAATTAATATTGCTGACCTTCCGTATTTTGATCGTCAGTGATATAATATGTATTTACTGGATGACAAAATTCGTTACTGAGGAACAAATTAAATCAATAATTTAAAAACAAATTGCAATATACACACTTAGAAAGTAAATAAAATATTACTCTCTAACTTTCTTTTAAATCATGTTTTAATTTTAAAACTTCTAAACTGAATTTTGCCATAATATCTCACACACAGTCAACACAACACATTTAGTTAATTACAACAGTTAGCGAAGTTGTCGGTAACACCTAGTCATGATAAATTTTTTATGAAGAGTGACTTCTAAAGTCGGACCCTAAAACTTTATTAAAACTTAAAACTATTGACAAATATTAGGAAACTAAAATTGGCTATAAGAGTATCTAAGCTCTACCTTCTATCACTAAAGCATCAAGTTCTTAAGTTGTTCGTCAAAACTTAAATTGTTTAGCACTTTAAAGTTTCCTCTGGAGCAGATAAAACTTAAAATAACTTTAAGCACCTCAAAGGCAAAGTAAAAAGAAAGCAAGTTGAGATAGAATAGATAACGTGAAATGGCTTCTATAAGGAGGTCATTTTGGCCTGCATGTTACAATTTAGTATAAAAGCGATAGATTGATATGAATATTTTAATGAAAGTTCGAAAAATTACGAAACTTCCTAAACAAAACTAAGATGATTTTTGTTATCGCATGAGTGCGTCCGTCGTGTCGTTACCATACATATGGTTCTCTTCTACAACGATGAACTTATACTTCGCCAATGAACACTTGTGCTGAATATTTTATATCCGGGGGTTGAGTACGAAACTGTACTTGATCGTCGAGTTTACAGTTCTCTTTATTACTAAAAATTACATGGCAATTAGGCCTTTTCCGAATTTTGATTTTATTTGGTTTTTACTTGTTTATTGTCGATTATCTCAAAAGTATGTTTTTGGCACTTAGGCCCTTTCTAATTTCCACTCTTCAGTTTTGCTCCATTACAAACTTTGAGCCCCCCTTAGGGGTTGATTTATTGAAAACTGTAAATCACGTGTTTAATCATTTATTTTCTGGAGTACTTCTGTGAAGTTTCAAGTTAAAAGGACCATCTAATATTTTTCTCCATACAAACTTTCAACTCCCTTGTGGCCCCCTTTAGGTTTGAATTTTGAAAAATCCCTTCTTAAAGAGTCTCTACATTATAAAATAAAACTACTGACGAAATTTCATATTTATAGTTTCAGCGGTTTCGGCTCGGCGATGATGAATCAGTCAGTCAGTCAGTCAGAACATGTTATATATATATATATATATATATATATATATATATATATATATATATATATATATATATATATATATATATATATATATATATATATATATATGGCAGAAACAATTCGAAGCAAGTATCCAGATTTTTACAAAATATTCACAATGGATTAAAAAATTTCCCCAGTTGTACCCCGGAATTACCGAACCCCCACATCCAGTATTAACAAAGTGGGAGACGTGCCTGAATGCTGCATTCTATTACAATCAACATTTCCAAGCTGTTCCGTAGTTTCGCAGTTCGACCCAAAAAGTGCCATCTGCACCCAAAAATATTTGGTAAATAAATAAAATATTTTGTAATTTGCGAAAAAGTTGAATCTTTGAATTGACCCACCCGGGAAAAAAATTAACACGCTTAGGTATTTTATTTATTTATTTTTTTAGTTTTTCATCATTTTGTCCACAATTCTTAAATTTTAAGAGAAAAAAATGTGTTAGTAGAAAGTTATAGTCACTTTAATTTTTTTGAAACCTACAATATAATTAAAGCATCACAAGACTAAGCCAAAACTAATAAAAGCCGTAAAAAACTTTATTTTCTGTTAAATAATAATAAATTTAGGTTTAAAAATCTCTTAAAAACATTATTTCTAAAGGTTTATTTAAAGTCGTTTAGAGTCATTTATAAATCTATAAGTGGCACTTTTTCTTTCCTATAGTTCATTAAACAAAGATATACTTTTAGTCGAGTGTATAGGCGTTTTTCCGAGGGCTTTTCCTAAGCAACCGTTTTCGAACGTCCGAAGATCGTGCCCTACTGTCGTTCCCCAGACAAATGACGTTTGATTTTTGTCATGTAGCTTCCCTTTTTCTTGACCTTCAGAGGCGTGCTAGCCAATGGGTCAATTGCACTTGATCGAATTTAAATATTGTTTATAATCAAAACGGTATTGGGCTGAATGTAATTTATAAAAATAAAGTTCCAATTTTTATTAAACCGCTTCCACGGAAATATATGCAACGAGAAAAAAACTAGGAATTATAAACTAGCCATATTTTGCACCAATGAAGTTACTGTCTCGATTCGTGTTGCTGTCATCAGTTGCACAAAATACAAAGTCGATATCTAGACATACTAAGGAACATGCCTCTTGGTTTTCAAAACCCGAGAAAAATTTGGAGATGGAGTTTGAGTGAGTGAGTACTCCGCCCATGGAATTTTGATTCCAGTCCATCGATTGGTAATTTGACGTCAACCGCTCAGATGTTGATAGGAAAAAACACAGAAACAGAGACAGAAACTCCTTAAGTTACAATATTTTTATAACAAACAACAAATAAACAGGTTACACGTTTAACACGCTCACAGTATAGGAAATACCGAATCCTTTCTTAATTCATCCAAGAGTACACCAGATCATTGTCTCGAGAATTTCCTGTAATTTTTGTTCCTAATAACTCCATCATCGATTTCAGTTGCGGGTGTGTCACTGTGAAACTTTGGGGTCGAACACCCTAGTCGCATTTTTGCTTTTTGTCACATAGGAGTTCATAGTCATCTGTCTATCAATAGGCATTTGTATCTGATAGAGTCACATTCTCAAATACCTCTGGCTTACTAAGCTAAGGGATGTTTACCATTACTATTGCTGTAATGACTCACTACCAGAACATAAAAAATTCCGCTGCCAAGACATTTTACTAATTGTAGAAAAAAATAATTTTATCGTTTGCAATTATATTTACTTTTTGCAGCAACTGTGTTTAATAAATATATTTCATTTATGTAATAGTCAACTAGTTCATTTTGAGTGCTTTTAAGTCTTGCGGGTCACTATGAAATATGTGATTTTAAATGCTAAATTTGTAAAGAAAAGCGGAGCAGACAGCTTTGTCAAGGCATGGAAACTACTAATTGCTTCTAAGATATTTATGAGTTCGCTATTATATAGTTTAATCGAGACGGTTTGTTGAATAAACCATTTCAGCAGACAGACCTTTAAAACGACCGAGAAACTACACAGTAAAAAATCCAGTTGATTAACCACAAGAGATGTCTGATTTTATTGGCCGGATTAAATTTTTTGATTTAATTTGTAATTATTTTCTAAATCAGTTTCATAATCTTCGTTACGATTCAAACAAATTACTCATTCTCGATTACTTTCAATCGATACTGATCAAATGCATAAAAAAGACAAACATTTTAAATCATATTTCCTTGTTAAAATAATCACAATAATCAGTATCAATCACCTACTGACTAAAAAATACTCAAACTTCTAAACCAAGCCGCCAACACATGCGCAGTACGCAACCTTTTAATCACAAGGGAGTACCGATATCCATCCACCCCGCTGCAATCTGCAAAAATTCCATTTAATCGGCAGTAGGTATGGCGGTTTCTGTGGTAGTGCAATGTGCAATGTGAGGTTATAACGAATGAAGTGGTCAACCTGTTCTAAAATTTTACGAATATTCTTTTAAAAACTTTGTTGTTACATCATGTTGGTGAAATTATGTTTCAAAAACAAAAGAAATACGCAAAAATCTCAGATCTTGAATCCAATCCCTTGGAGGAACTCATGCACCAATGTAAGTTATTTTCCATGTATTTTCAAAGAAAAGATTTGTCATGCCAGGTCTTCATTAGTGTTTTATGTATTTATTTACAGATGAGTAAATAATTTTCGTGCTTTTACTTCACATAATTATTTTCAACTTTTACACTGTAAAAAAAAATTATTAAATTTTAAATCAAATTCAACCCAATTTTGACTAAATCCAGGTCCACGCCTCACCTCCCCGGATTTTTGTTTATGATATGGGACAAACAATTCCCATGCTGTGGGAATTTGCATTACCTATCTTTTATATAATTTCATCTGTTTGTTCTTTAATGTGTTCCCTGTTCTTATGTATTATAGTATTGTCATTTAATAAATAAAATCGACGCCCTAATCAGGTACTTTATAGGGCGGAGAGGGGAAGGGCGGTGCTACTGATGATTGCATATCAATCACATTGGATTTAAGATTTAATAAAAAATGATTAGAGTATTATGGAAATTTAATCATTATGGAAGAAAATTTTAATTAAAATTGATTTAGATGTAATCAGAATTAATTGTTAGGTTAATCAAGTTTGAATAAGAAAATTTAATCACAGATCCTTCGATTTAATCAATATGCAGTGTTAATTTTTTCAATCAATCTGGCGTGGACCTGGATTTAGTCAAAATTGGGTTGAATTTGATTTAAAATTTAATCATTTTTTTTACAGTGTAAATATAGCTTTAAAATAAAGGTAGTATACAAGTTCAAGCTTCAAAAGATTATGGAACTAATAACATGGTTTTTATTCGCATGAAAGAAAAATATGTGTCGACTTTTGACTACCAGCTGGGTGTATCCCACTGACTTTAAATTGATGTTGCGTTAACGACATAATATTTCTTATAGTAGAATTACGTTAGTCCTTATTTAAAAGATTTAATATTTGGATGTTACGCCACTCTACTGTTAAGGAAAATTAATATTTAAAAAAAATAAAAGTCACTGCGTTTAATACAAAAAGCAAATCCTGAAAAAAGAAATATTCTGTACACTGTCAGTAACTTTTAATTATAAAAAGTATGCCTGACCCTAATCTATCTCTAATATGAATAAAATAATTTTTCTGACGTTTCGAGACCTAATATCTAGTCTCGTTATCAGAGAATCTAATAAATTCAAACTAAATTAAAAATGGACTAGTAAATAATTATTATAAAAAAATAATTAAATGAGGATATATCAGTTTTCTGATTGAATTCTTCGGATTTTTCGAAAAGATTTCTTTGGATAATCGTTTTTTGCTTTTCTGTCAGCATGAGGTTTGACATTGGTCAAAATATCAAGTCTTCAGGTGAAAAAGCTTGGAAACCCTGTTTCCTTTTTAAGACTTTCATACTGTACTCTGCTTTCCTCCATTGCTTGCGAAAAATGTAACTCTTCAAGTTCCTCTAATTTTTGATCTTTACTTATATATATATATATATATATATATATATATATATATATATATATATATATATATATATATATATATATATATATATATATATTGAGGACAATTTGGAACAATTGTTGGAATGCAGTTTTCTTTTAGACGTGTATTTTTTCAGATCAATTGAAACAATCTTACCCGTTTTTGGATTTTTTCTGATCTATTCCAAATTATACTACCTTCAGCAAAATGTAGTTCGCAAACTTTGGTATTTTGATTTGGCGCTAAATCTTTCCGAGGAACTGCCCTTGACCATTGCTTCTACAAAACACTATCTTTTGGAAACCCGAAAGCGTGCACTTTTGGTCCATTTACATAATTTCCACGGCATCCGGGAACACAACACTTATAAGGCATTTTTTGAGTTTCAAATTCACCGTAATTTATATTGTAAACATTGTAACAAACAAATGACAAAAAAGTAATATGTAATGAAGTTCAAAATTATCCGAACGGGGATTGCGGAACTGGCAACAAGGTCGACAAGAAGAGAACTTTACTGTCATTTCATTGGTCTGACCACATGTGTTAATTTTCTTTAAACTAACCCATGGTTGTCCATCTTTATACGCTTTCCAAAAGTAAAAAGAGACAGAGATAATTATTTATTTTGCGAGAGCAGCTTCTCTTGAGCCGACAACCGAGACCAACAGTGTCGTCAGGCGCACTGATTTAACAGTAAATACTCGATTGGTTGTGACAGAATTGAACACAATGATTGAATATAATAATTTTTCTCATCTGTTTTTAAAGTTTTGATTTCTTCTTTATTACAAGTAATCTTTTTATTTGGTTTGCAGTTTATCAGACATTCTTTTAAAAATTTGCCCCTATTGCTCAAAGTTTATATTTTTTCAGGTGTAAATCTGACAACCTCACATCTCGAAAACAGACAAAAATTTGATCAAATAATAATGGTTTTAACAAGACTATAGTATAGGTATTCATTAATTAACTAGCTAACCTTTTAATAAATTTCTAATGGAGGCCTAACCGTGGCCTTGATTGTGTGACGTCACGTTCATTTTAAATTAAGCACTGAGGTTTTGTATTTCAGGGGGTGTTGATAAGCTACGGTGTATTACACTATACATATAGTAGGTAGATGTAAAATACATTGAATTAAGAACGGAAAAAAATATTTTGTTTGCAAATCTTTATAAATAAAAGTAGCGTATCAAATCTATACGTTTAAATTATGTAGAAATGAAATATGGCAATACATAGATCCTTGGTCAAAAATTATTCGGTTCAGCATGTAAACCGCTGTAACCTAATGTTTATCATGGGAAACAATAAATAATACGGTTGCAAATGGCTGCAGTTTCCGCTTTCACCTATCTATTAATATCAATAAAAATGGACGTTTGGCGTGCGTGTACCAAGGTAATTTATTCGTGTTGGACGGTTTTATAAACAATATTCTAGTAGGAGAACGAAGGAAAATATTAAATATGAGATATAGTGATAATGCGTGGTGTAATTATTACACGAACATATTTACTTCTTTTGTTTTCAATAAAAGTGTTTTCCTGAGCAATACGATTTAAGCGTGAAGTTGTTGTAGAAGTTTCGAAATGAGGTATTTTTATTACTAATTGTTATAGAACATTACTAATTATCTTCAAATACATTGAAGTCAGTCATAGAACATTTGTTTTTTATTCTTATTTAACATTGGTACAAATGCTACTGACAGGTAGTCAGGTGTAATGTCGTGAATAAATACTTTGTTATTATTTGAAGTTATCAACTAGTCAACGAATTATTACATTACTAAATTACTCAAACTTATATCTTATATCTTATATATATATATATATATATATATATATATATATATATATATATATATATATATATATATATATATATATATATATATATATATATATAGTCAGTCTTCTGAAATAACTGAGAGCATGAATACATAAAAAATAGAAGTGCTTGTACATAACAGAGGCATTTTTAATTAACACAAGGCAGTATCTTATTCAGTTATATTATTCTAATTAAAATATACTACGTTCCTAATAAAACACATATCCCTATCATTGTTCCAGAAGTAAAATAAACGATACAGAGAAATTTAATAATAAGAACAGTATTTTTGTTTTCAGTAAACAAAGTATTTAGAAGTTATATAGAATACTTGATAACGTTTAATAGCCAAATATATTAGTTATAATTGACCTAATTTAAGTGAAATATAGTCCAATACCTTAATAATAATTGGCAGTCACAAAATGAAACACAAAACTTCAGCTATTTTTGTCAATAAGCAGTCCTAGAAACGACTTTTGGAAGTTTGGGTTTGACATATTTCTTTTCTTGAAAATTAGTTGCACTAATACTCGCACTATGTTGGAACACACAGTTTGTTTAAAAATTATTGTTATTTAGATAAAATTTTCCGAGTGTTTTGCTAGTTCTTTGTGTGCACCACCTGACAAGAATTAGCACCAAATATTGCGCTTGTGTCGTCCGATTTCGATTATAAGGTTGAGTACCGCGCATATGCCAGTAGTTATATTTAATTAAGTTTGATTGGTTTTTCCGAACCTAATAAGAAATGATTTATAATATTTGCAAATTTTTGTCCATTTAATCAGTATCGACTAAAAGTAATCAAAAATATGTATTTTGTGTAAGTAACAATAAAAGTCATAAAATTGCTTTACTAGAAAATTTAATCAAGAAACTTAATCAAAATATCATAATCAGACATCTCTCGAGGTTAATCAATTCAATTTACTGTGTATGTCATGCCAATTGAAACGGACTGGATCCGGTTTGCGTCGACAAATTTTTCATACTTTTGACTAAATTCAAAACAGCGAAATAACAGGATTGGTCTAAACGAGAAAGTTTGCCTGGAAATTGGACTGTTTATACAAACTATTTCAACAGGATAAAGATTATCCGATAGATTTTCCATTCGTTGCAAATGTCCATATAAATGTGGTCAGATATTATTTTAAAATATCGTTCTCTTAAAAAAAAGCACGTCGTATTTGCTTCCATTGCAATATAGTATGAATAATATTAATCTGGGTGTCATATCTCGCCGTATTATAACCCTAATTATAAATAAAACAATGTGTATCGTATCTCACACAAATTATGTTGTTTAAAATAAGCTATAATTCATTTAGTATTA
Source organism: Philopedon plagiatum (assembly GCA_963971165.1). Lineage (NCBI taxonomy): Eukaryota > Metazoa > Arthropoda > Insecta > Coleoptera > Curculionidae > Philopedon > Philopedon plagiatum. Next base: position 40,839,808 of record OZ020196.1, on the reverse strand, counting down.
TTATATCTTGAAATTGCCACTCACTTAGGGATCCATAAAAAATATGTTGACGTGAATTAAAGAGAAAAATAATTTTATATAAACATTTTATTACTATTATCTTTGATTTTAGCCCGGAACTTATTAAAAATTAAGCCTTTTATATTTTTTTGTTGAATTAAACAGCTCACAATATGTGTCAAAATTGCGTTTTTTAAGATAAACACCTGGTGTTTAAAATAATTAAAACTGATTTATCAGATCAACCATTAATTTCACTCTAATAAATATAGACCTACATACTTAACAACTAGAGTCCATCCAATGATATTCTAATGTTATCGGTTTAATGTCACTTTCACGCACGCACTATGCTCTGCTTATTGACACACATAGCATACTACATGAGTTTAAGCTGCTTTGTTCTCTTCAGTCTTCGAACATGGTGCTGGGTGTCCAACAACTGATGAGATTCTGCATTCTCATGAAGGTGGAGCCTTGTTTCATGCTTACCCGCAATCCTTTTGATCTCATCCTGTACCGTAGGAATACTAAGATATCGGTGACGATCCGAGTTCCGTAAGTACCACAGCGCATTTGCCATCTCCCGCAGCACGTTGTTTTGGCATGTTTGGATAATCTTGATATTATTGTCTCTTGTATATTCCCATAGCTGGATACCGGACAGCCACACCAATTTTAGAATTTTATTGTACGTTAATGTTTTCCTGGAAAGCGACAGCTTAGACTTTCTTCCAAGAAGCCAATGGTATTCTTTATATTTCAGGTCGAGGTCTATTTTTTCATACATATTCTTTCCACCTAAGCTAGGTGTCTAGGGTCATTCCTAGATTTTGGCTGTATTTGTTTGTTAAAAATAAACAAAAGCATCATCCCTTACCTCTCTATTAACTTTCCATCAAAAGCTTACCTCATGACTGTATTGGAATGTGGGTACCATCCACAGCTCCAATTAAATTTGAAACTCGCGCTAATCCATAAAATCCGGCTTTTATTGTTCTTATGCCTCATCATCTGTAAATTTAATAATTCTTGGTCGAAGAGTCATCAGTGCATCTGTTATGCGCTTAATAATTTGGCCCGTGGTCGTTTTATGAATTCCTCCAAAATCCCCTGTGGCAACATAAAACAGACCAGTTGCATAGAATCTTACTGTCAAGAGTAGCTGAGCAGCTGGCCCAATTTCATTATATCTAGTAAAAAGTAACTAGTGCCTTACATCTTACATAGAACCATTGAAAAACAAATGTTTTGGAATAGCTGTAAAAGTAGTAAAAGCAATACTTCCTGTTCGTTATCGTGTCTCAGATAATCTTCAAGTTGAAGAAGTACATCCCTAATAGAGTAGTTTTTAAAGCGAAATCTTTTATGAAACTCGCCCTCACTCCAAACATTTAAATGGTCTGGCCTTTCTCTCACTGTATAAGTTCTGATATTTTCAAAATTATCATAACATTAAAATGTCCATAACATTAGGTTAGGAACCTCTGATAAAATGTGGTAACCGATGGCTCACACCCAGTCAAATTTAATAGAATACACGCCCCCTTTTAATCCTGATAACCCCTTAACTGACTGAGAAAGTACCGAAACGCTTCCGATTCTAGTACAAGTATTAAACTGATTTAAATCGAGTGGGAAAATACCGGGCCTTAAACATTCTGATGGTAGTTGTAATCGAATTAATAACTTGCTTTAAACTTATCGGTTGTATAGATTTGTTTTTAAAGGTCAATAACATCATACTTGTTTCTCTACATCTTGTTGTCTATAATGTGCTAATATAACTCTTAGCGAGACATGTTGGTGAAATTTACTTAAAAGGTTATAGAGTCAATTTATGAACTTTCTCTCTTGTACTAAACAAGAATAATAGTGCACTTAGTGACCCGAAACATCTTGGGTCGCGCTTGAAAATGTACAACGACAAAATCTGTTAAACCAATTCTGGTAGTGGTTATCTGTGAAACAACGTGTTTTATGCTTTTGTGCCCAAACGGCGTATAAATACACATGCATCTACATGATTTATACATCTGTTTTAATGATACGACAATGTTAGTAAGTAAAATATGCATTTACGCAATATATTTCGGTTAGCCTAATTTTAATATTGACTGTCATAATTATTTATTTGATTTTAATAATCACACGCAATTACTCTCACATCAAACATTATCTTCAGGATCTGGTATTTGATGTTTGTGTATTGGATGATGTTTTTCAACATTTTTTCTATAAAAATCACAAAAATATATTACATTTGTTATTATTTTAAAGAATGGATATCGTTTGATATTATAGTCATATTCATATTTAGAGTTAAATACTATACATCCATTTGCCCTGTACGGTTTGGAAAATATGTTACCGAATGAAAAATCGCTTTTATTTTTTCTTTTTCTACTTGCAAAAGGGTATACAACATAAATATAACTTTGCTTTAAACAAGATCTATATTTAAAATGATATGCAAATATTAACATACTCTTATTGCTTTTACAGACATTTTTTTGAAAAACATGGAATATCCGATTTTCAAGTCGACGTTTGTATATCTCTAATTGACGGATATCTATTTGATGTTAGAGTTCCAGTTAAACACATTACTGTGTTAATAAATTAAGACCAGCTTTGTTTTGAGTAATATTTTAAAACTCGGAAGTAGGAACAGTATGTAAAAGCCCTAGAATGGCCAAGGACAAAAGGATGTGATTTCTATTTTATATTTCTATTTTAGCAATAAGTATAAATTGTAACGATAGTTGGGAACATATAATTATAAACATGGGGGAAATATACCTACACGCAACCACAAGAAAAATTTTTAAATTGATTTTGATACACTCCTGTTCAGGAGATCATATTCTTTATAAAAGTAGAATGGAAGCTTTCATGGCTTGAGTCTTTTAGAAAATCGCAGGTCTTGGGATTACTGTTAAAGTGAAATAAGTTTCCGACGTCTCACCTTCGATTGTATGAGACATCTTCGGGGATCTTCACTCTGTGAGATGAATGAAAACACTGAATGAACTCTAAGACGTCCTTGTCGAGCTTTCATACCCGACGGTGCTAACTGAACCATTACCTGGTTTAATTGTTTGTTTCTATGCGTGACGTGCCCGTCTGTGTCCCAATCAAACCCAATCAAGTTCAAATCGATACGACAGTTAGAAGTGGGTTAAAAATGATTTGAAAAATTTCATTACAATGTTAAGAAGTTACAGGTCAAGCTAATAAAAGCGCGTTAGTGTTAAAAATTGCTACTTATGCTACTACTTACTGCGTTTCAGCGATAATTCTTTTCATATTGCCAGTTTTTCTATTTTTCCGCTTTCGGTAATATTCTACTTTAAATATAAATTGACTTACGTCTCAGCAACTCGACAAAAAATAACCATGTTTTCACTAGAATATAAATCACCAGATCATAATATGTTTTATTATCTACTATCTAAAAAATACATTTCAAAAACTATACGAATTGATGCCACCATTATATTTTAGCACTTTCCCTTATAAATAGCCAAACTTTTTCCGTACAATATAAACCACATTTAAGGCCAGTTAACTACCGTGAAAAGAAAAATGAGCCCACAACCTGAGAGACCACAAATAAAAAGAATAGAGAATTCCTGGTCATAACTTTTAGTGACCGGCTCGTCGACCTCATGGGCCACCGTGTGCAGAATTTACATCTCTTGGGTTTATTTATGCATGCACAGCTCCGTAGACGACTCGCGTGGATTAATAACGAGGTGCAACGCTGCAACTTGATATATTTATACAAAAATGTAATGCATGATAAGACACATTCATAGTTGATAATTGGTTTACTCATTTAGATGTTTTCAAATGTTGTTGTTTTCAAAATAAACAAAAATAATATACTTCACATACCAAGGGATTTGTTATTTTCTTTTGTCGAGGATGCAGAACTAATCACTCAAAATCACAAAAATAACATATATTTACAATATCTGTGGCAGTAAGAAAAAACTAAATATTTATGTACGTATGTACCTTATATAATTGAACCTTGTAAATAGATTTATCAACAAACACGCTTGTTTGACTTAACTAGTACATCACTGGTTTGCCAAATGCTTTTGTTTACTATTATTGTTATTGTTAATAAATAATATTTCCATGGTGAAACCACCACAACCATAACTTTTAATATTATTTGTATTTCTTTAGATCTAAAGCAAAGCAAATTAAACTGCTTTTCGATACACGCATTCATTAACTTACTAAAATGAAACAAAACTGCTGTAATGCAAAAATTTGCTTTTGGATTATCTATATTTTTTGTTTTTGAGTTTAAACTGAAGCAAAATAAAACAAACAATAATTTAGAAATCGAGTTCAAACAGGCAGCAATTATCCATTGTACATTCCTGCTTGTTAGTATTTATATTTTTTGTGAACTTTTTGACATATGTAAATGTATTTAAATTACCAATTAGCGTTGGCTAAAAGGACGCGTTCAAAATGTATACATTTGCCCTGTAATTACGCACTGTTTTAAACTGCGAGAGAATTTTATCATTTAAAAATTTTTTAACCATAGGGATAGGTAGGTTTTAAAAAATGTGACATTAAATAATTATAATATATCTATGTATAAGTAATAAGATATAGTTTCTAGTAAAGTCCGATTGGCGCAAGCTCTCCGCTTTCCAAGAAAAAAATAAACACCGACAATTTAGGAACGATTCGAGTTTATTTGTTAATTAACTTTTTTTGACTTTCCATTTAAAAATAAGACGGATATATATTGTTATTCCATTATTTCTGCCATTTGCTTGGTTCTCGAATGATTTTTTATTATCCTGTTATAGAAAATTGATATTTCGAGCATTGGTTGTTAGATCGAAACATCATCTTTTTTAACGTAGGTTATAATTGTCTCAGCGTTTCCATGCAATTTACTTTCGGTTCGAGGTACATTCAGTTCAAGGTGCTTTTGTACGAAGTTTTTTAAATTATTTAAAATGCAACTACATATAAGTTAAATGTGGGAGGGATGCCGAGTGGGGATATATGACACAGATCACGTGGTACGCGTGTTGGTATCTACAAGACTTTGGCAACAGTGACATCGGAAGTCAGCTGGCTAGTAAGCGTTGTGTATGCGGTCGGTGGATTTTTCCTTTACCTTTTGAGTTCCTGATTTAACAATTAAAACGGTAAGTAGAATTTGCATTGCCTAATATTATATAGGGTACATTTCAAACTTTAGAAGCACATTGAATTTTAAGGAAAATCGAGATTAATTTGTATTATTCGAGTTAGATAGGCTATTTTTTAGATTAATATGCATCTTTTAGTTTAAGTTTTTATTTTGTTTTTTTGCAAAGTAATGCTGCGTCTCTCCCTACCGAAAAGGATAGATGCCACACATTTTGGGTGGGAGAGTTGTCACACATTGTATTTTTCTGTTTAGGTAATAACCAGGCTTTTAGCACATACAAAATACAAAAATAAGTACTTAATAGTATAGAGTAAAATAATGATGGTTCTCTAACAAATCGCATAGAATATAACCCAGTTTTTAGTAAAACCTGTCAGGGGGCTCAGAAAGCTGCACTGGAAGTAAATAACAACGACTCATGTCCCGTTAGGCTATTTCTCAAGTTATTATCGGGGCACAAACATTAAAACAAATAGAGTATTTTTAAGACCAAATCGCCAGAATCGAAGATAGAAAACGATAACTGGTACGATAATATGCCAATAGGTAGAAATATAATTATCGAGTGCACAAAATCGTGTGCTCAAGCAATAGGTTTGGGAACAAAGAGGACAAAAAATAATCGACATAGTCAACAATATGCCTGAAAACACCTCTTCAATGAAATCGAATACGTCATCTGCATCTAGTTTTAATATTTCTAATTGTTCTTTTAATAATTGAATTTTTAATAAAAAATTTTGAATAAATTTTTTTAAAAAAATGGAGAAAAATTTCTCGCCGAATTTCCCTCGAGCTTTCATAAATAACTCAAAATTTTATTACAACTTCTTCAAGCACGGTACTTTTTGACCACAGCCCTCTGTCTATGGCATCGGGCTGTTTTCATGTAATGTGCTTTCAAAAATCTGTAATACAATTATATACAGTTATCAATGCTCTTGGGAAATTATAGTTGATAGTTTCTCATTTTAATCTCCATTTGACATTCCGAACTTGCCACCCGTCCTTCAAAATGTGGAGTGGGGGATAAACATCAAACATATTCAAACTGAAGAAACTAAGCTGATTAAAATTAAGCAGGCAAATAAGCAGTCATGGTTTGTGTCTAAAAATCATTCGTATGGCGCCAACATTACTTGCATATACGATTTTTGAATTGGTACAGTATTTTTTTCTGTGTAAAACATATTGATTACGTAAAGAGTTTTTGACCTGAATCTGCATTACTCATATTTGTTCAATGGACAATTCGAAACAACAAGGGTCATTTCTGACATGGAGTTCCATCCGTTAAGTCTTGTCCAAGATCGTTGTCACGTCGTGTTTGCTGACATCACGGATTTCAATATACATTATCCAAAGACGTTGCTCCGTTTCACAATAGCCCAGTCTTACGGTTTTCGTCCTTTCCAATATGTTTAACACTATTATGTCGGCCAACTTTTGAGCGCCATTCCATGCACTGGACTCCTTGCTTTATTACCTAATATACTTTCGGGTCCTGTAGAGTCGGTCAGTTTCTGAGACAAGCAAATCATTTCGGAAATGTTATTTTACGAATCACGGATCGAAGTGGCGATTTGTTTCGGTGAATTCTATTCGTTACTTTGCGAATTGACAATAATTTCCCAAGTTTTATTGTCTCAAAGCATTTTACAGATTATTCGCTTTTCGAGGTTATGTTATCGAAAATGAGATTGGAAATAGAGTATAATATACTCTATAATATAATTTTTCAAACGTTACTAGATTAAAGACATGGGATATAAAAATATTTTTAGTTGTGTTAACTGGGCAATAGATGTAATATTGGATGCGTTAAAATACCAGTTTAAGGTTCACTACATAATTTTTGAAGATTCTAAACATTGTACTTCGCTTATGTCAAAAAATCTTTAATCAGTCATATCGTCAATTATAAACCACACCTTCCCAATTTTGATGATTCATTACAAAAAATGGTAGTAAAATTTTTAATAGTGAATTATTATACACATATCGAATATAAATTTTTAGGTAGTTAGACCTACTTATCGATGGTCTTAAATCAATACCTCATATGTCGAATATTGACATTTCACAGGAGAGACAAAAAAATCTAAGTTACTTGATAAAAGTTAACTGCTTGAGAAGAAGTTAACAAATACAATTTATTTCGAAGATGAGTGAATTCAGAAGAGGTTTTTCTAAATTAGACTTACGAGTTATTGAAACTAAAAATACAGGATTTACGAGTTATTGTAAAAACGTTAACTGAACTTCAAATATAATAATTTTAATTCACATTAAAAAAAAACCTATATCTAAATTTTAAAATAGCATTATTCATTTGGCAAATTATTGCAAAAAACCAACAGTCTGCCGGCAGTACAGGTCGGTGGATATACATATTTGATTTTTTAATCTTTAACTTTTCTTCTCTTGATGTAATTTTCTAAAAATTGAAGCATTTTTTTTATTCGTTGTAGAAATTTTATTGTATATACTCATCCTCGAAATGCAGCTTGGGTGACCTTGGATATGACCTCATATTTTTCTTCTTGCCTCTTCTGTTATACGAGCATACTTCGATTGAAAACTTTTCTATTGTGTAACTTTTTTTCCATTGTTGCGTGCCTCACAATAAAAATTTCTTGTCAAAGGGCATACACAGATGGAATGTGACAGTGGACATTCCATCTGTGTATGCCCTTTGACAAGAAATTTTTATTGTAAGGTAATGTTTAATTCTTTTGATAAATCTAGAAGAGCATTGGACATGACCATGGATTTATTAGGACTGGATACGGGATGAGTTCACATTCTTTGAAGCCAAAACAAACCATTCTAAACGACACTTTAAACACAATTTTTAAACATTGGCCACATCTTATTTTACCTTGTATTTTTGTACAAAAAATACATTAGAAGCATCACAAGATATACTAAAAGTAACAAAAGCCCTAAAATATTTTATTTTTCTGCTAAATAATAATAAATTTAAGTTAAAAAGGTTTTATTATTTATAGGTTATGTTATTTCTAAAGGTGTTTATTTAAAGTCGCTCCGAGTCATTTATAAATCTATATAAATCTATACGTCGCACTTTTTCTTTTCTAGTTCATTAGACAAAGACGTACGTGTAACCGAGTGTTCAGACCGAGGTTCAGCCGTGTTCCTAAACAACCATAACAGACAGCAACACTTCTGAGCTCCAACACTCCAATGCTATTTTATCTCTCTCTACTACCATTCTTGATTCAATTACGTAGTAATTCGTAGTCTTGTCTATGTTCGTAGTTCGTAAACTTCTCCCCCAAGAGAATAACAAACAACAAAATATAAGGCTTCACGTTCGATACGCTCACAGTATACAGATATCGAATCCTTATTATAATAAATCCATGGACATGACACTATTCCTGTTCTGGTATATGCAGCCAACTGAATAAATAATAATTGGTTTTCCATCATTTATATGTCTTCTTATGTAATCTACATTAAATGAAGCAAATATGTTGAAGGCTGTAAATTGGCCTGAGCCTTATCAAATACAATGTCTCGTTGCGAGATTATAAACAGTAAATACAGACAATAACTTCGTTTTGAAGTATACGGAGCTTGTCATGATTAAAGGCCACACTTTTACTGCTTGCAGATCCATTGTTAGAACCTTATCCTTATTCCGAATCGTTAGCCTTTTCCTCTCTTGCTCTATCTTTTGTATTTGCCACTCTTCTGTAGACAAGTTTTTTTCATGTTAGCAACAGGTATCACATTCATTTTTTTTTAGTTGATATAATGCGATATTTTTCTTGTTTAACATTGTGGTCAGAGAATACAATGGTATCTACATTAGTTAGAAATTTTTAGGCATTGCGAGCTTAAAGATTTTGATTCGCTGTTTAGATTTTAAAGAGAACTTGAACATGCTCTCGCCATAAAGGACTACCAAAGATATTTCTATGCTTGCATAAATATTAGTCAGGCTTAATTAAATGCAACGTGTATTTAAAGATAATTAAGTAATGTAATTACTTCGCACCCTCCGGAATATTGTATTAATATTAATTAGTACCTGTCTTGTAGCTTTCGTGTATTCCTACATATGACATAATATATAGAATAAATTACTTAATCATAGATTCGTAACGGTAATGTGTGGATTTTTATAATTAAACATTAGAAAGGAAGCAAGCTTATAAACTTTTAAGTACACATTTACTTTAAAAATGTAAGAAAAACTAATTATTGGTTTACCATATTTTTTTCTGTAATTGGAAAATTCTTAATATTTTAATTTTTTTGAGGTAGAGTACTTGCTTTCACATCACCAAACATGAATTTGGAGGTGCTGACGTAGGTTGTATTATTTTTTTTAAGCGCTGGCATACAAATTAAAGCTGGATTTAACACAGTTAAATCAAAAACGAAATTACCAAAGTGCATTCAAAGTTGTGTCAAATGTATGTTTAACTATTTCCCCAGGTAGCGATTCTTCTTCTTCTTTGACTTCGTATTTTCCCAACTTTATATTGGGTCGATCTTCCTGGTTACTTGTCTTCCTAACGTCCGGTACTAAATTTCTTATTCTGCAAAACACGCGCGGTCCGTGACGTTTTTTACAGGTGGGGTAAACTTTGTGGGCACCTAGTGATATCAACGTAATAAGCAAAATACACTTTTTTAATTAGGGAAGGCTTTTTAATAATGTGCCTAGTTGTGCTGATCGTTAAGGATCACCGAAACTTATTTTTTTTTTTTCGTTTTTACACGAAAATTGCACAAAACTATTTATTTACTTATGATTATTGAACTCGTTTATGAATTTTAAGTATGGTTCACTCTCCGGAATGCTTTTGTATAACATGAAACCTTGGATTACCAAAACATACAAAGCATTTATTACATTTTCTGCATGCATAATTACCAGAACCAAATGGATTTCGAGTTATTGGAGCAATTATATCCAGTTTATCTGGAACATAAATTATTTGCTATAGAAACACTAGTTATTGCATAATAGAAATGTAGGTACCTGGATGTTTCCTTTTAACCTGAGCTCTCAAGTTTGAGGGTTTACAGAAATCCAATTAACATTCCCCACAATGTGCTATTTTAGATTATCATCCTCAGCACTTCTTGTGGATTAACGACTCTCTAATAAAACAGTACTACCACATGCACAAATGAAAGTATTTTACAAGTAACACAAAACACCAAAGCAAAACTAAACGGTATTGTTGGTACCTCTTTATACTAAAGTTTGGGAACAAATCAGCATAACAATTCAAATAAATCTACATTCTGTATTTATTTCAAACCTATGGACACACAGCTCGTCTAAATTAACACCTTTTCGAAGAGCCTATTTTTGTCTTAACACCCTAGTCAGTGAATATTACATCCAAGTTCTCCTTCCACCAAAGGGGTCACACACAGGTAACCAAAGTTTACCCAAAGACTTACAAAGATTTTTTTGACTCTAGTTTCAACAGCATCTGGTCAATGGTGTCAAGACCTTCACTTTTAACTAAGGCAATAAAATAAAGACATGATCCAACAAGTGAGTTTTGGCAATATTGTATACCACTTTGAAATAAACGAAGTAGTTTTTAATATAATAAGCTCCCCCAGTTTAAATTCCCTTTCAATTGGTAGGTATTTCTATTTAGTTTAACGCGAGATAACTTGCTATGTTTGTTTAGTTTACATTAATTAGAAAGTTCAATGTGCACCTCATCAAATTATTAAACAAATTTCTTTGGAAAGTCTTAGAGCATGCTATGTGTAATATTTAATATGATGTTATTTTATAGTAAATATATTAAAGTTTCAATGGAGTAACCTCGGCATTTAAATTACATAACTCACTTGCACACAAACATTTATTTCGGAATTTAATTTACATATAGGAATTTGAATTGGTTTAAATCTACTTCAGTCTTTTGGAAGATATTTGTTGCATCTTCGGTATATATTATATATAATTTAGGTGGTGGTAGTTCCATATTATCGTCTAAAAATTGTCATAAAAATTTAATTATATTTTTGATTAGTTGCACTTAGATTTCTTTAAAAAAGGAAATTTAAACCCGTTTAAGGAAACTTACTGCAGTCAGAAGTGAAAATTGTACGTCCAGATTTACTAAAAAGTTTAAGATTAGTACTGCTTTAAATTAAGATATTCTAGGTGATCAATTAGGTCTTGACAGGTTTTCGCACTGTCGTTGTTAATAAGTCGCCATTAAAAACGTATTAGTTTTTCTGATATTTTAGAGATTTGCGCGCTTTCCAAATGATTTTCATCTTGGAACGTTATGCTAGAATTATTTTAATCTTACTATTGTGACAAGCACATACTAAAATTGCCATTTTCTTTTTAAATTTTCGGAAAATCTTACAAATAAACGCATAATATAAAACTTAGTTGACCTTTCCTTACACTTCATAGTGGTTCCTACTATGTGGAGAGTGCGGCCATAATTATCGCAATTAATATTTGTTAAAAATTAATAACTGAAAATGCATTTTTTTGCTTCAAAAGCACTATAGTAAACAAATCATACAAAAAAGTGGTAAAGTGTGAGTCCAGCTTACGTGATAAGTGTTTCGTAATACAACTTTTTATTATTACAAATTTTTCTACTGTGTTCATACATATTTGTCAGATTTGCTCTATTCTGATTTTACAAAGTGTAGGAAAGAGACAGCAGGTTTTATAACTTTGTTTCTTATTTTACTTAACAAGGTTTATATTAAATTAGCAAATAATATAATACACAGATACATAATATATTATATGATGTATTCTCCATTTTGTGGGTCTTATTTGATACTGAGCTTAAAAGTAAAAAAGTTGTCACTCGTTTACCCCCAAAAAATAACCCCTACAATTTTTACTTAATTTTTTTGTATTTTAAATCTGCTTTTATTCTTTGACCTATATCTATGCTAACTTTCAACTGTTAACGTTTAACGGTCTTGGAAAAAGAGGACTGTGACAGGCAGATACCTAATTAATTTCATGTGTTCGGTGTGTTTAAATTTTAGTGCAAAATACTAAAAATTATCTTCAAGCAGGAAAGGCCGTTAAAAAGGCAAACGCTTGAGTCATATTAATTTAAACTTTATTTTCTATGAAACATGTTTACTAAAAATATTTTTATCAATGAAAATAAAACTAACTTAATTTTAACTGGTCCTAAAATACTACTTAAACACTAAAATAAAAAATAATCCTGATTTCAAAATTGTTCTTAACAATAGTTTTAAGATACCTTCAATCGAATTTGGTAAAAATCTTGCCATAATTTTTGATCAGTATCTTAATTTTAATGAACACATAAAAATATAATTAAAGAAGCATACTACAAACTAAGAATTTTATATAACTTTAAGGACTACTTAAATACCGATACTAAACTTAAACTGGTTGATTCAATTATTCGAAGTGGATTAGATTACTGTGATATTATTTATCACAAAAATATCAGTAACGAAGGTAAACATAAATTACAAACTCTTCAAAATAACTGTGTTCGTTTTTCAATAGGGCTAAAACAATATGATCACGTATCACCTGCTTTTGACAAATATAATTTGATTAAATTAGAAAAAAGACGCGAAATACACACATCCTGTTTTATATATAAAATAATTTTAACTCGGAAACTAAGATATTTATTTGAAAAAATTGATTTCAGGAATAATATTCATAATGTTAATACTAGAAATCAGAACGCAATAGAAATACCTAAACATCATACTGAAAAATATGTCTTCGTTTAAATATACCTCTTCTGTAATTTATAATAATATTTCTTCTAGTCTAAAAGGCTTAAGCTATATAACTTTTAAAAATAATATCAAAAATTATTTGCTAGGGGTGGGATTGGAAGAATGATTTATTATAAATCACAATCCTACCTATTTATGCCAACTAGTATAGTACTGTAATATTTTTTTTGGTTTCCTTTTTTACTATTATCAATTTTATATTTATATTTTTAATTCTTTTATTGGCATAAATAAACATCTTTATTATTATTATTATTAATTAATATATAACTACTACTTATGTAATACTAATACACACGATACAAGTTGTTGATTTAGTGCATATATCCTAAACTTCACAGCTGTTTTTTTAAAACGGTCATGATAATTCTTGTTACAGGACTTAAAAAATATAAAAAAGTTCAATTGTCTCGAGATATTAATCCAAGTATCCACATAATATAAAAATAAAATTTGAAAAAAAATATTTCGAGGAATGTCGCGTGGTTAGAGTTTTTACTTTTTAAGGAATGTGTGAAGGCTGTGTGCATTTTTTAAGTATGAATGAAACAAAGCTTTGTGTTAAGTGCAAAAAAAAATTATTAGCAGAGCGCTTCCGACCTTATAGGCCATCATCAGTACTTCTTGTCAGAAATCCATTTGACCGAACAACAGTAGAACATATTAAAATATTTTTACATCACAATTAAAATCAAATAATCATTTTACAAAACAATTTCAAATTCGGCTTAACGGTCACATTTTTGATGATGTAAGATTTGATAAATAAAAGATGAAATCTTACACCATCAAACATGTGACCGTTTAAGCCGAATTTGAAATTATTTCGTAAAATGAGTAAGTGCGATGTAAAAATATTTTAATATGTTCTACTGTTGTTCATTCAAAGGGATTTCTGACTGGCATCCTGACAAGAAGCGCTGATGATGACCTATAAGGTCGAAGGCGCTCTGCTAATAAATTTTAAAATCTTTCGCACTTAATGCAAAGCTTTGTTTCATTTACTTTTTTACACTTTTTTCCACCGTGTAATAAAATGTGGATCTTATTAGTTTAATGTTTTAAAGCGGTTCTCGTAGCTACCTTTCAATAAATTAGGTCTTTAAAACCAAAACATTGTTTAAATCAGTTGAGCCGTTTTCGATCCACAGAGCTTTAAAAATGACCGAAAAAGTGCCACTGTGCAAACTTTTTGACGATCAGTTTACTTAAACTCTTATAACTTGACAAACTGGACAGACCTGGATACAAATTATATGTCCTCATAAAAAGAAGACTATGTAAAAGTAGGTTATATACACTTTTCCGAACAACAAGAAACGGTCAATAAAAACATCAATTTTATTAATGTCCAGAAACATGTGCAAATAAAATCTTTCAAACAACAATAGTTTACTAACAGAAGACTCACTTACCTGCGCTACTAAGGTCACTTAAAGAGGGATTTGAATAGTAATTAGTCTTTACGATATTACCAAATAACAAAACCCACTTTTAACATAATATTTATTCTGTTTTTTCGTACTTTAAATCCGCACTCTTTGCCGATCACAAATCGACTAAAATTAGTCCGAAAGTGCAGAAGTTTTATTAGTTCGGGTAAATTTGGTTCTTTTTGAACCCAAAGCAATGCCTACCTGACAAAAAATATTTTGAATTATGACCTATTGCCGGAACCTCTGTGCACTTGTCAGTTTAAAATTGGTTGTCAAATTAGACCGGCCTAGCGTGGGAAAATCTGGCCGGTAATGTTTTTCCCATACAGAGTCGAGTATTTTGCCGTTGATGCAAACTTCTCAGGTTAGAGGGTATGCGGGCATCTTTAATTTTAATAACCTTATTCACAAAATTTAGCTGATGGGGCTATTAAATTAATGTAATTGAGCCAGCTAAGATCATGGCTAAGAACGATGTCCGTCCACCACGACAGATACGCGTTGAATGGAAAGAAAGGTATACGGTTCGAGAGTTGTTGGAAAAAGCTGCAATTTATATTTAATTCTCACAATGCGATACATTAAATTCCATTAGGTATAATTTATTAAAAGCATTTTACCAAATAATTCCAAGCCGTACCACTGGAGCCGATTGACTGGCACACAGTTCGACATATTTACAACCGGAACTGTAGCGACGGTAAATAAATAATGCCTTACAATATACATCTAGCATACAAAACCCATTTTGTTTACGAATTCAGTAATTGTTGATGTCGAAACCAACACAGGGTTAAAGCTATTTGTGAAAATGTTTTATTTTATTGAGGATCGAAATTCAAATTAATGAAACTCTTCAGGGTATTTTGTTTTCAATATTGCACCGTTATAAATATTCAAATACTAAAGCGAATTAAATTGTAATAGGTAATGTGTTTTATCTTTCTTTAATTAAAATCAGAATATTTTCAGTTTGTTAAGTTTTGTTACGTTAGTTCCAGTACTATTTTTTTGAATATTGTTATATTTAATGCTACTGTTTATGTAGCTTTTCATATTAATGTGTGAGTCAAAACTTTCAGATATCAAGTTGAGCTTTGCCTTGAAAAATAAAAATTACACTACGCCAAAAAAAAAGGTAATTTATTCAGGACGATTTATCACAGGACGATCCATTTGTGTAAGCCTTATTCTAGAACAAATTAATTAAACCTGATATGACAAGGATGTGTTGCCAGTTTTAGAAGAAACAGTGCTTGCGTAAAGCCTATTCCGAAAGAAAGATTTTAAGTCCCCCTTTCTAATTATTGACCGATCTTTGTTACAAAGATGTGGAGTTGGGTGGGTCGAATAAAATTAAAATTTTTTGGTCGCAACGCTATAGTGCGGAAAAGTTGCCTCCTATAATAAGAAGAAAATCGACGTAGAAAAATTAAAAATGAAAGTTTGACATCTGTCTTGACTGCCTGAATGTGACAGCTAAACTTTTTGATGTCTCTGATTAGATGGGCTTTGTGTCGGAATTGATAAGTGATAATATCATCATCACATACTTCACGTAACATTAGAAGAGGATAAAGCGGGCAAGTATTCCACTCAATAATTTTAGTATAATCAGGTTCAAAGTTTATCTTAGGTTGCCCGAAGTTTCTAATTGTTTTTCGGGTTTTTCCTTTAGAGGCGGATCGTCTTGCTTTTAAAATTCTCCTATATCCAAGCTCTCGAATGTGTTCTCTGTCATCGACGATCATAGTCAACATTACATTTTCAGGATGTACCAAGAACTCATTGCGTTCAATTAATGGATTAACAACTTGAAGTAGGTCGTCAGATAACTACCGCGATGTTCAAACTGCTAGGAAAATATATTGAGGGCCGTTAGTAAAATGTTTGCTCTTCTTAATGTTGAACCACACAGACATGTATGATTCCAAGATGAAGATAACTATTTGTTTCAAGTTCTCAAAAGGACTGGGCAAACCTATGTACAACCTAAGAAGAGTCCAAAATAAAACTGGCAAAAATTTTGAAGATTTCCCTTTTTCGAACACATTTCGTAGAATAAGTAATATTAAAAAATTTACGAGAAATGTTCAATTTCGTCAATTTCTATAAACTTTTAGTACAATGCGCGACTGGAAGATGTCAATCGATTTTTTTAAGTCGATTTTCTTCTTATTATAGGATGCAACTTTTCCGCACTATAACGGATCGACAAAAAATCTAAATTTTTTTCGACCCACCCTATTGTGGAGAAACTTGTCAACTTGCAAGTTCTAAAATATTCAGAAACACTCAAGCTTATTCACCATAGATAGTACGTATTTAAACCGTACATAGAGGCTCACAGCAAAAATACTCACCTCTGTAACACACAATAGGGTATTTGGACACTTTATCCTAGATCCATTTACAAAATTTTTTCGTATTTTTCTACATTATTTCAATTAAATAGAAATTAGAAAACCTAACGGCACCTTTCTGCTGAAAAGAAATGTTTTCCTGCAGATGGATGATAAAGATGCCTTCTTCGAAGTCGATTCTTCCCTGACGATTCACGATTTTGATTGTTGTTTGGTCTCTCTGGTGTGTAGTGGCGGTAAAATGTCAGTTAGATTTTGCTGAGACAATGTTAAATATTTCTCTGTATCAGTCATGCGAATAACTATTTGCTCTAGTATCTCGCTCGACTAGTTTTCTCATATCCCAAGTTTAACCGACGATCATTCAAAACGGCTTTATGAACCTTAGGAACGCAAAGAAAGTAAACCATTAATGAAATACTTTATGGCAATAAAGTATTTTATACAGAATATAAAATAATAAAAATTCTGTTTGTACATACTTGCTTATATTATCTTTCTCTAGTTTCAGAAAAATTCTTCGAGCTGAAGCGCCTAAACGCCGAAGAGGGATATATAAGAGTGCAGTGCCGAGCAGACGGAATATTCCCCAAGCCGGTCATGAGTCTGCACTCCCAACAAAGGTAATTTTAATTGTGTTAGCTAATAAACACCTTATGCTGTGCCCTATTGGCTTTATTGACCTCTCTGGGATAATTGGTTTCTATATCTAAGGGGTAGTTAAATAGAACGAGGTCGTTATGCTTTTACGTCTGGTAGAATTAAATTAAGTATATGGTTCAGACCGCTCGTTTATAGTTTAATACCGGTTCTAAAAAGTACATATTACTTAAAGATAAACGTTAAAAATTCGAGAAAATTCTCGACAGACAGCAGCAAATGTTACTACATATACAGGGTATAGCAAAACGCTACCGACAAGATTTTGCAGGTGATTCTTTGGTCAAAAGCCAAAAAAAGCTGGGATCAATTCGACCAATAACAATCCGTTTCTCAGATACAAGGTGATAAGGTTTCAACGTTATTTTGGGATTTCTTATATACCTACTTTACAATTTTTTAAAAAATAATTTATTGAAGTTCCATGCATAATAACTAGTTACCTAACAAGTGCGGAAAGCGATACTTTTCTGCGAGTGCGAAAAAGACACATTCCGCACGTGTTGGGCACAATCTTTTTTCTAAGAGTCTGAGGAAAATTATCTAGTTTTGATATTTTGTTTAATATTTTATTTCAGTATAGACGTCAAAGTGAAAATACAATTCAAACTTATATTTGTTTCATTTCTTATTAAAAATATTAATGGTAAAAGAACAGTCACATACTTGCATTATTTGTTAAATTTATGGTCAAATTTTAACATTGAGCACCTATCTTGACAATAACGTGGATGGTTTGCAAGTTTTTGAAATATCGGAAAAATATGCTTTCTCTTCTTTCTTGAAATTATTTATTTTTTTTTGCACTAAATATTTCCATTTCTTTGGCATAACGGTATTTCGATTTTTTTGGTAACAGCTCGACGTTTACATTCTTGGCTTCTTCGAGAATGTCTTTCAGTACTCCAATAATAATCATATTCTCTTTATTCGGTGGATTCATAATTTTTGGATGGCTATTTTTTGGGTATTTCTCACTAATACTTTACTAAATATGTTAAATTAGACATTGTCGGTCCGGCTCCAGTGACGTTAATTAGCACACTAGGCCTAATTAAGTGGCGATATACATACACTGAAAAAATTGTATAGTATCTGTTATCAGTATACAGGGTGATTTACGGTGGATGGTACGTTAGACGTATCTGGCGAACCAGTTAACAAATAGTTTTTAAAATTTGATCGTTTATATAAACGAAAATGCTCTACCTGTCTAAAATATTTTTGACAATGCAGTGTTGCCGCTTCTACTAAAAAGTAGTAGCAACTTTGATATTTTAAATGAAACACCCTGTATATTATATCATTTTCAAAGCCTCTATTATTGGTAAATATCGTTAAAAATCATGGAAGAAAAGTATTCAAATGGCGTTTTTATGAGTTTATTTATTTTATTTGGACAATATAATGAAATTATCACCAGAACATGAATAAAGTTTAATGAAGTGTACTTAAATCTACCGGCAATAAACCTCAGAAAATTTGTACTAACTCAGGAGTATTTGTCTAACACATCCATATTTAACCAGTCAAATAATAAAAAATTACTAAAATAATTAAACAGAACATTTTAACAGCCATTCAAAACGTTGGCGGTTTACATCCAAGCACTTTAAAATGCGGATGTTCGCTGCATTCATAGTGGAAAATCTAATAATTTCGTTTGGATCTAGATCTCTAAAAGCTTGGGTAACTCGAAGTACCAACTCTTCGATTGACTGGTGATTGGTAATTTTATTTCCTTAAACATGCCCCACAGGTTAAAATCCAATGGATTGAGTTCCGGTGATCTTGGAGGCCAATTCCAAGATTCCAAACGTATTGTCCAAAGGTCATCAAAAATCCTATCAAATTCTAATGTAATATTTCATTTACAATGTACAGGAGCTCCATCAAGTTGATACCAAGAGCTTCGATAATCTTCAAGGGGTAGATTATCTACGAAATTTTCGACAACGGTTATTACGTACCGTAATTGATTGTCCATTAACATGCAGAAAGCATTAAAAATAATTTTTTCTTGAATTCCAGCTTCCTTGGTGACATGAAGGTTATCTCTCGACCAAAAATGACAATTTCTTCTATGGAAAATCCCTTCTCTTGAAAATTTCGATTCATCAATCCAAATTATTTTATTTAAAAAATTTGGATCTTGTTGGGTGCGCACCAACAACATTTCACAAAATTTGACTCTCTGGTGAGGATCTTCAGGCTTCATGGCTTGAACTTTAGTAAACTTATAATCATGCCTTTATGCTGTTCTAAAATTATTTAAACTGATGAGTATGTTATACCTAAATCATATTCAGCACCATTGAAGACTGAGGAGATGCATGAAAATATTTTATGTTTTATTAAGAAAATCCTAAAACGCACCTTTGACACTACGAGTCTTAAATATGTTTTAGATTATATAGTACGCAGCAATGTAAAAATAAAATAAAAATGCTTCTATCCTGCATGACAATTGCCCGAGAAGATGTCGAAAATAAGTGTTATACTAAGGAAACCCTAAGCACTCCAAGTTTGTCGTTAGTCTTTTAGGACGACACGCTGTACAGGAAATTATACTGCTGTATTTTTAAATATGGAGTCTTTACTTACGGTAACATAGGGACAGCTTTCCACGTGGATAACTACACGATTCGAAGGATTGGTGCCATCGGTACCGCTTGTATTACGACACAACAGTATTTGTATTTCGCTGGATCGCTATATGAAAATGTTAAGAACTGTTTATAGAAACAATATACCTACCCTAGTCAGGTTTTATAAAATAATAGCGAGGCCAACGATATGCAATTAGAGCGGGTTCCAAAATTAAAACTAATAATGTAATAAAATTTGGAACAATTTCAATTTATGACAGTGTGCACATTATAAGTACTTATAATACGGTTCATATCGACCTATTTACAAACAGCTCTCCCAGGTTCTCTCCACGCTCCTCATAAGTTTTCCTCCAAAGAGCGGCAATTATAATTGTTCCAGCTAATAAACACCTTATGTTGCGCTACGTTGACCCCTCCAAGGTAATTGGTTACTGAATCTACCGTGTAGTTAAAGACAATGGCGCTATTATGCTTTTAAGTCTGGCCGAATTAAATTAGGTTTGTGTTATTGTATGGTCTTTTATGGCTTGAAGTCACGAAGATATGTACCTTTGAATAAAATAACTGGATAAAACAATGTCTGGTTAGTTATAAAATTACAAACATCAATTACTTATTAAGGCTTCACTTGCCGACCACATACTTATTTATTGTCAACTTAATTTTATTTTAGTATGTTGTTTGTTTGAACTATCTTTTATATGAATATTTGCACAATATTAACTATATATCTATATACATAATATATTAAAAAAAGTTGCATGATGTTTTATAATTTATTTTATGAAAATTATATTTCAAAAGAATATCCTAGTGACTGAAAAAATAACACCACAAATATTTTAAATTACACTGCAACACTTCGCAACCCTAAACAGTGTAAGAAAAAGTGCTTGCAGAATTTGAATCTATACCTGTTCTTAATATACTGGATATTTTACTGCTAAACAACCAACTAAAAATATATTGGTTTTAGCTGGGAGCGGAAGCATCATTTTCGTTGAAAATAAATAACTTCTTTACGACGGGATTATTTTAGAGTTGCCATAGCCTAATTTAATATTTTCCTTCTTAAGTTCCGCATATTTTTGTGGAATATGTTCACCAAGCGCTTGTGCACCTTTCAGTTCAAACAAAAAAAACTTTAAGTTATTCTTTATTTTTTACAAAACCGTGAATAAATATCTATCTACCTAAGTGTAAACTATAACTTAATAAACATTATACTATAAAAGGAACACTTATTTCCAAACCTGAGTGGACAAGATTTTGGTAAGTGGTACATTTGTGAAACATTCACCCAGGCATAGACCAGGCTGTTCAGGACACGCTAAACAGTGATAAATGATATCTTTTCTCTTTTATTTTGGGTACATATACAGCATCTCTTCCTAGGCTCATGAACTTTAGGTTTGTCGATATTTTTTCCTGCATCTTCAGGAATAAGAATTTCCAATACAGACAAACGAAAGTCGTACAAGGATGTCTTTCTGGCATATTTTATACAGGGTGTCTAATATAGGTGATACCACTATTGCTATCTCCGAAATGGTAAAAGATACGAGGTCGGTTAAATTAGAGAAAATGTGCCATTTATGGTCCCTATTCATATTCCGTTTACGGAGTTGTCACATTCTCTATAGTTTCTTATCTACAGGGGATTTTTTAAAAATAGTCCAAAATTTAATTCTTAAATATCTCGAAAACTGTTATAGTTAGAAAAAAGTTGTTTTTACAAAAATCACACGATTGCTTACCTTCTATAAAGTAACGTTATTGTTTTGTTTATACCATTTGCTTTTACTGAGTTACTGATACTAACTTGCTTTTTTTAAATACGGACCTGGATTTTTTACTGCATTTTTTGAAAGAATGCTTCATACCCTTTACAACTATCTATCACTTGATTATGGTTTTCGACGTTTTGATCAGGAATAACATCATCAGGATTTTCTATCGATAAGGACCTGGAATTTTCCATGTTAAGACACAATTTCACAACCTATCCGCTGTGGTTTAAATTATTCAACTGATTAATTTTAAACTATGTTCATGATTACTAACCAGAACCCTTTGGTCATTAAAGTTTGTCAAATTGCACTTAAGCCAATGAGTTATTGAAAGCAAAACTTTAGCAGACTCAGATCAGATATAATTAGCGGCCTTTATTAACAGCACCTAACTAGTGGTTAAGTTTACTACATACTACATATTGTAAAAGGCACCCTTGATGATACGTCTTCATTATTTACGTCATTAATATTTTCGTATCCAAAAATCACATTCAGTTCAAAAGATAATAATAAATAATCCTATCTTACCTAATGGTTTCATTTCTGCTGCAACTCATTCTGCTGGTACAGTTGAATTACCATTTACTGACTTTGAAAACAAACCATATTATCTCAAATTAAAGGCCTTTAACTATATTCTAGCATAAAACCATTGTCATATTTACTGGGTTCGGATTATAAGGAATTCGAATCTAAAATCCGTTTTCTGCTTTATTTCTTGACGTTGCGTTGAATTATATAACATATGGACGGGCGGAAGAACAGGTTGATGGACGTGATTGGACTGACCACACGAAGCCAATCACGCCTCTAAGAATTAATTATTAGGATTTGTTATAATTAAAACTAAGCTTATGCTTTTTTCAGCCGTTGGACCAATTTTACAAACTTGAGGGTCCTGGTTGGTAATCATGATTATAATTAAAATTTACCGGGTTAAAACAATTTAATCCATAGTTACTGATTCTGACCTAATTGTCTCCATAATAGGTCGTGAAATGGCGCATTAACTTGAAAAATGCCAGGTCCGTACTGGTAGAATATCCTGATGATGATACTATTCTTCACCAAAACGTCGAAAAAGATAATCAAGTGATACACAGTTGTAAAGGGTATGAAGTATTATTTCAAAAAATGCAGCAAAAATTCCAGGTCCGTATTTGAAAAAAACAAGTTAGTATCAGTAAGTCAGTAAAAACAAATGGCATAAACAAAACAATAACGTTACTTTAGGGAAGGTAAAAAATCGTGTGATTTTTGTAAAAACAACTTTTTTCTAACTATAACAGTTTTCGAGATATTTAAGAATTCAATTTTTGACTATTTTTTAAAAATCCCCTGTAGATAAGAAACTATAGAGAATTTGGCAACTCCGTGAACGAAGTATGAATAGGGACTAGAAATGGCACATTTTCTCTAATTTAACCGACCTCGTATCTTTTACCATTTCGGAGATAGCAATAGTGGTATCACCTATTTTAGACACCCTGTATAGAGGAAGTATGATTTTAGCAGGAAAGTTAAAACACTGGAATTCCAAGTTTCTTATACCAGCGCAGAGTTTTTCTCACGACTGGATAATAAGCCGATAGCTGGTCTTGATGGTCAATGCCGCCCATGTTTTTATTATTTCTAATTGTGGGTAAAGGTTTTTCCTTTTTTCGCCCTCTGCAGTTCTGTACAACGATCATTTCATTTTTGAGCTCACTTGAAATGTATCTGACATCTCTTTTGTCCTTCCATTTACCGATCATAGTCCCATTCAAATACTTTGCTTTAGTTCGAGCTGGAAATATTGGTAAATCATAAAATATAAGTAGATATATCAGTCAGAGAAAACCAAACTCACCCTTCATGAATTTCGCAGCCACAACATCTTTGGGAGCACCTTTTCTGTCTGCACGTAGAGTTTTAGTCAAGTGGTAACTATTGTAATAGTTATCTATATAAAGAGAGTGACATTGCTTTAGTTTTTCTTAAAATGTAGGACAACTTTTTCCGCGAGACCTTTGCCTTCAATATCGTCTAGTTGTCCAATATATAACGCAAAGTTTAAAATCATTCAGGCTGGTTCAGTTAAATTGAGCACTCTTTTTATTTTTATTCCACAAATGAGCATGAAATATATAGAATTATTTATGGGTTTAAATAAGGCATGCAGAGATATTTACAATATAAATGCAGAACTTTTGAAATTAACTATTAATTTTATTACTGAACCAATAACACATCTTGTAAACAGATTGACAGTGAAATATTCCGATCCCAAAAAAAAAAACAGTGATGATCCGGCCGATTTTAGACATATCTCTGTTATAAGTACCTGTCATTGGAAACATTTTTGAAGTACTGTTAAAGAATAAGCTGATGAAATATTTTAAAACGCGTAAACTACTCAATCCGTCGCAGTTTGGTTATCGAGCAGCTAATTCTACACATGATGCAATACGTAACGTCATTACGAATATTTCAGAGGCGTTTGAAGAGTGAAACTATTGTGAGGCTGGTTTTTATGATTTGTCGAAAGCTTTCGACGCTTTAAAAAAAATGGAATATTACGGGATTCGGGACAGTTCGCTTTTGCGTTGTGAAGGTTAACAACGTCTTTTCTAAGAGTTTCGTCTTAAGACAAGGAGTACCCCACGGTTCCGTCTTGGGCCCTCTATTCTTTATGATAAACCTTTCTTTCTTTCTTCAATTTACGCCGAGGATACAACCCTCGTATACCGGTCTAGCTCTGGAGCTCAACTATCCAAGAAATAATAATTAGGACTGAAACTGCGCTAAAAGAACGAATATTCGCAAATTTCTTGACACTTAGCCCCGATAAAACCCGTATTATATCATATATTATAACTATTTGAAATATTTAACTATTTCTTTGCATTTATTTCGAAAAAATAAAATGTGTTAAAGTCGATAATAATAGTAAGACAGCCCATTTTCAGTAATACGATAAAATTGAGTACCTACATAATATAAGGCAAATTAAAAACTGTAAGAACATTAGCCTCTAGGATCAAACGTAACCCCTACTTTTAAAACTACCTTTCGTTCTAAAATAATAGTAAAAAATAGTTGAGCTACGAGGAACAGAACACGTGAAACTGCAGCAAAATTCGTATACATTTTCTTATCCTCCAGTGCATACAAGACGTATAAAAACTACCTATAAAAATAAAGAAAAATTAAATAGTTTGGCAAACATTTCGATATCGTTCTCTAGGGCTGATTTTAGACAATCGGTAAAGCCGTCGTTATACTGATGGTATTATTGACCACTTAAGACCTAGAGCGAATATATTGGGTAATGGTATCCTTGATATCTGACTGATACTTCTGTAGTTTCAATAAATAATGATAATATTTAGTGCTCGTTTTAAGGCCGCTTAACGTTAGCACTACAGCTTCGTGTTTAAATATTATAAGCTTCTAGGTTGGTTGTATAGGCGATGGAATTACTTTATTTAAACTGCATCATATTATGAGTTACAATTAAAAATTGAAAAAAAATAGAATTTTCTGCATTTATATATATGTTTGCATGCATAAAATGTTTCTTTATATAATATATTTTCCTACTTTTTAAATATGGCGAAAGATGGCAAGAAATCATAATTAA
Source organism: Philopedon plagiatum (assembly GCA_963971165.1). Lineage (NCBI taxonomy): Eukaryota > Metazoa > Arthropoda > Insecta > Coleoptera > Curculionidae > Philopedon > Philopedon plagiatum. The sequence continues at coordinate 40,814,343 of OZ020196.1, read as the reverse complement.
AAATAATATAAATTAATTAGTTGCCTAACTACAAATGAACCTAAAAATATACCGTCATAATATAATTAATATTGGCAAATTTTCGACCATAATGCTTTATTAGTTACAAAATTGAAAAATAAAAATATAGAATTTCCTTCCTTTAAATGTTTTCACCTTAATATATTGTTTTTCTTTTCTTTACAGAAGAAATATCAGAATTATTCATAAGTTCTTAACGACTTATTAACAATGACAATAAGAAAACATGTTAAAACATAACTGATCAACTAGAAGACCTTAATTTAAACCAGTACTAAATCTCAGATCTTCTTAGTGAATCTGAACGTAGTTGTTTAACTGCTAGTGAACCTGTAAATATAGCGCCATCATATGCTTAGGTTTCTATTAAGCAGCGACTTAGAACTATGGAAGTAATTTAAAAATGTAGCAATATCAAAAAGGAATTGAAAGTCGCTACAGCCTGTTAGGCAACATGTGTAATAAATCACAAACATATATAAACCTTGTTATACTTGATCGTTGACTTATAGGCCACGAAACCCAGCTTTGATTTATTTTTCTGCCATTTTAACATGTTTGTTTATCCATGCCGTTGATTTGGCGTGTTCTGGGTGAATTATTTATTAAAGTGGCGTTACAGAAACAAGATTAAATTAAAATAAAATACGGGAAAATAATATATAGGTATACACCTAAGTATATAAATTGAATTTATTTAATTTGGAAAAATATAAATTTAATTTAAAATTATTTAGGCATTAAATTTTATGTTGATCACTGACTGCATAATTGGGTAGAAAAAGGTACAGCAGGTTGAGGTTTGTATTATTCTCTTTACAGCGAGCAATAATAATTAGGCTTATTGTGATCCTTATTGTAATGAACCTAATTCGGAAGATTTGTTATATTCATTAGGCCAAACAATCCTTTCACTAGCTGTCTCATGACGTCTCTCATTGTATATCTAGATCCTCAGAAATTACCTGAAAAAGCAATATAAGATAACCCAAATAAAACTTGTGTAACTCTCAAGATTTTCTATTGGATTCCCCTGATTATTCCTAAACACAGGTAGTCATCCATTATTTATGTAAATTGTTGAGTTCACTAGTTGTTATCGGAGAGAGATACTCTGCATGTAGGATGGAGCAGTTTTAACTGCATTCATTACCATAGATTTAACAAAGTACTAGTAAGATAGGGAACTGTAAAGGAAATCACTTTTTCATTTTCATATTACAATATACCATACATTAACCTACATCTAATCATCACATCTAAATGTATGAATGAAAGTTACTTGTCAGGGGTACATATAAATATGCAAAAATTGAGAATAAATTCTCTAACCACCTGAAAATTCCTTATACAATAAGGATTTCAACAAATAATGGTAAAATAGCTATTCTCCGGGCTATATGCCCCTCCGAGCGCTGAATTACATATCAAAATTTGCCGTACTTTCTTTTAACACAGTTAGATAAGAAAATACTAATGTTTCGAATGCAAGAAACTACCAGGAAGAAGGAAGCTTTTTCTTTAGTTAGAATGTCGTCACCTGCAGACCGGTTTCGAACTCGTTGGTTCTCATCAGTACAGGATAGACGAACATACCAACCTTCCGAAAAAGTAATCCCTTAAAGCTACAACTGTCGTACTGTATAAGCAGTGAGACACAGGCAGCGCCATCCATTAGCAGTTTCAAGCATTCCGAGTAGAGGTTACCGTCAGGTAAAATTTTCAAACGTATGAATGAAAGTTACTTGTCAGGGGTACATATAAATATGCAAAAATTGAGAATAAATTCTCTAACCACCTGAAAATTCCTTATACAATAAGCATTTCAACACATAATGGTAAAACAGCTATTCTCCGGGCTATATGCCCTTGATCACACTAATTAAAAATACTGTTAAAATATATATATTTTTTTTAAATTACCACAAGTAAATACATAGTACGCATATAAGTTTCTGATATCCAGTGATTTATTTATATTACTCTGCACCACTTAAAAAAAGGTTACAGGTAATTTTTTATTCTCCAACGAGTTAATGCCGCGCATTCACTTATAATGTGAGAGGGTCTCTTCTCCTCTGTATTACCTAATACAGGGATTCATCTTGATTCAAGCCCCTTGTGTCATAAGCCTGGCTTGATTTATGTTGAGTTTAAGGACCTGCGTAGTCGATGCCTTAACTGGAAAAGCCATGTAACGTTAAAAAGGTTAAAAGTAAGTAAGTCACTTGACAACCCTTCACTGCAACTGATTCCATATTTGATCTATTGTGGTTCCGCCATGTATGTTTTTTTTTAAATATTTTTCTCATCCGCGAGCCTAATCTCGTATGTCGGTCAAGTTTTCTTTCGTTAGGAAACGCATTCACAGATTTATTTCTCAATTAAACGCGTGCTCCAATTCCGTTTCTGTAATCCCAGTCGGCCGGTCCGTCAAGCGGGCTTTTACGAGCAGTAGTGCTCCCTGTCACGTGACCTCTAGACGTCCATGATGGCTAATTTACGACGGCCGCCCACTTCCTTCGCAGGAAGTTCTTAATTTCTTCCGAAACTGTACCAGCCAAGCCTCGCCGCGTACGATGCGAAAGGAGGAAGCCAATTAAGTAATTAATGGTCGATATATGTGGTAAATGGGAAGTTATTAGGTTGTTCGGGGTAAAATTACCAAAGTTTTGTTGTGTCTGGAAATAATAGACTTTTATATGATTCAAATCAACATAAGTTTGGGAAATTTACTAATTCGTTTTATTTTTTTCTTAAATTCGCTGATTTTATTATTGGCTGTCTACATTTTAGTTTCCCAAAACCGAACTCTGATTTTATGATTAGCTTTTTGCATTTCAGTGTCCCAGAACTAGGCTAAATAAAAAATTGTCAATAGGCTTCTACACATGTTTGTGTCGAAACAAAGAGCATACAATGTTCTGCTACTGTATGACAAGAAAGCCTCTTCCCGGGTTTTCACTGTTAAGTAGCCTGGTATCCGAGAAAGCATTTGCCATATACCTTATAGCGCCTTAAACGCTACATTAGGTGCAGGTGTGGCTCCAGCATTTCAGAGTATAACTTAATTATGATTATATATGTACAAGACTTCAAAACGATAAATATAAGAAAGTTGTACAAATTTCAACTCATTTTTTAAATTTCCTTCAAAAGGATTTAAGATAATTAGGCAAACTTTTATTATTACAAAAAAGTGCTTTGTCTAATTTAGATTTTATTTTATAAATTAAACCGGTGGCGTAAGATTTTTTGTACTTACATATTCCAAATAAATTTTTGACACTCCAAATTGTTTTAAAGATCTATTGACATTTATTAATGTAGTGCGAGAAGTTATGACTGGAGTTGTACAAAATACGACAATGACTAGTGGTGTTACAGTTATTTAATGGTTTCTAATTTAATTATTTTTTTATCCCCTTTCGGGACATTTTGTAAATTATAATCTGATAAAAATTTTTGGTCAATGAATAATTTTGTTCTAACCTTAATTGCTACGGGTTAGAAAACTTAAATAAGATTCTATTCATTAGTCTACCTTAGGTTCTGATAACTTAACTACACTGTTGTAACACCACCGCACAGTGACGTGTTTTTACTAATGTCACTATATCAACTTAAAGGGCTTGGTTTCCTTGAGTCTTATCAAGTTTGTATTATCGAGAAGCTGGATTGCCTCTACGTTCACATGCAGAGCAAGTCGAAGCTCGTGACCGTGTATATTTCAAGGTTTCGGTGGAGATTATAGTTGGAAGAGTACCAAGGTGAATTAACAATATTTATCAGTACTTTATTTTGGAATCGTTGGATGACTTGAATATTGCTTCTGCTAGTAGAACCCCAAAGATGGATACCGATTTGTAAAAAAAACGAGCATTAAAAAATATATCCTTCAACGGGTTCTGGACAATACGCTGCGGACGCATGCTTGTTTGAAAGCAAATAATGGAGGACACTTTCAACATATTCTCTACTAGATAAGTATCATTATTTTTGTAACTTATCTATTAGTTTTACTTATTGATATTTAAATTATGTTGGTTAAAACTCACGCTGCTGACAAAAAGGAGTGAATTCGCAATGGCTGTTATTTTTTTTCTTGGCTTAGGAAAAGTTTTTAATTTTTTTACCCGTGTCTTGAATTACGCTTAAAACAGGAAATAAATCATCATTAAAGATTTATATTATGTCTGGCAACGTTACAACAAATTCAATTGTTTTAAGTTTTTCGCGTGCAATTTTCTGTCAAGCACCATGTCGGGCCATGTGTTCGCTCAGTCAGGTGCGTCAAACATGGACGGGTTTTAGGGTATTTTTGAAAATTTTTAAAATCTTCGGTTTAAGAAAAAAAAGTATTGGGTATGTCTATAGGCTACCCCAGGAGTCACCCATTTCAATATATGTAACCAATTCCATAACACCCTGTATAAAACCCATTTGAAATAATACTCTTCAGTGGCTTATCCTGCTGCAAGAAATGTTAGTTTTATCTTTCATTTGTCGCTGCTTTAATGAAACCAACGTAGACACAATTTGCTCTTCGTACACAGCATAAATTTTTCCATGAATTAAGTCTTTGTGGCTTTCATCAAAACGCTTCCCTTTACCAGCAACACTACGTACTTTTTATCTTAAATTTGCTTTGTCACAATATCTTTAACTGTAGACAAAGGAGTCTTCGTTAATGAAGACTTTTCTGCTGCAGCCGCATTTACATTAAACCTCCTGTTCAATAAAGAATCATACACATTTTTAACAATTTGCTTGGCATCGGGCGATAAATATTTGCTTTTTAGATTAGTACTACCGGAGGCACTACGATCAACGTCTTTCCAAGGACGCCACATTTTTTAGCACGTTCCGAATAACAAAAAATGCGATCACGGTTTACCAAAAGAATAGGAACTAAACTAAAATATTTCGAAATTATTAAAACAGGTAAAAAATACTCTATTCATACCCTTTACTAATTATAATAAAAATATCGTTACCTGCTATTTTATTAGGGCCGGCCCTGTTTATAGTTCTTGCAAATTTACCGGGTTTTATTACAGCAGGTGTCGCTGATAGTTTATTACAGGAAATAGGTCAACGAAAGCTCGAGACGCGCTTCACACAATATTTCCGAGATGGTTCCACCGAGAACCGTTATTTGAACCTACCTTACTAATAATAATAAAAGCGGAAAGAAGATCTACAATATGATTATGCTGAATTTGAACTTTCGACACCGGAAGAAAGTTCTGACATCACTAAGCTTCGAAATTAAAAAGTAATTCAAATGCCTTCCTTGTCATGTGATCCACATCTTAAATGTCGGTCGTCTTATTTATGAGGTAGTAAACTCGACCCTAATAAAAATGATTACAATCATTCCGTATTATCGAGATTTCAACTCTTTTATGGTTGGGTCCAGACTTATTCTACTCTTTACTTGGTAAATTAACACTTCAGAATTAAATATATGCATTGCTCATGGTTAATGTAAATGTAAAAAAATAGATAGATGGAACATTTTGATATATCTGGGTATATGGTGTTAAAATTAACTAGCGAACACGCGACGGATATATGTGATAAGTAGTAGATATTATTTTCGTGAAAAAAAATTATATATATATATATATATATATATATATATATATATATATATATATATATATATATATATATATATATATATATATATATATATATATATATATATATATAGATATGATAAAGGGGTTTAACGTCCGAAATAAGATGAGAAAGGAAAATCGTGGCTAATCGGACAAAACCAGTAAATTACGTTCTTGCATTAAAGTACGGGGAGTCCAAGATCTAATGGATAACCCCGAGCCGGTAGACAGTTAGCTTTCACCCTTGTTAGGGATCATCGAACTAACTTAACCCTTTGGCACTTTCCACACATAGTGTAAACCGCAAAACTGTGGAGAGCTGGAGTGATGCTCAAAATCGGTACCGGGTACCGGGAGTCATGTTTCCGTACGTATTATTGTTTTACTGGCTGCCTACAGTAGCAGCTTTACTCCAGTAAGATTCGTTCTTGTATTTCAGTGACTTCCCATAGATGGCGCTCACGTGTATTGTGTACCGTCTTTATCCAAGGCGAACGACATAATATGCGAGAGTGCTATTTTAACTGTAAAATATTTGTTTGAGAATTTCATTCGCCAGTCAAAATCGACATTTTTAACAATAAAATATGGGTATTTTATGGTTTGTTACCGTAGCTATATTCATTGTTGAAAAAAGTTATCGCGGCAATTTTTCTGCGAAAAAAATCGCCCGGATAATTTTTCTGCCAATGCCATATTCAGAAAAACACCAAATATTTCATTTCAGGTGGTATATGACAATATGACACCAACTAGTTTTTTGTGACAACGACGTGGAAGTTTCACCTATACGGAGTGTCGCAAATTTGGTTTATGAAATTCTCCCTCGAATATAACGCTTCGATTGAAAATTGTGGGCAATTTTTGGACAAACTCATGCGGTTTAGAGCAAGCAAAAGCATTCGTGCACTACGTGAACTCACGCTTTTTTTGGTTCAAACCGCATTCATGCGGAAAAGAAGGTCAAGATGGCGGCAAGTAATGACCATGAAAATTATGGTGCTGCGAAAATGTGGTAGCGGTAGTCCAAAAATATGTACAAGTTGTTCCCGCCGCTAGGAGTGGTGTTGCATGTGTTAAGTGTGATACTAATAGAATGTGTAGCTTGGTTACTAAATTATCCAGAGAATATGCAAACTTCGACATATTCAATATATCGTTGACTCAGTTTAAAAACTTTTTAAGGCGCTATCTTTAGTGGCTCGGATTTTGTTTGTTTACTTTAATATTGTTATATTTTATTCGTGTGACTGAATTTTAAATTTACCAGATTTAATAATTTTCTGGTATCTATTTATTGTAAAGTGTAAAAAGGTTACCTAATCCGTTAATAAAATATTTATTTATTATTTTATTTTCCCAAATATTTCCGATAATTTTCAATGCATTTGTTGTACTCGTATTATATAAAATATGATAATTTCTTGTTGATGTCAGTCCATGAGAAAATTTTGTTCTTACAGAATCAATTATGTATTTAATTTCTGACTCGTATTTCATAAATACACCATATCAATCACCCTTTAATTAAATTTTTCGTTTTATTTACAGCTAACAAAAAATTCTTAAGAATCTCGCTCACGAAAATGAAAAATATCGTTTCTTTGCAATAAATTTCCTCTGGACATTTTTCTTGGCCATCGCCATCGCGTCAATGCTGTCGTGAAAATGGAAGGATTTTGTCCCGTTTTCGTCCGTTTCATAATAGTTTGATTCAGTGGTGTGTGAAAAGATAAGAGCGCGCCCTGCGGTCACTAAAAGCGTTCCCGAGCGGCCTGCTATAATTTGGAGGGAACGAGAGAGGACAAAATGGAATAAAGAGGTGATGTATGGGAACGCCGCTCAAATGTTTTCTTGGGACAGTATATTCCATTTTGCTAAAAATACAGACATTTTTGTAGGGTAAATTTTGATTTATATCTAGAAAGGCGTTAAGGACTAAATAATTTTGAGTTATGTTCTGCCGTACATTAAAATATTCTTTTCACTTATATATAGTGAATGGATTATTATAATATTTTTTAAACAAGTAGGTAAAATAGGTATTTGATGCCATTAATAATATAAGTGGGAATTTATTTCCCTAAACACAAAAGAAAAAACGACGCGATTTTATGCTAAAAATTCCTGAATCCTTAAATCTTGAAAAAAATGAATGTGCTAATTCGTACTGTTCTTCAGCTCCTCCGCTAACAAGGCCAAACAAGTAGCACTTGCTGGTTCGATATCAATTTTACCTTTTCAAATAGGGTTAAATAATCTCCTCTTGTGCAGTCGGTTAAAAATAGAATGAACAAACGTAGTACGGAACACATTTTTTGTTTATTACTAAGTGATATATTATTTACTTTTATTGAACCCACCATATTTGTTGTTAATAGAGGCTAGCAAGAAAATTTATGTTTTTCTAACAAAATTTTGGGTTTTAAAAGGTGAAAACGTTACAACCCTTTATTTACTTTTTCACGGAAATCGCAATCCTACGGGCATAGACACCATTTAGACACCGTTAAAACTTCTTGTCCTAAAGTGATAATATTTTGCAAATTTTATTGTAAGCACTGTAGTTTTAGACATTTCTTATTATTTTAGAAAGTATGACATGTCCTTTATCTAATCTTGCACAATAATAGGAAGTATGGCATATCTTTTCTCTTAGAGTTGCACAATATTAGGAAGTATGACATGTCTGTCCTCTCGTAGATTTTAATTTTATTAAGGTTGTCTGTGATATAGTCGTCAAGTGAGGTGTTTCTAGGTGTACAAATATGTAAAAACAAGTTTTCTAGAAGCATTTTGTAAATTTTATTGTAAGCACTGTAGTTTATGTTAGACAGTTCTTATTATTTTAGAAAGTATGACATTCCCTTTATCCAATTTTGCATAATAATAGGAAGTATGGCATACCTTTTCCCTCACAGTTGCACAATATTAGGAAGTATGGCATGTCTGTTCTCTAATAGATTTTAATTTTATTAAGGTTGTCTGTGGTATAGTCGTGAAGTGAGGTGTTTATAGGTGTTACAAATATATAAAAAACAAGTTTTATAAAAACATTTTGCGAATTTTATTGTAAGCGCTCTAGTATATATTAGACAGTTCTTATTACTTTAGAAAGTATGACATGCCCTTTATCTAATCGTGCATAATAATAGGAAGTATGCCATATCTTTTCTCTCACAGTTGCACAATATTAGGAAGTATGGCATGTCTGTTCTCTAATAGATTTTAATTTTTTTATGTTGTCTGTGGTATAGTCGTCAAGTGAGGTGTTTATAGGTGTTACAAATATATAAAAAACAAGTTTCATAAAAACATTTTGGTTACATTACAATTTGTCCTTACCTTAACATGAGTAACTACAATTCTTAGAACTTTATTGATAAAAGAAGTGATATACACGAATATAATTTGTAGTGCTATACAAATTAATATATAAATATTAAAAAAGCAATCTCCATTCTGCACCTGTTGAGTTTGTATATATAGGATCCTTTATTTTTTCTTAATCAAGAATTTTGGAAGACAAGTATGTTTATATAAAATATACATATCTCAAATACATATCTTCAAAATAATGTTGCATGGAAAGGTTGAATATCTCTGAAAATACGTCCTATAATATAATAAAGTTATAAATCTCTAATATCATTTATACAGGCAAACCAAACTTTACAAGCACGGTTAGATATTTTCTATATGGTAAAAGCACCATTTCTTAAAATCAATAAAAAACGTATTTTTTATTACCCAATTTTAGCCGCCTATTCTATTCTAAATTTTAGTTATAACATGCTTTAGGTTTAAATAGCACATACGCGATGTTGTTAAAAGATAGGTACGAATGATTTCTCCATTTTGCCAGCTAACTCATAATAAACTTTCTCTTTGTTACTTCTTTTTGGTGTCAAAAATAGGGGGATTTCGTCTCGAACACCGTGATAGTAATATTAAAGTTCAAATATTTTCACCATATTTTATTTAAATTTTTGTAGCGAATCGGGAATATACATATAACCCAAATAAATCTGAAATATATTTTTTTTAAATTCCATGCATAAATTAAATAATTGTGATGATTGTGTTTATAAATTTATTTTGGTCTTCATTAACAAATATAAAAGGTTTTCTACTGCAAATTTTCACGCGAATTTCGAAACTTGTAAAACGTGATCCCGTTGGCTGTGACGTCAAAAGTACATGGCGAATTCCAGTATCGTAGGGGCATTGAAAAATAAATAAAAATGGCATTTAATGCATATCGCCGACATTTCGTTTTCAAGATATTAGGTACCAAAGAGAGTTCTGCAAATTGCATTTTTCGACCTAAAATATTCAAAAGAATGACTTGCCATTTTCCGGTCATAACCAGTTTTACTAGAAATCTGAAGCCCGAGTCCTTTACAACCACCGAAAATTTACATTAATTTAATTCACTTTTGTGACCTGTACCCGATTTCAACGGAAATCGCACATATTTCGACTTTGGCGTTTAATAGTTCCGAAACGAAACATCCTGTATAACTGCATTTTCTACCAAAGCTAGTTGCGCCGTTTCTCTACCAACCAAAAAATTTGACTGCTCCCCCTCTGACTGATTCCGAAAGAAACAAACCTTTTTGACTTTGGGTTAAGCTTTACGTTAACATGTAGATTGACACTTAGTTTTGCTGACCTCTTGACTTCATTATTCACTAAGGACAAATGGCTGCTTTTTAAATTGTAATAAATTATACCGAAAAGTAAACAATTGTTGTAGCTAAATTATCCTAGTAATTTTCTTCAAAATACTTTTTTTTTTGGTTTATAATATCTTCCCGTATGCAATAAAAAAAATGCGTAGGTTTAATGAAGACCCCACAATTATGTCTGTTTTTTTTACATCTTCAATGATTTTATTTTTCTGAAATCTTGTATTTTTTAAGCTGTTGGTCCCAGAAAGCAAAATATCAGAACAACAGAACATGAGGAGTATTACCGAAAATTGATTGGAAAATAAGGTCAATATATCATTTAAACTCCTTTGTTTTCTGTTTTATGGTTGTAAAAAAATTGTTTACTGTTTTAAGGGTTTATTGCTTAATGTCTGAAATTTAAGAAAAAAAGTTTGTTTTAAGCTTATTAACTAGTGTAATGTTTTTGATTTAAATAATAGCTTCGAGACTAAGAGGATAGAAACCTTTTTCCAATATAGCACTTAGCATGCTTCCTAAATGGTTTATTTTCAATCAAATTTTTATGACAATTTAAATAAAATTATTCTTAGCAAGATATTAATTTTTTTTCTGATATGTTATGATAAATAGTAAAAGCTTTTGGCTGGAAAATGACTCCTACAATTTTTTAAGTATCTTAGCTTTGTAATTTTGGCACATAACCTATTTAACCTAAACACTCGTCAGTTATTCTGTTAAATAATTAAATTTATTATAAACCTGTAAAATTCGCACTAAAAATAGAATGAACAAACGTAGTACGGAAACAATTTTTATTATACACCCTTTTATCAGTTACTAAGTGATATATTTGCTTTTGTTGAGCTCAACACAACTTTTCTTAATAGAGTCTAGCAAGAAAATTTATCTTTTTGCAACAAAATCTCGAGTTTCAAAAGGTTAAACGTTACAACCCTTCATTTACGTTTTCACAACAATCACAACCCTAAGGGCGATAAACACCATTTCGAAATACTCCAAGCAAGAGGATCTTTTAGAGAGGACACCGCCAGAAAATAAATTTCCAGAAACAGGAAACCTAAGCAGAATTTTCGTTAACCCTTAAACCCAGAAACATTTTTATAGTTACCCGAAGTCAATTGTCTTGCGACCCGAATAACTAACTCAATGTTTTTTGATGTGTCACCGCTGTTTCCTTCTTTTAATGAAAAATTAAGTATTGATGAATGGTATAAGACAATTAAATCAAATCTGGTTTTAGTTAACCGGTTTAACCCTTTAGTTGCATTTTTGCTTTAGTTTTATAGAGTTGTAACTTTTGAGGGGTGTTTTTTAAAGTGTTCTTGTGATGGAAAATGAAAATCCAGGTACATAGATTATATAAAAACGTCATTTTGTCCGAGTTCCTTGTAGCTTGTTTAATTCTTATATGCAATGAAAGAAAACGTGCAAATTTCTATTTACAATTTTACAAGTTCCGCAAGCTTTAAAAAAAACTGTATATTTTTTGGTATTTTATATATTTATTGTAGATTTAGGCTGTAAAAATATTTGCAAACTTATGAGAAAACTTGTTTGTTCAGGTGCGATATTTTCTTTTAGGTTTGCTCTTGAAGTTTGAGTGTCGACTGAAAGTGAGAAAAGATTTAGTACAATAAAACAGTTGATTATGAATGCATGTAATATTTAGAATCCTGACGATTCCAAATTAATAAATATTTTCATACTTTGTGTGTGCTACCCCAAAATCCAAGTCGGAAAAGTGCTCGCATATAAGAACCTATTTATTAAAAAAGGAAAGTATTTTTTTAGCAACCAGTATTTCAGTGCCATGTAGCATCAACTATTCTGCAAGTAGTAGCAAAGATACTAGTATAGATACTTCACTTCAAGGCCGCCCAGAAAAGCCATTTGAGGAATGTTCCGAAAAAACAAAAAGACCCAAAGTAAACCCGTTTCTACAAAGTTTTAGTCCGGAACAATTGCGTTTTGAGGTTAATATGTCTACTCAGTCAACTTCATCTCCATCGTCAGTTGAAAAAAACTATGCTTGCCCCAAACCCGTGCTCTATATTTGGATCTGGACTGATCTGAATGCAAATTCGCTGTGTTAAGGTCGGTTGTAAATAGTATACATAAAGATACACTTCCTAGTTTACATAGACTGAATTTGTTTAAAAAGCATTTTTTTCCTGAATTTGCGACTGTTTCTAAAACTTTTGTTAATGTAAATGTCCTTGATATGTTAAACAAAACAGTTAGCAGTATTGCCGAACTGACCGTATTGAAAATGTAAAACCCGCAAATTTAACAGTTGTTTATAAATGGTGCATGGATGGGAGTTCAGGCCATAGTGCTTACAAACAAACATTTTTTGAAGAAAATGCTAGTGGTAAGTGTATGTTTCCATAACGTGCCACCTGTCTGAACTATAGGGGGGTTCCAGCCTCCTATAAACAGAAGCGGTAAGGTGGTAAATTTTACGGAATGCTAGGCCAGCCGCAAGTCGGGAGTGGTCGTGCGGTTCAAGTACAATAAACCGTAAAATATCAGGGCGCCAGTAACCTAAGAAAATACCCGATTCCGTCAGAGATTTAGTACCCGGTTACGAGGTACCTAAAGCTTACCAAATGTAGCAAAGTTCTTCATGTATTAGCCAAAAACAAAATGCAGACATACTTTAGTTTAAATTGAATATTTAATTTGTTGCTTTAAGTTATAGGGCACATATGTACATCGCAAAAATATATAATGAGAACCAATAAAATCAATACAACTGTGACGAATTCCGATCGATAGGGAACCTTCGCAATATTATTGCCAATAAAGGTAAAGTTGTCCCTTATCCATCGCTTAATATTATATTCAATATAAAAAAAGAATAATCAGTAGTACCATTCGTGATCACGGCCGGTTTACATAGTACCTCAGTACCAATAATTAGAAATTACCAACATAGTTAGGCATGTACCCAAAATATGCTAAATAATAAACTTAAATATGCCGCAGAACCCAAATGTCTTTTCCCTGTTTCTTTTTTCTTTTTTTTAAATACCCATTAATTACTTTACTTTACACTATTATCGAATAATACACCTGACACAATCTAATAATATTACTCTTACCGAATTATGTAAATAAATAAATATTTAATTCGAACAATACACCCCTGTCTTTATATTTTAATTAGCACATTTTTAGCTTGGATAGTTAACTGCATTAATAAATTTTTGGGGAGCGCCACAATATACATTCGGGACAGTACAGACGGAAGTTACTTGGGTGCCTGGGATGTGTTCATCAGGCACAACAAAAGAAGGTAATATTTCCTCCGATGGTAGCAGCTACGGGAAGAACCAACAGCACACCACAGTCGACACCAAACACCATAGGAAGAAGGAGTGGGACTATTACCAAAGATGAACCCCCACCAAGGTGGAACGCCTTTACAAGGTGAACTTCTGGAGAAAATAACCCCGGGAAAAACCCTAAAATGTGCGAAAAACGGTTTTACAAATTATAGAAGAGAGGTTTTAGTTTTCTTGCTCTCTTTTTGTTTTGTTTTTATTATCATATTATTATTATTATTATCATTATTACTATTATTATTATTATTATTATCATTTTCAGATAAATATTTGGTTATTCAATTTAAAAATAATCACTAGCACATTTAACCAAAACAATTACACATATTTTTTTCTCTTCATACTTACACACTATCTTGTGTGGTTATCGAGTGGTTGGTATATGTGAAGCTGGAGGGTTAAAATTCACTGAAGTAGAGGGAGGTTTTAGAAGTAGATGGTGGTTGGTTTTCCCATCTAAAAGAAAATTAATCCATCTAAGCCATTTTGCGCGCATTTCGCATGAAATAACGGGAAAACTATGAATACATTAAACAAAGAGAAAAAAAAACGTAACGACTTACTTGACTTCCACGCCGTTGACTTGGAAAATCTGCTCTTGGATCCAGCATTTCAAGCTGAGTAGTGCGTAAAACGACAAAACGAACCGAAACTCACACTACACTAATACTTTCTAGGCAATTTAACCCTTAAAACTGAAGGAGGCAAGAAAAATACCAATAGTTCCAGAAAGTAGCAGCAGCTCTCCTATCTCGAACGCGGTCAAGGAGAAAAATGGCCGATACACCGTTCCCTTCATACGGTAGTACCCAGAAAGGTACAAATGCTATGGCGGGAAAATAATCCAATCGTGAATCACCAAAGAAGACCCATCGAGTAAAATTGAATCCACCAAAACATGCAGCATCCCCAAAAATAAACGTTTACATCAATATTTTCTTGAATATCCCTAAAATAGCCGTCAATTAAGTTTTTAAATTAACGATATTTTCAAATAAATGTCAAACATTACGGTAGCCATCCATCATACCGACAGTAATATTGGAGGGGATAACAACTTTAGTATTCGCCTTTGGAATGAACGAAGTCATTGAACCGATCCTAGACAGCCGTACTGAAAACTTAAACGCAGCCAAAAGAAACGTTTAACAAAATCATGTCGATTCTTGGAATTGATCATCTATTGATTTTTCAGGCGTCGCGTCGTCGCGGTACTAAATCTGCCGGCGCAGGATCTGGTCGTACGAACTGCAGTATTCCTGTACTACCCAAGGCAGGAGTTTGCTTAGCCGGGCAATTTCAATACGATGGCGTGCTCTCCATATATGTGAAATGGCAGGACCGTAATGAATGCAAGAAATTCTTATTTAATTTTTAATACCCCAAAACTGCTAATCGTACAAATACGTCTAATCAAAAGCGTATAAAAAAATATATTATCCTAATACATGTACCAATATGCAATATATACAATATATACAGTAAATAACTCCTGGCAAATTTGGACCGTTACAAATTCCCCCCTGCTTAGAAAAGATTTTACCCAAAATCTTTAATTACGTTACTCATCGTCAGGTGGGTGTGCTTTGAGATCCTTGATATGCCAAACACCGCAATACTTGCCATTATCATTCTTTAATTCGTAAGTCCAAGGCGATAATCTTTTCGATACGGTAAATGGTCCAAGAAACTTTGGAGCCAGTTTGGCTGTAAAGAATTTCGAGGCATCCGAAAGAACGTAGTTCTTCCGCCAAACAAGTTGATTAGGCCAGAACTGCTCGTCACGTCGACGAAGATCATAAACTTTCTTGTTCTTTTCGTAAGCCAAGGTCAGTTTATTCTTAATATCTGCATACAAATTTTTAAACCCTTGAGTACGCTTCTCGTCCACCGAAGTACGATCGAAGCTTACCGGATAATCTGAATTCTCCAACTTATTAATTGTTGGTAGCTCTCGGCCAAAAACAATAAAATTTGGCGAAAACCCGGTTACTTCATGAACAGCAGAGCGAATCGCACTACCAACGCTTCCCACATACCTATCCCAATTGCGATGATTTTCGGATACATAAGAACAAATCATAGTTTTTATAACCCTATTTACTCGCTCACATGGATTTGCCTGCGGATGATAGTTCGCAGTATACTTTATATAAACTCCATATCTTTGCATAAGAGTCTTGAACTCTTTGGATCGAAATTGAACACCATTATCAACAATAATTCTGGAAGGACATCCGAAAAGTAACAGGACGTAATCTTCCATAAAACGACAAATAGCTGAAGCAATTGCGGAACGCAACGGAAATAACAAAGTAAATTTGCTGAAGCAATCCGAGACAACGAAAATGTATGAGAACCCAGAAACAGATCTAGGTAGAGGTCCCACCAAATCAGCACAAATAAGCTGGAATGGTTTAGAAATAGAGGGCTGAGAACTAAGCATAAGTCCAGCCGGTTGTTTTTGTTCCGGTTTAATGGAAATACACACACGACATCGTCGAATATACGCAGCAACATCGGCTCTCATTTTGGGCCAATACACTGTCTTGCAAAGTTGCTGGTATGTTTTAAAAACTCCCATATGATAAAGCGAACTATGCGCGTCATGAATCAATAGTTTCCTTTTCTCGGAAGGAATAACTTCTCGCCAAGAATCCCTGTCACTAGCCAATTCCGGAAACTTTGGTTTTACGTATTTGAACAGTCGCGCACCAGAAATACGAAACGTGGAGTATTTCTTTGGGAATTTCAATACTTTCTGGTAAAGTCCCTGAAACCAGGCATCTTTAACTTCCTTCAGCTGTTTCTCCTCTTCTCGACTGGATTCCAAAGTGTCAAGGATTGGAACAGTTCTAGAAAGTGTGTCCGGCACTATATGTTCTTTCCCCTTTCGATAGATAATTGTATAGTCGTACTGCTGCATACGGATAGCCCATCTCGCCAGACGACCAGTTGGATTCTTTAAATTGTTTAGCCATACTAAACTGTGATGATCGGTTATAACAGTAAATTTTGAGCCTTCCAAATACGGACGTAATTTTTCTATTGCCCATATTACAGCGAGACACTCACGCTCGGTAACAGTGTAGTGTCTTTCATTACGATTTAAAGATCGAGAACAATAAGCGATGACTTTCTCTCCATCTGGATGCTGCTGACTAAGCACGGCGCCAATGCCGAAACCGCTTGCATCACATTGTACTATAAAAGGTAGGGAAAAATCCGGACAAGTCAGTACTGGTGCGGAAACAAGACAATCCTTTAAGGCCTGAAAAGCATCTTCACAGGTGTGATCCCACTTAAATGGTTGGTTTTTCCGGGTCAGATTCGACAAAGGAGCTATTAACAAAGAAAAATTGGGGACGAAACGTCTATACCAAGAAGCTAACCCTATAATTCGGCGCACTTCAGTTACGTTAGATGGAGACGGAATTTGCAAAATAGCACTGATTTTCTCTGGATCCACGTGTAGACCATTACGATCAACGACGTAACCCAGATACTTAAGCTCTGGACGACAGAATTTGCACTTCCCTTTAGAAACGGTAAGATTGGCAGCTTTTAGACGTTTAAAAACTTCCGCCAAAACCTCCATATGTTTTTCAAAGGTAGGAGTAACAATAATTATATCGTCTAAATACACGAATACATAATCTTCCAAGGCAGGTCCTAGCACTCTATCAATAAGTCGCTGCCAGGTAGCAGGGGCATTAGATAATCCCATTGGAAGTCTACGGAACTGGAAAAGTCCACGACCAGCCACTGTAAAAGCGGTAAGGGGTCTCGACGACTCGGCTAGGGGAACCTGAAAATACGCAGATTTGATATCGAGGGATGACAAGTAACGTGCGTCTCGGAGTTTATCAAGCGTGGCTGAGATATATGGAATAGGATAGGCGTCCTTTTCCGTAACTTGGTTCAGCTTACGGTAGTCGACTACGAATCTCCAGGAGACACCATCAGATTTCCTGACAAGGAGGATTGGAGAAGACCAGGGACTACAACTAGGTTCCACGATACCCTCCTCCAAAAGTATGTCCAATTCGGCATTAATATGTGCCTGCATCACTGGAGATACTGGATAGTACCTTTGCTTTATGGGCATTGACGTTGTGCAGATATGATGTTCGACCAAGTGTGTACATCCGAGGCGATCACCCATCTCAGTAAATACCCTGCATATGAATTCCTCAAGAGTTTGAGATTGTTCAGGAGTCAGCTCGGTTCTTGGCTGTAAAGCACTACAATCAAGGGATACAGATTTTTGATAATTATCTGCGGAAAATTCCCAGCTGCCATGCCTCAGATCTGGCACAATTCCCATACGCCTCCAAAAGTCTGCGCCCAGAATCAGCGTATGATGTAATTCTGGTATAATGAGCACCCTAATGACCTTTATACGGCCTTCCACTTCCACCGGTAAAGTTAGAGAGCCGATACTCTCACACCTATCACCATTAGCAACCGTGCAGGACACTCTGTCTTGTTCATTAAGCTGAAATCCTAGCGGTTTTAATAAAGACCACCCAGGTCCACCTACTATACTTGCAGAAGCTCCGCTATCCAATAATCCACGCAGTGTCAACCCCAAAATATTGACTGACAAGTAAGGTCGCTCGTCACCTTCGGCATGGGATAATACAAAGTCCAAAATGGCTTGTTGGGAAGAATTTAACCTTGGACTACTGGTGACCGTTGAAATTCGAGACATGTCACGGTCAATTAATGTCTCCGATCCCCGTTTCCCGAATGGCCGGAACAACTAGGACAAGAACGGACAGTATACCCAAGCTTACCACATCTAAAACAATATTTGTTCTTTGGTCCTTTACACTGCGATGCTCGATGACCACTTTTCTTGCAATTCCAACATAATATTTCGGAGCACGAAACTCCACTCGCCGCACTCGTCGAAGCACCATCACTATAAACATAGGCCAAGTCTGGTTCTAACATTTTCTTATTCCTGGGAGGAGGAACAAAATTTTCAATGGCTTCTTTTCTTTCTTCTAACTGCCGACCCAAGTCAATAAGTTGCTGAACAGACTCCACTTTCACCAATCCCAACTGACTCTGATAAAATGGGGAAATGTTTTTCAGTAGAACCTTAAGTTTTCGTTGCTCTGTTACTGGACAAGTCAATCGATTAAACATGTTTATCATCGTTGCTATATATAACCCAATAGATTCCTTAGGACCCTGTGTTCTCTGTTTGATCTCATCAAAGAGGCGATCATTATAGTCGCTTGGCAGAAACTGTCTTCTTAAGTCAGCTACCAAGTCATCCCAGGACCTAACTCGATCTCTTATAGAATTATACCATATCTTGGCTTTACCAATAAATAAGTCGGATGCAGAAGCGCACAACTGAGCTTTAGATACATTTCTGAAAATACTTAATTCGAGAACATTCTCTAAGAATGAATTCAAGGACGTGGACTCACCATCATATTTAAGATTCCATAAGTAGACTGGGACCGTCTTAGGTGTATCTCTAGGTACAGGTACGCATGAGGGTTGTGGCAATATATTTCCCACTTCTTCATTATCATCCTCATTCTCTGAACTCTCTTCTTCTGAGGTAGAAGATTCCTCATCATCAACACTTGTCGAGGACAACAAATTGGCCAATTCCAGAGGACTATGAGTGTGAGAAAGACGCTTGTACTTCCTTGCTTTATGCTGTAAAGTTGAGTGAAGACCTAAAATTGACACAATTGTAGCGGACCGTTGACCTGTTTTCTCATCACTATCAGGCTTGCTACGATCTGCTCTACGATAGGCGTGCCACAGCTTAGACGATATCTTTAAAAACTGTCCACTCTCCGAAGTATCAGCAAAATTCTTTACAAGTTCTTCAATTTCTGTTATTTTATTTTTAAGAGCTTTAAAATCGGTAGCGAAGTCATAAGGATATGTGGGGTAAGTTAAAACTGATTCACTTTTTTCTAGTTTTAACAACTGACGTAAGGTCTTGCGCATCTCTGCCACAGTAGTCTCCTCAGTGACCTTTATTCCTCTAAATGTGAGTTCGTACTCAAATTCGTCTCGATCCAAACGGTTCACCTCCATTTTCATCGTCATGTTAAAGTAGTATTCCTAATTTCTCACAAATTTTAATTAACATTCTATTATTATAAGCTGTATACCAGAATAGCACTAGAGTAAACACTATCACACTAAGGCATCACTGTAGTCACACTACACTAATTTATTTTATTTTTTATTATTTTTTTTTTTTTTGTACACACACTTGTTTTTATAACTAACCCTTGTTCAATTTTCAGATAAAAAAATCGATATCACCACCGTTTAGGTAAGTATAATACGCGGGAAAAAATATACACCAAAATATTTAACGAAAAGCGGTAACTACAACTCAGTGTACTAAAATAAACGAATGGGCTCCCAAAAAAAAATGCAAAACAAATGGTTTGTAATTACTAGTTCAAAAGAGCTAGAAAACAATCCCTAGAAGCCAAAACAGGATAAGAAGGCAAAAAAATCAAAAAAGGAAAATTCCTTAAATTTAGGGAAATTTGAAAAATGGCAACACTGTACGCGTTATGGCCCCACGTTGGGCGCCAAATAAATTTTGCCACCTGTCTGAACTATAGGGGGGTTCCAGCCTCCTATAAACAGAAGCGGTAAGGTGGTAAATTTTACGGAATGCTAGGCCAGCCGCAAGTCGGGAGTGGTCGTGCGGTTCAAGTACAATAAACCGTAAAATATCAGGGCGCCAGTAACCTAAGAAAATACCCGATTCCGTCAGAGATTTAGTACCCGGTTACGAGGTACCTAAAGCTTACCAAATGTAGCAAAGTTCTTCATGTATTAGCCAAAAAAAAAAATGCAGACATACTTTAGTTTAAATTGAATATTTAATTTGTTGCTTTAAGTTATAGGGCACATATGTACATCGCAAAAATATATAATGAGAACCAATGAAATCAATACAACTGTGACGAATTCCGATCGATAGGGAACCTTCGCAATATTATTGCCAATAAAGGTAAAGTTGTCCCTTATCCATCGCTTAATATTATATTCAATATAAAAAAAGAATAATCAGTAGTACCATTCGTGATCACGGCCGGTTTACATAGTACCTCAGTACCAATAATTAGAAATTACCAACATAGTTAGGCATGTACCCAAAATAAGCTAAATAATAAACTTAAATATGCCGCAGAACCCAAATGTCTTTTCCCTGTTTTTTTTTTCTTTTTTTTAAATACCCATTAATTACTTTACTTTACACTATTATCGAATAATACACCTGACACAATCTAATAATATTACTCTTACCGAATTATGTAAATAAATAAATATTTAATTCGAACAATACACCCCTGTCTTTATATTTTAATTAGCACATTTTTAGCTTGGATAGTTAACTGCATTAATAAATTTTTGGGGAGCGCCACAATATACATTCGGGACAGTACAGACGGAAGTTACTTGGGTGCCTGGGATGTGTTCATCAGGCACAACAAAAGAAGGTAATATTTCCTCCGATGGTAGCAGCTACGGGAAGAACCAACAGCACACCACAGTCGACACCAAACACCATAGGAAGAAGGAGTGGGACTATTACCAAAGATGAACCCCCACCAAGGTGGAACGCCTTTACAAGGTGAACTTCTGGAGAAAATAACCCCGGGAAAAACCCTGAAATGTGCGAAAAACGGTTTTACAAATTATAGAAGAGAGGTTTTAGTTTTCTTGCTCTCTTTTTGTTTTGTTTTTATTATCATATTATTATTATTATTATCATTATTATTATTATTATTATTATTATTATCATTTTCAGATAAATATTTGGTTATTCAATTTAAAAATAATCACTAGCACATTTAACCAAAACAATTACACATATTTTTTTCTCTTCATACTTACACACTATCTTGTGTGGTTATCGAGTGGTTGGTATATGTGAAGCTGGAGGGTTAAAATTCACTGAAGTAGAGGGAGGTTTTAGAAGTAGATGGTGGTTGGTTTTCCCATCTAAAAGAAAATTAATCCATCTAAGCCATTTTGCGCGCATTTCGCATGAAATAACGGGAAAACTATGAATACATTAAACAAAGAGAAAAAAAAACGTAACGACTTACTTGACTTCCACGCCGTTGACTTGGAAAATCTGCTCTTGGATCCAGCATTTCAAGCTGAGTAGTGCGTAAAACGACAAAACGAACCGAAACTCACACTACACTAATACTTTCTAGGCAATTTAACCCTTAAAACTGAAGGAGGCAAGAAAAATACCAATAGTTCCAGAAAGTAGCAGCAGCTCTCCTATCTCGAACGCGGTCAAGGAGAAAAATGGCCGATACACCGTTCCCTTCATACGGTAGTACCCAGAAAGGTACAAATGCTATGGCGGGAAAATAATCCAATCGTGAATCACCAAAGAAGACCCATCGAGTAAAATTGAATCCACCAAAACATGCAGCATCCCCAAAAATAAACGTTTACATCAATATTTTCTTGAATATCCCTAAAATAGCCGTCAATTAATTTTTTAAATTAACGATATTTTCAAATAAATGTCAACATTACGGTAGCCATCCATCATACCGACAGTAATATTGGAGGGGATAACAACTTTAGTATTCGCCTTTGGAATGAACGAAGTCATTGAACCGATCCTAGACAGCCGTACTGAAAACTTAAACGCAGCCAAAAGAAACGTTTAACAAAATCATGTGGATTCTTGGAATTGATCATCTATTGATTTTTCAGTCGTCGCGTCGTCGTGGTACTAAATCTGCCGGCGCAGGATCTGGTCGTACGAACTGCAGTATTCCTGTACTACCCAAGGCAGGAGTTTGCTTAGCCGGGCAATTTTCAATACGATGGCGTGCTCTCATATACGTGAAATGGCAGGACCGTAATGAATGCAAGAAATTCTTATTTAATTTTTAATACCCCAAAACTGCTAATCGTACAAATACGTCTAATCAAAAGCGTATAAAAAAATATATTATCCTAATACATGTACCAATATGCAATATATACAATATATACAGTAAATAACTCCTGGCAAATTTGGACCGTTACAAACGTTTGTTCTTTCATGTTATTAGAAAAAATGTAGGGTCATTAATTTAGAAAAATCAGCTATCGTCGTCATTGTTGTATTGCCGACCAATAAAATTTTTACTTTCCAAAGTAAACACATTTTTGGGTGAATGAACAGTATAACAAATTTGAAAAGTATTTCAAGAATGAAGCTACAAAATAAATGTAAGTATAATGATTAGGGGAAAACTGTTTCACGTTAATTTTTAGTTTCACCTAACAATGATTGACGGCAGTGTATATAACACTGTAATAAAAACAAACCATCATCTAGTTGCTATATTTGTGGAGCAAAGCCTACCGAGATGAGTAAGACAAATTTAAGTAAGTTTATTTCAGGTTCAGAAAAATACAAGTACGGTTTTTCGACACTGCAGAGCTGGATTTGTTTTTTGGAATGTTGCTTGAAGATAGCATATCGACTTTCCTTTAAAAAATGGCGGGCAACTCCAGAGTTTAAAGAAATAACAGAACACACCAAAAAACGCATTCATGAGGAGTTTAAAAAAAAGATTGGACTAAATATAGACAAACCAAAGCCTGGCTAAGACACGGCTATACTACTAGAAAATTCTTTGAGCAATATAAAGTAGTTGCTCAAATTACAGGCCTCAGTGAGGAATTACTTTTTATGTTTCATACCATTTTAAGACTGTAAAATTGTAATGCAAATATTAATTTAGCCAGATTTAATACTCTTGTTAGGGAAACCAAAGAACTATATCTTCAAGAGCATTCGTGGTATAATATGACCGTAACAATTCATACGTGTTCATGACTACGATGTTTTTGAACTTTTTCATATTCCAATCGGTGAAATGTCCGACGAGTGCTTAGAAGCCCGACACAAAAAAATCCATAAGAAAACGAACATTGATTTAATGAATAGGCTAATTTTAACATCAGAACCATTATTAGCTATGCACAGAACAACCATATCCAAAAAACGAAAAAGCGAAGCCGATGATAACCTTAAAGAATATGTCTTGATCAACGAGGGTAAAAGAAAGCCATAATTAGCTAAAAAGATCACGAATATTCTCGAAGAGTGCGATACGGGTAAGGAATACGGAATAGGCATAATTGTTGATATTGGGCCAGGGAAATCTTCACTGGATATGCGAGAATTATACCCAGTTCCCCAAAAAGTTAAATGTTTGGGCTGGTACAGTAGGTCGGAGAATAATAATAGGTCCCTTCTTCATGCAAGAGACATTAAATGGAAAAAGATATTTGGATCTTCTGCGAAATGAAATTGTCCCTGCTCTTGCACAACTATTTCCAAATAATCGTAAGCAAGAGTTGTTACCTTATTTTACCTGTTGTATTGGTTATTTGAATATAATTTTTAGGCAATAATTAAGCACTAAATGATGCAATATGGTTTCAGCAGGATGGTGCCCCACGACACTGTGCCCACAATGTTCGGCAATATCTCGATGGTGTGTTTTTTAGAATATGGATTGGACGTAGGGGTACAATCGAGTGGCCAGCTTGGTCTCCGGACTTGACGCCCCTCGACTACTCCTTGTGGGGCCACCTCAAGAATGTTGTTTTCAAAAATAAGTCAAATCACCTGGATGATCTAAAGTTAAGGATATAAACACAATGTAGAAGAATCGAGGAAACTGACATTCTTCTAAACGTTTTGCATGTTTTGCAGTTTTGTACTATTCTCGTACTAAACATCCATATAGTGTAGCGTCTTTTACGTTTAAAGTTTGACGAAATTTTTTAAAAACTTTACTTACAGTAGATTTAGTTAATGGATTTTTGTCAGGGTATTTGTCATTAAAAATATTACAAACTTCTTGTTGCGTTGGCATTCTGTCCCCATAATCCAGTATTATTAAAATTTCAATTCTTTTGGTTTCTGTTAAATGATCCATTGTTTGTAAATAAACGAAACAGACAATGTCAGACATTTCAGGTAAACTTTCGTGTACAGGTATTTTAAGGTAAAATACAATTAAATATCGATTTTTGACCACCATTTCCTCAAAAATTGTTAACTTTAGGATATAATGTCCCCAATAAGAAATATTCAGAATTTGAAGCTGAATTCGAAAATCGAATAAAATATAGAGCGTTCCGTTAAAAAAATCCTGTCAATTTCAGGAAAACGGTAAACTTGACAGCAATGCGGAATACGTGTACAAAATTTCATAAAAATTGGATGAACGGTTTGCAAGATATTTCAAAGTTTCCATATTTTTGTTACACAGTGCAATGTCGTTTACACGACAGTAAGACGAACGCAGTTCTTTATACAGCATCGTTTATAAATAATAATTTGTATGCATTACATTTTCCGTTGGAGTCAGTTAATTTATTATTTCTTTTTTAGATACTTTCAGTACAAGAAAAATAATCTATTAAATAAATATTTTATGCCATAAAATAATCCAGAAATTGAGCATTCCAAATTGTGGCTTTTTCAAAAACGGTATTAGTTTACTTTTTCCTTAGATAACAGTAAAAATGATCAATCATTGTAACATATTATTGTAGAACACATCGAGCAAAAAAGAACTTTGCAAAAAAAGTTTTGACAAAGAAGAATAAGTTAAAGTACGTATAATTTCCTAGGAGAAAAGAAGCTTAGAAGCTAAAATAAACTTTTAAATCACGTTGATGTAAACATTTGAGGCATGCAACAACAAAACAACAACACACAAACAAAAAATAAACTTGGACGTGAATATGGAATCTTTCTTAATCCGTCTAAGCAGATCGAGTTGAGAGCCGAGACGCCAGGAATAGCAAACACGCTAAATAGCAAGAAATGGAAAACCGTTTGTTTGCTACTTGAATCTGCCCCGCTCCTTAGAGCGCAAATTGCATTACTTAATACGAGGATTAAATCCAGTTAAATTTCATGTCTATAACATTCAGAAACCAACAAGCTCATCTTCGCTTGTCGCAGAATGTTTGAATCAGAATTTAAGCCCCTTTAAATAGATGCGTAGTGTTAAAAAACATAAGCCGCAAGAATGTTCAAAATAGTATCAAGCGTTATAGAAAGAAAACGCCGAATAAAGTAAACTTCACCTCTTTTGCTGATAACAGAATTTTTAATTATTTACATACAGGCAATCACAATAAATAAAGTAGGAAAAATAAATTGGTAGGGCCTTCTGTTCACATAGACGCCTACCAGATTCTTCACGAATCAACGATTTCTATTCGCCAGCAAATTTTGACATGTGACTGCCGGCGAATAGAAATCGTCCCTGCTGGACGAATGTAGTACGCGCTTATGACACTTTATGAGAACAGCAGGCCTTAGTTACATTTTTCTCTGCTTAAACTTGCATACATTTAGAAGCCAACATAAAGGTTTATACCAACTTTCATTTTTATGCATTTGGTTTAAATTTCAGACGTCATCAAAAAAATTGTCTGCTTCTATCACGAAAACAATAACAATTTTTTTTATCTTGTGCGCGGTCATACATAAACATTTAAAATTATAATTGGAGAATGCTACCAACTTATTCGTGTTGTCCTCTACTCGTAATAGAATCTCTTTGCGTCATGATTCATGTTCTTCGCACGCAAGACCCCACAAGTTAGAAAAATTTGACCTCACCGCGTTCATCTTTATGACCCCTTGTAAAATGTTCCACTTACAAGTATTAAATACCGACAAAGAAAAATCGTTCCAATGTTTTACTTAGGTCACTAGGCCTTTCATAACAAGTCTTATGGCTCCCCATCGCTACGGTTTCGGGGATGTTAGAGACGCCTTTAATATTGATTTGTTCTGACTACTCTTTAAAGCTGACACCGAAAAATTATTTAGACAAAATACTGCCACTGAAAGACGATAAAAATTGAAAAGGATCCTGGTATCCATTTATAAAACAAAACGAAGAAGGAATAAAACAGCCCCACGAATAATAAAAACGGAACAAGGCACAGTAAAAGTAAAATAGATCATAAAATTCAACTTTGCCGTAACCGCATTTATTCTCTACGTCTAGAGCGGGCGAATAAATAAATCTGAGTTATATTCGCAATCAGCAATCATTTAAACTGATAATGTAGACCACGTTTCGAGCAATTTTATAACTCTGTTCAGTAATAGCGCCCTCCAAGATAAAATCTGGGTCCTAAATCGCGGCCATAGGCGCAACGCATAGAAGTGGGGGGCCAAGGCCAGATTTATGATTCTTTGTAGCAAGCAGAACACGTTTCGCTGGTTAATTGCGGAAAATAGAGGCAGAGCCCGACGATGAAGTGTTTTAAAGGCAGTGGCGGTTTTAAATGAGTTTAAATTTTTCAGTCCTTGAAGATGATATTTCCAGGGTGATATAGATCGATGTAAAGTCGACTGCTAAAGGATCTTTCTCCATGTTCTGAATTTAAATTATTCTTACGATTCTTATTATTTTAGTGGTTATTGATATTAAATATCAATAACCACTAAAATTAGTGGCTGGGAATTTTTCCAAAAAAGTTAAACGTGTCATTTTCGGGGTCATTTACTAAGGTCAGAAAATCTAATTTTGTCTAACAGAATAACTGATGGTAAAAAAGTAACGGGCGGGAGGAGCTATTGGCAATTTTTCAAAAAATGACACTTTCGGGTAATTAATGTCAAAAAATATAATTTTATGCAATAGATGTTAAGAAAATTAACCGGGGGGGGGGGGGGGGTGTAAAAAGGGCGATTGATAATTTGTCCACCAATTAACATTGCTGGAGGCAATTTTAACAACAATGTTAATGTGTAAACTATGTAAATCGGAAACCTTAGATCTACCAGGCAATTGGTACCATCAACAAAAATAATCCCTGGAAAACTGTACTTTTTCATTCTTGTCATCTTGGAAAAATACACCCTTGAAAAGGCCAGTTTGACCAACTGAAAACTCAATATCACCACAATGGTATGAATTTCTTAAAATATGGATGCATTCTTCAAAGTTCTTTGCCTCAGTCTTCCTGCGGTTTCCGAGATTAGCAAGGTCCGTTAATATTATTTTAAAATCTGATTCTCTAATTACGTTAAAATGATTTTTTTATTTGCCCCAGCCTTTAGGGCTTCTTGAGTAGTAAGTTTAAGTTGGACATTTTCTGGCAAATTTAGTCTAGGCTTGCTAGAAAACTGAAATAAGCTTTGGATGAAGTATGATTGTGAATTATTTGTACTCACTTTCAAGAAAATCCTAGCCTGGCACTCCTGGCAGCCTTGTCTATACGTGGAACACTTTCTTGTTGCTTTTTAATTTTTTGTCTTGAATGGTCCTTTACCTTTAACCCAGGCTAACCGCCGATAAAAGTATTTCAGAGCCGGATTAATATCGACCACAGTATTAGGATTTCGCTGCGTTTAATTGTCAATTGTTCTGCTATCACGCAACCAAAGCTCATTGTTGGTGGCTTTCTTGTAGTCCACCAAAACCCAATTAAAATTTTCATATAAATACTTTCATATTTTATAGTTGTTACGCAAAATTAAAACAACACAATATTTACATATCATTTAAAAGACGTAACTATTATTATTTTAGGTTAGAACTGCCGACTTGCGTTTTGGCCGAGAAATCTTGTACTCTGTGCCGGCGCCAGTATCCACGCATCAACATTCTGGGAACCGGAGCCGGCAGCGGAGTCACATCCTTTATATTATGGTTGCATAATTATTTTTAAAAATAAATAATTTAATATTTTGTCCCAGAACAACAGCAAAGAAATAATCATATTATGATAAACTAACAAAAATAAAAAAAATTAAATACGAAGTGTTATACACGGTCATAAAATTTAAAGAATTTCGAGAACCATTAAAATTGAATTTCTAGCTATTATATGTCCAATTTAATATATATATATATATATATATATATATATATAGATATATATATATATATATATATATATATATATATATATATATATATATATATATATATATATATATATATATATATATATATATATATATATATATATATATATATATATATATATATATATATATATATATATATATATATATATATATATATATATATATATATATATACATATATGTAATATTCATTATTTTGTTTTAGAGAAATTCCAGAGGCCATTGTAGAATCTAGACAACTCAGTAATCTTTATGAAATCTGGGCTCAAGTAACGTTACTGGAGTTGGAGGAACCCGAGGAATTTTCCTGCAAGCTGCACATTCCCCAGGCGAATTACACAACGCGTCGGGAGACCGTCTTTTATCCAGGTAAGTACAGAATAAGATGTTTTCGAAAAAAACTATCAGTTGTAGGAATCACGGGTAGTACACGCCAATATACTATGTTATTTAAAGTGCTATTTACTTTTATTTCATTACAGATTTCATTACAGATTTTCTTGTAAATGATCTATTAACGCGAAATATAAAATACAAACAACCGACGATATTTAAAATTAAGCTAAATAAAATCCTGGATAAGACACAAAACATTCCAGCATATTACTGATGCATAGGCTTGTTCGTATGAAGCTAAAATGATATTAATTAAGAACCTAATTCTACAAAGAAATAAATAAAGAACCAGACTGGATGAGCTTTCCTACAAACATTCTGAACAGGCGCTGCCAGAGAAATTTTAAAGTTGTATATCACCGTTGCTACTTATGGTACCCACGCCAAGTTCAGGTTTTTTAATAAAGTCTACTAGGAATATTGTATTATTTTCATTTTTTCTAAACAAATTTTACATCATTTTGTCGACAATTCTTAAATTTTAAGAGAAAAAAATGTGTTAGTAGAAAGCTATAGTCATTTATATTTTTTAAATTTTCTACTAACACATTTTTTTCTCTTAAAATTTAAGAATTGTCTACAAAATGATGTGAAATGTGTTTAGAAAAAATTACCTATAAGTAAAATACCTAAACGTGTTACTTTTTTTCCCAGGTGGATCAATTCAAAAATTCAACTTTTTTTCGCCAATTACAAAATATTTTTTCCTTTACCAAAACATTCCTAGTAGACTCATTATTAAAAAACCTGAAGTTGGCGTGGGTCCCATAATTGGCAACAGAGATGTACAACTTTCAAATTTCACGGGCCGCGCCTGGTTCTGAATATAACATCAGCTCCTAATTAATCGAGTCTTTATTAACCAGAGAAGCAATCCCACTTCATCGGGTACCAGGATAAAATCGTTTATTAATGGGAAGAAATGAGGAGCAACAAATCAAGTCGCATTATGTCCACTCTGCAAAGTGGTTCCGCCATGGGTCATAAATCCAGTAAACTCAGTCGACTAACGTAAATTAATTTACACATTTTAATAGACCAATAAACAAAATGCCCGAGGATATAAATTTGTGACGTATTTGTTTTAATTATCAATTATCACTTACTTCTGGACCTCGGAAATGAACGCATTGTCACGTTGTAATCGCCGTTATCAGTGACTCATCCGCAATGTATTTTTGTCTTGGTAAATTCTCGAAATTCTGTTATTTATGTATTGTTCTTATGAAATGGAGATAAGAACGAGGTATGTTTATTATATTTTATCATATTTTGTAATTTGTTGTTGCTTACTGTTTATAATATTATTTGCCTGAAGCGCCACACATGATTTGTTGTATATTTTCACCTTTAATTTGGCTTCACGTGGAACTACAAAAAATTACAAGCATTTTCATGCATTCATACTTACTTTAAAATAAACATATAACTGTATATTTTAAGAATATTTAGTTTTGATCTGCTCATTCTTGCTCCCCCGGGTTCTAAAAAGCCTGTACGCCTGCGCTTACCTAACTTTATAAACTTTATTTTCGGACGGTAGTAAATTGGACGCAAAAATAATCCCTACCTGGATTTCTAAAAGGGTCTGTGATCATAACATGTAAATTGGACGCAGGCCTTTCTTTAAGCACCTGCCTGCTTGAGATAATTACTTAACAATTACTACTTAGATATACCTAAATACTCCGAAATTTAATTTACTTTACTTGCTTAGGTCAATTTGTTTTATAGTTTAGTTTATTTCTACTTTTGATAGCGCATAGAAAAAGTGGAAAATGCCCGTGTCTGTAATCAAAAGCGAATGTGGGAAAGATTTGTTTTTATACGAAAACTGCAAGTGTTGAAAGTGTTACAATTCATGGACTCAAAAATGGCCAAACCTACTTTAGTTTTTTGTTTGTTACCGAGTAAGACTAGTGAATCTTATAAAACGTGTTTCTCTTTACTAAAATGTAAAATTTATGAAAAGTATCGTCTTATGTTCAATCAAAAATAAGTTTTTGTTAATTTTGTAAGGGCCATCCATGTAGCATTACTGTATGTTTGGCCAGATGTTTAAATTAGTGGTTGCCGATTTCACTTACAGCAAGCATGGTATAGAAAGATAAAATCAATCGGCTTCATCCGATTTTTATGAAATTGTGTACATTTAGGTCCTAACTTACTCCCAATCCAATGGTGAGGTTGTCAAATTTACCGTTTTCCTGAAATCGACAGAAACTTTTTTTAAATGAAACGTTCTATATTTTATTCGATTTTCGAATTCAGTTTAAAATTATGAATACTTCTTATTGGAATCATTTTATCCTTAAGTCGGCAGTTTTTGAGAAAATGGTGGTAAAAAATCGTTATTTTATTATATTTGACCTTAAAATACCTGTACATGAAAGTTTAACTGAAATGTCTAACATGGTCAGTTTTGTTTATTTACAAAAAATGGATCATGGAACAGAAACCCAAAGAATTGAAATTTTAATTATACTGTGTTATGGGGACAGAATGCGAACGCAACAAGAAGTTTGTAATATTTTTAAGGACAAATATCCTGACAGAAATCCATTAACTAAATCTGGTGTAAGTAAAGTTTCAAAAAAAACTTAGTCATATTGGAAAGGTGAAAAACGCCATAGGCGCTCAAGGTGACTAGAGTGCAACTAGACAACTAGAGTGCAAATCAACTATTAGTTAGGATCTGATATCAAAACAACGTCGACCGTTGTGGTTGGAAAAATTCGAAAAAAACTCAATTCATCAGTTCGATTCCGGCAAGTGTCAAAATGTTCGACCAGTTATAAAAAAAAAACGCCGACAGTTTCCCTCGGAGAGAATTTGCAACACAGGTCAACAACCTTGTATTCTGATCATCGCTATAGATACGCCCATGAAGGTAGTCTAGTCTATGGCAAAATTTATATATTGCAAACCTTGTGTGATAAAATGTGTTTTACGTGCATGACCAATATTAATATAGAAAACAAGAATCTAGGAAAAACAATAGCTGAGTGCCGAATGTTTCTGTATGATGGGGTCGTCAAATTTTAAAGCCCCGTTGAATGCAAATTTATTAAAACTTTTGTGTTTTGAACTGGGTTTTGAAATTAGTCTTCCCATAAACATAAGGAGCAAGATTTCAAAAATAATTATGGGCATAACAATTAAAGTATTTGTAAAAATGCGTACTGTAGTACATATTTAAGTACTGACGTTTGTAAATACTTTTGTATCTAACAGCAATAAACTATTTGTATTTGTATTTGTATTAAGTACCTATACAGGAAAATAAATAAGAATCGTATTCCATGCAATTATTTCAGTTAGAATGCCATTGTGAAAATTTTAAATTATTAGATTATTGTTGGATTTTAGAATTAAATTTTTCTTAACAATTAAAAAATAACTTCAAACGTAAAAATGTCCTTAAGAATCAAAATTTGGTAATATCATGGCATAAATTAGGGAAAAGATATTCACGAGGTTTACGAGCGTGCGATGTATAGTTTTTTTGTGCAGTAGCAAATTGTAGTGATGGTTGAAAAAGAAAATAGAATTGAGTGAACCTCCTGATCATCCACGGAGTAGCCCATTTCAATATATTAATTCAACTGCATGTTAATTAGATAAAAAAAGGTAAATAATACTGTCACATTTTTCCTTAATCTTAATTTGGTTTTTAATTTTCGTTTCTTATACGGTCAGACACAGGCACGTTCCTAGTAATTGGTCTTTTTCCATTTGTACGACGTTCCGCGTTATTCGCAAACAACAGAAGACTTTAATCACAATAAAGCTCCCTGTTGGGGACCGACTCGACGTGTTGCCGGACCATGTATCACATCTTACGGAGATGAAAGTTTAAAGTGGCGTAATTCACTGGGGAAGAAGACAAAGGAAAGGGAACATGGCTGGCGGTAGCAGGAAATGGAGAGATTTATAAATCCTATGTACTTAGATAACATATTTTCTTTATAAAAAGGACATTAGTTTCTAGAAAAGCTTAATACTCACAAATAGCACACAATTTTAGTTTTATTACTGGCATATTATGCTAAATTCTTATTGAGTTTTCATTTGTTTTCACATAGTGGAAATTCGTATATTTGATGTAGGTACGCCTAGAGATTAAAGGTGCTCTGAATTTGACTAATCGCATCTTTTTTGATTTTTTCTGGGGCTTTTACAATCTCTTGAGAGATGGGACAAAAATGTGATTACTTCTTTAATTTTTTATTTCTTAAAACTGTAACTAAATTCTATGATTGGGTTTTAAAACCATTTTGAGATTTGTAAACTATGGTCTATCCAATTTAAATTAAGAATAATAACAGAAACCCATTGTACATTGGATAAATAAACTATATCTCTCTTTCATCTTCCCTTCCTCCCATTTTTTCTCTGTCATTTTCTTTCTCTCCCATATTTTAAAATTTTGAATGTCAATAAAAGTAAGGTTATGAAAAACATTAAGGTGACATATTTCGATCCCGTCCCATGAGTTGTTTTTGTGGCGTAAAAAAGGTGTGCACTAATCCTGTAGCTAACTTACAAGTTAGCTAGCCTCGGGTGCTACTATGTTCACAGCGGCTGGCGATATTCTTGTCTCTAATAACATTTTCCCCGTCATCAGTTAATTGTTTTTCTGTTTGGTAATCCTGTGACTGAAAGGCGATATCACCAGCAAACGTGAAGGTAGTAGAACCCCTGAACGAATTATAAAAAAAAAATTGAGGTCATACCAACAGATATAAGTTAGCGTGTCATAGAGCATTTCAGACTAAATTTGAAAGTGATATTAGGACTGACTTTTTCTCTTAAAAAATAAATTTCTCTAATATGAATTTTTATTCTTCAAAAAGAATTAATTCTTGTTGAAAATATTTAAAGCTCTAACAATTATTTTTCAAATATATGCAACATGTTGGGACACCCTGTTAAGTGAACTTTGCTTCAACGTTCTGTACATTTTTTCGCTGTTCAAGTATACCATAAAATAAGTCGTTTCACAGATGGTTCATAATATCGAATATCAAGACAATTTCCTCTCTGTACGAGTCATATCTTATTTCGTCTTAGACAACCAATAACTTGATAAGCTCTGTGTAATAGAAGTGGCAAGCAGAAATCGGTTTAGACAGAAATCAACTCTGCAGTGAACTCTAAGATTATGAATATAACACGATCACTTGATTATAAAAGTTTTCGTGATTGTACTTTGTTTATTTTATAATATTGCAATTATTGTTAGATTGGAATCAGGCTAGGCAAAAAAGATAAAACAAAATAGTCAAATTATATTACTTAACTACCTCTCAAAAATCACATTTATAGATGGTTACACAATTTTATCTGTGTCTAATCTTTTAACTTTTCATTTAAGAAATGTCTTTTTAGATTTCGAATTAAACGAATTATTTTTCATAAATTAGTTCACTGCGACGGTCTTCGTTCTTTAAAAGCCCAGAGCACGGCGATCTGCGCTACGACCGACATTTGCCAATTACTCGATCTCGTTTTAACAGACGGCGCTATATCCGTGCCCTTAAATTCGTATTCTAATCGGCTATAGATAGGTGCTGCCTTCAAAAACCGCTATAGCGTCCTTATAAATATTTTGTCCACCTTCATCGTGCTGTTATGGACCGTCTACAAGGGAAATATTATGCTGATTGAGTCAAGTATTTTTTTTATCAGTTTTACAATTAGTAAAAACCGAAAATAATCTAAAGTATTTTTATTTCCACAGACACATTTAACCAAAAATGTGTATTTTAATTTAATAGCAATTTCCTTACTTAATATGGGAAAATATGGATCACAAAATAATTATTATGACACCCTATAGTACGTTATTAATCGGATGAGCATTATTCCTAGCTTAAACTTTATGCTGCAAAAAAAGTTAAAAATTAAACCGAAAAACACTAATTGAGCACAATTACACAGCATTTTAAAACTATAACCAAAATTCTTCCATTACAGCATTTGTCAAAAAAAAATTATTCTGTTTCACATAGCACATTCAGAAAGGTGTTATTCGCCCTTTTAAAGTCAATAAAATTATCGTAACTTGCCGAATTTTTTGAAAAGATCCCATAAATGGGTTTGTCTAAAGTCGAGATGTATCTAAATCGCTTTCTTGCACCCGCGAACGTATATAATAAGTAAATACTCTTCGCGTTAAATTTAATTTAGTTTTCAACCCTATTAGGCTAATTTAAGAAACACTATACTAAAAGCACAAACTAGATAAAACTGATTGTGAGCCAAATATTAGTTAACATCGATGAAACCCATTTTCTAGGTAGCGAAACAGAAATAAACTACATTATTATTTAAAACTAACTTCTAGTATTCTAAAGAAAAAAATTAATATTGATAACATTCATAATATGAACGCGTGTTTGTATGGTTGCCTATGCAGTTGAGTACGTTAAAATAAGCAAAATCAGAAGGGGGTAAAATTATTTCAGACATTTAGATATTTCAGTCGCAGGAAGTTTGTTTTTGTTTCATATAAATGCGAATTGCAAAATTAGTGAGAAAACAATAAACGATTAATTTGCTGAATGCTGCTATTATTTCCACACAACTTTTTTCCTATCTCTTGTGCAAGAATAATAACTAGTAGTAGTTTTTTGGGTTGCCTATCTACGCCTATCTATGCTACGTCAGGGGCAAAATTATTTGAAACAATTAGATAATAATATGTCAAATAACTTGGCGGACGGCAAGAGAAACGGAAGGTTCTCTTACATTGGCGATACAACTTGCTCTGTAACTCTAAACTGAAGAACATAGAGCAATAGACGCTATCGGGCGATTTTGGATCAGTAGGTTGCTGCACGATGACGAACGATATGGAGCAACATTGGCGGTCAACATTTACATAAAATCAGTTTTCTTCAAAAAACTTTCTTATATTGTATTTGTTTGATGTTTGTGTTATAATTTCTTTTATCAGTTTGGTTGATTCAGTTAAATTCGTTTTATTACCTGTTCTGCAACAATGTAACTACCCATTTTATGCTTTCAATATAATATGACAAATAAGGACTGAGAACCTTTCAGATGTAATAAGGTGTAGGAGTATAGTTTAAACTTGCATTTCTTGTCAAACGTTTGACATAAAAGTATTGCCAGCATAATTTAAATATGTAGGGTAATGTTAACAACTTAATTTGCCATCTTAAGTTGACATTTGTTACAGAAAAAAAGTGATGAGGCTTTTTTATCCTACACGATAAGCGAAGTTGACCTTATTCTGGCCGCTACGAGTGCTTTATTCATGAATTTATGAGAAAAAAAGAAGTATGGAACACTTGGCAATTTGAAACCAATTGGCTCTACATTGTCAAAATAATCAGCGCATGTTGATCTATATTCCTTCACTAGGTCTGACGAAGCTGGAAAACTAATTGCCTAATTGTAAGAGCACTTTATTAAACATGCTTTTAGTACAAACTTAGTCGTATTATTTTTATACTTAAGTTTGACTTATATTTATTAAAATCAATCCATCCATAATGTATATTTTTATGATTTACGCATAAAAGTCCTTTTAAAATGGTTTAAAATATTTTTGTTTATCATAAAACAACTTAAATAAGTTTAAAAATATCAGAGAGTCCTACGCAAATATATAACTTCGTATTTTCCGTAAATTTCGTCAATGAAAAAAGTTTAAACCTAATTTGTCTCATTTAAATTCCTTCCGGAATTCCCTCGTGTCCTCAGCCACATCGTTTAGCCGTGCCACCAAACGCCAGCACAAAAAGCAGAAAATTATTTAGGAATTTGTACCCAAGATTTTTGCTTCACTTCGAGGTTTTCCCTTGCCGCAAGCCTGAATTCTCCCGTGGGAAATCTCGACCATTTCGCGATGATTAATATTTGGGTCAAATTACTCACTCTGACCTATTACGGTCATTATTTTAGGCCGTTAAGGTAGACGGAGCGGCATTAATTTCATAAGGAATAAGTGAAATAGTATCAAATTCGTCGACCCCCGAGAATATGTTAATATCAGTGTGCTGCGTATAAGAAGAATTAAATGTCAAGGCGGTAATAAAAAACACTTAATAAACAGTGCTTATAAGATTATGAGATAATAAATAATCAACATATTATTATTTTAGTTCTGCGTTTCATTAAAAACACTACCTGCTTTCCAAAATCCTTTAGCATTTGTTCGGAAACGATTCTTTTCGGGACTTAATGCCAGGCTAAATTTTTAATATTGTATAATGGCTTTTTCATTGCAGTAAACTAAGTTTTATGGATCGTAACCCTATGTGTAGGTTAAATTTACCATATAGATTCCGTAAACTGACTTTCCACAATTGGTATTTTAAGCAAATTATTTTGTTAAAATAACTTTCTTTATAGGTACGTATAATTTACAATTCAGTTTCTTTAAATTTACTGTTAATGCATACTATGTTAAAAATTATTGAAAGGTTTAGAGGTAATTAAAGTTAAGAAAATCGATGAATTTAAATAATCGAGTTATCGGTAGTCGAGTGATTTCAATAATCGAGTGATCCCTCGAGTGAACTTTAATGTAAACTTTGATATCGGCGCCATTTAAAAGTACAAATAATAAGAATGTGTCATGGTAATGCATAAATAATTAATAGGAAGATTTCAAAGTTAAGAACTCCGGTGTACAAGTTACTTAAATTTAAACAATTAAGTTTATTATTAAGCTCACTAATAATAAATTAAAGAAAATATTATTTCATACTATTCAGTGCTTTCTGGAAGTCGGTTTACTTTCTTTTGAAAACTGAATATTGAATGACTGAGTATTCTTTGGGATTCAAAGAATTACGAAAATATTGTTCATTGATCTTGATGATGAAGTATTTTATTTTTTGAGTCTACGGTGATGAAATAACATTTTTGAACCTAAAAATATTTTATCAAAAAATGGCATTACTTGTGCAATTATTGAAAATGTAATCGTTAATTTTGTTAGCGGCACGTGTCTGTATAGTAAAGACTGTTATACCTCACATGTTTTCAAAAACAGAAGGAAAAAAACAGATACCTACATTTATTTTAAATATCTGAAATTAAACTTTTTTTATTCAAGCTCTCGAGACCATTTCCTTCAGATACACATCTTTTGTTTTCATTCGGGCGTTCCATACAAAAACAGACGTCCCGTCACTAAAATAGAAATAAAAGTCAGAGGAGCTTTTAAAATTTGAATGTTTTTGTTTTAAATAACTCGGATATTATTTTTTCCTTTCTACTTTTGTGAACTTCATAATAAAAAAATATATATTTTAAGACTTTCTAAATACATACGCCAATTTATAATATTAAGTTATAGATAGTTATAATAGAACCAAACTTATTCTAGTAATACGTTCCAATAATACGTTCCAATGTGAAAACCATTTTGAAATCAAGCAATTTTTTGAAATATTAAGAAAATTCATAAGGGTTCAATGATTACCTATTACTAATGACAGGACACAAACCTGTCAAAACCTAACTGGTTAAATAGAAAATATTAATTTAGACTAGTACTAAATCTTAAACCTTTTTAGTAAACCTGAACGTTGATGTTTACTGAATTATTATTCTACATTCAAAATTCAAAATTAACCCACCTCTGGGTCGTTGTAAACAATAGTCGCTAAAATGAAACAAAAATATAGCAACTACAAAACTGCAATATTAGATTATCCTCTTACATTTTCAATTTTATTTATAGCCCCTCTGATGAAACTCGGTTGCAGTTTATTCCAATTTAAACTAAAGAAGGTAAATTGTTGCCTGGAGAAAGAAAACTGCTTAAGATAAAAAGTTTTGTTCTTCTCTTTAAGAAATAATTTCATAAATAATAAGGCTAAATTTACTCTGCCTGGAGACAAATACAATTGTGTAGCACTGGGAAATAACAGAAGAGAAGAAAAAGAATATGCGCTTTTTAAAATAACGTGTTATGTGTAAAGAAATCGCTTAATTAATTTAACAAATATTTTCTCATTGAATACTTTCCAGTAGGCAATAGATCTCTGTTAAATATCAGATTAAAATTTGTCTGAAGATCGATTTCTCAAAGCTTTTAATTAAGTTAACAATTTAATTTACATCTATAGTCAGCTTTGGCTATGATGTTTAATCGCAGGTAATATAATAAGTGTATCTAATTTTTCCGAAACAAAATGAAAAAATTAGTTGATAAGCATTTTTTTAACAAATAGTATGAGCGATAGTGGCTATAAAAATTCAAGTAGAAGCCGTGAATTTTTACCACGTGCTTAAGTACCATTTACTGAAACAAAATGGCTAGCAATTTGTTTGGGAAATTTGTTTACAGAAAAAATTAGATAGGAGAACGATATTTGACAAGACTAGCTCGTAAGGAAAACATACACAACATAGGTACATGCACATACAATTTTTGTAGACATCTGCTTGTTAAATTGTGCTGCTGGTAAAAACCGAATAAATTACTGACGGAAGCTGTGAAACAATTTTTTCAGATATAATAAAGAGTGAAAATTTTGTTGAAAAAACTTTTCGATTGTTAGTATGAATGATGCAACAAAAAGTTTCCTTTCATTATCGATCGAGTACTGACGAGCAACTTGCTTCCGTCATTTGCTTCCGTCATTATTTATAGAGCAATGATGGGCAAGTTCTCGGAACCCGTCATTGCTTATTAACTAGTGATGGGCTACTTGCTGCCATACGTCATTACTTATTGAGTAGTCATTGACATTTTCTTGCAAGCCGTCACAACTTGTTGAGTAATGATGGGCAACTTCTCTATTCCGTCATTATTTGTAGAGTGATCATGTGTAAGTTCTTAGGGTCTGTCATTACTTGTCAAGTAATGATGGACTACTTGCTGCAACCCGTCATGACTTATTGTGTAGTGATTGGCATTCTCTTACTAGCCGTCACAACTTGTTGAGTAATGACGAGCAACTTCTCTATTGTGAATGAGTAATAATAGGCGAGCTTTGCAGCACTGTTCCAATTCCTTGAGTGATGCGTCAATTCTGCCCTTTAAATGCCTAGGAGCTTTCAGTTAATAACAGATTTGATATTACATACACAATAATGTGTATATATTATATGGGATGGATGGACGTTTCACAAAATGAGTCGTCAGTAAATTATCTTCATCCCAAGAGTGATATAAGATAGGTGAAGTGTAAGAAAAACAAATATGGCGGCCGACAGCAGCCACTGTGTTGTACAGAAAAAGAAAAGTAAGCTTTTCCTCACACTGCAATATGGATACCTCCCAAAGTAAAGGTTGTGATGAAGGCACCCAATCAAACCCTATCAAACTCAACCAAAAAATAAATAACCCCATCAAACCAACGCCAATCACTACAAATATTAGATAACGTACAAGCAGTACTACCAACTTTAAGTGACGAAAAGGATTAGAGAAAAATTTAATAATGTGCTACAAAAAAAATCCAGATTTGGCTGGATTAAGACAGATTTTTAAAACTAGTGCTTTTACAGATCAGTGTTTCAAGGACCATTTTAAGTATGCAAATATTATATCGTTAGATGTCGAACAGTCGTTTTCCGTACATAAACACATTTTTTAACCGCAGCGAACATGCCTCAAAAAACGACTGCGGCAACATGCGCTATGCTGGAAGTGTTTAGCCGCGCACATTCAGATGTATAATCCTAGTTACTGGGTAAGTATTTTTGTTAGTTTAATGCATGTTATCATCACTTATTACATGCAGTTGCGTATTTACCTTTCCGACGCCTATAGTCGGGCAGCGTGTTTTTGAGCTCTAATAATAACTCATCCAAACGTTGATAGACAGGAAATTTAACGTTGGCTCTACGACTTTAATGTTTATGCAAATTAAATACTGTTTATATAAAAAATGTGTAAAGTATGGTGGTAATTTTTTTTCTCAAAATACTGCACCAGGCAATACTATTAAGATGAAAATGCTTAAGCGTCATTAGAGCAACTTTATTAAAGTAGCAATTTACATTTTAAACCCTATTTAAAACTGCACCGAGACAACTTTCTTCCGGTTCATTTCAATCTTATATAAACAAAATAAATTGTAGCCCCTGGAAGGAAAACTTATTACGATAAAGAAGTTTATGTTGTTTTATTAAAATCATAATCTAATAAATGATAGCGCTAACAGGACAGAAGAACATTATATTCCGAACAATCGTGGGCTAAAAATATAATTTCATAAATTACTTAAAATATTATTTCATACTTTTCGAAGTCGTTTTGTCGAAACTAATACTTCGAAAATTTTGCTTATAATTTGATTATTTTAATTTCGTTTAAGTAAGCAAACAGGTCTACGGACTTTTGGGGCAATCACCAAACTCCAGATATCCCAAAAAACACAAACATGTCGGCATCTACATTAGGACACTTAATACAGAAAAAGTCACTGTTATGAAACTGTGCCAAAAAGAGGTTATGTTTTGCTTGGGTTTGATAACAATAATGATAATAATAATATTAGTAGTAATAATAATACAGTATACCAACGATCCATCTCGATATAGACCTATCAATCTTCCTACAATATACAAATTACTTACATCTATCATCTCCACAAAAATGTATAAATACCTAGACCAAAAAGACTGTTAGATGAAGAGCAAAAAGGGTGCTGAAAGGGGTCATGTGGGTGCAAGGAGCAGCTTGTGTGCACTGTGCTGACTGCCAACGCCAGAAAGAAAAAAAGGTGCTTATACACTGCGTACATTGACTACCGGTAGGCGTTTCATAGCATTCCACATTTGGGTAGTGTTTAAAATTATATAAAATCTCAGAGGATATATCACATTTCTAGTCCACACAATGACCAAGTGAACCACTGAATTAATATTAAAGACCTCTGAAAAAACCCTACGAGCTGGCAATATAGGAATATGAAGGGGTATTTTCCAGGGCGACGCGACACATTGAACCTACTCTAATTTTGTCTGGCCCTAATACAACTTATATCGATGCTAAATGATTAGAAATGATACCCCATTGGAGACAGTAATAACCAGATCTCCCATTTTTGGTACATGGACGACCTGAATATTTTTTCAAGCCAGTTCAGCTCTGATATATGCATGAAGTTTGTTTTCGACAAGCGCAAGATAAACAATATGGTTAAGGAAAAATGGACTCAGTACAGTGGACTTCCAGTAGAAGAACAAGGAACAATCGCGAGCTTAGACAAAGAATAACAATGCAAATATTTAGGATACCTCCAAGATCATGGTTTAGATCATAAAAGCTCCAAAACATACTTGCACAGAGTCAACGTGATTCTAGAAACAGAATTATCTGCTATAAATACGTCTCAAGCCGTATCTCAAGCCATAAACGCCTATGCCACCTTAGTTCTTACATATACGTTTGGAATCCTTGAGTGTACGGGCACAGAACTTGCGGGAATTGATAGATACACAAAAAAAAAATCAGAAAACACCGAGCTCACCACCCACACAGTGCCGTAGAAAGATTTCATTTACCCAGAACGGAAGGCGAAGCAGGTATACCAAGTGTAGCTAGCAGACGTCATAGCAAAACACAAAACTTTAGAGAATACTTCTTACGTAAACCAGCTACAAGCACAATTCACAGGCACAACCGGCCGTAGGCATAGAAGTATACCGGCAAAGCCGTGGCAACCTGATTATGTTAATAATAATAATAATAATAACAATAATAATAATAATTCTAAATATAACAATATTTATAATTATAGTAATAATTACATTTATAATAATTATCATTAAAAGTTTATTAACCCAATAACAAAAAATTGCAATTTGCAAAAGCAAATATTAGAAACCTAAAATCTGATAGGTACAATAAAGCTTCTATGGGGAGCATGAAATTCCGAGATTTTAAAACTGATAAATTTGTTATTAATAATAATTAAACAAAATTCCTTTAAATTTGTTTCTGAAGGATGCACAGGACACTAATAATTCAGTAATAGTAAATGTATTCATGTAAGATGCTACACAATACGAGAACGAACTTTAAAAAAAATCATAATGATAGTTAGTATATTTTTGCGACGTAAGTTTAAATTGGGCACGTCTCTTCTTTAGACGATCCTTTCAAGCTTCCATGCTTAAGTATTTTGTAAGAAAAGCAGGTTGCATGCACTATACGTCAGTTGTAAATATTAAACCATTTTATTTCTTTAAGTTTATTTAATTGAGTTTTATTTATTCTTTACGGCAGATATCAAAATATAGACGTATGCGTGAATTGTGAAATTTCTGTTTTCAACCAATTCTACCCATCAAGGCAAGGGCCATACACGATATCACAGTAGTTTAATGGACATAACACTAAAGATTCGCAATGCATCTTCGTAATCTTTTTGTTCTTCTTTGGTA
Organism: Philopedon plagiatum; assembly: GCA_963971165.1. Classification (NCBI taxonomy): domain Eukaryota; kingdom Metazoa; phylum Arthropoda; class Insecta; order Coleoptera; family Curculionidae; genus Philopedon; species Philopedon plagiatum. Next base: position 40,770,923 of record OZ020196.1, on the reverse strand, counting down.
GCGTCTTACATCCATTTTCGATTATACGCCTCTTTCAGCTCTGACTTCCACTTTCGACTGTTGGCGGGTGCCCGCATCCGGTTTAGTCCTGCCGATAATTTAATGTCATCATACTACCGCATGTCATACTACCGATCGATCTTGTGAAGCTATAGTTTAGGTGACAGTGTATCATCTTGTCTAATTCCTCTATTTAGTGGGACCTAATTTCTAATTGGTTCCTGTGTGGAGATGGTATTTGGATGTTGCTTTGTTGGACTTTTGTTGTAATAGTTGAATGTATCTTCTATCAATTCGGCAACTTTGCAGTGCCCTTTGAATGGCCCAGTGCTCGACTGAATCGAAGACCTTTTCGATATCTACGAAGGCTAGAGTCAGAGAAAAGTGGTACTCGTTACTCTTTTCATTTAAAAATGTGAAGTAAGTTTTCCGCTGTAGAGTAACTCTTTTTGAATCCATTTTGTAGTTGGGACTTCTTTTTTCTGGAGGACTGTCACTTTTTAAATTTTTTCGGGATTCAGAAATTTTGCCTTGTTGAAAACATTCATTCATTGAGATTATTAGTTTATCTTCCCCTTCAATTATCAAGTCAGTTGCTATATCATCTTCTCCGTGTACTTTATTGAGTTTTATACATTTCAGAGCTCTTATAATTTCTTCGATTACTGCTGGCAGTTCCTTATCTTCGTAATATTCTGGTTTAAATGATGCCAATGGAAGTATAACATTTTTAAATCTGAGTACCCTACTTTCAATTTTGCGGTGATATGTTCTTCGAATATAGTTTGTAATTCAATATCAATCTTAAATTATTTACATAGTTCTTTAAGAATATCGTTTTGGCCTAATTTTGTATCTGTATTTTGTAGAATATTCTCCTCTATATCATCACCACCGAAAAAAACGCTAATCGATTGAGTGGATTAATTTTTAAAAAAGGCGTTCTGCTTTCATTTAGTAAATTATAGGTAGTATTTACTTCGTAAGGATCAGAAGTCAGATAAAACTGCGTACCATCTACGTACATGTGACAGCTGCGATACTACAAAGTTTCTTGAAATTGGATAGTATGCACCATATAGAACAAGCTGAACAAGGCCCCAAGAATACTACCCTGAGGAGTTTCGGACACAACATCAAGGACATTTGACTTATTTCCATCAAGGAACACTTTTTCAATTATCTTTGATAAGAAAGTTGAAATAAATTTGATACAGATATTACTAAAACCTATATAATTTAAAATCGATACTAGCATTTGGCCTAATCATATCTACATATCAATTGATTTTAAAATTAATGTTCTTGAATTGTTTTTTTTTAATTTTAATACAAATGTTAATTGTACAATTATTATAAGTTTTCTAAATAAAAAGGTAAAACACGTATCTATAAAATTATGGTAATTATCATTATAGAAAAATCTTAACTAAGTATATCTTTGCTTTCTTTAGTAATTACCCTAACCAGCAACCTCGACTTTAGAAATTCTCTTTCTGCAAGTAAGAATATGTAATCATATGCCCCTTTGAGCACTGCGGCTTTATTTATACACTACTTCTCTAATATTTACGCCATCGGTACGGTAACTTTCAGACTGCCTTTTTAAAGTTTCATGGTAGGTGTCTGATGGGGATTTATTAGCAGAAAACAGAGTGAAACTACTAAAATATTTGTCGGTATCCAGAAAGGTAAATTAATTATTTTAAACTGTGATTTATGATGTTAATTAGCTTTAGTTATATAATATGGACATTATAATTTACCTTGTCCTCTATTAAGGCTTTATTATGTGTGTGAAATGGTAGGATATATTTTAGAAACCTTGTTAATATTTCACCCATAGCTTCCCAATCAATAGAATCCCAGGGCAACGATTGCTATGGTGATAGTTACTGCGACAACATTTACCACGGATACGGTGTCAGAAAGACGGCCAGTCTTTTTGAATATCTTGTACGAAAAAAGATTGGTTGTAACTATTACTTAATATGACGAGAGTTGAACATCAAATATTACTTCAAATGAAAAAGATCAGGTAACAAACAGAAATGTAAAATGGCTGCATACTTGAAACGAAGAAAGTCAAATCACAAACAGAAATGTAAAATGGCTGCGTATTTATTTAAAATGAAGAGAGCAAAACTTTGACTATTAATCGAAATAAAGAACGTCATATTACAAACAGAAATGTAAAATGGCTCTGACTATTACTTAAAATGAAGATAGTTAAACGTTCACTATTACTTAAATTGAAGAAAGTGAGATTACTAACAGTACATCTCTGTTAGCTGTAACTATAACTTAAAATGAAGATAGTTGAACGTTTACTATTATTTAAAATGAAGAAAGTCAGCTTGGTTGTAACTATTGCTTAAATGAAGAGAGTTGAACGTTGAACATTATTTGAAATGAAGAAAGTCAGATTAAAAACAGAAATGTAAAATGAAAAATAAAATTACTTAAAATGAAGAGAATAGAAGGTTGGCTATTACTTGAAGTAATGAAAGTCAGATTGCAGACAGAAATAGGACTATGGACTATTGTAAAATGAAGAGAGTTTAACGTTGAGTTAATACTTGAAATAAAGAAAGCCAGCTTACAGACAGAGAGTAACATGTCAGATTACAGAGAGAAGTGTAACATGGCTGTGACTATCAGTTGAAGTGCATAACGGCTACGTCACCTGCAGTCAGTTTTGGTTAAGGATGTAGCTTGGTCAAACTATAGAAAAACATATAAAATAAAAGTTTCAGACGGAGTAAGTAATGTTAACACCTAGCTCTGCATCAAATTTTATTAGTTTTTACTGCCGAAGAGTTAAGTCTTAAGTCTTTTTTACAAAAATGTTTTTGTTGGCATTGACTGACAAAAGTAGATTTAAATTTCACCATTTAAAATTGTATAAAGAAATTGCGTTGATAATAATTATTTATGTATATAAAAGGGACATAGAATTTTTAAACTCGTTTGATGGTGACATTTTCAAAAATAACATAAACCCAAAGGATACTTCAAGAAGCACGAATCTGTAATAAAATTCGGGTTGCTTTCTCCCCTATGCAAATAATTCAGTGAGTTAACGGTCCGAAGGGCATAAAGGCCCATTATTTATTTAGTTGCTTATATTTACTGTCAGTGAAATTTAGGTTTATGCAACATTAAGGGGGCATCTACATTTGTTTTAAGGTCCGGTCTGATGCTGCAATTAATATTTTATTACGTTGATATATTAAAATATTTTTTTACTGTAATTTTTATATGGATATCACACTTTTTGTTCTAAATTTTGACTTACAGTCAAATCGTGATGGAAATGTGGATATCTTTTGGAATTTTTAAGGTTCTTAATATTCTGGTAATATACAGAATGTCCCTGATCCTGTTTGAAATTTCTCAGGTACATGTGGGACGAATCAATACTTAAAATTTCTATAAACTTTTCCTTCCCGGACTTCCTAGTTCCTAAAACTAGATTATTTTTAAAATAATTTTTAACTCAAATATAATTGTTTATCAGCATGATTTTTCACTAAGTATATTAAATAAAACTGCACAAAGCAATTTATTCATCCGAGGTGGAGTATCCCTGACGAAATTTTAACATTTAAAGACCAAATTATTTTTTTATTGAACTGGTATAACTGGTTTAATTTAATGAATTGCAACTATACGGTTTTTTAATTATGCCTTCATATGAAATGTTTATCACCACGTCGCGCGTCGCGTCGCTTTGGCATCAAGAATTGATTTTTAAAGAAAAACTAAGTATTTCAAAAATAAAGGAAAACCCCTTTTTAGTAAGAGGATCAAATGATTTAAACATAGTATGTACAGTTCGCCATGCTTACAAACGTCAACGCACAACGCAAAAAACTATTAAATAGGTCATAGGAAAAAACTGTAAGAATTTCTAGTGTTACGAGTTATATTGTATTTGTCTTTAGCATGCATCGTGCACTTGAAAACACCTATTCCACCTTTGTTCTAACATAGAAACACATTTTTCAAAAAACTCGAGGTTTTGATTACAGAAGAATTCTTGAACTGCTGTCATAACATCATCATCGCTGTCAAAATTGGTTCCTCGAAGACTTTTTCCAGCTTTGGAAATAAAGAAAAATCTCTAGGAGCTAGGTCGGGTAAATATGGCGGATGCATCATCAGTTCAAAACCATCATCGTGAATTGCGTTTAAGGAAATACAGTTTTTCTGAACTATGGATTGAGAATTCCACGAGACAACACATATTCTTTTTCTTTAATACAATTATAAAGTTTATTGATTAATGTTACATAATATTGACCCGTGATTGTGTGGCCACGTTCCAGGTAATCAATAAATATAATTCCTTCGGCATCCCAGAAAATTGTAGCCATAATTTTACCCGCTGAGAGTTGGACCTTAAATTTTAGAAGTGGCGGAGATCCTTAGTGGCGCCACTCCTTATTTTGGAGTTTAGACTTGGGATCGAAGTGGTAAACCCACGTTTTATCAACTGTAACAAACCGATCCAGAAAACTTTCTAAATTACTGTTAAACAACGCCAAGACTTGCTTCTGAAGTGGTCACTTTCTGTCGCTTCTTGTTATAAAGAATGTTGCACATAAAACATTTTTTTTTCCAATTAACAAGACTTGGTTGTGATTACTTTCTGAATAGAGATTTATTTTTTATCATAACAGAGGGTGTGTTTAATTTAATTCCACGTCTTCAGTTTAAATGGCATTTTAAATTAATTAAATTTATGTTGTTTAAGTTAGTCTAAAAGTGAAGATATACTTTTATTTGGATTTGGCTACTTTAAATGTAATGCAAATTTTTAAGAGAATTTTACAACTTAATGTGATTCCCTTTTTCTGTGTTTTATGTGGATATGCATAGCTTAGCTACGGTTGCCACCTTTTGAACACTCTTACCCGGGCCGTCATCTCCAAAATTTTGCACATTCACCGTTTTTAGTGTTCCGTAAAACGGAACACTTATGGCACCACTTCGGTGTCCGTCCGTTCGTCTGTCATAGGCGATTTTCTGTGAAACTATTCGACGTAAAAATTTGAAATTTAGCACAGAGATAGAGGTGACCCAATTATAGACGTATAGTATAAAGAGTTGAATTTTGATTCTGGGTGTTAATTTCTGGGGGTAAATTCGGAAATGGAAAAAAAATTCAATGGCATCGTGTAGGGTGTCAAATGAAAGCTTATTGAAGCATGAATTCAACAATATACCTACCTATATGATGTATTTGTATGCAATTTTTTAAACGTTTTTCGGGAAAACGCCCTAATCACCAAAAGGATTGCTCAGAAAAATCTGAAAAAAATCATGAACATTGCGAATTGATTGAGCTAAAATTATCAGGCTTGAAAAATTCTAGCGCGATCAATTGGTATAAACAATTTAATTGTTTATTTCCTTAGAACTGCTGAATTATTGATTTTAGAGAAAAAGTTTTTTGACAAAAAATATTTCTCACAATGTAAGGAACACTTTTGCCCGTAGGTACACGTTTTTGAAAATTTTTAATTTTGCTCAGTCGAAACCCGAGTGCATTACTATTAATAATTTAATTGGGGGCTGATAGCACGGGACACTAATTGTGCAAATGCATGCAACCAAGAGTTGTGAATCGCCAAAGCTATATAGTACTACCATAGACTAAATAATACCTAGACGAACACTGCCGTGCAACGAAAAGCGGGACTCCCTAGAGACATTTGGTGGGTTTACTGGTTTATGGTTTAAAAGTTTGTTTTCCTACCATTATATAAATATGTATACTTTGTTTCTACATGTGTATATAATGGTGTACAAACGAACTTTTAAACCATAAACCAGTAAACCCACCAAATGTCTCAAGGGGGCTTTTCGGTGTATTCGAGTGTCTGTCTATATTCTTTATAGTCTCTGGCCCTACTTAAAAATATACGATGTCTTTTAGAAGAAAATAATACTGAGTACATACCAATCAATATGAACGAATTTTTTAAAATCGTAAACTACTCGGACTAACTCCCGGACGTAAATAGAACGCAGATAGAAATGGCGCCGCAATATCGATAATATAAAATTAAGTAGGTTTATATTTATCGATAAGTAAATAAAACAGCAGAAAATAACCATGTTTATTAACTTTGTGCAAAGATTAACATTTTTGCTTCAATACTTATATAATTCTGGGATAATCTCGGGTCCCGGCTAACATTTTTTGTTGCCGGGGCGTAGCCTAGAATTCCGGGATGATCCCGGCGAGTCCGGGACAGGTGGCAACCTTAAGGTTAGCTTATATTTTAAAATATATTTTTTCTTTTTTCTTGGATCAGTCTACAATGAGATGAATTATTTTTCTTTCCTTTACCCAAAATAAGTAAACAAGAGATTTTATTCCTCTTTATTTTCATCCAAGACAAAATTATTATTTGATAATATTCTTTCCAAAATTTCCTACTCCGTCCCGAAAAAAAAAATCAAGATATTCCTGCCGTTTCAGTTTCTAACCTACTGTTGAACCTATGATCTAGAAAATCTAGATATGTATCGTTTAGAAAATATATTTTGTTTAGAAATAATACCTGCTTTATTTATAGCTGTATTTATAGCCGATCATAAGCGATTGTAGCTGAGTAAAACGATAGTTGGAACATATCCAGTAGGGTACACAGCATTGTCAATGCTTTTGATTTGCTTTACGAACATCATTTCTGGAATTTAATTGAGCGAACGATAAAGCAGAATTGAGGGAAGAAATAATAGCTTAAAATTTAAACACTTAATTACTAGCATCCACAACCGCATCGGTAGTGGTGTTTTTGGAAACCAATTATCGAACGCTTACAAAGTTTTCCCGGTTATAAATCAGTCACCGTATTATTGTTTGCAGGTGTACTACAGCTGCATGCCATTGTTACTTTGTTTGCTTTTAGTAGAATTCGGTATATAATTTATAATTCATCTATTCTATATATATATATATATATATATATATATATATATATATATATATATATATATATATATATATATATATATATATATTAGATTAGAAGCGTAAAATTAAACTGACAATACAAAACCAGGGAATTGTTTACTGTTTCATTTGTTTCAATGAAGAGAGAACTTAGCGATGAATTGACCAATCATGGTTAAATGAAACTAAAAATCTACACTAAATTCTCTTCGGCAAGTTATTGTGGTAACGTTTTTAATGGCATTTTTGACTCCTAAATTTCTTGTATTCATCGTTAACTAAAGTTAAGTTTTCTTTATAGGATAAAAATTTAAAAGGTTGACAATATATTGATGAGTGTTAGCGTGGATGTTTCCAAATTACTGTCTCAGAAGTTTTTTAAATTACTTTTTTTAGTCTAAATATATTCTGCAGATTTTTCATTTGCTTCAAAATATGAAAATTATTACTAATAAACTAATTGAAATTTCACTACCAAGTGTCTGTCGACATCCAGCCAAAATAGTAACTTGTTAAGCAATATGCGGCCTGTAAAGATAAACTTTTGTGTGATATATATATATATATATATATATATATATATATATATATATATATATATATATATATATATATATATATATATATACATCTGCGATTAAAGGATATTTAGTCTTAGAAATTAATTTTGTTTCTTTTCTTGTGAGTTCGACTCTAATCGCAATGACCCTGCATGAAACACGCTCAACCTTGAGATAATTAATTTCGTTTTTCAATTTAAATTCTTTTAAATCCCGTGGCTCAAAAGTCGTAATCTATTTAGTTTAAAAGCTAACACATCCTTCTGCTGGACCCATATCAAAGAACACGTTTTAGAAAACAATACAAAAAGGTCTCGTAATCTGTCCACTGGAAAATCCCAAAACAATTTCTAGGATAGACGTTGCTTCGGGATCCAAGCAACATTTTTCAGTTAAAAGAATCAGCACATTTTTGCATTACAATAGGAATTACTGAAATACTTAAATACTACAGTAGTATGTTTCAGTGTTTTTTGAATTGATGCTGATATTTTTATACGGATTTATTGTTTCTGCTGGCCAAGGTTGTGATAGGTAAAATTTTTATACCTACAACCATATGACTCCCTGTCTTATATAATTTCTTACTATTAGCATAGACTTAATAACATTGCCGTGCAACGAAAAGCGGGTCTCCCTTGATACATTTGATGGGTTTACTGGTTTATGGTTTAAAAGTTTGTTTGTCTACCAATATGTATAGTATGTATCTACATGTATATATAATGATGGACAAACAAACTTTTAAATCATAAACCAGTAAACCCACCAAAAGTCTCAAGGGAGACCGGCTTTCCGGTGTATTCGAGTGTCTATATTCTTTAGAGTCTCTGCTATTAGGTATATACATATTAACATAACAATAGTATGTCAATCTTCATTCCTGATAATACGAGACATACTTGATTACTACTCGTCTCCAATTGTTTTTATCACACGAGTTACGCTTAGTTATTATAGCCAATATAACAAAGGCTCGTTTTTTATCGATTATGTACTTTATCTGAAACCAAAACTTTTTGGTCTGGAAATACACATATTGAATTCGGGCATGTGTACTATACGAAAAAGGACCTGGAGGGATTTAATGTTTAAGTAAATATGCACAAATTTGGACGAACATATATAAATGTGTCCATTTAAATGCTAAAAAATGTAATAGAAAATTTCACACCTTTTTCTTACCAAGCACATATATTTATTTTGAATCGTTGATAACATAACAAAAAAAATTACAATAATTATACTAAACATTTTTACTTGTAATATCCCTAGTGCTTAAATATTACCGGAAATTTTTGCGAGGTCGCAGATATTTTGAAAATTATTCCGAGCTGCAGGCGATCGATAATTTTCTTAAAATATTTGGGAACGAAGAAAAAATTTCCGATAATTAATTTAAGCTCGTAGGATATTGGGTAAGAAAATTTCGCACGTAGCAAAATTTTAGATATATTTTAACAAAATTGAAAATTTTTATCACATTTTCCAACATAAGTTACATAAAACTTTTATAAATAACTTAAAGACATGTTATATTTCCATTTTTTATTACCTTTAGTTAACTAATATCGGTGGAAAATTATTTACTTTTGATAATGCTGAGGCACTACAAGATTATATGCATAATAAAATATCAAATTTTTTACTGAAATAAAATGATATTTTCCAACTTTAGTTAAATTTAATAAACCTTTTATAAGCCAGTTAAAGCTATCCTATATTTTCGTTTTTTATTAACTTTAATCTACTAATATCGGTGGAACATAATTTACATTTGCATCATTCCGGAGTACTAGGTACAAGATGATATGCATAATAATGTACTAAATTCCATAGCGGAAAACTTTAAGTAAAACTTTTATAAACAATTTAAAAACATCTTATAAAATATTTGTGTACCAAATATGCTTTTTTGCGTCGACAGATATCTTCAATTTTAGACACTCCATTCTCACGTCAATATTTTGATATTTAAAATGACACAAGAGTGTCCAGTGTAATTTTGCCGAAAGCTCAAGCAGGATGAATATTTTCAGAAAATTTACTTTTTGCCATGGAAATATTTCAAATAAAAGTTTATGATTGGTTAGAAAAAGTGGGTGCGAAATTTTCTGTCGAAATAATAACACAAGATTTTGAATCTGATGTTCCATTTTTAACAGAAACGTTTTTTATTCTGGATTAAACCCAATATTTTCAGATATTTTTTAAGTTTATTTGTTTCGTTACAGACAGAAATAATTTTAACTGTTCCGTGCAACTAGAAATGACCTTTTTCAAAAAAATTGTAGATATAGATTCAGAAATTTTGATAGACACACGGAGACTGCAAATTTATTAGTATATATTCAGAAAAAAGTCACCACCAAAGTAAATTAAATTCAATCGAAAACAATACAACGAACATTTTTTAAAAAGTTATAACTCTCTTATACAATTAAAGTAAGTAGAATATTTTTCTTGACAAATTTTTAAGTACCTAGAGAAAATGACCTTTTACCAACAAGATAATAAAAATGTCAAAGTAAATTCATAAAATTTTATTTTGGTGTGACATTTTCTTACCGAACCTTCCTCGTACTTAAATTAATAACTGGAAGTTTTTTCCTTGTTCACGAATATGTAAGGAAAATTATCCCTTGTGTGCGACTCGAGATAACTCTCAAAATATTCCTGCATTTCGAAAAAATTTTAATAGTAATGACTAGGGAGATTACGAACATAAGTGAATGAAACGATGGTTGAGTATTTAATTAATTAAAAATTATTTATTATCATTTTTATCACCAGATCTTCATGAATAAGTTACTTATGAAGACTAAAACTCTCTTGCCTACTTTTTAATTTTACTGGTAAAGCAAGGAGTATTTTTTTACAAATTTTTTTATTATCGTTACTTTTTAAAGCAGTGAGTTTTATTATTCTTGAATTTTAACGGCTACATTCACGAAACTGCTTAAGATTAGTGGTTGTTTGAATTCTGATCTTCTAGTTGATCACGAAAGCTTTTGTCCTGTCATTGTTAATAAGGCGTCATTAAACTAAAAAAGGTTTATAACTTTCGATTTTTAAATTAAATTATTCTAACGATGGTAAATCTGTCCGTAATTTTTTCCTTAATAATAGAGTTAACAGATCTTTTTAAGATTAACAGGCCAAAGTTAGGCACTTTGAAAAGACACCATACAATAAATATTAGAATTTTCCACTATACACTATTTTACTATTCCGATTGCAACATCAGCCTGTTTATTAGAAAAACGGCTCTACGAACATGTCAGTATTCAAGTGACATTTTGATAAATAAATACTTGTAAGCGTTTTTATTCGGAAACAAATTGTCTTTCTTGACAACTCGCTGTTGTATTGAAGACTGTTATGCTTTCTTTGGCGAATCTTATAAATGGCCTCACATTTATCCTTGTAATGCGTTAGTCGCAGTTTTTTATTTATATTCTTTTGAAGTTCTTAGGAAATCAATACAACTCCTAGAATAGGCTTTCTGTCAGAACTCTTCTGGGTGTGCTTTATTTTTACTTTTTGCTGATTATATAGGGTCGCCGATATACAGGTTCTCCCAGAGAATCTGGAAATTTTGGAGATTAAGATGATAGTCTGCTTTTTTGTTGCCTAAGTGAGCGGCGTAAGAGAGTATTAGGAAACGAATTTAAACATTTGAGAGTTTCTGTTAGAGAGTCAGTGGGTTTATTAAACACTATTTTATTCATAAAAATCGCGTTGACTTCGAGGACAGTCTTCAAAAACTATCGGGTCAATGTCACGTACATGTTACAAACAGATTAAAAAGGTGTTCAAGTCTACAAGTACGACAGTAGGTACGACGTGGATATTGTCGACACTAACAGCCAGATTCTCCAACGCTAATCCGGTCTAATTTGACAATCAAAAGTTTTAAACTGACAAGTGTAAGAATAAGACAACTTAGTTTATACTATGAATTTATTTCTGAGCTTTTTCGCAAATTGATAAAGAAAATGGCAATTTTAGTAAGGGCTTTCGACAATAATAGAACTAAATTCATTACAGCAACTCGTTCCAAGATGAAAATCATTTGGAAACCAAGCAAATCGCTGAAATATCAGAATAATTCATAACTTTTTAATGGCGACTTGTTAACAATGACTGGACAAAAACATGTCAAAATATAACTGATCAACTAGAAGGTCATAATTTAAACCTGTACTAAATCTTAAACCTTCTTAGTGAATCTGAACGTATATTTTTAATGACTGCGACATTGTCGCCGACATTGTGTCGAGACTTTTTTTTTGTTAGCCGTACATTCCATTTTTGATAGTGTGAGCTGTTCTTTCTTTGATGCCATATATTTTTAAAGGTTATATGGTGGCAGCTGCTGACAATCTTTCCAGTCAGCATTTTTTTAAACACCCCGTTATTTCACCGAAGTTGCAGAGGCCCAAATTGAAACAGAAATTAAAGAAAAATGAGTGGTGAGTTATGTGGAAAACATAAAATGCTCGCTAAAAGAAAAATTGCTTATTGTCATCCCTGGCATTTAAACCTCAGATAGGATGATGCACTTGTACATTGTGGAGTACTAAAGAAACAATCCTTTTTAAATCGCGAGGGCATCGTTATTAGTACAGGATTTCCAGGCTCTCAGCCTACCGCCAGCTAAGGATTAAAGAATCAGAATAATTCTTATTTTTGTAATGTCGCTCACTAAATTTCCTTTATTAATGTCAGCTTAAATACTAAATACTTAAAATTCAGACCTTGTATTTGGAATAATTTTTTTTTACTCTGTGTCCCATTAAAGAAATCCAAACAATACAGAAGAACAAATTTAGGAAGTTAGGAGTTTATGGTTTAAATGTTTTTATTGCCCCCAAGTTACTTAAATAAATTTTGATATGCCTTGCTTTGAAATTTAATGAACTTACAACGACTCTTTACGAATTTAACATAATTTTTAAGAACCCTCTTATTCCATAAAACTGATAATAAATTTTCACAGAGAATTACTTTTATCTCGCCTTGCAGGCCTAAAACAGTAACAAAACTTTTCAGAATAAATATTTATAAATTCAAATTACCTTTTTGTTGAAGTTCTGTAATATTTAAATTACAAGTAATGGCAAATATTGTGTCCGCAAACAATTTCAAAAATTCCTGGGCCGAAGATTAATGTTGAATGTTAAATCCCATGTTGGTTTATTCTAGAGTTACCTTTATTAAAAAATGTTGTCTGTGTTTCTACTAGATAAACAATGAATATTTGCGTTGCTTCTAGCGAGAAGTTGTTGTGGGAATTAACAGTGGACATGTTTAGGGTCTCATTCGTTTGTTTTAGGAACATTTTGGTTTACCGTTGCTATATAGGGGTAAAATGTAGCATTTAGTACTAAATAATGAAGTGTTTCTTCTGGGATTTTCAATTTCTTATGTCTTTTTATGAGACTAAACTAATGGGTATTAAAAATATAGATAAAAACAATGTTTTTCACTTAAAACGCTATACTTTTAAAATATTCCGAAACTGCATTTAAAACATATTTCATTGACATACTAGTTAACGTTATCCTCTTCAGATATTAAAGTTATAAATACAATACGAATATTTTTCGTATTGTGTTTATTCCTTGCATTTTTTGAAATAATGTAGGGTACTCGAAAAATGCTTGGACATATTTCAGGGGTGATTCCCCTCATGATGCAAAATATTTTAGTATAAATTTTAAGACAAGTGTCTTAAAGAAAATCAAGATAAAATGAAAAATCTATAATACAAAACCCCGTGAATCCTAAAAACCATGCATTTTCGGACCAACATTTATAAGAACTTCGTTACAGTTCTTTACGAGGAAGCTCCTCCAAAAGTGTGGTCGAGCATTTTTCGAACACCTTATATATAAATGTATTTTGTTTCATTTAATAGCCATAACTGGTAATTGTTAAAATTTGACGGGTAAATAAAAGAATTTACAACAAATGCTTAATTAATGAAAGGTTATTACAAAAGCTATACTAAAACAAAGATAAAAAGAGGCATTATTAGAAGATCTAGAAACAAACAGTATGTAGGTTAAGATACAGTCTCTGCACCTTTAGGAAATATCTATAAACAATGAGCTTTTAGCAAGATAAACCTCCCTATCTGGAATATGTAATGAAGAGGAGGAGACACATTTGCTTAAATGCACGGCTTTAACTCGTTGGGGAATAATAAATTTCTGGGTGATTTTGATACACAGGGCGAGACCTCCATGATACAGCTGGTGACGGAATTACGTAGCCTGACAAAGGTGACAAATCTTTTTAACTGGGCCTAGTGCCTCAAGGGTCAAGAGGATGTTCAAACTGACCGGGCAGTGGCTCGGTGGGTAGCGCCGCAGAAATGCGATGCGGGCTTATTCGACCACCTGGGGCACCTAGTTCGACTTCGGGCTGATGAAATGATTATGGATGTTTTCAGCACTCGGTGTGTGAGTCGGCTCTGTGATATACAACCCACTGTACCTTAATATTATACAAAGTCTAAAATAATATCCAACCAAGTAGGTATGTTACTGGTATACCGTTTTATTGTCACTTTTATAACTTTTTATGAGTAGAAAATAATTTAAAAATATATATTAAGAAACTTCTAAACTAATTTGTAATAAAAGAAAACCGGAAGCGCAAATATACTTAGTGCTTCCTTTCAGTTAATTTCAACAAGAATACTTTATATCCATCAGAACATAAAAAGTAAGAAGTTAAACAAGTTAATTAAAAAAACGTTTTACATTTTTTGGTCCTGAAAACAGCTTACTCTCTTTATAGCGAAATTAAGTTTAGCTTTTGTTGTTTTAACCGAAAAAATAAAATAAATACAGCAGTAATTATTTAAAATATAAAAAATACTGATTATGTATTTAGGTACTAGGGTTGAGCTGATATCGATACTCAATATCTAAGTATCTGCCGATACTCACAAATTTCGGATACTCACCGATACTTTACAATTTAGAAAATAAAGTAACTGAAATTTAAATACCTACTGTGTCAGTTTATCGAAAAAGGGACACATTTAATTTTACTATTCCTGCATTGTGTATTTTAGATAAAAATGTGACTTCAAGGATCATTATCATCTCAACTTTTCAGGCAAGTGCATTACCTTTTAGTGATCTAAGCAGGGTCTTTTCTTCAGTCTCGGGATATCTTACTCAACCAATGCTAAAATTATGAGTTGAAGCAAAGTAAATTTATAGCTCAAGAGCAAGAGAAATACATGTAGTGAGGGAGCTAGTGGCAACTTCGGTATATGATTTCATCGTCGTTCATAATAATATGTTATGCTGTTTACAACTATGTGGGTTAGAAAAAGATAGAGGTGAGCTTAGATGGTGCTGATTTGTTGTGAAAATGAATTTTGAAATTGAAAAAAAATAAATTATTATATTAATTAAATTATATTATCATGTCTGTCCAGGAGCGTAGCTACCGGGGTTCAAACGGGACAATCGTAGCAGGGCGTCGGCTAAAGGGCGCATCTCAAAATAAAATATACTATTATTTTAAAATAACAACTCAATAATAATAATTAATTCATTTTTGTCCCAGGGCGCTTTGAACATTCGCTATGCCACTGTGTCTGTCATTGAAATATTGTATTAAGGGCTCTGTACAGATAATAAATTTACGGAAGCCAGACCTCCAGATTGTTGCATTACTTATAATAATAAATACAAATATGGAAATAAAAAAAAAATTAGTAAATCATTTAATCGTCTTTTTTATTGATATTTTTATTATTTTTAAGTTTAATAGAGTTTCTTCAATAATATTAAAAAGGAGACAGACATATAGGTTTCTGATTAATGCCATAATTCTAAAAACAAATATTCTCATTTTCTATTTTCTAAGGCATTATTCCAAAAATAAATATTTACTCTTTTAATTATACACTAGGGTTAGAATTTATTATACTCTTAAATTTACAAATAAACATCTTAAGTCCCGATGTTTAAATGAAGAAAACTGAAAACTAACTATTTTGCAAAACTTGTAGATAAGTACTACAACAAAATTAGGTTGTAACTTCTAGATTTTGCTCTAATGGTAGTTGTAAATATTTAAAGTGTAACAATATCCATAAGTCATCACAGCGTTTTTTGACTGTGCAATTGATCACAAAATATGCAGGTATAAATTTTCCTTAAAACAACCCTGTACTTAAATAAACCAATTTCATCTTTCAAAATTCTGCATAAGTCATTGAGGACATATAGAATATAAAAATGATACTATCCGTACCCGTAGTAATTAAAAAATAAACACACAAGAACACACAAGAAAATCTAGCAATTACTTAAGAAAATATAATATGAAAAAATTTTGTAAAAAAAAATTTGGCTCAAAAGGTCAATATCTCATTTGCTGTCTGCCTTCGAATAATTAGCATTAAAATTGCCTGTCTTTTCTATGTCTATGTTTTTTTTATAATTAATAACACAATTTAGGATTAAAGGCAGACACGATTAAATGATTTCAGAGTTGTTTTTTTTAAACAACTTTGCGATATTGCAGTTTTCTAATACAGTTCTATCTAAGTGGCAGAAGTAATTTTTCGTGCTTTTTATAAAATAATTTTAATAATGAGCGCAATCTGTCTAACGATGGAATAATTTTTTTTATACATCATAATAATTTTTAAAAAATCAATTATTCTTAAACGCAGTAGCAAAAACGTCTGCCAGTTGCATTTCTTTTTTTTTAATAACACAATTTTATTAAAACAAGAGGCAGACAATGTTTACATCACTTATTTTTTTACATATTTCACAAGCTCTCATTTGATACCGCAACAATAAAAAAGGCACAAGTTGCTCATATTGTTTATTTTAATCAGTTCTTTGCTGTAGTCGACTCTGTTCCCTAATTAGTAAAGCAGCCATAACTAAAATAATTTTTTTTTGGATCTCTTCATTTTAATTTATTGGCGGTTTGGTGAATCTTAGGAACTTAATTTGTTTTTATTACTGTTGTATTTTACTCTTATGGTGAAAGAGCTGATTCAGTTATTGCAGCAAAATATATATCTGTGGCTTGGTGCAAGAAACGCTATTGTCAAATTTCGACCAAAATTCAAATCAAGTCAAATCCGAACTGTACATAATGACACTAACCAGCACCTATGTCAACAATGTACATATTGTAAATTGCGTGCAATAACTACCAATGTTAACACGGGTGACTGATTATTGCATTACAATGTATTTATGAAATCATTATTTAACTCATAATAATTGCAATAGGTATATCCCAAATTTGAAACAACCAAAACTTGTGGTAGACTTTAATCAATCGAATATTTGTAACACTTTCTTTCCAGTTGATTATCTCAACTTGACAAAAACTGACATTGGCACTTCTTGTACCAAGCCACAGATATATCCTTGTGCAGTGTGATAACAATAATCCAATACGGTTATCCAGAAAAAGTAGTAAAAGTACTAACGACTTATTTTAGCATAGCGTACACATCATTAAACCAAAGTTAAATAGGCGTTACTGACTAAATGAAGAATCGATTGGAGAAACCGTTAATTGAGCGAAAACGGAAACAAGCGAAGCATCAAATGAGCGGACCGTCATTTGAACTCAAACAAAGAAGGCTGAGGTCACAAAGTTAAAACAAACAGAGAGTTTGAAAGGATTATAATTATCGAAGTATTAAGCAGTTGCAAGGATTGATGAAATCATATTAAAATAGGCGTCGGTTTGATGATAAATAATATAGGTTGCTCCAGTAAAATATTTTCATGTTAGTATGATGCCATCAACAAAATAGTTAATAAAAGTCTAAAAATTGCATAGCTCTAGGTTCTAGGTATTTAGGTATCAACATTGTTGTGTTTAACTTATATATTTGTGTCTAGGCAATTTTGATTACCACTAGTCTCTCTAATAACTGAATTACCAGAAATTTTGAAACTTATCCCGAGTCGCCGATAGGGAGTAAATTTCTTCAAATATTCGTGAACGAAGAAAAATTTTACGCTACAACGAAATTTAAAAATTATGATTTAGTTCACTCAATTACCATTTTTATAATCATTTACTAAAATTGATGAACGGTTGCTATTCTTTAATATTTCCAAGCTTATTTGTAGTAGGGCTAATATCCAACCATCTTTTAACTTTAGTTGCGTAAAACAGTTAGAAAGTGTCCCAGAAACGTCCGTTTTTTTCTTTTTAATTAAATGTAACTTACTAAAGTTGGTGGAGTGACTGGTATTTTTACTGAATATTTCCCAATAAATTTATAGTCTTCATGTACTTAAGGAAAATCCAGAAAAAAAGTTTTATCAGCTTTAGATGTATAAATAGTTATATATTGTTTAAAGAAATGTTTATTTTATTTTCTTTCTTTGAATTTGATCTACTAAAGTCGCTGGGGCGCTTATTTTTTAAAATATTTTGAAGCGAATACTCAGTCCCTATGTCGTACATCAACGTTAAAACGTTAAAAAATCTACCACTTTTAGTTGGGCGGAACACTAACAAATTATTCGTTATGTAATAAAATAAATAAACCCCAAAAATATATATAAATAATCGTGTTTTAATCGAGAATAAAAAAGTATGAAAAATAAAACTTCAGACTCAAAATCTTGTGTCATTATTTTGTCACTTGTATTTTAAGTACAATCACATTTAGTGTACCCGAGGAGAAAGTTATAGATGGAAAAATATAGATAGAAATCGGAAATTTGCAATCTATATTCTATATGGCGAAATGTGACTTTTGAGAATAGAATAAAACTGCAAACACTTTCTACAGGCATTTTTTAATTATTTATTTGAATATGTACCAAGATTTTACAACGTCTGACAAACTTTACCTTTATTACTTGCCTGTATCTCTTACCAATAACGAATGGTGAGAGATACAGGTAAGTGTTTTATATATTTCATCCATATATTTATTATATCCATATACATTAGAAGATTATACAATTCCTAAACAGAAAAGGATAATTTTATCTAACCATTTCTTGGTATTTTATACTGTTGGACATAATGTACCATCATCGTCTTTATATTAACTGAATTTAGCAGCAGCTGATTGCATTAGTGAACTACGGTAACTAATAAATCACAAGATTGGCTGCAAAGGTTGTTTCATTTTCATTATCCTTAAAACGCTTCCCCCATGTATCACTGAAGCCAGCAGTTCTATTGACACGTGTGCTGCCCCGCGGGTAGCTACTGACTTCAGATATTGGGATAGAGAAGTTGTTTTGTTTTAGAGTTCGGCATACATGCTTTTTCGAAAACGTTATTTCCATTGTCGTGCGACACTATTTTTAAGGTGGCAATATTCAGTCCAATCCAATCAACGATTTTCAATAAACCTTTATGAATCATTTAAATTAAATTTGGATTATTGTCCATTCCCTATTATCCTTGACAATATTTGTGTCATGTAAAGCAAACGAATCTTTTTAAGTTCTCAAATACTGTAATACAGTCACTCCAAAATTTAATGTTTGGAAGGCACTTCGTATGGTGGACTTTGGAGGGACTTTAGTACACATAGAAGAAATAATAATGTAGTAAAGATAAAAACACTTTACTCAATCATATTATCTCGTATTTCACTAGCACACTGTATATCATAGCGGCCGTTCAATTAGTGCAGTTTGATTGTGAAAATGAGGTGGACACGACAAAGGAATGTTATAGAATGAATGTATGTAGAATAACTGTTATATAAAAAAAAACAAATTCTCTCTTTATATATAACCGTGTTTGTCAACACCATCTTCGCTTCCTTCTTTTCTTCCTTAGTAAATTATCGATCACTGTGTACGCTGGTGCAGCGACTTCCATCTCGACCTCTTGAACAAAAATCGGAACGGCAAAATGTTCGTGGCATTGATACGCGGCGTTGTTACACCATTTTTCGTACTGCAACATCGTAACAAATTGTTGTGGTATTGAGTTAAGGCCGCTATCCATTTGTAACAGATCCACGTATCGTATCACTGTATCGTTTCATTCTGGTACAATACAGTGCAATGCAACGCAGTCAATATATTTCTTGTGTGTAGCATCACTGCGTATTCGTATCAAACGGGCGTACGATAGGAACGTGATACGTGAAATTTATTGAAATGATCCGAATGTTTCGGGTCCCAAATGAGTTGATATTTCTGGTAGGTTTCTGTAAAGTTTATTATGTCGTCTTTACTCCACTCCATAGTTATGCACAAATTATATTAAAACTACCACAGCATCCACTGGTACGTACTAATAAAAGCGGGGCGTTCTGAACACGAATGAACGTCCAACGAATGCAAATCAATCCCGTCATATCGCGACTCACAACGTATGGTATCATGTCTTTGGTGGCACGTCGAAAAAATCTACAAATGGGCGATCGGACCCGTTGCGTTTCTTTGTATCATATTTTAATATGTAACTATGCAACGTTTCCTCGTATCCACTGATACGCAACGGTGATACGATAAGTGGATAGGCAACAAATGGATACCGGCCTTTAGATTGTACTATACAGTTCTGTTGCATATCTGTACGCACTTTAACACGTATCGGATGCTCAGTGCAACTGGATCTAATTGAAGTTATTTGGCGTCGGAAAATAGTGGTAAAGTGAATGTAGAAAAAGCCCATTTCATGTAATAGTTTTGTATAAAAGAAGTTAGTTTTTTTCGTTATTTAATTTATTTTAATTTTATTTAAATCATTTCTGGAACCACTCTATAAGTACACTACATACACTGATGACTGTTTCTTTTTAGTCCCGGTATCAGGCATCATCTACTTGTTACTAGAACGACAACGAAAGGTTATGTTTAAAACGATATAGAAATACGCAATTGGCTCTTTTCACGGTCTGGCTCGTTTCCATTTTATCATACTATCTTTAGTACCTTCAGACCATATCAACCACAATAGAGCAATACTTGCGTTGGTGCCGGGACAAGAGGCAACGAAAACGCATATGTCGTGATCAAAGATAACTCCGGTTCGTGGTAGTTTGACTGCCGATGTGGGCTAAACTACACCAGTCTTATTAGACACGCATTCGGGACAAATGCATATTATATAGATTAGTCAACCAAGGCATGGATTACAGAGATCCTTGAACTCAACAGAAGTCAACTAAGAGCTTTGACGGGTCAAATAACCGATTGCGGCTTAAGAATAAAATCAGCACACTGCTTGGACGTTCAGAAAATACCCAAGAGAAGTCGATACCCAGTCAAAGAATTACTTCACTTGATAAAAGTGACAATTTTTTTAACTGTGCACACAATTCTTCCTCGACCGAGGTGGTACCACCCCACACGTCCTCTTAAAGGGCTGGTGAAATCCCTACGGATGTTTCCAGCTCTGGATGTGTGAGTCGATTCCCCAGTACACCCACGGTACATAGTACTTAGACTTCGGTCTTCGTGGGCTGTCAGAAAATAAAAAAAAATAGCTTTACTAGTGGTCGAGGTGGAAATGATGATGTACAAACTGTTGTACATTCTAATCAATCTATCAATTAGTATTTAAAATGAAATTAATAAGCTTAGTTTTTGGTTTATAATTTAGTTTAATTATCGCTCCTAAAGGTGCAAAGCGAAAAACAAAAGATCTCTTACACGGCCAACACATTGTTATTGCTGTGCTTAATAATATTAGCAACGATTAAATGACAACTACTCAAAATTGTATACATATACCCGAACAAGTGGTTAAAACATTCTGTAAGGTCAGACCCGAGCAAAAAAATACCCGAATGCCTACAGCAGTTTATGAAATATTTATATTCACGTATGTACCTATATATCCCAAAACATAAAAATTTTGAGACTGTTTCAAAAGAATTGCACTAGAAGGAAAAGTTATCTCCCAATACATTTTCTAATTGAAACCGGTGGATCTAACCGTTGTCCAATAAACGTCATGATCTAAAACCCTCCAAATAAAACATTCCCAAGAGTGTTAATGGTCTCTTCACACTTATTGATTTTCTGCACAAAAACTTCGTCGACCGACAAACACCTCGGGCAACCACTAACCGTAATATAAAGACAACGATAAAGATAAGAGCTGTATTACACCGCAATATCGCTTTATATATGAGTGGGCCAAGCAAGCGATTTCATTTTCATTATCTTTAAAACCCTTCCGCCATGTATCATTCCGTCGTCCATTTCTTGATCACGTACACGCCTTAGTGAGCAGGTATGAAACCGACTTGGAATATCGAAGGAAACGGTGTTATTTATATTTGAAAATTTTCGGAGAATATCAAAACCTTTTAAGCTTGGAAAACTAAAAGTAGATTTTAAAGAAACATTGCCGAGGAAAGAGGGAGAGTTGTACGTGAAGTGAAGTTTGGCGTACGAAAATATCATAATACATCGCCAGTGTTAATAGAAACCAAATAGTCTGTCGTGCTAAAAGGGAGTGTATGTATATTTTTCTTTTATCGGTTTTTGCCCTTTAGGGAAAGTTTCCACCTAAATGCCATCTTTTAGAGGCAGAATATAAAAAATAAAAAGCAATTTGAAAAAATATGGCGCATATGCGTCCAGAAAATCACTGATGTGTTGATTAAGAAATTACCAAAGAAAGGAGTAGTAAAATTAACCAACCTAATAAACGCTACAATACGTATTAGACATGGAAAGGAAAAAACAAAAATATACATGGAAAGGAAAAACCAAAAATATGGAAAATGGCTGAAATAATTATGGTTCTGGAACTAGGAAAACTCGAAAATTCATTCAGGGCCATATCTCTCTTAACTGTTATTTCGAAATTATTTGAAAAATTTATATTGAATAGAATGAAACCTATTCTAGCAAGGAAAACGGTGATACCTGAATATCAATTAGGATAGAGAGAAAAACACACAACCATTGGATAGGTAGAATTACGGATATCATAGAAAAGACATACGAAGATCAAGAGACATGCTCGACCATCTTTCTAGACACTGCCCAGGCCTTTGATAAGGTCAGGCATAGAAGTCTAACGAATAAAATTAAAAAAATATTCCCTATGCAATTTGCAGAATTATTACAATCTTACTTAACAGGAAGAATGTACAGAATAAAACAAGAAGAAGAATACTCAAAATAAGGGAAATTAAGACGAGAGTTCCTCAAGGGGGTGTGCTGGGGCCGGTCCTCTACTTAATACGCATGATATGCCGAAAACAGAAAATCTTAAAACTTTTTAGTGAATTCTTTAGAGAATACAAAAAAAATTAGATTTATTTGAATTGTGTGCATATTTCCTACTGGTCGAATGTTTTTTTTTGCATTCATGGCTATACTGTGTTGTTAGTGCGTATTTATAACCTAAAATATTTTCAAAAGAAGTGTATTTTAAGGGGATTTTATTTAAAGGTAACAAAAACATTATTTCTTTATTTTAGTTATGCTGCCTTGCAGCGTAGAAAAAAATTATTGATAGAATTGGCAACTTATTCGTACTATGTGTTTCTTGCCGGTGGTGGGTACCGTCGGTTAGAAAAAGTTTAAGGGGCGATTACTAGCTTATTTATTGGGAAGCGCCATTTTAGACTATTTTTCTCCAATCTGAATTCATACCAGGATTTACCGGTTTCAGTATTTGCAGTGAATTTCATAAAACCCTGTATACATATGCAAAAGCATTGAAAAACTTTTAAATTGGATGCTTCTAATATAATTTTTTAATATCAATTGTAGATATGAGACCTTTTAATATTCAATATTATTAGATTTTTTTCAAACTTAAGGGGGCAGACCTAGTTAGAATTTTGAAAAAATCGATTTTTTTTTTTTTGCATTTTCTAAAAGTAGAATATTTCGAAAATATTCTCTGAAAATTTCAGACAAATCGGACTATTATTTATAGAGATAAATAATTTTGAATGGAGCCGACTCTAATGCCACATATGTCTAATTTGCTGTCAAATTTGACGTATCGGTTGACCCTTGCTCGACGACAGCTAACAATCACTGCTGATGCAGCTACTCAGCTACTAAAGCATTGTATGGTCCTGGAATTGACGATTCAGTGTTCAAAATAAATTCAGTTCTACAATAAATTTTTTATTTGCATGCAAATCGTACTCAAAACTTTAAACGCGTTTTTCTCGAAAACTTGTTTTCGAAGTCGGTGATCACTGTAACTTGAGAATGGCTTTCACGATTAGTTTGAAATTTTTGTCACTTCTTCTATATATAATTGTCCTCCGGATGGACGAAGGATTGTTTTTTGGACGATTATATTTTTTTAAAGCCGAAAATGTGAGTAAAATTTTGGTCGTATAAACAATTTTAAATTTCAACATCCGCCATTTTTCGACAACTCAAAACTTTTCAAATCCCTTCGTCCATTCGGAGCACTATGTCATTAACTAATGATCCCTTTTTGTTTTTTTGCTTTAAGATGATCCACTGATGAGCTGCAGTGATCACGGCAAAACCCTTATTTTTTTTGGACCCCTCGCAAATTTGCTGTATCCCACGTATTTCTCCATATTTAGTCTTGAATAATTTATAATATTTTCTTCAAATACATATCTTCCATGTGGAAAAACATTTGCCATTAATTATTTTAAGGTGCGGCCAAAAAAAATCCTAAATAAAGAGCTTTTTTGGACGTCCCAAGTAGGTCTACCCCCTTAAAATATTAGACAAAAATATTGTAGGTAATTTTTACCATAATTGACTTATTAATTAGTTTATTTGAAAAAGTTATCTCGCGTTCAAAAAGTCTTCTGCCTTAGGAACTAATTAACGACACCGTATTATTTACTATAAAACCATATATTAAGTGATACATTGATATATTTTTCCTAAGCTGTCTACATCGCATGTTCTCTTTTAGTATTAAGTATAATTTTTAAAAATATTTTGCCGAAATATGGACAATTTTAATTTGCCTTGCATATAAATAATGCTGTTTAGGGGTATATTCCGTGTGATGCAAATGGTAAAAATTAGATGAATTGTTATTACTGAAGAAGTTTGTGTTGATATAAACTGTGGTTGTGTTTTAGAGTATAGCAATCACTTGAAATATATAGGAACATAGGCCAATATTTTTAGAAACAACCAAAAATTGAATTTATCTATTAATATTTAATTCAGTTTTAGTCATTTCGCAACGATCAAAAGAAAACTATAATGATAATTACAAATAGCTTTCTGGAAACCTATAATGTATTTCAGATGTTCTGAATATGCATCCCAATAAGTTTAGTTATATTAGGAATTAATAGCTAATACCACGTAATGCTGTTAATTTAAATCTAACAATATCCAATTATGTTTGACTTAGGTTTTAGGATACATGTGGAATTCGTTTTACCAGCGGGGGTGATTTTACAATAAACCGTATTACCTGGTCGGTATGTTAACTATTTAGTTGTTTATTCTAATAGAATTAATACTCTATTGTAATATATAAACCAACCTTCAGCCTAAACTACTGGATAATTGATGAAATTAATGACAATTATATTTATTTTCGCAAGTATAATGAAACGATGAATTAAAATTTTTGTAAAAATTATTTGAAAATAAATAGGTATACGTCTGTCCATTGTATTACGCTCAAGCTATTCAGTACTTCTATGATTGTACGATTTGTACGTCTTCGGGGGTTTTATCAAGTTTATTTATAATATACATACATATAATCACATTTAAATTGTAAATGATTTAAATAAACAACACTCTAGAGAACAGCTATTTAAATCAACAAATAAATACATCAACTTCAACTCAACACCCAGGAGTTAATGTTTTACTAATTTAAAATGCTCACTAAGCGCCTACGATATTTTGTTAATATTAAACGGTTTTAACTTTTGTTAATAATATAACGGTTTTAACTTTTGTTAATATTTAATGGCTTTAACTTTTTCTTTCACAAATTAAGAAACAATTAGCGAAAACAATGTACACGGTATTATTAAACTCGTCAATGTGCATCCATTTGGATCACACAGACGACGCTGACGCACGAGTTAGGCGGACCAATAAAGGAGGTCGGAATCACCCAACCAATCAGGTAGGCGCCTGAATTACGGTAGAGGACCAATCAGGTAGGCGCCTGAATTACGATAGCGAAATGAGGTCAACAACCCTTTAGCTTGACTTCGGCTACATAATATTATTATGTATTTAAATGGATTTTTTTTGACAAAATTTCCTAATAAGGGATGATATCTATCACCAGTTAGGTCATCGACGTGAAAAGGCCTTTCTTAATAATAGGAGTTATCTACTTAATATTGGTTAAATATATAATGTTACAATTTTGGGTATTATATTGCATAAAATTAAAATACTAAAATTCTACTTATTTGCGCAATTTAAGGTTTACCAGCGGTCGTGCTATTCTTATTATTTGTATGCCCCTTGCGTCATCGTATCGTTGTCCGTTTTTTCTTATTATATAACCCCAATAAAACACAACGAGTAAGCCTTATCGCACTACTACTTTCCGTGCAAGGTAACTTTTCGTACGAGATTTAACTTTTACCATTATAAGAAGAATATCGCTAATAAGACAGATATATACATACAGTTGTTTAATAGAGAAGGTATGAAATTAAAAATTAATTAGAATATTAACTTAGTTATTGTTTATCATTCTTTTATTAATACACTGGCTTCTGACGCGTTGAAAAATCAGTGTTAAAAAAGTGTTCATTTTTTAGTATTCAAATAAGTACACAAGAGCTTTAATAAGAAGAAATAAAATAAAATGCCAAAAGTTAAAAACGAAACAGAATTTCACGATCGACTAAGTTTCAATTAAATTTATTTTTGCCCAACCTACGTCTGGACGATTCAAATACGAGCAAAACAGCGGCGTTGGTTGTAGGATATCCGTATCCAAACCCCACGTGGGTAGTTGAATTTTTACTTTTTTTTTTTAGTGAAAGTAACTTGAATCTAAATAAATATTTATTTGTTATGCCTGAAGTTGTAAGGGATATCATTGAATTTTTTAAAATAAGTAGATATTTTTTTTATCAGAGACAGCCCACGTAGATTTTAAGCCCAAGTATTATAGGCAGTGGGCGTCTGAAGAGAATGGAGATGTAATGTATTGACATGGAATTTAAAGGATTGGAGGTTGGGAGGGGAAGGAAAACTAGCTGCAGTTCATTTGCTCCATAATCTAGAGACCCTGGGTATAAATTAGCGAGAGAAGAGGGATGTTCTAATTTTTTGGTAACTGGCTATAATGGTGTAGGTGGGCCGAAAAAAATATTTTTGGCCTCGTAAAAAAAAGTTGTAAGAAGATTGGACAACTAAGATGATTTTCAAAATTAAAATAATGTTTGTGTAAATGCATGCAACATTAAAATGCCTTCTATAGTTGTCTCTGGTAAATTCGTACGCTATAATTTACGAGTACCTTTAATTTATAGGTACGCAAACATTACATCACTGGAGGTAGAACGTTCTTTTTCACAATATTATGCGGTCTTTACAGATATGCGTACGCATTTAAAAGACACAACTATAGAAGGTATTTTAATGTTACATGCATTCGCACAAACTGGACAAATGTTTGAACCAACGAATGCTACATTCTGGACTCCGTGAAATGATACATCAAAAATAATTCATTTAAAGGATATTAAATTAAAAGAATTAATTTTAAATTTTCACTAAGTAAGTAAAACTCTAAAAAAACTTAATGACACAGCTATTAAATGCATTTCGTCAGCGCGCTTTACGCGCTTGGCACTGTCAACACCGTCACATCGGAACGGACGTACTGTTTCCGACGATTTTTGGTTTTATTCCAGATAAAAGATGTTTCTTTTAATTTTCTTGAAATTGAGTCAACTTCTTGAAAATCATGAACAGATTTAACCATAACTTAAAATTATTGGGATACTCGTATATCATATCCTTCCGATTCCATAATTTTTTTGTTCGAATTGTTCAACCTTCTCTTACTTATATCTTTCGAACAGATGTACCTAGATAAAGAGGCAAATTTCTTTTTGATAGATAATTGCATTATCTTTAAAATTAATTCATAAACCTTCGTATTTGAACGTACCGTTTAAGATAGGTACCAGAAAGTGACGAAAAACTCATTTTATCACTTTTTTTCGGAATTATTAAAGCCATTTAAAAATATTAAATATTTTCACTACGAATATATTATTTCCATGACTTGAAAAAAGATTATACGCCATAATTTGATACTACTCTTTTTTATAAAATAAAGCCGCCTAACCTAAAAAAATTATAATATCAAATTTTTTTTTCAAACTATTGACATAAGATTTTCATTTTGGGCTTAAATTACTTAGGCCATACCACTTTAACACAATCTGAAAAAAAATGGAAATGGGAAGACCTTAGGGTTAAACTTAGTCGAGGCACACCATGGGCTGCAATGTTTATTATAAACGTTTTAAGCAAATAAAGACTGTTGTTTTAAAGTTTAATCCTAAACACTCTCAAGCTATTACCGCGACTCAGGCCCAGTTAATAATATTCAAGTATACCCTGATTTAAGTATTATTAACACAAATTACGCGGTCATGGTAAAAGCACTCAACACACTACAGAAGGGATTGACTTTAACCAAATCTGTAAATATTGTTAACATGGTACATTCAAGGCTGCAAGCGCTAAGAGACAGGATTGGCATACAAATTTGTGAATGGTTTGCACACATTTTAGAAAAAATAATATTTAGCGAAATTACAGGATATTCACATATTCTACAGTATCGGAAAAATGCAATCTTAAACGATTGGTAGAAAAGTTTCCTGTTTGCTAATCTTACAGTACGCAGAATGGTCGCTTTATTTGTATAAAAACGTCTAATACCGACGGCGAACTTTACTGAACGAGCAAACCGTAAAAAATATATATGAAATGAGATGTTTAAGATAAAAGTGTAATATTTTGTACAGTTATATTTGTTTGTATTTAGATATTTATTAGCTTTGCTTACTCTTTACAGATACAAGCGTAGTTAAAGCAGAATGTTTAACTTCTCAAAGCCATTTCTCCACTTATTATTAGATATAACTACCCCAAAAATTTTATTTTCAAAACATTTATACTACGCCCCTGACTTAAAAAAATTTACTGGTAAAAGAAAAGCTTTTATGTCTTTAGAAAAAAAAATTTTTCCATAAATGATCAGTTTTGGGATAATTTTTAAAATTATGAAAGCACAGGCAATTGCTTGCAATCTTGCTCTTTTCATCACTTTTGTTTACATTAAATCTTTTTGACTATTTTACTCTCACATCCTTTATTGTTTACGCGGAAAATCTTGCCCTCTTAGTTACCTAATTTCCTCTGTTTTTGTTTTTCTCTATGTACTCGATGTAATGGCCATTTTTATAGTTGTTTGCCGGGGAATTAGAACAAAGTAGCATTAATCGAGCCCTTTTTCATAAAAAAACTATTTTTGCATCATAGGGACTATACCGTAATTTTATTTTAAAAAATTATCGCAAAAATGACTATTTATTATAAAATGGGGAACTGAGGTATTCGGCAAAGTAACGATTTCTTATGTACCACTAAAAATTTATCATTTTTGAGTTATCACTGTAAATCATTTTTAAATAAGTCAAGAATCCGAGTTACAAGTCCTTTTTATTAAAAATGCCAATTTAAAAATGTTAAAATTGATTTTATTCAGCAAGGGAAAGGTGGCACACCATAAAAGTATTCTTTAATTCCAGTTTCAAAATTAAGATTCCTATTTTTTTTATTAAAATACGACTCTATAGCGATAAAAACAGAAGTAAAAGATATGTAATTCCACATAGCAAGCTGTAATATTGTTATTTAATAACAAAATTATGTAGCTTCTTCGTTTTTTATTAATTTCTCCATTTAACTATTTTTTGACTTGTGCCAATATTGC
Organism: Philopedon plagiatum; assembly: GCA_963971165.1. Lineage (NCBI taxonomy): Eukaryota > Metazoa > Arthropoda > Insecta > Coleoptera > Curculionidae > Philopedon > Philopedon plagiatum. Next base: position 40,741,469 of record OZ020196.1, on the reverse strand, counting down.
ATTCAGCAAGCGACATGTCATAGTCATAAAACCTTATACAGGTTTGGATTATATTTAATTTTGGGCGTATTTCAAAAGAACAGTTTTCACAATCTATCAATTCGAAAAGTTAATTTTTAATAGTTCTGGAGCTCGAACTAAAATTTTACGGACAGATTCCCTAACGCAAGTCCGGTCTAATTTGACAAATAAAGGTTTTAAGCTGACAAATGTAAGAATAAGACAAGTAAGTTTTATACTATGAATTTGCTTCTGATGTTTTTCAGAAATTTATACAGAAAGGGGCAATTTTAGTACGTACTTTCGACAATATTAGAACTAAATTCATTCTACCAACCAGTTCCAGGATGAAAATCATTTGGAAACTAAGCAAATCGCTGAAATATCGGAATAATTCACAAGGTTTTAATGACGACTTATTAACAATCCCAGGACAAAAATCTGTCAAAACATAACTGATCAACTAGAAGATCTTAATTTATACTAATACTAAATCTTAAACATTCTTAATGAATCTGAACGTTATTGTTCCCAATTTTTGTTGAACGATGGTACCTAATGTCTATTTTTCTTAAGACGTAATTTATTTTCTTGTACTTGATGCAGTCGTCGGTTAGGCTATAATTACTTACATATTTATTAAACTACAGTATTAGCTAAACATTCTTACATACACAACCTTTCATATTGTTTCTGGTAAATCTCTCGATAAATAAAAAAACACTTTAATTTTGCTTTTAATTCGAGAGCACGCATATGTTCATTGACAGCATTAATTCCCTTTAAAATTTAATGCTTACTCAGGCAGCAATTTTGCAAACGGAAAACATTATGCGATCGACAAACACGACAAAGGCAAACGGGCGGATACGTTTGTAATTTCTAAAAGTGATACCAGATTAAAATACGCGTTAGTGCCTAATGTCGAAACCTAAAAAAACCAATTCACATCGAACTCGACGTTTATTATTCAGCATTTAAATTCGAAGCAGAGAATACGATGGCTTTGCTCGTAACGAGAATTTGAGATTTGAAAAAGCTTTTACGTGGAACTAAATTAGTTCGGATTTACTAGGAGACTGTTGATGCGGTTCTTTATTTTTGTATTGTTCTGTTTATATTATTTAATCGGATGTACTTTTGGGAGTCTGGATGGTAAAAGAAAAATAAATTTCACATCATTTTATTTTACGTTTTTGTGGTGACAAACAGAGAGTTTTTAGAGTTCTTATGTAATATTAAGTTTAGGACAGATAAATTGTGGTTTAAGTTGACTGGAAACAGATTATATTTACATTTTACTGCTGCCTCTGGTACTCATTTAGTGAAATATTTAACGACATAAACGCTCTGCAGTGAAAAGTTTCTGTGTTAAACCCTACACTAGAAACATCTTATAAAGTGACAGAAAGTAAACTATACTTTTTTGCTTTAGTTTTCACTTAGTTACACTTAAAGTTATTTACATGTTTTTTCACTTAGTTACACTTAAAGTTATTTACATATTCGGTGATAGGGCGGCTTCGTCAGGTATGGTAGTGGAGTGTAAGAATAAAATAACTAAGTTTTGTAAAGTCTGTGCATTTTAAATTTTTACAATCTTTCCTAGCTCAAAATGAATAGAAACACTTCAAAGTGCTGCCTGGCAATTATCACCTAATAAAGGGTGTAGCCGGATACGTATAACGAGTCGGCTCCCACATGGCAACCTATATCGAAACTTATATTATACTATCGGCTTGATGTACGAACACGATTTATGTATGTTTCGCGGCCGGATTTCGCTTTGACTTTGAGTTATGGAAAAAATGACCGTACGTATGACTGTCGTTCAAAGAGACATATCTCGAAAACTAACTAAGCTAGAGAGGTAAAACCAACACGAGGCATCAGGCATCCCTACAGAGTATATTCTATATATATATATATATATATATATATATATATATATATATATATATATATATATATATATATATAAATTTATTTAGATTTAACGAATAATTACGCATATTTTTTAAAATAAAGGAAAAATTATTAATTTTTGTATTGGGCCCTGCTGGCATCCCAATTCCGAGTCAAAATTCACTCGAGTCCTCACTCGATTATTGAATTTACTCGAGGACCAAGAGTAGGTCGAATAGAGTGTATACAATCTGTATCATGTTCCTTAAATTAATACATCGTTCTCTTCAGTTTACTGATAAGGTATGAACACGCTAATTTATTGAAGTTTCTAGCAATATTAATCACCAGTGAATGAGGTTTCTTTTTTCAAAATTTTCGGTCCTGATATTTCTAGCACTCATTGGTTCTAGTATGTAATTGCTCTTTTTGTTGCATATCAGTACAGTATCTGAGCATTGCAGTGATTTAATAATATTCTAGATTTAATAACCATCACCATTACTTTATTTTTCGCATCATCAAAGAATATAAGAAGAAGCAATGAAATACTCTTTTTACCCAAATACAATTACTCTATTCCTTTAACCGTATAAAAATCTGTAAAATCCCAAAACAAAAATTTGCATGCCTTCAGCAATTAACAAATGCAAATTGCAACGTTTTAAATTCACCCAGCAAACAAATTTGCAAATGAATTAGCATCACGCGACCAACACACATAAAGGCAAAGAGCAAAATTTTTTAATTCCTGAAATTGAGATCGAATGGAAATCAGCAGTATCACCTGACGCCATCGTTTAAAGACCGCTTTTTATTCCCGTTCGATATTTATTTGCGAATTTAATTTAACGGTAGGGATATGACAAATTTCGATGTAGTGTAATACATTTTTCTAAGTCAGAGCTCATGAAACATTTATTATATATATATACGGGATCTTGGATAACTAAATTTTTGGATAAACAAATAAATAATTTTTACAGGTAGTTTTTTATCTTCTTATGGATCTTATCACACATCCAGAGCTGGAAACATTCGTAGGGATTGCACCAGCCCTTTAAGAGGATGTGTGGGGTGGTACCACCTCGGTCGAGGAAGAATTCCTCTACCACCTTCCACCTACCACCTACCACCTTCCAAGTTGCAAAACTCCGAGAAAACTTTACCGAGTGTGAAAAATTACAAATTGTAAATACTTTTAAATACTTGGGGATTATATCAGATTCAAAATCAAGATGTATGATTGTTTTAACCAAATGTATTACAGATGTCCCACAAAATTAATCATAGAAAAAGAATTAATTTAAATTTATTATTTGTTTTCAAAAAGACTGTGTATAATTATATTGTTTTGCCACATTTTTATACTGTTCGGGAGTATAAATACACTGTAAATGAAGAATGAATTTTTTTACAAATTACAGGTGTTACAAAATAAAGCCATGACAGTAATTTTGAATGTAGATAACTATACGCCAACTAAATTTACAATAAAAAAAATGGCTAGATGTCTTATACTTTTCTACGTGTGTGCTTTTATTTTCAAAATTAGGAATAATTGTTTACAAAAATTTTTTAGGAATTTTAATTGTAAAATATATCATGAACAAAATACAAGAAATAAACAAAACTTGATATGATGAGTTTTTATAAACAAATACTACAATTTATTAATCTAAACAAATTTATTAATAAATTAATTAAATGTGCGAAAATTTAAAAAAGACATACTTGTCTAAAGCCGGCACCACACCATGCGGCATTCGCCGAATCTCGAATGTTTGCTATTTGGCAAACTATTCGCCATTTCCCGACAACCGGCGCTACACATGCGGTATTTGTTAACGACTACACAAATCTCCGTTAGGCAAATATGATTTCCCTTGATTCGTGCCAATTTTCCGACCACCAATGGAAAATGTTTGGTGTTCAGCGAGTGCCGAACGTTCGCTTCAAACTCGCCATCACACCCGTAGGTGTTTGCCGAATGACGCACTTTCGTTGCTCGCTATTCGGCAACTACCGCATGTGTGGTGCAGGCTTCACAATATAATTAAAGAGTTGTAAACACAGGTGGCTCCAGGGGCGTCGCCACACTATTTGAAAATAAAATTCCGTTCTGAAAATAAAATAAAATTTCGCAAATTTTTGCGATTTTACTCCCTTATCTTTAGGTTTAAAATATGTATGGTGAGAGTTTCTGTAGTTACTGGAACCCGTTGTTAATACAAAATGAAATGGATACAATATTTGCTAGGTAATCATTTATCCAATTCGCATCTCGTAAAATTACAAAATGAAAACGTTATTACCAAGGAATATTAAAATTAAATTAAACATGGAGCGTAATTTAAACGAGTAGTATAAAATAGAGAAATTTGAACTTTCAAGCATACATTCTGCTCTTCCAAATATACGCTAATCCAAATATATGCTAAATTGCCTTTGACGAAAATGTAGTTTCAGAGTCCACATTTTATTATTACTTAAATTTTTTAGCCTAAATCTAACATATTAAATTTTGCGCACCAGTGTAAACTAGAATTAAGTTAATAAACTTTGTTCATTTATAAAAATAATGGTTCCCTAAAATTACTAAATGCATATTACATGTAACAAAGTGAGCAATGGACGACGGACCTTGATATTATTCAAAAATTATTACATGAATTATTTATATTCATTACAAATTTATATATATATATATATATATATATATATATATATATATATATATATATATATATATATATATATATATATATTGAAAGAAGAGCAACAATTTTTCCTTTGCTTGGAATAAAAATTAACAGAGTTAGTATTTATCTTTATTATTGCTCAGGTTTGTTAAGTTATGCCAGTTTTAGATTTGTAATAAAACTGTTGAACTTAAAGACAATTCTAAAATAAGAGTAATCTGACCTGCATTAAAAAGTAATTATTTTCTATTTCTTTATATCCAAACTCATTGAGAAATTACATTTTAAGTCGCTCTCTTGTATTAGGTTATACGTTTTGGGATCTGATACTCGAAGTAAGCTCGCGACGCTAAATTTGTTTCCTTAACTAATACTGTCGTGAACTTTAAATGGAAAGTTTGCCTTCGACACCACTCAACACCGTGTTTCGATAATTTCCGCAATGCAGCAGCTGATTGCTTCTGTACAAAAATGGAAATGAGAATTCTTTGTACCTGCCATGTTTTAGTCTTGTAATTTCTTTTATTTCGTGATTGTATACTGAATTTAAAGAATGTAGTTGTCAGAATTTCTGATAATTAATTCCCATTAAGTTTTATACATGTTTTTTTAACGTGTATCTCTTATGGTGGTACTATCACACTGTATTGTACACTTTTAGGTATTCTGTCACTTCTATTGCGCAAAAATATCCGAATGACGATGTGTAAATGCCAATGAAAGGTCAGAAATGCAATTAAAAATGGTCTTAATTCTGATTGTGATTGACCGGTCGCCATTCCAAAAATTGTGACAATAAAAAAGACGCAATGCGCTAAAGTGAACAATTCCGAAAGCACTGTCATAATTTAAAACAGCTGAAAGAAGGATAGCTGTACATCGCGATCTTGTGAAAAGAAACAAGCTTAAAAAAAACACAGTTTCCTGTGATATGAACTTTTATTGATTTTAAAGGTTAGCACACAAAGACAGTATAGTCCCAAAAGAGTGATTAGTTTTTAAGTTATTATTAAAACAAGACGTATACTTGTAGACGGGTGATACTATTTGCGCCTTATTTACCTGAATCTTAGGGGTCACCAAATGTTTAAAATTTTTGTTGGGGAAACCCAACTGTTTATTCAATCTCTATAACTCTATTTTTTAATTGCAATGAAAATTAATAACCAAGCAGGTATAAAATCCTTTTTAAGTAAAATAAGCTCAAACTTGTCTCATATGTAAATTCAATTGCATAAAAATACGCAGTCATCGGCAAAACACAAATATTATTTCAGCTAAAATAACAAAAGAAAATCTTTCCTTTAATTTAGTTCTTCTAAAGCACCGGCATGTTGTCGGCGACCGTCAAAGGCTTAGTTCCCTTTGAAGATTTCTTATCTTTTAGTTTTATTACTGTGCCGTGCTAAGAGTGAGTTTCTGGGAAATATAAAGATGGCCCGTGACTACGACTACAAATACCAACCCCTTTACGGTTCTGAACCGTACCGAGTACAAGCACTGCCTTTTCCTATTCCCTAATGGTGAGACTCGCGTCATCGCGAAAGAGACCTGCAATTGGCCGCGTCCGTTCAAACCGATCCCCGAAAAGGTGTTACATTTGAGTTCGACTTGATCCCCGTCGGAAAACGGAGTTAGTTGACTAGACACCTCAAAACAAGTCTGTTGTGCCCCGGGCACACAAATAAAAGTCGTTACACAAACTAGGTGTACCAGTTCGGGAAGAATTCGCCTTTTCTCTTAGGCATGGTCCTATATACCAGTGTGGGAAAAGTCCCAGTGTTTCTCTTAGGCATAGTCCTGTAAATCTCGTGAAGTGACACAAATTAGGTCTACCAGTGTGGGAAAAGTCTCAGTGTTTCTCTTAAGCATAGTTCTGTAAATCTCGTTAAGTGACACAAATTAGGTGTACCAGTGTGGGAAAAGTCCCAGTGTTTCTCTTAGGCATGGTCATGTAAAAAGTAGTAACATCTCGTAACACCAGAAAAGGACGAATATGTCAAGTACTAGTGTCAGAACCAATAGTATATAAAATACCCATATTTACAAGTAATAAATATACAAAAGTGTTTAGTGAGATTGATGTTTTTTAATGTTCAAAGTCGCGGCTGCCAGATATCGCGCATGTGGATGACAACTGAACCAGTTGTTATAGAAAAATATTACAGTAAGTGGAGGTAGGGTTTAAACTAGAGCTTTATCCTTACAATTTTAAATATACATTTTGCGTCTTAACCTTTAAAATCTACCTGCACACCTGTTTTGGGTGGTTTGGATTTTCCTGTATCCAGCAACAAATTATATGAATAGATTTTCCCCAAAAGTACGAAACGATATCAGTTCAGTATACTCTTTATTAATTCATTATTATTTGTGACACTGTGCAGGCCGCCCAAAAATGGAACCAAAAAGTTGGAAAAGTACGAAAGGAGGATTAAGTTATTTTTGTAAATAATCTCAAATCCAGAAATGAAGGAGTGTTATCAAACGAAGAAAAGCGTTGCGTGCGTAAAATTTACTAAATCGTGAACATGAAAACCGCTCGGCCTTGAAAAGTGGGAAAATGGCAGCATTTATGCTGTGTAGTGCAGGCTATGAAGAGAAAACTGAAAACGATTTGTATGAAAAACCAACTAAATTAATAAAAATAGAAGTTGTAACTGGCATTCAGCTTCCACCGAAAATCTGAACACATCAGCAATAATTTCTGCAAGAAGAAGTATATATACCGCTCGAAGAAAAGTGTTTCCGCCGCTCCCAAAATCTCTATGCGAAGTATGCCTATAGATGAAATGGATACAAAAACCACAAAAAGCAAAAAATAACACAATAACACAAATTTGAACTTGTTATATTCTTTGCAGAGAATTTTCATGGATGGGACTTTTTCCTATCAAATTTTTACTATTCCAATTATACCAATTATTTGCCATTCATGGTGAAAAAAATTGATATTATGTGCCTCTTGTATTTTATCGTTTACCCAATAAGGAGAAAGATACTTATAAAAAGATGTTTGAAATATTAAACCAAAAGTGTTTTGAATTCGTTCAGAAATCGTTGAATCCCTTATACATAATAACTGATTTTGAAATGGCAATTTTGCCGGCAGTTAGTAATTCCGTTTCACGAAACACTTAAAATGATTTATTTAATTAATTATAGCATTACTTTACGACCCCACTGTATATTATATTATTATAAAATGTTTAACATATTTTGCAATCTGGATAATGTTAATGTTTAAATGAAAAGTTTAAGGGAACAAATTAGTGTTTAATTACCCGAGGCGCAAATTGTATATCTCATTTTTGACCTGTTTTTGGTTGAGGCGCAAATTGTATTTCTCCACTGTATATACCAAATTATGTCCACTCACTACATTTAGGTCATGTATTGGTAGTACCTCAACAATTAATTATTTGTTTTATCCATTTTCCTTGGCTGTATTTTTCACCTTCAAAATCAAGCAACCCTAAATAAACTATGTATTTTCTAAATGTTGTTACGTAATAAAGAAAATACCTGTCGCTGGGGGAGGCGGGAGGGTCGGCAAAAGTTATCAGAGTCTTCTTACTCACTAGACTTAAAAAAGCTTATAAGCGAAGATGCCTTCGAGGGGATATTTTTATTATTTGGGGTCATGAGACGCTCGCTGCACTGTATCCCAAAGAAGGCCATTACACAAAACAATTTAAGAGTCATTTCATACCAAATGTATCTTGCAATATAAACTTGTAGGTTATATTAAGAAGCTAAATTCTTGATATAATTTGACATTTTAGTAATCGAATACCTACTTTTATAATTTTCATTGTAAGAAAAAGTTTGTTTTTCAAATTTATCATCATGGAAATCTAAAATCGAGTATTAGAATTCCATGTCCGTTATTAACTAATGTTGTTTTTAAAATAGCTGCAGCTTACCTTCACGTGGCACTTATTGTAATTGCATTGCAAGTGCTGGTTGACTGGAATTTGTAGAAGGCAATAAATAATAAAACTTTTTATCCTCTATAGAGATTTTAATTTTCATTAAAGATAGACCAAAACATGTCCATGCTTCATCAGACTATATAATATATATATATATATATATATATATATATATATATATATATATATATATATATATATATATATATATATATATATATATATATATATATATATATATATACAGAATACCGGTTGAATGAATTAACACTGCTTATTTTTCAGTAGCTTAAGGCAAAGTTAACTTCATACATCCATTATTTAAATTTCGGGGAAAACAAATTTTCAGTAGAAAGCTCACTTCTGCACGTATTACCAAAAATGCTGATACAGGTTGTAATATTATGCCTTTGAAACTGTTTGAAATGCCCCGATTTTTAAATTCGCCCATCTAGCAAATTTGCAAATAGCGCTGAATCACGCAACTGGTACATGTATACAAAGCCGTCGCCGATGAATGCATTTTTGAAAGCGAAGGAACTTTATAAGAGTTTGTAAAAACAAACAGTATTTATAATTGGATCATGCAGGATAATGGATTAAATACATCTATTTAACTAAAAAAACAAGTTAAATATACAAAATGTATTACCTAATTTAAAATAAAACTTATTATATGAGTAACAATCGTATGCTACGTTTGGGCTAGTTCTCACATATTTCAAGTAGGGAAACAAATAGGAGCAACTGTTAACTTTTAAATATAAAAATCCTTTTCAACATTTTAACTGCCGCAGCATGGATCCATCTAAATATAGATCTTTCAAATATATAAAACAAATTTGCATCTTTAAGCCAGTGGCGATCGGTGGTCAGTAAAAGAGGTGAGGCCAAAAAAGTTATAATATGAAGCATATAGTTTTATTTAAAACATACATCAAAACGTAAAATAACATAAAACGGAAATCAAATGGCAAACTTAAAAACAAACTAAGAAAAATGCAAAATTATGTTTTATAGATTAAGTCTATCTTTCTGTTGCACTTAATCGCAAACGATCCTATTACTAAGTTATAAAATGAGTCAGAAGAATACATTTTAATTATAATTATTAAGCCTTTTCTATAGACACTACAGCCAAACCATTTAACCTTTCTTGTGCAATCGAATTTCTCGAATAAGTTTAATGAGTTTTAAAGCTAAAAAATTTCTTTCAACTGAAACCGATGCTCCAGGTAGTGTTGGCTATTAAACAACAATTTGTACATTTCTGATAAAACCTCGTTTAGACCATTTTTGTACATTTTGTCTCTATAATCTCTGGCAAAGATAAGGAACGGAACTGTTTATCAGCAAAAAAAATTGTAAGCTCGGTTTTGCATCGGTCTTTTTGGAAAAGATTTTTATAACTTTGAACTAAATTGTTAAATAACTGATTTAAAAATGATACGTCAAAATCGGCAAAAAGCGTCAGGTTAAATTAGGTTCAAAAATAATAACTTATTAATACCGTTAAATCGATCTGTAATTTGATTATTATCAAGCACTTCATAAAATAACGCCTGGTAAGTCAATGTAACATCATTGTTAATTAGGTCCTTATTTTCGGTCTTGCCGTATACTTGTATAATAGTACTTCTGAAGTAGGTCTCCCATTAGTAACAGTTTCATTTTTTTCGCGTTGAGAACGCATAGAAAGTGATGTTTGCCGCAGCAATAAAACATCATAAAATAACATAGCTGCGTTCTCAAATAAATATCTAGAAATCAGGAGGCCAAGCGCTTTACAGGCCTCTCTTCACTATAAATTCGCACGTGGAAGCAACGAATACCAATTGCGTGGAAGTGAGTAATATAAATATACTAAATAAAGACAGAACCATTCACACACGTCCAGAGACGAGCTGCTTCGAGAGTCTAGCGCTCACCGGGCCTCTGCTGCATAGGCCGTTCTCTCATAGAAGAACTTATTGTTAACATACAGCGCGTACTGCGAATATCGCATGTGGCTCTTTTTTAGTCGAATATATTGTCGCAAATATTAGCGCTTCCCTTGTAAATAAAAGTGGCATTATAGACGTTTGCTAAACCTTTCCACCTTTATAATAGCCAAATTTATATAATAAATTTTAGATTTGAAGTAATGCGATGAAGAAGAGCAAAACAAAATATGTTAATCAATCTTCCGAAAATTTTCATTTTTACATTTTAAATTAATTGTAGTGAGGAGATCTCACGAAAATTTTCATTTTTACATTTTAAATTAATAGTAGTGAGGCCGGGCCTCACCTGCCTCATGCTACCGATCGCCACTGCTTTAAGCAGCATTCATTCTTCTTATTAAATTGCCATGCAGATTCCTGCGTAGGCAGCCATCGTATTTCCTTCCATCAAATTTCTGTGGTAATGGAAGCATTTTGGAGCGACTCGAAATAATTTATTTCTCTCCACTGGAGAATATTTTGAGGCCTGGATAGCTTCTTCCTTCGTATTCTCGTCTTCCTTCTTTCTTTTTTTCTTCGTAGGATGAGACGTTGGAAAGTGCAAACTCCTCGTAAAATCTGTCAGAATAGGATGTTTTGTTTTTGATGTTTTAGAAAAGTTGGCTCACTTCAGCACTTCGAAGCACATCTTTATTTCTAATCCAACTCTGTCTGCCAAGAATATTTAGGGCATTTGTGCTTCCATTTTAAACGCTTCCAGTTTAAATATGTTTGTGGTGTATTCCATAATAAAAAGATGTATTACGCCACTCTACTGCTGAGGGAAGATTAGTCTTTAAAACTAATAAAAGTCATTGCGTTATGTACCACTAATCATAAGTCCTGAGAAATTCGGTTTACCTACTTTGGGGTCAGGGGTTTTCCATCAAAATTATGATTAATACGTAATTAGGTCTTAAATTAAATCTTTCCGCTGAGCAAACCGCCGCCGAAGTATACAAAGTTAATAAGGCTACTAACATTATTTATGTCAAAAAAAGTTAATAAGACTTCTAACATTATTTCTATAAAAAGAAATGTAATCAAACTTCATAGACCAGAATATTACTAATTTCACATTTCTCCGTATTGAGGTACTCGTATATATTTTCTGCCAATAATTTAGAAAATGACGGTGCTTTTTACCTTTGGGACATATATTTTTATTTTTAGTGACTGAGATAAGACTTACTTCCACAGCATCTCGTTTTATTTTCTTCTGACAAACTTTAATGGAGTATAAACTTTAAACAAGCAAGGGACAAAGCTAAAATTACGTTTTCCTTGCGCTTTTGGAAAACCGAGGCGGGTCCGTCATACTTAGAATATGTTGTAATATCTTACAGGTCAACCATGACCTGCGGACATGTTAACGTTTTATAGTATGGCAGTCGGCATTCCATGTATAAAATTCTATATAGTTACGTCTCGAAGCGGGTATCTAAAAAAATATAGCTTTTACGCTACGTGCCCGATGTCAAGTATTTTGTGATGGAAAAATTCCGAGAAGAAATTTTATTTCATTAAATTATTCTTTAGGATGATGCTAAAATGTCTGTAAGTTCTCCTCCGGGCGAGGCCGGCGTCCGCTCTGTCCAGAGGGATCAGGATTTTCGAGGGCATTGAGGGTATCAAATGAGTGCCTATTGAAGAACGAATTCAACAATATATGATGATATCGATTTTTGGATAAAACGCTTAAAAATTGCTGTCCCCCACCGAGATACTTGCGGGAAGTGACTATTAGTGGAGAGTCGATATATTTATACCCCCCCAACGAATTCGCCAGTGATCAAATTGGTATTGTAACTTGAAATGTGTTTTTGATACTACACACTGAAATGTCTATTTGTTGATTGTTTTCGCTGTTTAATTTTTGAAGATGGTGAAATGCGAAAGACAAAGAAACCAGAGTTTTATGAAGTATTTCCAGAGCTAACAATAGATATTAATGATATTGAAAATTCCCATATTTACTTCATGGAGGGATGTTATTGCATCATTGCAAATGGCAACTAGAAGAAAAGTTCAGGACAATCTGTCAACATAACCTGAGATATTGAAAATTAATTACGACAGAAAAGTTTATGTGATATTCGATGGTTATAATAAGTACTGCACAAAATCGGTAGAAAGAAATAGCCGCTAGCAAAAAATGCATCAACTGAAATTATAACCGACGAAGATATTTATGTCTCTTGCAATAGGACAAGAGAAATTTCTTGCTAATAGCAAAAATAAGAGCAGATTTATAATATGTTGCGAAAAATTTTCAGATAATCATATTTTCTCTTGTCAAAAGCTGATGCCGACACATTAATAGTTCGAACAGCTATAAACATAAACTCTGAAAATGTTATTTCTAAGAATGTCTATGCCCTAGTCCTATTTACTGCCATAAATACAGATAAGAGAGAAATTTATTTTTAAAAATTCCGTCAAGTGCAGGCTACGCTTGCACAATTAGTGTTCCGTACCATCAGCCTCCCACTTAACCTGAGCAAACCGCGGCCGAGAGATCTGATCAACCCTGTATCACATCGCGTATGCGCGAAGCCAAATTGAAAATTTTAAAAAATATGGAAAAACAAAAGTTGTTTCTTACATAGTGAGAAATATTTTTCGTTAAAAATCTTTTTCTCTAAAACCAATGGTTTAGCAGTTATAAGAAAATAAACAATTAAACAGTTTATAACAATTGATCGCGCTATGATTTTTCAATGCTGATAATTTTTGTTGAATCTACAACTAGTTCTTAATGTTCATCATTTTTTTCAGATTTTTCAGAGCGATCCTTCTGGCGATATCTATAGAATCTCTTTTCTAAAAAAAGTAATTACTTTTAATTTTTCCTTTTTTTTTCTGGTAAAATGACCAAAAAATTATTTTAAATACCTTAACTTCCTGAAAAGGCGATACCGATCTCTTGTAGGGGGGCGGGGAGGTTTGTTGCTAATATTTCTTCCCAGAATTTTTTCGTTTCGTTCCTTTAAGCAACTTGGCGCCTGGAGTACTAATTTTCGAGAATGATCCATTGTGGAAGTAATCCAATAAGTACAATAAAATAAGAAATAACTCCCATTGAATTCTTCTTAAACATGATTTCAAACGTCAAATTTTATGCAAAAACAAATCTTGGGTTTATGACATTATACATAAGCTATTTTCAACGTTATTTTTCTAAAACTACCCATTTTCAGTTTTTCAGAAACTAATTGTTGACAATGGAGTGAAACTTTTTGCGGTGTTGCAACATTTTAGATTTATAATTCTATTTTAAAATTATTAAATTTATCGGAACGATAAAAAAGGTATGATCTGAAACTGGAAGAACTAAATCTAACCCAAACTAATTCAACGTATTTTAATAAATATTAAAAGTCATAAAATAAAGTTTTTATCTACAAAACGAAAGATACAATAAAGAGGTACAAGAAGAACGAAAAAATACTACTGTATTAATCTGTTACGGTCAAAGCCTGCAGGGTGGACAAAGTCGGTATTGTCCGGCCAGGGTCAGCATTATACTGTAGGTTTTCTTAGGTTTGCTCAGGGCTTCTTTTGTAAGATCAGGCACCCGAACCAGTGTAGTCATCTTTCCTATTTTTTATTAAGTGATATCTTGGTTATTCGCCTTATTTTTTATTGCTAACCGTGTCTATTCTTCTTATCCCACATACATCCATCTTAACATTCTTTTTTCTGTCATATCTATGTAACAGCGTCTTTTGTGCACTTGCTTTACTGGCTATGAGTTCGCTTATTTTAGGAAGCCACTTTAACCACTCCCCTTCCACATCGCACTCACTCTATGGTCACAAAGCACACCGCAGACGCAGCACGTTACTAAGCTTTTCTATTTGTATTCTTCTGCTCTTGCTTATACGTTAAAATGGATTTAGTTTTCTTCCCACTACTCTTACTTTTAGGCCTCTTTTCCTTATAGAAAGGTTTCCATTAAATATTATTATGAGCTATTAGGGACAATAGATATAAAAAACAGCACTGTTGCAGATCTTACGTTCATATTTCGACTACTATATCCATATTGCGTACACTTTTAGCCGACATATTCAAATTTTAAACCACTACTGTTACATTTTACCCAACATCATTTTGTTTTATTTTAATAAACTTTATTGCTGGAATAAACTTTTAACAAGCAAGTGTTGAAAACTTGTTATTTTCCCTTAGCGCCTTAGGTTACTAAAGTATATTAGGCATAATGCTCTAAAACTCAATGGAGCGTTTTGCAAAATAAAACATGAAGTTTGTATGGTTTATATTTCACCAACCACTTTATGCAATATGCTTGTTTGTGTTCTAATATTTAGTGTTTAGGGCTCCGCTGGTTTTAAGTTGTCGTGAATAACACTTCTTAGAAATTGGTTTTATCACTTTATAGGGTTTTTCGCCAATAAAATCCTCATTTACAAATAAATATTTTTTCAGTGCTGACATGACAAGCTGACAGTTACTTAAACCATAAATATGTCAAAATACAATACGCATATATATTATCCAAAATCTCATAAAGTATATTGTATCTAATATTTATCTTTTTAATTTTGATGTGACGGAAACGCTCTAAATCATTGCAAATATGATTAGCAATTTTTTTCTAGGTTGACATTACTTATAGGAATATGATTGCTGCTTTGTGATGCCATCCTAATATTTTCTGCTATGACTTACGCTTTTTAAGCAATGTTAGCCATATCCTATCCCTCAAAATTTTAATGAAGTAATAAATTTAATTGGCATTGAAAGTAATTTTTACAATTAATATTAACACGAGGGCTGTCCCATTGCAAGTGTACAATTAAATTATTGATTAAATCGTTTGTGCAACACCCAAGCAAACCCACTCAAAATCAAGATTAGTTATTTCGATTTGTGTTTCGCTGATATGATGGCATCGTCAAGATATGACTAATATTTTTAATTGTCCTCTGAAAATAACTCTGTTCAGAAATATTGTTTGGTATGTGGTAAAAAAGTGTAAACAGATAGTATTGAAAATAATAAAATGAAATATACATTTTAAGGCTTGTTAGACAGTTCTAACTTTAAACCAAAAATTGCAAAGCAGTTCTTACTATTTTGAGTTTTGTAACGCTGTTGATAATCTAGTTACACATAACAACAATTATTAGAGTAATCTAGTAAAAACTAGAGTACGTATTTCTGTCTAAAAATGTTATACAAAACTGCAAGCTTAAATATCTCTATCAAAAATAAACCTAAAAAGTCAAACCTTCCTCAAAAATTTAGGGAGTTAGATTTAAAACGAAATATCATTGATGGGGATTTTAAAATTGTATGCAGTGTCGCACAGATATGCACGAGTAAATTTTATTGTCAATGTTAAAATATCTAAATAACAATATAATACAAGAATCAACAATATATTCAATAACAAGCTTTAAGTTTAACTGATGTTTGCAAAAAACGAGTTTTAAAATATAGTGCTTGGCAGTCTAATATTTCGTAGTAAAAGGATGAAACATGAGCTTTAGACAGTTTACGTTTTAAAAATCGCTTTAGGTAAAGTGCCCGTCTGATGTCATTTCAGTGAGGTGTTAAAATATTATGTGTTTCCTGCGGGTTTTACAGGCGCGTCAGAATTCACTTAGATATTTTTTTGTGTTTCGAATTTCATTTTTATTTTATTTTTAAAGTCAAATGGCAATTTTTAAAAATAATTGTCGTTCAACCGCAGGGTTATATTTACCAATGGTTTAATTTGACAAAAATATAGGTCAATTCAAAAGATAAGGTTAGTATGTTAAAAATAGATGGAAATTATGTAATAAGCTGACTGAATTCTATTAAAAGATGTTGGGTAAACAGAAGGTCTATATTATAAAAAACATAGGGGAAGAATTGAAAACATAGATCAAAACTGATTTTGAGAACAGTTCATCAAAAGATAATCCAAAATTGCTCACTATTGGATTTTTAAATGCTAAAACTTGTTAAATAAAGATGGAAGACTGGTTAACCCGCTATACTTGTTATTCGACCAATATTGAAGAATTATTATCTGATAATGGAATGAAGAAGTAATAAGGCATTTTTCCACCATCATGGAGATGGTAATTTCAGTAACGTGAAAAAATAACGTCTAAAGTAGTACAATATTTGCTTAAATGAGATACAGTATTGGCATGATGGCTCGATGGGGAATTGTTGCCACGGCGAGTCCTGGCACCAACCCTATTTCTCCTTCACATTAATGACCTACTCTCTTCAACTACCAATCCCATCCACAGTTATGCTGACGATAGTACTCTTCACTCCAATATTAATTTTTCCAGACAAGTTTCGACCCAAGAGTTGGATAATAGACGCAGATCTATGTACATATCCCTTTCAACCGCCCGAATAAGAACAAATTAGTCAAAATTGATTGTGCTAAAAATTCACATGTGACCTTCAAATAGTTGCGACACCTGAAGAGTCAAATAAGTAACTTTACGAAGTTCATAATTTTTAAAAAACAGCAATAAGTTCTAGTGGTACCATTATATGGGCTTCCCAGTGGCGAAATAGAGCTCGTTTCATGACTCCGTCAGTAAACTGCATAAAAATATTTTCAGGTAGTTACTAGATAAATTCTTTTAAGTTTAGGCTTAGAGTTGAGTTTTAATCAATTCCGAGTGAGGCTAATGTGCGTTGAGTTCTAGTGTTTTGTCTTATAGTACTCTATAGACAGTGTTGAGTCCCAATATTACTTAGTTATTTTAAAATTTTTCTCTAAATCACTTTTCATCTTCTGAGTTTTCTTTGACGTCGTTTTTTTTCTACTTCATATGGATCGATGTTGCTGGGTAATCGTCGCCATGACGCTCACTCCTGAGTTTATCCTTTTGTTAAACTTTTTCTCTTCTTTACTATTTTTGACCTATTTTCCCATACACTTCTACTGCCATTATCCTTCTGCCGAGATAACTGTTATCTCCTCTCATCTCTCTGTTTTCTAGGGATGTCTAGTGGTTTTCTTTTTTAACGTTTTCCTTCTTTCTGCTGCACGTTATAAGATCGTCCGCAAATATCATTCACCAGGGCGTTTCTGGCTTTTTGCCTTGGTTACGACACTCATCAGTATGTTGGTTTGGGCTTAAGGGGTGCAAGCCAACCATTAGTAAACATTAGCGTGTCGATCCTGCTTCTTATTCAAAGTCGCTCTCCCTTGCGATCTTAATTCCTTTTTTTCCTACATAGCAATTACATTAATTTTAATTTACACTGGAAAATGTTTTAGTCCACCACTGAATTTTTTTATTTAATTTGTACTAATTGCTACAATTTAGGTCCGCATTAGTGGTATTAACTTGGAAGAAGTAGCGGGACGTAAATGGAACTCTCCCGTAATTTATTTGCCTCGCTTTTTGACATCCGTCTGATGTTCGCATTTATTTAAAAAGCTCAGAAGTACCAAGTTTAAGAGAAGGAAAAACATTACCATAAATATTTTAAGGCGTTTGAGTTAAAATGAAAGTGTTGTGACACGAAATGAATGAGAATAAAATAGAATAACGTTATGTATATTGTTCAGTTCGAAGACATCATATTAACTATTAGTACATATGAAATATTGCGACTGTTAGTACGTGCTCATGAAAATGAGATTTTTTAGTAACAATCGTTGTGGCGAATAAATTAATAAAATAAACCATTTTTTATTTATTCGGAGATAGGAATACAACAGACCTAGGTACACTAAGTATCCGCAGTTTTATAATAAATTAATGGGTAGTCTTCCAAGTTGCTCAAAGGAGAGTTATACTAGTGACCTAACATGTCTCTTATACCTAGGGATAGACATATCGAACACCTCCATAGTATCAGTATTAAAAGTGTGACTGCTCCTACAAATATAAGAGTTTGCCTTGAAACAGTAGATAGTGAATCGGCTTAAAAGGACGTCTCGTTCTTAATTGGAGTTCCCAATAATAAGACAAACATGAAACGAACAGATTGCTAACTCTGGTAGTTGGCAAATCGGCCGATGAGGGCGCAACGTTCTTAATTTGAATCGCCAATGCATACTAGGAATACGGACTGATGAGAATTCCTTACTTTTTTTGAAAATAAAAAGCTTTTTGCATGTTATTCTGACAGGCATCGAGGTGGTACAAATATTAAGGGTGAGTATAGGCTTTCATTTGATTATATTAGTCAATGGGTATAGTAATCACCAGAAAAAAAAATTGTGCCAAGGCATTGCCACAGAATTTAATGAGGCACAAAAATTTATTTTAATATAACTTTATAAACATTAAATTTTGGTGGCAATTTTAAGCTGTTGGTAAGTCTTAGGTATTATTGTGATATAAAAAATTGTACTAAAGTGGGGATAGAAAAAGTTATTCATCAACTTCCGCACAAAATGATTTACTTATTTGTCTGTGTGTGTACTAACAGTTTAAAAACATTTTATTCTGTAACTTTGTCGGTTCAACTTCTTGTGGTCGCCCTTGGCTCTACTACCTTAGCACTGGCTTGCCTGGCTCAATTAAAATCGATTGAGCCTAACTTATCTCTATAAAACAGTTGATAATAGGAGAGATACAAGGTGTTAAATTTAAAACATCATTTTACATTTTTATCGACATATTTTAAAATATACTAAATAAATTTAGAAAATTTGATTTCCGGAGGTTTTTTGGGATAGAAAAAGCAAATCCGGCCTCAAAAATATCATTTTAAAACGTCCAAAATTTTGTGCTTTAGTGCACAAAATTTCTGGATAGAAATTTTTATTCCCCTACCTGTTCTACTTAAAAAAGGTATACTCAGTTAATGTCGATAGAAGCAACTGTTTTTGAGCGATCGCAACTACTAATTTAAATTATCATTTTTATCTCCCAGTCCTGCTGAAGAAGTTATTTATGAACAATAAGGCGCTCAATATTATCTACAGGGTTTTTGGT
Organism: Philopedon plagiatum; assembly: GCA_963971165.1. Taxonomy (NCBI): domain Eukaryota; kingdom Metazoa; phylum Arthropoda; class Insecta; order Coleoptera; family Curculionidae; genus Philopedon; species Philopedon plagiatum. The sequence continues at coordinate 40,722,006 of OZ020196.1, read as the reverse complement.
AACAAATGGGCCATACCTTAGTACTGGCTTCCCTGGCTCAATTCAGGTTGATTAAACCTAACTTATCTTAGTACAAAAGTTGTTAATAAGACAGATACAGGGTGTCAAAATTAAAATTTTATTGTACATTATTATCGATTTGTATTGAAAGATACTAAATAAATTCACAAAATTAGGTAGGCGGAAGTTTGTTGGGATGGGTAAAATAAATATGTTCATAAATTTGCTGTATTTTAAAACGTTCTAACTTTATGTTTTAATTTCTGAATAGAAATTCTTAATCCCCTACCTTTTTTACTTAAAATAGGTGTATTTTTTATTAATGTAGCTAAAAGCAGCTGTTTTTGAGAAAAATGCATTTGAATTCGGTGTTTCACAGAATAGGTATTAATAAATATTTTTAATAAGTATTAATAAAATTAGTATCAGCAAAAAGTAAACTTTTTTATTAAGGAAATGCAAAGATCAAGTAAAAATAATAAAACCCAAATAAAACAAGAATGAACAATGAAAAAGAAACTAAAAATTAGCTTATGGCATTCTGAATACTTAGTTATTATTCATTATTATTTATAGCGGAATGATCAGATTTTAAAATGAATACAGAATGGATCATCCAGGAGCGTATTTAAGGGGTAAGAACTAAATTTTCATCATTTTTTACAACGAATCCTATTTTTAACCGACATTATTCTACACTATTTTTCTGATCTAGTGATTCTTTTTGGCTTTATTTTATCCGCTAATTATCTAAGAATACTTCCCACTGATCTAAATCGCTTATTTTTTCATTTAACTTATAAATGGGTTTATTTTCATCGGGGACATGCAAAATTTGAAACTTTAAAATTTCACCATTCGACCATTGGCATGAAAACAAAGAATTCCAGTTTATTTACGCCGAAATTATTAAAATATGATGTGTCAAAATTTCGCAAAAATGCCATTTTTGGCTGCAAAATTGAAAGGTTCCTGGACCGATCTCGGTTTGAAATATAAATGAATAACATTTTAGGAACTTTTTACTTTAAGTGCAAGGATATTTCATTGGATAAGTAACGCATTAAATGTCATTCTTATTCATTTTTCGATGACCCTGCAATACTGGAATGCGCCATGTACTCATTATAACACTTTTGACGTCACAGCCAATGGTATCACGTTTTACAAGTTTCGAAATTCGAGCCAAAATTTTCAGAAGAAAATCCTTTTTCTTGTTAGTGAAGACCGAAATAAATTGATGAAACAAAAAAATATTTCAGATTTATTTCGGTTATATGCATATTCCCTATTGACACTTGTCAATTTAAAACCAAGGTTGTCCAGTTTGGAAGATCTAACCTACAGTGAATCACGTAGTACAAAAATCTAATATTTTTTAAATGGAAACCAATTTACATTTTAAACTTATAAAGATTTACTCTCATTCACATAAAAGTGATTAGTATTGATTAACTGTCGGAAGTTAGATATAAAAGCTGTTTAGCAGAATATTATATTTAATTATTAATAAAAGGCAGCACTTTCCAGGAAACTCTACCTATTACGCGAAACGCTTCTTGATTACTCTATATCCCAAATTCCGGGGAAATAATTAATCTTATTGCCGAAAACGTTAACGACGTAACAATTTAATACTTTACAAGTTAATACATCAAACAATAAAATTCTTCTCTCCCATTCTTACACTTCATTCTTTATCCCATTGTAATGGCCTTTTATTATAGCGAAACATAAAAGCAATAACAGATTTATTGGCTGCCACTTAAAACAATTACTAAATAACACTAAAATTAATTGGCATATACAAGGCATAGGCGTCCCTAAATAAATTAAGTTGCCAGTGACTTTACTTGTTCCACTACATTTAAATTTGGCATAGACGAGTAGAAGCTGAAATATTTCAAAGAAAAAGATCAAAAAACAAAATAAGAAGGAAAAAGTTAAAGCGAACTTTCATTTAAATTATGTTAAAATTACTATTAAATTATGTTAGTGGCAGTCTAGTCCAGCGGCTGAAAATAAATATTTTTGACACAAAATGTGAAAGAAAAATAATTTTTCTACACACAAAAAATACTAAAGTAGTATAAAAGAGATATCCATTAAATAAATGGTAGAATATGTTCGCTATTCCTGAATGACTACTACATTTAATTCAATGCTTAAGTTATTCTTGTTATAGCATTAACAATTATGATTTAAGAATAGGAACACATTCATTGGATTATATCAAAGAACCATTGGTTTGCAATGGCAGGCTATATTGGCGCACAAGAAGATATACTTAAACACTAATGTTTATCGATAAAAGGTTAGGTGCAATTCAAGACGAGCCACAAAGCTTTTAAACATTTATAATATTGTATGAATAATGGTTAGCTTGAGAGGAATAATTTCTTTTATGGCCATTAAAAACAAAAGTGTTATAGTTCTTGGTACAAATGCCCATTACACTATTTTCATTTTCACATTGGGCATAGACATCCAACAATAATTTGTACAGCTGTCGTCTTAAAAGCGACTCTTTCTTTGTCCAGTTGCTGAAAATAAAAAAGAAACAAGTGCATACGGTTTGTTGAAAAAGAAAATAAAATTTATCCCTCAATAAAATAATTCAAATAAAGTTTTACTTTCAATAAAAACTAGGCCAAATGTTTAACTAGAAAAATGAAGTATCCGATCCGAAAGTGAATCTGACCGTTTAATATTTTAAACGATTATACCAGGGTGTGTTAGATATCTTAAGTGGATTGCTGGCATAATTAACCAGTTATTACAAGAAAGTTGTTTGATATAAAATTTTATAAAAAATATTTTTTACATTTTTTATTACATGACGTCTTTATAGCGTCTATTCTAAGATGAGAAGTGGTATAGATATTTCTGACCCCCTACCACTTTGAAACGACCATTGACAAAAAAAAAAGGTTTTTGTAAGTATATGGGCGCCACTGACGAAAGCCATAATTTCACTTCCAGACATTGTACAACTAAATGAAAATAACTGTTCCGGATAAGTTCCCAATCCTTCCTCAACATTAACTTAAAGTAGTTTTAGTTCGTCTATTTTCCGAACTAAATTAGGCAAACGCGATAGAAGCAATTTAATTAAAATTCGAATTAAACAAATAGGGAAGCTGCAATTACACAGATTCCAGAATCAGAATAGGCACAGGATCTGCGAGAATCGTAAATGTGAAGTCTAAGTTATAAGTTTTATGTAGAAGCTTGTTAAGTATTTTCTAATTAGACGACGTCTAATAAAAAGTTTTATTAACATTTCGCTGTTACTCCTGATTTTACTCGCACGTAGTTTTTACGCCCAGTATTTCACTAGCTGCGAGTTAGACCTACCCCAAACCTCAGCAAAAAAAAAATAAATATTGACTTACTAAAAGAAAAAATGTGGAAGATGTTGCTTGCATAAATGCAGATATTATGATCGCGTCTATGTACGAATAATTTAGTTAGAAAATGGGCAGTAGTGTAAGGTCAACAGGCTAGATAACTGAATAGTTTTTAAAACGTATGTAACTGTTTGCATTTAAAACATTGTTTTAAAGAAAATAAATAGATTCGTAAATTGTAGAATAATTTACTAAACAATGTATATATTTAACTGCTTCTACAGTCATGGACAAAATTATCGAATTCCACAATGGAAATTTTGATGAATCAAGTTATTTAAACAATGAGTACAAGAAATACTAGTTAATTTTATAAATTTAAGAACAACAAAACAAGATAAATTGTTAATGAGAAGAAGGTCGTGAAAAAAATTAATGATATTGTTATAGAAGTGCAAGAATATTTACTTGAAACTTAACGCTATTGAGATGATGGATTGATTAAAATAATAATGTAGTCAGTAACGAGCATTCCCTTGTCGAGTTCTCCTTTTCGGTATCCTACTAATTAGCTCTAGAATGTTTTCTTGAGAAATTGAATTTCATTCCTTGCGTGCTGCAATCTGACACACCTCTCCTACTTAGAAGGGGATTTCTTTGTCGGTATGCGGCGTTTTAGCTGATCCCATAGATATCTGATCGAATTCAGATCTGGCTTTAGGGTGGCTAGTCTAATCTTTTATTCTAATTCTTATGGAAAAGGTTATTTACTCTATCAGCTATTCAAAGATTGTTAAGACAAATCTGTTGTATCTGATATGACCGATATATGGCAAGACATAATATTTTTATAGATAGGTCACCATTCCCCAGCCATTTTCACGATACTAGTGCAGTTGTCCCAACTATGACCTCATCAAACCATTACGCCATCACCTCCAAAACTAACGCCCTATACGAGGTTGCAGCTAGCGTACCTTTTCCTAACTCTTCTATGGACAAACTTGCGCCCATCTGGTTTTCATCGACATTCCTTAATTCTTCTAATCGTCTGACTGTTTTCGAACTAACATTAACTTATCTCACATTTAGTATCTAACACATTTCGTGAATGTGGTGTCAAGTATAAAAAAAGGGATCATTAATGGCTGCTGTACACCCTTTGCACCCTTAACAGTGTCACTGTCTGTAATTTCTGGTCTCTTGATACCTCTTAAAAAATTTTGATACTGTAGATTGAATTTTCACGAGACGTCGTGCGATAATTTCTTGTCTATACTCTTCGTTAGATAGAGTTAAAATTTGTACTGCTCAGCTCTAGTAAAAGATGCAAACGCAACATTCTATAGCTTTCTTAGTTTCATTACAAATAACTTCATTCACTACAATTCTAAAATGTTTTAATGAATATGCGATGAATAAAATGTATGGGTAATAATAAACGACATTGATATAATTTAAATAAGTATTAAGATATTTCAGAACAATTGAATCACTCTACTAATAAGTACTATAACACATATTTACAGTGATTATTAAAATTATTTTCAAGTAACAAATAATATTTGATAATTTTGTCCATGAATGTATATTGGAACATCTCTGTTTAATAAATTTGTTTAAAGAAACCTATGAATAAGGGTATTTTATTTAAGGTTAATTTAGAATTTTCAACATTTTAAACACATTTTTGATCACTGTTTATGACATCCAAGTTGTTTAGAGTGCGGGAACCCATCCGGGGACACACTTTATGTTGTCAATTTCTACTGGTGGCGATTCAACGATGATAGGAAATACCGGAATTTTATTGCACTTTCAAAAATGCCGAATGTATTAGCTGCACATTTTTTAAGTTTATCGTCAACATTCAGTTATAAGTATTATGTAAGTTGGTAAATATCAAAGTTATATCTAACCAAATAAGAACAATTTATAAATAGGCACAAATCAGTATTATTTTACACAAAATTGGATTAGCAAACTATAGGCTAAATTTAATTAAAATACGAATACATCGGCACTTGTAATGTGAAAAATAGTCGGCCTGTCTGTGTCGCTTGCAGGGTTATCAGCGTCGACGCCGAGACGCGACGACTCGGCTGTCCGTCAACATATATCCGCTTTTATTAATACCAACACAATGTGACAGTTTTAAGCTCATTCCTATTTCTTCTCATTATAATATAAAAAAAAATTGCGTCAACATTACCATCATAATCCTTTCGAAATTTTTTAATGAACTAAAATTTTTTTCTTCCAAAAGAAATAATAAAAAATTACTTTTGAACTTTTACTGTAAATATATTTTTAAAATGCTAAAGCACGAAGTCAATTCTCTTGCGAAGCAATTTATGAATTGTTTGGATGTGATAAAAATATAAGACATTATAAAATTTCATTTTTGTTTAAAAATTGTCATTTAAAAAGTTATTCTTAGAAGAGAAAGACCGAAGAAGTTCTTATAACATTTTAATCGTGGCCTGGCTAATCTTTGAGTAAATTAAATTAGGATCATACTTTGGTTAGCAGTGTACTTGAGATTTGCGTTGATTTATACAGTTTAACAAATTCGTTCAAGCGCAAGCTATACTTGCACAATAATTGTTCACTAATTATTAGTGTTCCCTGCCGTCAGCTGAACCTGAGCAAACCTCGGCCTCTCGATCTCCGCCCATCTGTCGCGCTACCCACCGCCGATGGCACCAACGCCGTATCACATCGCGGATGTACAGAGCTGAGTAGGGAGCATTTCGACTGGGCCAAATTAAAAATTTTGAAGAAAGTATGACAACAGTAAAGTTGTTCCTTACAAATATTTTGTCGAATAACGCTTTCTCTAAAACCAATGGTTCAGCAGTTTTAAGGAAAGAAACAATTAAATTGTTTATAAGAATTGATCGCGCTAGAATTTTTGAAACCTGATAATTTTGGGCCAGTTTACACCTAATTCTCAGTGCTCATGATTTTTTTCAGATTTTTCTTAGCGATCCTTCTGGTGATGAGGGTGGGGGACTGCAATTTTTAAGCGATTTTATTAATCCATCATATTGTTGAATTTGTGCCTTAATAAGCTTTTATTTGACACCCTACACGATGCTTTTGAATTTTTTCCATTGCTTAATTTACCCCCTGAAATTAATCCCCAGAATCAAAATTCAGCTTTATATACTTCACGTCTATAATTGGGTCACCACACTCTATCTCTGTGCTAAATTTAAAATTTTTACTTCGAATAGTTTCAGAAAAAATCGCCCGTGACCGACGGATGGACGGACACCGAAGAGATTTTATGGGAGTTTCGTTTTGATAATTTTAGCACTGAACACTAAAAATGAAGAACAACCAGAATACAAATTTTGCACATTTATAATATGAGAAATCGGTACCTACAAAGAAGAGGTCAAAATACAAGTTTAAATTTCCCAGTGAAGCAAAAATCTGACAATTATTCGTTCTTGTAATTTCTGTATTTTAAATCATATAACAGTACATGGTGTTTCACATCTGACTGCCAATTTCTTGGAAACAAAGTTATCAACAAACACCTTAATTTTATGACAAAATTAATTCGACGACTTTACGGATCGATCGCAAGAGCTTCAAAAGATAAAATTCTTATAATATAGCTAATGGGCTTATTTAGTCATTTCGCGTTTTTGATAAATATGTTTATATTATTGCACAGTCAATTGAAACACGCATACAAAATTATGTCGGTTCGACGGATCTTAACGGTTTAAAATTCGACCAAGTTCAAAAAATGCAGTCTTTTGTCGTTTGGCCGTTTTAGTACTAGCAAGGGATGTTTACACCTACCTATTTTGCCTGGCCTTTGTAGCAATTTTAATCTTAGAATTTAATTTTATTTTTCAAAAAATTTCGGACTACTTAAATGTATTCAAATATAACGAATATCTACAACAGAAATAACAATAAAAAACAAAGATCATGGTGCGTAGTAGTATTTTTGCCTCCGTTATTTGAAACCTGGAATCAAGACCTTAAACGAGAAGAAAGAAGAATTAATAGAAGATATCTCAAAACTAAACATCGATTATATGAGAATAACAGAGACAAAAAAAAGGGTAAAGGAAATATACAACTACCCAAAGGATATTGGCTTTACTGGTCAGGAGTAGAAAAAGATACCTAACGCAGAGGCAGGAGCTTAATTTTGGAAGAACATAAGACAAAATCAATAACACAGACGACAAAAAACGACAGAAGAACAATGTCAATCGAGATTAAAAAGAACAATACACACTAATAGTAGCGTACGGCTCTTCTCCGCTGAGTTACTTTGTTAACTGGCGATGAGGCAAAATCTCTTATGAGAATTATGTTTAAGTAGATTTTATTTTTGACCATTAGAAAATAGGAAGAGGCGGCGGCGCGTTGATACCTTGGTAGCGCTGGACGAAGACGAAAGGGGATGGATATCGGTAGCCATGTTTGGCTCTTTTTTATGCATTTGGAGAACTATATCTTTAGAACGATAAAGCACTAAAAGTGAAGGTTAGAGGTTTTCTAATGGAACTGGGCTTTTGAAGTTTCGCCGACAAAGGTGCCGGTTTGGAATAGAAATAAATTGAGGGAAAGATTTTCTTTAGATGTTTATTCCGAAATGTGCTTTGTTTGTAGCCGACTACTGCTTATTGAAATGAAAGTTAAATAAACAAGAGATGCATTGAATTTTATTATTTGCAAAGGGTTTTATACATGTTTGATTAATAATATTTATCAGGAAATAAAGACAGACAAATATAACTTAAAGGAACTGTTGGGTTTCTCCAACAACATACATTCCTTGAAAATAAACAAATACACAAAAACATAAAAGCCGAAGTCTATAGAAAGGTCGCAATAGCTATCTTTAGGATAGGATAAAATTAGAAACGAAACATTCCGAAATAATTTAAACACAAAACCGATAAATCAGATAGTAGAGGAAATACACCTTCGATGGATAGGGCACATTAAGAGAATCAACGAGACGAAAATAGTAAGAAAGGTATATGAAGCAAGGACAACAAGGAAGAGAGGAAGACCAAGGAGAACATGGCATGATGAAGTAAGGAAAGCAGCAGAATGAAGAGGAATAAAATTCGAAGACATCGATCGCCTCGCCGGGAGCAAGACAAAATGAATTGGAGAGAATTATGGAAAAGAAGCCCATCGCAAAACGACTCAACTCCCACCCCGGCCCCACACCCCGAATGGGTAGTTAGGCATAAGGAAGAAGGTAAGTAAGTATTTGGTAAATTATGGTTAGTATTTCTCTGATGTTCAAGCGTAAATATCCTTTTTAAGATATAAAATACTACGCATTGACTGTTTTCTCAGTTCTTTTAATATTTCTGTGTAATAGTTTAGCATAAATTTCGAATATCATAACGTTCTTTATAATTTAGTTTAATAACATAACCTCGATGACAACCCACAAAATTGTTGCAGGGCCAGCGGTGTTAATGCTTAATTTATTTCATAAATTTGGATCGCCTGTCGTGGGACTACGTCACCAGTGGCCATCTCCCGGTTTTATAATAAGCGATGTTTGATCGCTATTTTGAGAGTGAATTTAATCACAAAAAAATCTAATTTATTTGGAATAATCTCCTTGAATGGTGTACTTTTGTATTATGAAAAAAAAATTGCTGAATAAGCCCATTCGAAGTCATAGGTATTAAATCATATTTTATACTCTTTTTTAATATACGCAAAATAGTTTATTAAAGATGTTTTTATCGGCTTATTTGAAAAGAATATTGAAAAAAAAATTATAAAATAAAGTGAAAATTTTTATTCGCCGTTTCATCGCCCTTAAATCACCTTCATCAATCATATAATTTATAAAATGGATTTTAGATTCACTTGGTTACTTCTAGGATTGGATTGTATTAAAAATGAATTTTTACATTGAAACTTATTATAAAAATGATCTTTATAATTGTATTAGAAAGAAAAAATATGCTTAAATATTGTCAATTTGAACAACGAATTGACGTATTAGATTTTTAGAGATAAAACTGAGTTCATCCGTAAAAGTTTGCTTTTCCAAACAGCAGAAAAATTTCAACAGGACTATTGTTACGTACTTTCACTAAGAACCTTTTAATATTAATGTATTTTACTCCAGCGGTTAAACATTTTGTAGTTTAATTTAAAACCACTTAGTTTACATTTCGCTACAGCTGGCGTATATTTCTTTATTTTGAGAAATTAAATATTCCTCAGACATACCTTGGAATGGCGCACTGAATTTCTGATGAGTATTTTATTCCTCCCGGTCGTTTTGGCTTTTAGTTTTATGCGCTCAGATGCATAAAATTGTTTCTAAAAAATATTTGCGTGATTTTCCTTATTAATTAAGTAAAATCGATTTCTTTATCAATTACTCTGAACCAGTGGCGTGCCGTGACTTTAGGGGCGAGAGGAGCACTGATTTGGGGGGCGCCAAATTACTTTCATTCTATTGGAGAGTATGTGGTCATAGTAGGCAGTAAATCTCAAAAATAAGGGCGGGGGGCAGGGTTTGCGCCCCTCTAGCCCTCCCATTGCAGGCCTCTGCCCTGCACAATAACGGAAAGAGTATGTCGGGTAATACTGTATCTGCAATCAGGCCCGCGCTGACCCATCGAGATACTATAGGAGTGTCCCGAGTAAACTTTTATAAAATAACTGGAATACGCAGTGGATATTTGTAGTGAAATAATTTAGACGATTTAGACGACATGTCTAAATATGGAAAGGTGCAAGCATTTTTAAAGCGGCAAGGTGTAGGATTCAAGTCTAAGAAGGCAAGTGTTTTGCGAGGCAGATCGTTGAAGATTTTTTGAACAAAGCTCCTGAGGAATTTTTGCCTATCAAGGTAGGTTTTTAAATTATTATTTACCAATAAAATGGAACCATGTAGGAACGCCCTAAAAGGTCATGTGTTGAATAAAAAAGTCAGATTTTACAAGGTTTGTTTTTAAATTTTTCCAGGTGGCGCTTATTATTGGTGTGTCCGAGGCATGTAGGTGCGATGAACTGCTTGAAATGAAGGCAACTCATGTTAATATTCTCAAACAAAAGATTGCAACTGAAATATCGGATACTAAAACCTATAAAAGTCGATCTTTCCTGATATTGGATCAAAACTGGGTGAAATTCGTTCGAAAATATGTTAATTTCCAAAACGCAGTTCAAAACGAACGATTTTTTTTACAATGGAGATATGAAAAACTGCATAACCAAGCTTTGGGAGTGGTAACTCCATTTCAGATTTTCCTAAGAATATCGCTACTTTTTTAAAGCTTTCCGGAGTGGAGACTTTTACCGGTCAGCGAACAGCTGCTACGTTATTGGCTGACAATGGAGCTGATATTTTGCAGCTAAGGCGACTAGGCGGATGGAAATCTAGCGCTAGGGATATGTGGAATCATCGATGCCAAACCAAACTAAAACGGCCCAGATGTTATCTTTACCAGAAACACCATCTTGTAGTACTACTAGTACCTCTACAAGATATAACAATATCAGAACAAGCACAACTCAAAGAGAGTGTAAAAATTTATATAAACGCCTATAACTCAAATATAGTTATTAATTTTAACAAGTAAATTTCTTATTGTAGACTTAATTTTAGAAACAATAAATAGGTAACTGTTGTACATATGTCTTTGTTTTAAAATTTTATGATTGATGAATAGTTATTATTTTTTTATCTTTAAATTGAAAAATAAATTATATGATCAGGGAAAGGAGGACGAGAAATCAGGACGGGAATAAAAAACAGAGAAGTAACTCTTCCAAATTTTAAGAAAGTCAAAATTACCTATATGTATGGTTGAAAATAAATTATATTTCTTGGTCCATTATAAATTTTTTGCGTACATTATTATACTCAATTTCGTTATGTTTTACCTAACCTTTTATAACGATACACTTTGCGAAAGAGGGCCATTATACAAGATATTTCCGTGTCTTATTTTTTTAGAATATTACTAAAATCTCCTAAATTTTCCTTTGCTTACTGCTTCTGCAGAAAATGCCATTTTGAAATTCTTTATTGAAAAGTTTATTTAGATATAGACTTCTTGTTTCCTTATGTTAATTAAAAAAGTTCAGATAACATAAGGATAAATTTAACGGACGGTTTAACAAGCGATTTATCAAGGGGACCTAATAATGTGTTGTGTCTGTTCTATGTTTATAACCTTTTTAACTACGTTTTGCCGACAAATTCATGTAATGACTAACCTCCCCCCACAATTAAATTCTTTATTATTTTTTTTTAAATCGTAACGAACTAACTAAAAATAAATAACCCGTTTCACTATTTTTTTAATAATAATCTATTAGACTAAAAATTAAAAAAACATTTTCATGCACCGTATTACTCACAAATTTTACGTTGAAAATAAGATATTATTATTTCTACACTAATTTATCTTATAAATCAGTAAATTTCTACTTCTATTGTGTTTAGTATATAAATATAAAGCAAATATCTTTCTATTTACTTTGTTTTCCTAAGAGACGTTCAAGTTGTAAATAAGTACCGCATTACAAACACTAGCTAAGTGTGCCAAAAACCATTAAGGCTTGTTGCGAATCTCATTTTTGGCACTGTTCAACATTTTCGCACTTTTTGTTACCTAAAAAGGGTTATAAATTTACAAGGCAACAAATACGGGTTTGAAAAAGAAAGGGAATTAATCACATTGAAATTAAAATAAAATTAATGGTTGATTTTTTGTTGTTGGCTTGTCTTCATTAAAATATTCTTTTAATCTATGGGCAATATTTAAAAAGCAAAAGAAATAAATTCTTCCCTAGTGCAGTAAAAGGCCGTTAAAAATCTCGGGAGATGTTTTATAGGATCCATCATACCACGTATAGCTGTGACACATCCTGTACATAATTAATATACAAAAACAGTAAAAACCGTTTCAATTCTCATCCAGTGAACAAATTTTCTCAAAACCCTAATTTTTACTCATACATTTGTTGCTAATGATCTGTATTGTGACACACGATGTATATAAAGTATTGCTAATAAAACGTTGACATAATCTGCAAGAATTTTTTAATTTTGTCTGTCTAATTTACACCTGCGTACGTAGAAATCGGCCCACTGTAAACTTTTGACTTAACCTATTTTTTTTTAGAAACTATACATATACATATTAGATAAAAAAAATATTTATGATGTGTGAAGGACAATTTAATATGCTTTGATATGAATTTAAACTTATTAAAAGTTGCTTCGTCTTCTTGGGCTTAAAATTGTGAAATTAATGCATGAAACAAATCAACTTTTTTCATTACTAAAAGAAGTATGGTTTATTGAAAATTATCTGAACACTTAATTTTTAATAATGGGTATGACACCCTCTTGCCCTAATTACATCTCTCATACGATTAGGCATAGATCATATCAAGTTCATTATTGTTTCTTGTGGGATATTAAGCTATTCTTCTTCTACTACAACTAGCCGGTATTATTCCCCCCTTGAATGTCCCTAACAGAACAATAAGAGGTGCGTTACGTATGCATCCCTTTACTGTCCAGCTACAAAAGCCTAGAATAGACCACTTCTCTCGCTCATTCATACCTAGGGTCTCCAGATTATGGAACAAATTGCCTGCAGATGTTTTCCCGTCCCAATCTCCAATCCTTCAAATCCCGTGTCAATAGAGTACATTTCCCTTCTCTTCAGACACCCACGGTACGTTAGTACTTAGGCTTGAAGTCTACGTGGGATGTCTTAGACAAAAAAATAAGCTCTAGGATTCAGGTGGGGGCACGAAGTCTAGCACGAATTCTTCGTTTTAGCTCATCCCATAAATGTTCGATCTAGTTGAGGCCGTGACTGTATGTTGGTCACTCCATGACCCGGAAACCGACTTCTGTAATGTAATCTTGTACGATTCTTGCAGTGTGCGGCCTCGCATTGTCATGCATAAAAATAAATGCGTCTTCAATGTAGTTGACGTAAGGTACCACATGAACTGTTAAAATATCCTCGATGTACCCTGCGGATAAAAACAGGGTCGGTTCGTGCTCCCATAGAAATTTCACCCCCCCCCCCCCTCATGCAGGAAGCACTTCCATAAGCAATCCGCTCTTCAATGAATTTTTCTTCTTCGGTCACTACCATAGAGGCATATCCTGGTCTCATCTGAGAACAGAACATACCCCCACTGTTCTAATCTCCAATTCAGATGATCCCGTGCAAAACGCAGGAGTGCTTGACGATGAGCTGGGGACCAATCGCAGGTGTTTTAGGGGTCAGGTTACTTTCCTGCAGTCTTCCTCTTACTGTCGACTGACTAATAGAGACTCCTTTTATTTCTCGGAGCTGCTGTTGCACCTGAACCGCAATAAGGCGACGATTTCTTAATGATGTTGACACAATAAAGCGGTCATCGCGATCCGTTGTATATCGCTTTCTGCCTATTCCAGGTCGCCTATGAAAGGATCCAGTCTCCTTATATTGGCAAGCTCCACGAACCGCTGCGCGTGTCATATCCAGCTCGCTGTTTAAATCCATTTTCGATTAAAGCAATTACTTGGGCGACTTTTTGCGGTGTAGTATGCATTAAACTAACACACTTGAAAACTAATCAAATTATGAAAAACGAGTAATGTGTAAATTTCAATTGCAAAGGAAATAATTTCAGTCTTTCACAAGGTTGCTATTCTCGTTATAACCACCACATAAATACGTGTCATTTATTTACCGGTTGCTACGCATATAAACGATAAGCACCCTTGATAAATATAAACTCGTATCAAAGCATATTAAATTGTCTTTCAAACAGCATATTATTATATTTTTTTGATCTGATGAATAGTTTTTAAAAAAAATATAGCTAAAGTCAAAAGTCTACAGTGGGCCGATTTCTATGCACGCAAGTTTAGTTGCCGAGTTATAAATCCGAGGCGCTAGGTTTCATTCTACATTTTGGCATAAAAAAATTTAATTTTTTTACCTTGTGTATCAGGGGTTTATTAATTTAATATTAAAAAATTAATTTTCACGAATTAATAAGAGTTATATTTATATCTTTTTTTTGTTGAATAAAAATTTTTAATATAAATTAATTAGATTAATGGTTTGAATCATCCATATACTGTAAAGGTATAAGTTACAAGATCTCTTTGAAAACAACATTACAGGTCATTCGCCATAGTGTCAAGAACTATATATTACGCCAAAATTAATTAAACTTTTTTGGTACTTCATGCCTTATTCACCCAAAATTCTCAGTGATGATTCAGTGGGAAGAAGAGTCCTTTCTTTCCTTTCAAAAAAAGAATTATCAAGCTATATTTTGTAGAAGCTTTCAAAAAAAGGGAGAAAAAATATGATCTTTGCGTTTTAAATACAGGGTGTCCAGAAATCAACTTAACAAATGGGAAACTGTTTTATTTTTTGCTTTACAAAAAAAAGTTGCTCTTCATTAAAAGTTACGCTTGTTAAGAAGTCCAAGCAAACGCCCAAATTAAAAATTTTGACCCGGCATATGCGGTATATCAAAAAGAGCAAAAACGGTAAATGCCGTTGAAGGAAAACCCTCCTTAATTTTAAATGCAAAGTACATTAACGTAAAAAGTGTCATCCAGAACTGAAAAGTTATCGGATATGAAATTTGGCAAAATAACTTTATAGCCATTCATAATATTATGTACCCTTGAATTTTTTTTTAAAAAATGCTTTGAAATATATGTTTTTTAAATGACATATTACCAAAATAAACAACAATAACATTTTATGAAATAATTTATTAAGCTTCAACATGACCACTTTTTTTCCATACAAACTATTATACGTCGTGAAAATTCCACCACTGCATTTCTAACCATCTGAGGGAAATTCTTGAACACATTCTCTTTTAATGAAGTAAAAACAGTATTTTTTATTATTTATTTTGGTAATATGTTATTTAAAAAACATGTATTTCAAAACCCTTTTTTTTTAATTCAAAATTCGTATGAATAACCATAAAGTTATTTTGTAAAATTTCATATTCGATCTCTTTTCAGTTCTGGACGACACTTTCTTACGTTATTGTACTTTTCAATTAAGGATAGTTTTCTTTCTACGGCATTTATTGTTTCTACTTTTTTGACACCCCGTATAGGTTGGGGCTAAATTTTTGATTCGAGTGGTTTTTCCTGAACAAGCCAGAACTTTTTATGAGAATAACTTCTTTCCGTAAAGTCAAAAATAAAAAAGTTTTCCACCTGTTAAGATGTTTCTGGACACGCAGTATATAGATTCTATTGATAGGAATTATTGCGTTTAGGTTAAAAAATTCATTTGGATATTTGACTTTCAAGTTGTTGATTAATACAAAATATTTTCTTTTTTTTTAGGTAAGGCTGTATTAGCAGACCATAAATGGTAAGTTTTATTTAATAAATCTTTTTATTTTAATAGTCTACAAAATATTATTTTCAATTTGCTGTATTTCCGTCGACATCTGGAATAACACTGAAACTATCCATTATTCCAAACACTACACAAGTACCTAGTTATAAGATAATGTTTTTAAAAAATTTTCAACTGAAAATAATAGCCGGTATAATGAATTGTTTATTCATAAAAATATTAAATTATGTATGCCGTGTTTCTGCATGACTTGATTTATTTGAAACATTTTACGGATTTTATGCGAACAGTGTTATTCAGTTCGAAATAGATAATGTAAAAATATTTTATTTAAATTACAATTTAGCATCAAAGCAAAAATAATTGCACTTTCATAAATTTTTAATCTTTTTTATTTAGCATAATATATTTTTAAAATAGTATTGTTTTTCCTGACCGTTTAAATTATAATATATGGTTTTTTTTTCCATGGGGTTGCGGTCAAAATGTTTACATTAAAACAATAGTCATCTTTGACGTTCGGTTTATTGACTGACTAAACCATCATCAGAAAGTTAACTACAAATTTTTAAAAAGAACTTATTTTATCAGGTTTACTAATAATAACACAAATAGACATACCTTTTAACTATGATGAACAAACTTAGCACTAATACTACTACATTTTAACAACCATGTACTCTCTACGACACACAGTTAAACTATTATTTACCAACTTGCCTAAACAACCAAATTTGCATCGTACCTTTTAGAAGGTATAATGGATGGAAAGTCCACTATAGGTACAAAATGTTTTGTGAATAATGCAAAAATTTTATTTTTATGACATCATTAGGCCTCCATAAACTGAACTTAACATTTTCGGTATCTGACCTGAAATTGATGGTGTTATTGGTTTTTTTAATATGAGAATCATTTCTTTAATATTCCTTTTTTTGTTATTCGATTCAAACTCTAATATTTGAACATTATTGAAATTGAAATTATGTAGTTCGTCAAGAGCATGTTTAGATAGGGCTGTGGGTTATGGTTGGTATTACGCAGGCTATTCTTATGTTCTTTTATTCGGTTTTTTAAATATTGTTTTGTTTGTCCTATATATGTTTTTGGACAGTCAATAAACCGAAACGTCAAAGATGACTATTGTTTTAATGTAAACATTTTGACCGCAACCCCATGGAAAAAAAAACCATATATTATATTTTAAAATATTGTTTTGGATGATATGAATAATTCAATAAGTATTACTAATTTGAATACACTGGCCTCTACTATACCCCTTTAAGTTGTTTCACGCAAAACAATGCATACTCACCTATGAGTCATTTTACTGTTCAACTGCAAAAGCCCAAAACATGCTACTTCTCCCGTAGAATCTCCAAATTATGGAAAAACTTGCCTGCAGATGTTTGATTTTCTTCGTTGCAGAAGAGTGAAACCAGCTGTCGTTTCTCAAAAATTAAAATCATTATATACCCGAATAAATATTAATTCTCCTACAGGTACATAGAAAAAAGTTTGCTTACTTCATATACAGCTCTACACTCTACACTATACTGATGGTTGAGAAATAACAGCTGATTCTAAGTAATTCCACCCCTCTGATAACGAAAGAAAATAGTGTACCTATGTTATGGTAGCGATGCCTTATGTTTTTTTATTTTGGAGTACTATCAAACTGCATTTTTTGCGGAATATCTTGGTGTAGTTAGCGAAGAGCAAGACAAACGCTTCCACCAAGATCTAAAATAAAATACAGCGGTGTTATCAAGGACGATGAGTGGCAGATTACTGCTGGATGTTGCCAACTCTATTTGCCTAATAAACGTTAGAATACGGATTCAGTGAAGAGAGAAATCTGTACAAAAACCATGAGTATTCCTTCCGAAAGAACAGTGACGATATATATTTTTGTATCTATTTTATAATTTTTTAAAAAATTAAAATTTATTTATTTATTTTACACTTTGTGAGAAAATCTTATGTGACAGATGCATTTACGTGTAATTTTTTTATATAACACTGTAACATATAACTAAATCAGGTATCAGAACCAAATATATTTTATAAACCTCACTTTTGTGGTTTGTTTTGATATAGATTTCTCATATTGCCAACTATAGCGGCGTGTGAAAGATCACTAAAAACTAACTATATAAGACTAAAATGACTCATCAATATTTTAATATTTTAATAGTCAATTTCGAGAACAATAAGGAAAAGAAATCACCTCCCGAAAAAATTTTGCTACAATTTTATTATTTTATTTAAAAGGTGTAATTTATTTATAGTTCAACAGAAATTATGTTTGATTTAGCGTCCATTTTTACTAACTGAATTACGACTTAAATACCACCAGAATTGAAAGTTGAACTAATACACTTATGATAGTCAGCAACTTTTTGAAAATGTAAAATTTTATATTTTCTTAAGCTGATACCCACAGGTAATTAGGCTCACAGCTTATTGATTTCGTCCTACAATAGGTAGGATGCATAAAAATGTCTAGTTATGAAAAAAAAAATGCTCTTTGGTAAGATGGAATTAACTTCTTAGCTAAAACATGTGCATAAATTAGAGGAGATTTCATTGCAACACAAACAATTTTCTTAAGCAAATTCAAGGGGCAAATTTGATGGTATAAGTTATTCAGATTATGAGTTGTGAAAAAAATTAATTATTTTCTTATTCTTGTCATATGCCGTACTGGTTTATCATTGGAAACTTTTGAGACTTGATACAGCAAACCTTTTGCATAATTGTAACATTAGGAAAGCTTTACCACCTTAAGTATATATATATATATATATATATATAAATATATATATATAATATATATATATATATATATATATATATATATATATATATATATTATATATATATATATATATATATACCATAAATATATATAGTATATTGTATATATATATATATAATATATATAATATATATATATATATATATAATATATACATATATATATATTGTATATAATATATATATATATATATATATATATATATATATATATATATATATGTATATATATATATATATATATGTATATATATTAGTAATACAAATTCCTATATATTATATATATATTTTTTTAATAAACAAATAAATAAATAGGATTAAAAGCTGTACATCTTTTCTGTCAAAATGTCAAATGTCCTATATATCACACACGCAAAAACTTTCTATGTGTAAATTAACATTAACATAGATAAACACGGAGCCACCGGTATTTTGATACGAATTTAGCCGGAACATATATATAGAATTGTGACGTCACTTCCGATTACATTTTTGACTGTCTTGGAACCTACGAATGAAATTGACGTCAAAATATCGGTCTCAAAGAGTACTATCAGCTGATTGCAGCAGAGTGATGTCTGGCACCCCACGATTTTATGATAGTACCCTTTGACACTGACATTTTCAACTTTATTTGTGTTGTCGAAGACAGTCAAAAATGTAACCGGATCTGACGTTACAATTCTGTTCCGGGCTAATTAGCATTATAATAACGGTGGCTTCGTGTTTGTCTATATCAATCCCAAGTCGTATATACAAAGTTTCTAGGGTGTTTAATACACAGAACATTTGACTCTCGGCACTCGGACTATTAGCTGACTTCATAGGCCAAATTTAATTAATGTAAAAGAATGGTAACGAATTAAAACATATTAAAAAAAGGGTTCCCTTATTTTTTGATTTTTTTCCAGCAGATAAAAATTAAGTTAAAAAACTGTTTTAGGGTTCCAGAGTATTGAACATGCGTGCTGCATGTTGTGCAAGCAAATTTTAAAAATGTTTTTTCTTATTTCTTAAATAATTAATTATTATTGGTAAACGCCGTAAAGACTGTTAGCTAAAGTTCAAAACATTATGTATGAGAATGTTATATCATTTAATTTTAATCTGTATTGAGACTCGGATTGACGCAATTAAAGTTATACAACAATAATCTTATTTGCTTGGAACACTGTTATTATTTTATGTTTATGTAACAAATTAAACCTTCGCAACCCTTAGCAAAACTTTGGATACGTAATTTACTACACAAATACGCTTCTTTAAAAGCAAAGTATGTGTTCGTTCTGTAACAAGTGAATGGGTTCCTATTTTATTGCCCCCTATGTCCTATTGATAAATTAACTAATAAATATTTTATTTTTGTATTTGCCGACAAAAGTTTACTTACACTTCTTCAAAATAAAATATTTTGTAAAAAAAATCATTTGACTTAAGACTTTTAAACTTTTAGATTGTCTCATATTTCATGACTTTTAAATTCAAACGCTGCAAAAGCAATAAAATTTTTCTTGCTGTTTGCTTGAAAAAGGTTTAAAACTTTCTATTCATATACCAAACTTTCTTATCAAAACAATATCCTCTCATTCGCTAAAAAGTTTCTTTTAAATAAAATTGACTGTTCCATGAGAAAAAAGAGCTTTTTATTTTATTGTGTTCTTTTCTATGAGAAAATTCCGCATGTATATTTATTTATACTAATATAAGGTAAGTGCACAATAATAAACCAGAACATGATTTAAAAACTAATTTTAGACATATAGAAATTTAATTGATATGGACTTCTACAAGGATGCACACTGGTTCAGAAAGAATTTAAAACAACCAAAAATAGAATCGGTTTTACTTTTCCACTTATTCTGTTAAAATCTTATTTTTTAAGTAGTAAATACTAGGTATTTCCTTATAAAGTACAGGTGTAACATTTACAGTGGGTAAAAAAAACAATTAAAAATACAAATATAAAATCTAAAAAAAAAAATTGTACACAGTCATAGATTTAAGCCTAACCTGCCTAACAGAAATACATTACATTAAACAAACACAATATAGAACGAATAGCAAAGGGAAACTATAAGTAACATTTACATTACATTGGAACACTTAGACCCAATTTTTTAAAAGTGCGCAAGTTCAAAAGTAGGTACGAATTATTTATGTTAGATACTCTTATACAAAGAATCACAAAATACGATAAATACATATTATATATAGACTTACCTGGAGGATTAATAAAATTCACTTGGCCTATTCATTTCTGAGAAATTCACGAATCACCGCACTGGATAATAGGGAATATGCATGAAATTCAAATCAACCCGAAATATTTTTTATTGTATTCTCTATATAAATTAAATGATTATGGCGGTTGTTGTTTTCCATTTATTTTGGGTTTTATTAGCAAAAAAAAGATTTAAAACTGCAAATTTTCGCGCGAATTTCGGAACTTGTAAAACGCACTTCTTTTGTTTGTGACGTCACTTTTTTTATGACGTAAACGTTTTATAATGCCTAGTGTAATGTAAATTTCAGTATTAATTCATTTCTTGATTGTTTCCCGAAGATTAGTACATTTAGTTGATAGAAAACCTTTTATTTGATTAAAAAAATTGTTTAGAAATGACCAAAACGGAGTGCGTGCAAAGAAAATCGGATAATTTGCTGGAAGTTGATGCCCTTTAGAGAGGGTTCCTTTTTTGCCTTCAGAATTTCGTTACCAATACTTATTATTTATTATACTATGAAAATAAATTTACAGTCACATATGCTTACTTGAATTTGGCGATACTGACTATAGATACCGCTTTATGTAAAATTTTTGATTAATTTTGCAGTACGTATACTTTCTTCCAGCACCGCTCTTTTGGACACGAGAAAATGAAGTTTTCCAAGTCATTAGCTGGGAGAATTCTTTTACACTGGCATAATATAATATCTGTAGGTTAGTTTTTTAACATTTTCTACTGTTTAATAAAAAGGATTATTAACAAAATACGATATAATCGAAGACAAACAACAAAATCAAACTTATCAAACCCAACCACACCAGATAAAGCGACCGTCACACTGAAGAAGCAACGTTGCCACCGCTGCAAACACCTGCGTGTTCGATTGACAATAATTGGATCAATCAGGATCACTTTTACGTCACTTCAATGCTATTTTATCTCTTTGCACTGCCATTCCCTTAAAGTTCGTCAACTGATCCGGATCAATCCGATTTTGTCAATCGAACACGCCAGTGGCTAAAAAAATGACACGTGAAAAACCGAACCGACCCCTGTCATCATTAAAGCTTTGCAAACGGAGGTAAATCCAGAGACGGCTCTAACCTAGTTGGAAATAAAATTAGATTCGATGTGAAAATAAAATACAAATATTTATTTACCCACATTGTGTTATTTGAAAGTGCGAAATACGAAAATCCCATACAGGGTGTCTGAAAAGTCTTAGCATGGGCAAATATCTTTACTATTAATTAAGATAGAGACACCAAAATTTTAGTTTTATCTTATTGGTTAATAAATCTACTTTTTTATGTAATTTGACTTTTACCATCCCCTTGGGGGATTACGCTAGGGAGTTGAGGTCAAAAATTTTAAATGCAACCCTATGCCGTGTGGTACCTTCATTTTAAAGATCTTATCTCAGATGTTACTTCTTGGCAGAGTTCCAAAACGGACTTTATTACTGCCAAGAAGTTCATGGTGGCCAGTCTAAACAACTTTTAACGTAATTAGTAAGGCAGTCACTGTTGGTCTGTTACCAGAGGCGTCGATGCCGAAAATAAGTACATACGGTATTTGACAGAAATAATTTAATTGATGAGCGTTGCCGTGATATTATGAATCAAAAAAAACGGTTGAGTGCAAGTTCGACTCGCGCATAGAGGGTTCCGTGAGACATACAATATTTTGAATTTCTCACAGGACGCAAAAGTCTCAATAACTATGGTAAGGCTAATGCTTGAATAAATAAGAAGAAGCGGCCATGCCGGAAATATGTCAGTGCGTAATATAACTGATTAGTAAGGCTGGCACGGTTGGTCACAATGTCACATAGTTATGTTCAAAAAAGTAAGACGTCATAAAATCGTACAAATATGTTAAATACGTAGTTGTAGTTTTACTATTGGAGATATATTCTTGAAAGTGGGTAGGTTTCAATGTAGACACCAAAGTACATCTCCTGAAATTTCGTGCGCATGTCTAGCCCTCTTAGTTTGATTGGGTGGTACGCATTTGGGTCTACTGCGCAGATGTCAAAAAACAAATATAAAAACGACAAATGAAGAAGTAAAGTTGGAAAAAAGTTAGAAAAAAAGTGCCCCATAAAACAAAAAATAGAAGCGCAGACTGGTAGGTACTGTATGGCACAAGAGGTCGACTAATGGTCGACTTGTGCCCGCCTGATTATAACGATTTACGATTTATAATTTTTATAGGCTTGCCATGTAAAAATGCATTAAAATACGGGAGTTGCGGTAAAATGTTGCGGTTTAATGACTTTTAAAAGAAGAGGCCACCCGGCATAGGTTTGCATTCAAAATTTTTGATCTCAACTCCCTAGCGTAACCCCCCAAGGGGGTTGAAAAAGTCAAATTGCAAAAAAAAGTAGATTTATTAACCAATAAGATACAACTAAAATTTGGTGTCTCTATCTTTATTAATAGTAAAGATATTTGCCCATGCTAAGACTTTTCAGACACCCTGTATGGTATTTTCTTATCTCGCACTTTTAAATAACACAATGTGGGCAAATATAAATATTTGTATTTTATTTGCACATCGAATCCTGATTTTATTTCGCAATAGGTTAGAGCCGTCTCTGGATTTACCCCCGTTTCGAAAGCTTTAGTCATCATCGTTTGCCTAGTTGCCTACCTAACCCCTAACCTTGTTTATTTTTGTGGAATCGTTTGTGGAAAGTGGTATTTAGTTTTTAAAAATGTAACGCAGACATGCAATGTATCACTATGTAAATAGAAGAAATTGGTAAGTAATTACTAATTATTCTATAAACATATATTTTAATTATATGCACACTTTACACAACACAATAGTATCATAGACTAAATAATACATAGACGAACACTGGCGTGTAACAAAAATGGACCAAAAAGCGGGCATCTATTGAGACATTTTGAGGGTTTAGTGGTTTATGGCTTAGAAATTTGTTTGTCCACAATTCATGCGTTTATATGTACTATATAGATATATGATGGTGAACAAATAAATTCCTAAACCATAAACCAGTAAATTCACATAAATGTTTCAATGGATGCTTAAGCTTTTTTGACAACCGTATAGATTTTTTGATGAAATACATGATGATGATTTTAGGTACACTTGCTACATAAAATACATCAGGCAAAACTCTTAAAATTTATTTAAACGCTTTATTTTGCACTTTCTTAGGTTTTATTTAAATCTTATTATAGTTATTAAGTATATCCAAATGACAATCTTATTATGCTCATACTCATAACCTTTCTCATAACCATAACATAACCTTGGATGAATAAAGACAGTCCTTGAGGTAATCCTGGTAATCAGGTTATAAAACTTCACTTTAAAAATGTTGTAATAGTCCAGATTCATACCAAACTATTGCCAAAGCCAATTATTGAGCTACAATATTATTGTCTAAACTAATAATAAAATTATTATTTAATTCAACTGTCTAAAATTTTTTTAAATAAATGAAGACAAAACGTCAACTACAGTTACAGAAGTGACCGGTAGGGGCGTAGAAGGTATCGACTATGGCGGTGTTGCCGTATCCCCTTTTAAGGCACCTTAATTTGAGTCGCCAACACGTTCAGTGTAGATTGCCCATAACACTGCGTGACGTAACTTTTTTGAGTGAGCAAATGGCTGCTTTTGAAACTGTAATAAATTATTCCGAAAAGTAAAAATTTTTTTTAGCTAAATTATCCCAGTAATTTTCTTCAAAATAGCATTTTTGGTGTTGTAATGACTTCCTTAAGTGATTTATGCAATAAAAAAAAATGTGCATATTCCTTATTTTATAACTTTGTACTCTAAACACACGTACTTTTCAAGTTCGTCGTTTGACAGGTAACAAGTGAATAACAAGTATTTTTCACAGCCTTCTAATTATTATATATTTGGTTACCTGCCCAATTTACAGAACATAGCGAAGCATATAAATAGCAATAAAGGATTTTAGTTTTTCCCATTAATGGGCGTTTTGGGATTTCCGTGAACCAGTGTGGGGGGATGAAAAGTTGTCAGCTGGACCCAGAAAGGGCGTGTTTACGCAGCCGTGCAGTGTAGTGTTCGTTGGTATACTTTAAAGTTCATTAAGAGATTTGTATTTTAAAATCGTTAAGTAAAATTTTATATTCTGTGAATGATGAAAAAATCGAGATCTATGTTATAATAATTTTTTTTATCTGAGACAGCCTAAGCACTAACGTACCGTGGGCGGCTACAGAGAGGATCTCTTTAATCTATCGACATGGAGTTTAAAGGACAGGGGGTTGGAAGGGGAAGGGAAAACATCTGCAGGCAATTTGCTCCATAGTCTGGAGACCCTAGGTATGAATGAGCGAGAGAAGTTCTAGGCTTTTGTAGCTGGACAGTAAAGGGGTGCATTCGTAACGCGCCTCTTGTTGTTCTCTTGGGAACAGTCAAGGCAGGAATTAGATCGGCTAGTTCTTTAGAGTAAAATACGTGGAAGTATCGGTAGAAAAGCGAGAAATCTCCAACAGCTCGGCGATGCGCGGGAGAAGGGAGTTTTCTTGTGAGGACTGGGCCATTGATAAGTCGAATGACTTTCTTTTGGATAGAATCAAGGATGTTAAGTGCCGAATGTGATGCCGCCTCCCAGATGTGGGAACACAACTCTAGTTTAGATCTTATTGGGGAAACATAGAGAGTATGTAAGTTGGAAGGGGGGGAAGTATTTTCTGACTCGAAAGAAAAAAACAAGCTCTTTAGCTGCTGATATAGCTATTGAACTAATGTATTTATGCCTGCTGAGATCATGTTCGAAAGCGATTTCAACAAGACCGAACGTTTCATTGTTCTGTAGCAGTGATAGGATAGAAGATAGCAACGGTGCACCACGAGAGATATGCGCTGATTGGAGAGAAAGCTACAGATCCAGTCACATAGT
This sequence comes from Philopedon plagiatum, assembly GCA_963971165.1. Lineage (NCBI taxonomy): Eukaryota > Metazoa > Arthropoda > Insecta > Coleoptera > Curculionidae > Philopedon > Philopedon plagiatum. The sequence goes on along the minus strand of OZ020196.1, from coordinate 40,696,307 downwards.
TTGGAAGGAAGACCGTAAGCAGTTGGTTTGTTGAGGAGTGCGGCATGTCATACTTGGTCAAAGGCGTTGGAAATTTCGAGGGGGCACCAATCTGGAAGTCGCCATGAAATTCGAGAGACTTGTTCCAGTTGTATACGGCAAAGGTAAAGAGATCACCTGCGGATTTTTGGTGACGAAATCCATACTGTCGGTCATGGATGATTATGTGTTTTTCTAGGTATTTTAGAATTTGAAAGTTGATCACTTAGTCCATAACTTTTCTGACAACAGAGAGAAGAAGTCTATAATTGGATGGAAAGAACTTGGAACCTTTCTTCGGGAACAGGTACACACGGGCAGTTTTCCAGCTATCTGGGAAGATACCCTTGTCATAGGAGATGTGGATGTGGAAAGACGATTTAAGATGGGTGCACGTTCTGAAGCGCTTTTTTTGGAAAAACTGCTAGTATACCATCCAGACCGGAGGTCTTTTTGGTGTCAATATCAAGGGATAGAAAAATTTTTTTAACTTGTTTCACCTAAAGTATTATATCGGACATTTTATGCGGTACAGACATAGAGGTAGGAAGAGCAAAATTGGCATTAGGAATAAAGGTGAAATTGGCAGCGAATTGTTTGACAAATAGTTTAGCTTTCCCTTTAGAGGTGGAGATAATTTCGTTGTCTGGGATCAGGAGAGAAAGAGTGCTTCTGCAGAAGTTTCGACTAATATTTTTGGCAAGTGACCAGAAAGATTTGCTGCCGTTGGAACAGGAAAACACTATATCGTTTATACGGTTGTTAAAACCGTTTTTGGACTCTAAAGTAGGTTGATTGTATTTATTTCTTGCCTCGGTGAAAATTTTACGATTTTCGGGTGTAGTATTTTGAAGATATCTTTTGTGAGCTTGGACTTTTTTGAGCCTGCCTTACAGGCCTTGAAGAACCAGGGCGAGATGGTGGAGTTTAGGTTTCTTGCGAGTATGTAGCATAAAAAAATATTTGCACATTAGAAGTTTATCTCCCACAGAGATAAAAGCCGAGTTTAACGCTATTCTATGTGACTTCGCTCCTTTATATTTCAGCAGTCAAAACTTGGATTGGGACTGTAAATGTACGAGCACTGAATATTTCCCGTCTTCTGGCTGGCCAGAAACGGAATCCTTTGAAGAAATTAGGCAAAACTTCATAAAATCGTTTTAAAATATCATCTGTTAAAGTCGAGTAAGATAGCTGAGGCTGTGGACATATAGAAACTGATAGATTATGAGAAAGTAATCCATGCGAGGGGTTCCGGGGTTGCTGAGACCAGAGCAAAAACTAATCCACATGATCGTTTCAGAGGGGTGTTTAACAGTTGTTAAGCATAATCCAACTGACTTGAACCCCGATTTGTTACTGTCGATGAGACTTGGATCCACCGCTACACGCCAGAGACCAAACAACAATAAAAACAGTGGATAGTGAGGGGTAAACCGGCTATAAAGAAGGCAAAAGAAATTCCATCTGCCGAAAAAGTATGGCAACCATTTTTTGGGATGTCAAAAGCGCTATTTTCATAGATTAGTTTGAAAAAGAAAAATCCATAAATTCAGAGTACTACTCGAGCTTACTTGATCAAAGCTTAACAACGAATAAATTTGTGCGTCACCAGGGCAATGCTCCTTGCCACAAATCAGTAATTGTGATGGCAAAGATTAATCCGTTAGGGTTCTAACTGATTCCTCATGCACCTTATTCGCTGGATTTTTCCCTGTTGGATTTCAATATGTTTCCAAACTTAAAAAAAATTCTTGCTGGCAAAAAGTTCGCGTCGGCTTCAGAAATGATTGCTGCTACAAATGTCTATATCAACGAGTTGAACAAACTAGTTTATATCCTTTGATACGGTGGAAACTTTTCATCCCTTAGTCCTAATAACACTATAGAAATGTAGAGTGGCCAATTTCTTTTAATTTATCGTGTTTACATTGAAAGACAAGTATTTGTGACGGACTTTGTATAGTTGACGGAAACTATACTTGAGAGTATAGAGGTAGCATAAGAAACTCTCAGGAAGAAGGAAGCTTTGTTTTGGTAAGATGTCGCTACCTGTAGACCGGTTTCGAACTCTTCGAAAGAAAGATCGTGTTTCTTTCTGGTAGTTTCTTACAGTCTGTTATCTAAACGTGTTAGAACAAAATACCGCAAATTCTGCTTTATAATTCAGCGCTTGGGGAGCATGTATTCCGGAAAATATCTGTTTCGGCATTAATTCTTTTGTTCTTATTTTATAAGGCATCTTCAGATGTTTTAGAAAACTCTTACACATATTTTTAAACGTATTTTTTGTTTCTTAGGATTAACAAGGAAAAAGAAAAATATACCAGCTTGCAAACATAGGCAATGTTTTTCCAGTTAGCAAAAAAATATTCCAATCTGCTATATATGTACAAACTATCTGAGACAGTGGGTATCGAGATATCGATTGTATGCTTAAAATTTCGTTAACTAAACGCTGCTCAAGTTGTGCAAAAATCCTTATAATTTAATTTCTAAGACGGTAGAGAGTCATATTTATTATAATGCCTAAAATAAACAGCAATTTCGGTCACAAGGAAAGATAGGTAATTAAAATATTAAAACTATTTCTCAGAAAGCACAAATTTATCCGACCTATACCTATGGTAATTCCTAAATAAAAACATGGCAGGGTAAATAATTCTCATTGTTTACTTCTTAGTCTTAAGAGTCGATTTTTAAATAACAGACTCTTTTTAGAATCCCTTGATTAAATCTATATAATTCGTAACGCCAAAAAAAATTTTGTAACAAAATTAAGTAGGTTATAATTCCTAAATTAAGCAGCAGCCCCTTTTCAGTGAAAGATAATTTAATTTTTAACACCATTTATTATAAATCCTCAAGTAGTGCAATCTATATTATAATTTTTAAATTAAAACTCAACTTACGGTAAAGTATTCTCGTTATTTACTTAAAAAGTCATAAAAGTTCATATTCAGATAACAAACTTTCTAAGTCTTCCAAAGCCCCTAATCAAAACTATATAATTCCCGACGTCAAAAACTTTCCCTGTAAGAATGGTGGCTATTCTGTCTGGAACAAACAAACCGTTTATAATTTTGTGTCTCTTTTTCAAGCTCTATAAGTTACATATTATCGTTAAACGTTGGATGAAAAATAATGTTAATTCCAATATTAATTGTGATAAAGTTTCTATTTATTAAAGTCATACCTACTTATTATGACTCCTAAATTAAACAGCGATTAAAGTTACAAGTAAGGAAACTCAAATGTTAAATATTTCGAAGGACTGTGCAATTAAACCAGGTATTTGTACTATTTAACATAGTAGCAAGTTTTTGGGTAATTTTTATAGTTTTTTTTAATTTGTTCAACTTAAAGAAACAGTCATTAAAGTTATTTCATCGGGAACACAAAGTTATCCGACCTAGGCTATGAATGGACTTGTTCAGTTATTTCGCTTTTTGAATACATTATATTATGGCACAGTCAATTAAACATGCACATAAAAAATTGCAACGGTTGGATGTATAGTAACAAATAGATTACCACGTTCCCTACCCTACCCTACCCTACGTGTATTTGAGTAAGCCGTCATACCAGACCAGTGGGAAATTTATATACTATCTATTGAAAAGTATCATAGTTCTCTCTTGCTTTTTTTGTAAAATTGGTATGCATGGTAACCTTCCTACATTTTTTTTAATACGACACTTATATGTGACCTTAGTATATGGTGGGAAATAATTTACTTTAGATCACATGTCACATGTAAGCAATAAATTACCCACAAGAAATAATTGCAAATTATTAATGTACAAACTTAAACTCAAAATTCGAATTCAAACACGACAATTTACTTGTTCATGTGGTAAATTTTGAAATATTGGTCAATATTTAATCCACTGCTTGACCGTTATCATTATATCGTTCGCATCCTATCAGAATCAAAGATGGACATAAGGTCACTAACCAGTACCTATTTCAATAATGTACATAATGTAAATTGGGTGCAAGAAGTACCAATGGTGTACCAATTGGTGATTATTGCACTAAAACTTATTTATAAAATTATTATTTAACTTATAATAGTTGCGCTACATCCCAAATTTAAAACAACCAAAACTTTTGTGGTAGATTTTAATCAATTTAATATTTTTAACAATTTCTTTTCCATTAATTATCTCAACTTGACGAAAACTGACATTGGCACTTCTCGCACCAAGCCGCAGAAATAATTCTTTGCTATTTCATATACAACAAATGCAGCATGTCTCTTGCCGTCTCTAAAACTTACCTTGCTGGTGTAAATTAGCCCATTTAGCAAAAACCCACCTGGAGTACACAACTCATATAGCTTTATCCCATATTTTGCAGTTTTGTTTCGGATATACTGCCTGAAGCTTAGGCGCCCACGCCATAAAACCAAGGCCTCATCCAAAGATAAATTTTCACCTGGATAGTAAACATTTTAACTATTTCTCAGGAGGTGTATCATAACTTGGTCAATTTTATGTAGCCGGCTCGAAGTGTCATCTGTCTGGCTATAAAAGTAAAGGCAACGAAGTATTGTCTCGAATCTGTTCCTAGAAATGGCGATGCTGAATAAAGGGTGATTTTGAATAATATGTTTACTCCAATAACATTTTATACTAGGCATTTGGATATTCCCCATGATGATACACAGTCCTAAAAAACGTTTTATTTCTTCTGACGTAGCTGGCTTACATTTTTTTATATATTTGATTCACGACTCAATCTAGCACTGTTCCAAATTATATCGGTTCTTGCGTTTTTCCAATCTTCAATTTTATCAATGAGCATATCGTCAAATATCAAGGAAAATATATCCCATGCTGAACAGTTGTTCGGTATATTTAATTTCAAACATTCTTGTTCAGTAAATGTATGTATTTGAGGGTCCTCGTCAGTGTCGGTCCATTCGTGATTCGTTTCATTACCGTCGGTCTTAGTATTTGGATCATCATTACCGGTTTCACTAACTGATGAGAGATTGATTCTGAGGTTTCTTTATTGCTAGATGGACAACAACTGCTACCGAAATCTTCAAAAGGTTCCTCGACTTCCATATTTTCATCGCTTGAATCACCTTTTACAACCTAAGCAAACTGCTGCAATTTACTATCAGTAAGAATTTTTTGCCCGAACTTTCCATGATGATACTCTGAAACAAAATTATTTAAATGATAGCCTATTGGTATTAATTTTACACAATAAAAAAATAATAATTTTTTTTGTTTTATAAATTAAAAGCATAGTTTTCTCTCAGATATAAAAAAACATATATTTTACATTTTTTTTTCACAAGGTCATATAAAACTGTTTTACTTACCCTCTACTGTAAATTTATTTTAAATTATAGCACTATAAAATGCCAAAAAACTCTAAAATTTACTACAACTGCAGAGCACGTCTAAATACGTTGTTTACAAAATCATAACCTCCAACAGCTGTTAGTCTTTCTACCCCAAAACGACGCTTTACAGATATGTGTCAACTTTTCCTATAGACCAGGCAACTTCGAATAGGTGCCTACTGTAGGCCGCGGCAAACGAAAATTTCCTTGAACTTCATTTACATAGTGTCACATATATATGTCAGTGATCTCAGACTAAAAATCATATCGTCACATATGCACATAAGGGTTTGGAATATTATAATATAAAGTGCCTACGCCAATAAAGAAACGAAAATATGTTTTGACATTTATTGTAGGTACATCGCTTTTTATTAAGAATATCGACAAAAGCAATTGATTTTAAATAAAGATTATTCGAATTTAACACATTCTTGTGGCTTCAGTGGTTAAGTATTGAACTGTTATAAATTAATTTTGCAATTTAAATCACTCTAAAATACCTAGGAATGTTATATCGTACTGTAATAGAGCAAGAATAATTATTGATCTATTGCAAGAGGGCATTAGGCAGAGTGAAATAGCTGAAATTGTTGGTGTTGCTCAGGGAGCAGTGTCAAAAATTCAAAAAAGTTTCAAGAGACAGACGATGTCGTCCAAGAACAGATAGAAGAAAAGTTAGTGCAGCACAAGACCGACACGTCTCTATAATTGCCCGAAGAAGTCCAACGCTCGCAACAATTGCATTGACAAGGGAGCTTGCTAGACTTGAAAGCGTAAATGTGCCAAGGCAGACAATATCACGTCGATATAGGGCTACCAATTTACGTCGTAGGAGACCCTTGCGCGTTCCTAAATTAACACTGGTGCAGAAAAACACACGGTTGCAATGGGTACAAGAAATGATGGCTATAGGTCCAAACTGGGATAAGGTCATATTCTCTAATGAGTCTAACATTGGACTGGTATCCGATTCACGGCGTACGCTAGTTTAAAGAGCTTCAGGGCGACACGCGAGATTGGTTGCAGCTCAATCCCGTGTTCCGTTTCAAGGAGGAAGTGGTATGTTTTGGGGTGGCATAACGAAATGTTAACGAACTCCCCTAATGGTTTTGGAGAGGACAATACCAGTTGCCTTATACATTAATGAAGTGCTAAATCCTGTTGTACGTCTTTTTGGGTTGCCGTTGTCCAAGAGTTTATATTTATGGATGAAAATGCATCCCCTCATCGAAGAGCAGCTGTCCAAAATTTTTCCCAGGAAGAGGGTATAACGCGATTAAGATGGCCTCCAAATTCTTCCGATATGAATGTAATAGAGCGTGCTTGAGATATACTAAAATCGCGTATAAATAAGAGGAACAACCCCCCAATAACTCTGCAAGAACTAAAAATTGATGCTAGCGGAGAATAGGAAAGAATTCCACAGGCTCATCCCTATCACTAAATCGACAGCATACCAAGGCGTTTACAGGCTTACATATTGATACCCATGGAGCAAATACGGACTATTAATTTTAAGAAAACGATACCATTTAAGTTATTTTATAATTTTTTTATTTAGGTCAAAAATTGTAACTTTATAAATTTTAAGAAAATAAATTTTGTTGAGAGCACTTTTCTTTCAGAAAGAGTTTTACTTCATAAAACCAACATTTAACCAAATTCTATTTCTAAAAACAAAAAAAAAAGAAATTCAAAATATAGACATAAATACAAGAAGTCGAAATATTTCACACTTTTGGACATATTATTGTATATGGGACGCTGGTGGCGAACGTGTTAAGGTTTAAAATTCGGCCTAAATCAAAAAATTTAGTTTCCCGCCAGACGTCATCCTACGGAAAATATCTCAACGTAGTGGGCAATGTATCGAATCAAATTAAGGGTGTGGCAATACCGCCACGAGCTACTTCGGCAGTTTTGGTACTATCAGAATGTTTATATTTTGCATAACTTGTAGTATTTGTTGTGTTGTTCTTGATGGTTACTTAAACAGGTCTTAACAGTTCACATTTGGATAACTTTCTAAGTCTTACAAATATCCCCTTGTCCAAACTATATATGTACGTCCAAAAATTTTTGTCTCAGCAAGTTGGTTATTCTATCTGGAACAAGCAAACCCTTTGTTATTTTAGTGTCTCTTGTCCAAGTACTTTTTAAAAGCTTGCATACTATCGTCAAAAGTAAAAAAAAAATTAATTTTAATGCTATTTCTAGGAGAGTTGTGGGTTACAATATATCATATTTTTTGTAAACTAAATAGCGATTTAAGTCGCAATAAGAAATATTCAGACGTTGAAACAATTTTTTTGTAAAATACCAAGTTATCCCATCGACACTTAAGATAATTAAGTTAGAGTAAAGTATTCTTGTTGTTTACTTAAAAAAGGCTTAGGAGTTCATATTTAGATAACCAACTTTATAAGTCTGCCAAATCCTCTCATCAAAACCATATAATTCCGTACGTCAAAAACTTTCTTTGTAAGAAAGTTGACTATTCTATCTGGAACAAGCAAACCGTTTATAATTTCATTGTTTCCTTTCCCCGAGTCCTTTTTGAAAAGTTGCACATTGTCGTCAAATTACTTAATTTAATTATGGCCGAAACTTTCAAAGCGAAAGCTCCGGAAAAAAGTATGATTTATTTGAGCTAAGGCTATTACGAAATAAAGAGAGGATATTAAAAGTTGGTTGCCGGTTAGAAGTTAAAAATTCTCTGTGGGAGTTTTTTGCTCGAAGAAACACGATAATATGTTTAGAATTATTAAATAAAAATATTTGTCCCAAGTCTGTGATATCGTCTCTTTTTTTCTGAAAGTAGGTTTTTATCTTTTGTGTTGTATATTTTGGAGTTTATTTCCTTCTTGGGAGGGGGGACAGTGGTTTGTCACTGCACGTAGGATAGGTTTATCTGTACACGATTTACTTAGTTTGAATCAAAACTAAACTTAGTCTTGGTTTAGGGAGAAACTTGTAACGTGATGTATAAATTACTTTTATAAACTACAATTATGTAATAATTAAATTATGATTATCATCTACAGTTCCTGGCCGCAACCTTGTGTTATTTCTTAAATTATTTTAACCAGGTTTATTTAAAAGCTAAGCACTTATCTCAAGTTAGCAATTTTTTAAATCAATTTCATCATTGTATAACCATTTTGACATAAGTATTTGCCAGTCATTAGATGATTTTATAACTAATTTCATATCGAACTTCCGGAATCCTGAGCAAACCGATTTTGATGACTTTTCTTGTTTAACTAAGTTACTTTACATGCCAGATGTCAAATATTTTATAATGTAAAAAATTCCAGGAAGAAATTTTATTTTAAGAAATTGTTCCTTAGAATGATACTAAAAAATATCCTTCAGTTTTCCCCCTTTGGTTTCTTGCTTTGTTATGAACGAAAACTAATTCTTTGATTGAAATTAAAAGTTTATTTTTGTATTCTTTGTAAATATCAACTTTAGCGTGACAGATTCTTTTTACCTATTATACGATTTAATGTAACTCTCGTAATATTTTCCTTAAATAAGTAATTATTTATGCAAAAATTGAGAATAAATTCTCTAACCACCTGAAAATTCCTTATACAATAAGGATTTCAACAAATAATGGTAAAACAGCTATTCTCCGGGCTATATGCCCCTCCGAGCGCTGAATTACATACCAAAATTTGCCGTATTTTCTTCTAACGCAGTTAGATAAGAAAATACTGTTTCAAATGCAAGAAACTACCAGGAAGAAGGAAGCTTTTTCTTTAGTTAGAATGTCGTCACCTGCAGACCGGTTTTGAACTCGTTGGTTCTCATCAGTACAGGATAGACGAACATACCAACCTTCCGAAAGGGCATATAGCCCGGAGAATAGCTGTTTTGCCATTATTTGTTGAAATCCTTATTGTATAAGGAATTTTCAGGTGGTTAGAGAATTTATTCTCAATTTTTGCATATTTATATGTACCCCTGACAAGTAGACTTTCATTCATACGTTTGATAATTTTACCTTACGGTAAACTCTACTCTGAATGCTTGAAACTGCTAATGGATGGCGCTGCCTGTGTCTCACTGCTTATGCAGTACGACAGTTGTAGCTTTAAGGGATTACTTTTTCGGAAGGTTGGTATGTTCGTCTATCCTGTACTGATGAGAACCAACGAGTTCGAAACCGGTCTGCAGGTGACGACATTCTAACTAAAGAAAAAGCTTCCTTCTTCCTGGTAGTTTCTTGCATTTGAAACAGTATTTTCTTATCTAACTGTGTTAGAAGAAAATACGGCAAATTTTGGTATGTAATTCAGCGCTCGGAGGGGCATATAGCCCGGAGAATAGCTGTTTTACCATTATTTGTTGAAATCCTTATTGTATAAGGAATTTTCAGGTGGTTAGAGAATTTATTCTCAATTTTTGCATATTTATATGTACCCCTGACAAGTAGACTTTCATTCATACGTAAGTAATTATTTGTTAAAGCTCTAAAATTTGAATCAGATCATTATACATTATATTTTCATATTAAATATACTAGGTACTTGAATAATTTGAATTAAATTTGTATCAAATACCTACATAAAATACTATATTATCTTCTACGAATACGATGTATGATATTAATAATTTCCTAACGAGCTTTCTTGCATCCAATTGCTTTGCCGCAGAATTAAGGCGTAATTTTTAAAACCGAAATATTTGAAATCTGAAATATTTTTTGAATAGAAACCTTTGTTCTTTGTGTGAATTACTATAGAAGCGAAAACGTGGTATATTCGTGTCGCATTGTTTAGTTCATCACTTAAAGTCATCTTGTAAACCATTTTTATTAAATTTGTCTACTAATTTTAAGCAATTTGTCCGCACAGGAGCGTACGAATAATTTTCTGCTGAAGAAGGAAGAAACCAAGTTTACATTGCCCATCGTCTAATTAGACATCCATCGACAATTAACCGACTACCAAAGCGATTTTACCAAACAGATAGTAATGCTAGAAGACTCAGATAGGGGCGTAGAAGGATGACTACCCGAATCCAGTTTTTCAGGCTACGAGCACTTAGACGGAGATTTGTGATCAGTACCACTTAGAACTGTCTTCATGCACGCATATAATGTAAAAATCAGCCAAAATACGGCCAGGCGAAGATTACGCGAAGAAAATTTGATGCCATACGAAGCAGCAGCAGGACCTTTTTTAACTGCAGATCATCGCTGAGCTCGGCTTGAATTTGCTCGTGATCACCATCATTGGGGTGAAAATGAATGGGGCCGAGTGCTCTTCACAGATGAGTTGACTCATTAGCAACGACAGGTGAATAAGGGTTTTCAGACGTTCAGGTCAACCTACAGCCAATGCTGCAATACGACATTGTGCGAAAGTTAGATTTTGGCGAAGACTCGGTCATAGTCTGGGCTGGGACAAGTTTGGAAGGCCGTACAGAGGTAGTAATCGTTGATCGATAGAGTTTAACAACAGATAGGTATATAACAATAGTTCTTCAGGACTTTATTCTCCTGCATGATAACGCAGTACCGCGTACCGCGATAGTTTTGCGCTAGTACTTACAGGATGTAGAACTCGCCGTAATAAACTGGCCCCCGAGTCCGAACTTAAAGCCCATCGAAAATCTGTGCGACAATTTAGGAAAACATAAATTAAAGCTCTACAGCTGCCGGCAATAAATTTAAATTAGCTAGGAGAGAGATTGGTCGATGTTTGGGAGGCTATTGATCAAAATCAAGTTAAAAGTCTTATATTGAGCATGCGAAGTGGGTGTCAAGCAGAATAAATAATACTCGAGGTGAAAACACGTGGTAATAACAGACAAATCAAGAAAAAGCATAAATATGAAAATATTTTTCACTTTTCTTTCTTACAATGTAAAACTTTATTTGATCGTTTTTAAGAATAAATGTTAATTTGCTTACCCATTCTGTCATTTTTTTTTAATTGCGTCTTCAATAATACAGCAGATAAAGATTTCTGCAATTTTTATTAAGACGCATTAAATTTGCGACAAAGTGTATTTGAATTATTTAAATTGAATTTCTATCAGAGACCTTCATAAAATACTATATTATTTTCTACGAACACAATGTATGATTAACAATTTCCTAGAGACTTTCCTTGTTATCAATTGCTAAGATTAATTTGGGATCCTAATTCCTCTTTTAAACAATACCTTCATAAAAGTTTTTCAGGAAACTTGACTTCTTGTTTTCTACTTTCAACAACAAGCAACCCGTTTTATATTTAATGAGTTTTCAAATCCCTTTTTGTTTCTTAGACTTTAAATTGTCCCAGGTTTAAACACCGAAAGGTACTTTGTACTTCTTTGATATTAAAGAGATACTGTATTCTAAATATTTAAAGAAATAAAATAGAGTACGCCCAGCAGCATTATTCGTCAATGAAATGGTAAAAGGACGAAAATGTGGGATTTTGTGTAGTACTCTTGATTGCGGATACTCTAGACTAGGGTTTTGGACATACAGTGTGTCCCTGGATTGGAATGCACTGTAATAAACTTCTTTATCTTTAAAGTTCCGAGAAGAAGTCATTCCTGATAAAAAGTTCTTGTTTATCTTCGGATGTCATAAATAGTGATCAAAGTTTTGAATAAGTATAACTACGTTTTAAATGCCATACTCAAATTTTGAGTGTAAGGAAACTCAGGCATATACCTGTGATTTGCCCCATTTTCTTCCAGATTTTTAACCAACTTCGCAAGAGGAGTTTCTCAATTTGACCCGCATAGGTATATGTTTTTTATCCATATTAGCGCGTAATTCTCGAACGGATTCACCGATTTTGATGATTTTTTTATTTAGACGTTATAAGAGTTTTTTTATACAGAGTGTTAGAAAATTCACTGCATATATTGAAACCGGTATGAATTCAGATTGAAGAAAAATATTCATAAATGGCGCTTCCCAATAAATAAGCTAGTAATCGCCCCTTGAACTTTCTCTAACCGACGGTACCCGCCACTGGCAAAAAACACATACTACCGATAAGTTGCCAATTCTATGAATAATTTTTTTTATGCTGCAAGTCACCATAAGACATAATGTTTTTGTTACCTTCAAAAAAGATTGTACGGTTTATGTCACTATCGCACTACGAAAACGATCACTATCCGCACTACCAAAAACGACAACTAAGGTTTTCGATACTTTTAGAGTAAAATCTCTGTAAAATACACTCTCTGTAGAGAGATTTTACCAAAGAAAATACAATACTTAGGTTTGTTAGGTTTTACGTTAAACTTATACAGCAATGGCAAAACAATAGGTATAGCCATTAATGTAGAACTAAAAACGGCCCACTAATTAATAATTAAAGCACAATGCTTAAAATAATCCACGGTATTTTTTTACTATTAGCATTGGAAAACTAAATAGTTATTTATTTATTAAACAATACAACTCTTGCCTAAATAAGATATTTGACATATTATATAATTGTTTCCAATACTTTTACCCCTGACGTAACAAAAGCTAGGCAACCCAAAAAAAACCTTCAGTAGTTATCGTTTAAGAAATAGGAAAAATGTTGTGTGACAATAAAAGCAGCGTTGAGCGATTCCGTCTTTTATCATTTTTTCGCCTATTGTACAATTTGCATTTATATGAAACAAAAACAAACTTCCTCCGACTAGCATTGAAATATCTAAATGTCTGAAATAATTTTACCTCATAGGCAACAATACAAACACGCGTGCATATTATGAATGTTATTAGTATTTTTTCTTTAGAAGTTAGTTTTAACTAATAATGTAGTTTTTTTGCTACCTAGAAAATGGTCTTCGTCGATCCATTGTCAGCTAATATTTTGCTCAGTGTGATCTAGTTGGTGCGTTGATTATAGTGTTTCTTAAATTTGCCTGAATGGGTTGAAAAGTAAATTAAATTCCACTCATATTTACGTATTATGTAACGTTTGCATGTGCAAGAAAGCGATTTAGATACATCTCGACTTTAGGAAAACTCACTCATGGGATCGAATGGGAAAAAATCATGTCACGATAATTTTCTCGACAAAAGGGCGAATAACAATTTTCTGAACGTGATATGTGCAAGAGAATAATGTTTTTCTTTGACAAATGCTGTAAGAAAATAATTCGGGTTATAATTTTAAACTACTCTGTAGCTGTGCTCAATCAGTGTTTTTCGTTTTGATTTTTAACCCTCTTTTAGCAGAAAGTTTAAGCTGGTAGGAATAATGAAAAATGGAATAATTTATCGCAAAATATTTACTAGTATGCAATATGTATTTGGGATGATTGAGGTCAGTAAACTTAATTTTGTGGAACAGATGTTAAAAAAAATAACGGCGGAGGCGGGAGGGGACGAGAGGGAATGAAGAGAAGCTGCTGGCAATTTATTCAAATATATTAATTGTCATTTTAGGGGTTATTGAGGTCAGAAAATCTAATTTTGTCAAACAGATGTTAAAACAAATTAACGAGTTGGGGGAGAGGGATAAAAAGCAGCTCTTGGCAATTTCACCCAAAAAGGTTAACTAATATTTTCTGGGGGGGGGGGGTGCAAAAGGAGCAGGTGGAAAACTCTTCGAAAGTGTTAACTAACATGTCATTTTCGAAGTTATTGAGATCTGAAAATCTAATATTACATGGACATTACAAAAGACCCCGCACAAACTTTAGGAAAATGGATTTCAGTCGAATGGGCAAAAATTGTAATATACGACCTAGTTTTCGACTTTCTAATCAAAAGTCCTCTTGGACTCTAAACCCTGCTATGGCTAGTTTTTGAGATATGGAAGGACAAAATGTGGGATAATTCATGGCGGTGATTCGCGTCACGCATTTTGAGACCGCATTCAAGGTTTTAAGGTTTAAACATTCAAGGTATAATGGTTTGAGGTTAGGGTTTAGGGAATTAAGGTGTTAGGGTCTTAGAGCTTTATCAGTGGGGGGTTTCTGGGTTTTAGGGCTTAGTGTTGTTGTGTTTTAAGGACTTAGGGTGTATAGTTTTAGGGATTGGGGTTTAAGGGTCATTTTTGGGTATTGTAAACACTTATGTACCGACATTTTATTTTATCTAATGAAATATGTGGTCGAGCTGAGATTTTTTAATTAAAAATGTGATCTAATGTCCCACTCTTTATCCTTCCATATCTCAAAAACTATCCATATCAGGGTTTTGGCCCCATGAGGACTTTTGATTGGGAACTCATAAACTAGGTCATATTACAATTTAAGCCCATTCAATTGGGATCCATTTTCTGCAAGGTTTTGCGGGGTCCTTTAAAAAAGGGAAGATAAGATAAAGAAGGAAGGGAGAATAGGTGCACTAAAAAGAAAGTTTTTTTTAAATGAACCAACTTTAGAAAAGGTAAAGCACTGAACTAATATTTTTATGTATTTATAACTGAGGTTAATAGTAAACTTAATTTTGCTCAAATTTTGGTAATTTGTACACCGAAGTCGGTGCCATTTCACAGTATAAGGACTATCGATAATAATCGATAAGGAGTTGCGGTTACCTTAAAGTTTGGAAGTTTGGTATACAAATTACTAAAGGTCGAACACAATTAGGCTGACCATTAGGCTCAGTAATAAATAACTAAAAATATTACTCTCTATTAACAATTTATGAATATATTATCTTTAAGGATTCCTATTATTCGTTAAAATTCGACTTTAAAATTTATAACTTCGGTGTACAAGTTACCTAAATTTGAAGAAAGTCAAGCTTACCATTAACCTCAGTTATAAATAAATAAAAATACTATTTCACACTTTTCAGTGATTTTCCTTTTGTGAAGCTGGTTCAGTTTTTTGAAAAAAAAAACTTACTAAAATGACAACGTTCCTGTTTTATCTTCTATTTTATACTTTCACACTTTGTTGTCTTGAATTTTTTTGTTATGTTGTGGTGTTTTGAATTATTGAGACAATATGACATAGAGCCAGGCTAAATTTTTAATGTGGTCTAATGACTTTCTACTCTCAGTAAATTAAGTTGGATCCATTGTATCCAGAATCCCAAGAAAATATTAGGGGGTAGAATATTTCGACTGATTATAAGGATATTCCATGGGTACTTCAAAAGGTATTGTGTGTACGAAATGGGAATAAGAATAAAGTATCTTTGTAAATGCGTAAAATACAGAACAAAAATCGGATTAGAAATTGTATCATCCCGTGTCTCGGTTAAAACGAATTATATCCGCACCCATGTTATTGTGTTTATTTTTCGTCTGGCTGTGTAAAATTTATATCGGTGGAGTTTTGGAACATCCTGTATATTAACCTTAAATTTGCATTTAAACTTCTTAATTTGACAAATTTAAGCTACTTCACCAATGGTCCGCACCAAACTACGGCTATGCATACTGTAATCTATCTATCCCAAAAGCAGAATTCAGTAATATTTCAAAGATTTATCATGTAATAACCCGCTGATTTGCTGGTATAAATTACTAAAGAGATAAATACTTCCTCAATTTTGAGCGGATGCCTTGTGCCACATACCTTGGCGTGATGGTGGGTTTTAATAAAAGCGTTGGAACTTTCGAATGCGGATTTACGGGATGCAGTTAGCAAATAGTTTAACGCTAATATTGTTTAAAACGGTTTGAATACCTGACAATATTGTTGTGATGTGAACATTAAAGTCATGATTTGTTAAACAGGGATTATTACACTTTGGTTAAAAGCGAAGCGGAATGAGCTAACGACATATTAATTTACAAGGGTATTGGGTTTGTCTGGATATTCGCAGAAATAAACCGCGATGGCTTGCTTCCTGGAGAGTTAACTAAAGAAACAACACCGTACGATAAAACGACATATTATTCGCATGAAAAGTTATATTAATAGAGTATTATTAAGGTACCTAATGTCCCCACCCAATTTTGTTTTCTATCTATAATATCGATACTTTTGTATTTTTTGTTCTTAAATAAAACACTAAAGTAATTAATATGTATCCCTTATTAGAAGTATACAGGGTGTCCAAAAGTTCTTAGTATGGGCAAATATCTTTGCTATTAGTAAATAAAGAGACATCAAATTTAAGATGTGTCTTACTGATTAATAAATCTGCTTTTTTATATAATTTAACTTTTTCAACCCCCTTGAGCTAGGGAGTGGAGGTCAAAAATTTTAAATGCAGCTCCATGCCGTGGGTACCTTATTTTAAAGGATTTCAAAAAAGAAACATTTCACGGCAAACGCGAGGTCCGTACATTAATTCGTTTTTAAATGACATGCCTTTAAAAATTAAAAATCGCGAGAAAAAATTAACAATTTTACTTTTATAGCAAACTTTTATTTCTCTTATTACTTTAAAAGTTGTTCAAAATGACCAACATGAGCTTCTTGGCAGTAATAAAGTCGATTTTGGAACTTACTTCTCACATTTTCCGAGAATAGCAGGTGTAACTTCTTGGCAGAGAATCTTATCATACAGAATTAAGAATAGTATAACATATAGCCGTGATACACCATTTGACTTATACACAATAATAGTGGAAACTGTTACTATTTTCCTACAGTGAACAAACCTTAACAAAACGAAACATTTTGTCCCTGTGTCGCATACATAGTCTTTTCTGCGTATTGTGGCAGACCCTGTATATAAAATACTGTTAAAAAAAGTTAGCAAACTTTGAAGTTAATGATAGAATTCTGTAATTTCATTTATGCATTGTTCAGTTCTCAAGTAATAATTCAAGGTCCAATTCTGATATTGTGACACCCTGTATACTAGTTGTCGAAGATAGAAAAAATGAAATACTCCGTAAAACAAATAAAAATAAATTAACGTGTTTTACGGTTTTTTTAAATAGCAAATCCTTTTTAAGATTAAAATTATTTTCATTTTTAACCCCTTGGAATTTGAGTTTTGAAAAATCCCTTCTTATCGACCCCTACACCCTAAAATTAACCTGTATGCCAAAATTCAGCTTTTATGTCAAGCGATTTGAGCTGGGTTGTGATTAATTGGTGAGTGAGTCACTTAAGAATTTTATATATTCATACAGATAGATAAAATAAAAACAAAACCAAAAAGATAATTTGAAATGAAATAATTTGTTAGTAGATTGTGACAATTGCCTACAATTTTTTATAAGGGTTTATTTATTTACCACATCAGGTTTAGTTTAGGAAAACTCAATAGTCACAAATTAGGACTAACTTGTTAACGCATGGAAACAGTACCAAGGTCTTGAAATCACCACCCTGACGGTACCGTTGATTCGATTGTTGGAGTGTTGTTTGATGAATTTTTGTGCAATTTGGAGAAAAGAAAATAGTGTGAGCTCAAAGAAAAATTCCAAAAGAAGAAGGATTGGTAGGTCGTTAAATTTTTTTGATTCATAATTAAATATTTAGAAATTTGCGTATCGACGTGTTCTGGCCGTTTTCATAAAACCCAGTGGTTCTTGAACTGAACATTATTTAATTTTTAGGGGTTGATTTTGCCGAGTTTTGCAATATCCTTCCTTCTTGGACGTCTGGGGTCTAAACTAAAGCTGTATTCAAAATTTCAGCTTTTTATCCTTGGTAATTATTGCTGGGCCTTGATTAATCAGTGGTAGGGGTGTGTTTTTAAACCCTACAGATAAAAGCGCAACACGAAAAAAAAGTAGTATTATGTAACAAAATAAAATTGACGTGTTTTGGCGTTTTCGATAGAACTTAGTACTTTTTAAAATAAAAAATAATTTAATTTTATGGGTTGCTTTTACCCCTTTAGAGGTCGAGTTTTAAAATATTCTTTCTAACTGGGCGTTTGCGGCGTACAATAAAGCTATTCTTCAGCTTTCTATTTTTGAAAGTTAGGGCTGGGCCTTGATAAATCAGTGACAGGGGTGTGTTTTTACCCCCTAGGGGTAAATTAGCTCCAACACAAAAAAGTAGCCATACGTAAATAAGTAAAATAAAATGGACGTGGTTTGGCGTTTTCCTTAGACGTAGTCGTTTTTAAAATAAAAAATAATTTAATTTTTGGGGGTTGTTTTTACCCCTATAGAGGGAGAGTTTTGCAATATCCTTTCCAAATGGAGGTCTACGGCGTAAAACAAAGCGATTATTCAGCTTCATATCTTTGGTAGTTAGGGCAGAGCCTTGATAAACCAGTCGGAGTGTGTTTTTATCCCCTAGGGGCAAAATTCCAACACGAAAAAAGTGGTCGTTTGGCGTTTCCCTCAAAACTTAGTAGATTTTAAAATAAAAATTAATTTAATTTTTAGGAGTTGCTTTAATTCCCTTGGAGGCCGAGTTTTGCAATATCCTTTTTAAGTGGATGACTACGAATAAAAAACTGTGTGCAGTTGTTAGCATTAGTAGATTTGGCTGGGCCTTAATGAATCAGTGAGTCAGTCACCGTACAATTTTATGTGTTAGTAGATATGTAGCTTAAAGTTCAATTCTAAAAATAGGTTAATAGAAAATCAATGATCGATAATTTAATATGTTACTATTACAGAAGCCAATATGTTTTTATTAGGTGACATCCCTTATTAAAGCGCGACCAAGCTCAGCTTAATCTGTTTCACCTTAAAAGCATATTTGGCAGTAAACCAGAGATTTATCATGTAATAGCTTGCTGACTTCCTAATATGAATTACTAACACGATCAGTCCAAAATGCAAAACGGTTTTAATAGATGTTCCGGAACTTTCCAAAACGGATTTAGAAAATGCAGCTTCTATAAGTGTATGGGATTTAATGTATGGATTAAAATATATTACACAGGCTAAAGAAGTTGACAAGATAAAATGTAAACTTAAAAGATATGTCTGAAAAGTTAGTCGACTTCATTATTTTAGTTCTTGCTAGCTAGGACTTGCACCTTTGCTCGTGTATAATTGTCTTATACACAGGGTGTACACGATGCTATCACATATTCTTAAGACCAAAATAGGATTGTTGAACCCAACACCCTAGTCCACAACTGCTTCATTAGGGACGCCATTGAACCTCAAAGATTTGTTAGGAATGTCTATTGTTTGAAAAAAAAAAGCTGTTAGCTATTGGCGACTGATATTACGGACGTGGCGTCCTCATCGAATTTGCTAACTACTTAATTAAGTAAATTCAAATTAATTAACTAATTAAATTAAATTAAAAATTAATTAAATTAATTCAAAAAGTAGATCAGAGAAAACACGGTGTTTACGCCGAAGCAAGCTGTTGCTGAGCGCGTGCAATTTGGCCCTTAGCTCAGTTTGCCGGATGGGATTAAATAGGCGCCACCAGATTTTCAAACCGACATAAACTGGAAGTCGCCTTGGTGGTCTAGGAACCTGCTTCACACACTGAAAACCTGTTAATCATAATTGAAATAAATAAATTAGGCAGAGTGAGCTAAATAAAACGAAAGCATCATCTTGACCATAATCTACTCTTATATTAATAAAAAGGGAAATCGAAATCGTTGGGGGGATTTACATTAATAATAGTAAAAATAATAATAATAAGATAATAATAATAATAATAATAATAAATCATTCGGATGGTTCCTTCCTGCTAAAAGCTTCTCCCTAGGAAGTTTTGGTCACAAAAAAAGAATAGGGAGTCCTCTAGGGGAAATTCATCCCCTTCGGGAAAATGTTCGTTTGGGGAATTCGTCTTCTCTAAATATCTGTTGCAGAAAGTCGTTCCCTCTACACAAAACCCATCTTGGAGGGTTTCAGATGTTAAACTTGACGAAACAAAAACAAACGGGACTGTAAGCTGGGTGTCCCGTGTCGTATAGATGGTGATGGCCTTTTGGCATCACCTCAAATCAAGGTCTTAAATCTCCACCTAGGTAGATAAATTTCATCCCGGAAATCAAAAATAATCGGTCTCGGCTAAATCCAACACGTGCCGTAAAGAAGCAAATAAAAAGATAAGGAAAACAAAAATCCCTACAGTTGGGGATAATAAAACATCATTAATGAAACAACTCCGGAAGAGCTATTGTGTTACAAAAAATAATAAGTATTAAGAATGTGAATTTAAATCTTTGTTTTTCTGAAATGCAATTTAATTTCAACTGGTAAAAATAAAAAACTCGAATTATAGATATTAAACAAATATTTACCTTTCAGCCTTATTAAATTTTAAGCCGAAAGCCCTAAATTTATATCATTGTTTTTTCGCTCTCAAAGAAGACTCGAGGCTTTGGAAAAATATTTGCTAATTTAAGTTACGAGTACTTCTAATAAAATATGACATCATTGTTTTCCTAGGTAGGGAATTAACAAAGTTTGGATTTTTAGTGTACCTACTGCAAATATAGTGCAGCTGAATATATCTACATAAATGCAACATTTCTTTATTTCCTGTTTGTATTTAAATTGAATTTATAAGTGGGGGTCGTAAATCACGGTGCCAGACTATAGGAGCCGGAACTATAACTACCACGATGTGTCGTGACTCGCGAGTACGGTGCAGCTCGACATGCTTTGCGGTGGAAAGAGATTACCAAACATTCGTAGATGTCACCTGCTATCTCAAAATATTCGGAAGTTTATTTTTACTTTTCCGGACCTAAAATATGACGGAACTCGAGTGTACACTGCAAAAAAGACTGTAAAATTACAATTTGGTTCCATAAGATATTCCTTATTTTTCTTAATAAATTATGCCATTTTGTTATCACAAAATAAGTTATGCAAATTTAATTCCTAAAAAAATCATTTATAAAATATTTAATTTCACAAAGTAAAGTAAAATTATTACAAATTAAAAATACAGTTTATATTTCGAAATATTATACGTCACAAATTAGCGCCAATTTTTACGTTATATGTTCTGTAATCTGTCACGCCGGCGGCACCGCCCGGCTATACAAGTCAATAATTGTTAACGGAATCGCATGACTTGTTACTTAAAAGGCCGCGAGATTAAACGCAAGCAGGAACTTAGTATTTACGGTCATTTCCTTTTGAATCTTCGAACTATAAACAAGCATTTTGTGTAGCCCGTTGTTAGTTTGATAAATTTTGTGTTTTACAAATAAAGTGAGTATATAATTTAACTATGTTTATGTGCAGACTTTGCAATATTAGTTTAAAAACAATTAAGCAATGGTTTTGTAAAGTATATCCTATAATATTTTATGTTTGTTGTTAAATGTGTCTTATATGTTTAATAAACTATTTAGTTTATTTTAGACAATAGACACAAACAAAAACTATTGAAATTAGTATTGCTGTAAACATAGTTTAAACAAAAATCCTGAAATTATGTCATTTATGTCATATTTTTGAACGTGGAAAAAGTACCGTAACCAAAAATTAACACATATGTCATTAGTACAGTCCAAAATAACGATTTAATTGACATTAGTATCTCCGCAGCCTAATTTGTAATTGAAAATTCGTTTTTAAGAAAAGCTCCTTAAATATATTTTCCCACCAATACAATGGAAAACCCCAAGGCTGTAGACCTTCTTTATCTTTTCATGTGATGGTTAATCTCCGTATTATGTGTGAAGACCTGACTTGATTTTCTTCTTAAATTTCTTTTGTGAAAAACATTTTTTAAGTTTCAGAACCCTGACGTATTATAAAGACCCCACAAAGTACAAAACTTTTCGTCAAAATGTAAGCCAGTGAAAAATTTACGAAGGTGTTAAATTTATAAAAGTATCTTTTGTAACTTGAAAATTCTCGACTTTGGCAAAAAGCCGAAAACTTTTAGTGAGTAGCAGAAATTGCGTTACCCACTTGAAAGTTCGGGATTAAAATTGAAGTTCTTTCCACGTCGGGTTTCTATACATTTTTAAAATTGCGACCGGAATACTGAGGCCTATGTTTCTGATTTTATGTATGTATGCCGACCTATAGGGATTTATATGGTATTTTTAAACTATTTTTGTACGTTTGTTTTTAAAATTCAGATTAGAAGAATAATTTATAACGGACAAGATATGAATTTCATAATATTAGTAAAATATATTCTTTACCATGCACCACCTAGAAATAGTGTATGAAATTAGACCAACATACATATACGTACAATACAGGGTGTTACACAAAGATGTTACAAAATTTTAAAGGCAGATTCTACATCTAAAAATATGAAAATAATTTATATATACATGGATCCTTAAACGCTTCTTTTTCGAGGTACAGGGTGTTTAATATTTTCACACTTCAAGTATTTCGAAGAGTTAGGAGAAATATGCGAAGACGATTTAGAGCATGTATTGAAGCACGAAGCCATTTCCAGCATCTGCTATCAACTTAAATCAAAATGCACTGTTTCCCGAACAAAAAATATTAAAAAAAATATATATTGTTTTTTTTTATTGTAAGAAATAAATTAATTTTTATCATGAAAACGGTGCGTCAGAGCAAAAAAGCTTAAGAGACAGTTTTTACGTAGAATTAATTGGACATCAAGAAAACAACATCAATTTTGCAAAAAAAATAGTGGCGTGCTATATTTTCGCTAAAAATAAACTGACCCGCACGCACGCCACTGATGCAAGTACTTTAGAAAATTAATTTTTACACATAAAGGTACCCTTTGACTACCTACTGGCATGTACCAAAATTCATGTCAATATCTTAACGCACCCTGTATCTAGAAAAAGAAGTGTTTGAGAACCCATGTTTACATAAACTTATTTTCATACTTTAAGATGCAAAATCTGCCTTAGAATTCCTTAACATCTTTTTGTAACACCCTGTATACATGTTGGTAAAGCACACATGTACAGGGTATCCCATTTTCGGAACTTTTGGGGGGTATCGCCCTTATTTTTAAAGATAGAGGGTTGCGGTTTTCGCGAGAGTATGCTACTTTTTTGTGAAATTAAAGATAGCGCCAGCAGAATTTTCATAGCCCTTTTGATTTTTGAGATACAGGGTAGAATCGAAAAGTGTAACCTTTGAGGCACCCCCCGTATCTGAGTTACTTTTAAACTTATCGAAGAAGTTAAAACGTATTCTTATAGATTTTTTCCATAGAATCCAGTGACGGAGTCGGTTTTTTTCTAACACTTTCCGTTTTTTAGGTAGGAAGCAAACATATGTTCTTTTAAATGGAACACCCTGTATATTATTTTTCATATTTATTAGGCAATTATTTCTAAATACAAGCTCAGAATTTAAGATTTTCTAAAATTTTCTTGTGTGTCCAATCAGTAGGTAGTAGGCTATGGCTAATTTGTTTGGAACAAATGTAATAGGTAACATATTTTATAAGATACATAAGAGAGTCGAATATTATAAAGCTGATTGTTAATATGTCCACGATTAATTTGAAATTAAAAAAATGAGTTAACGAAAAAGTGAAACATACTGCATTTTCAGTCCACGGCGAGACCAACATTATTGCATTACCAATTAAATCTTAAATATGCACTGTTTTGTTGTGTAAAAGTTTATTTAAAATTTAACTAAAGCTAAAAGAATTCAAAGTGAGCACAAATAGTTTATTCCTTTTTAAATGATTCTAGAGTATGCAACCCACAAGAATGTATACATTTTTGAGAGAGTTATCACAATAGTAAATCTTATGGAATATATGAATTAAAGAAAAACTATTAAAAAAGTATGTAGAGAAAAAAATACAAGACTTGAATTTATAAAGGTATCTTTCGCAAGTTGAAAATGCTTGACTTTGGCAAAAAGCGGAAAACTTTCAGTGAGTAGCAGAAATTTCGTTACCCACTCGAAAGTTCTTTTCATGTCGTGTTTCTGCACACTTTTTAAAACAGAAATGATGTAGACGGTTACATGTGGAAATAGAAATTTGTAATATAAAACATACAACATAACGGCATCGCTATTTTGTTGCCGGTTTTGTTGAAATTAAATAATTCTTATATTCTAGTCAAATAAAAAAACCTGAAATTTGATTTTTATTATACGCTATTTATGTTTTTAGCTTTAATTAAAGAAGCATGCATTTTCAAACAATTTTTAGAAATCATTATTATAATGTAATACTTTTTTTTTGTTTTTTCTCCTTATGATTTCCTCTTTTACACTAAACTAAAATTTAAACAATAACAGGACTTTATAATTTTCTTAACAAATCGTTGTGCTGCCATGTTGTTACTACAGGTGGAAACAGACTGCTATCACGTCATGTCAGCTCACGGACTGTCATGATTTAATTTTAAATCTTATTTAAACCGCGATATCATGTTGAAAGCATACTACTATAAGGTAACACTGTAAAAGATGTTTAGGTAGAGGCGGTGTGGTGTTTACCATACCAATTCTTCTTCTATTTAAGTTCTTCTTTAACATATTTACCTACGGCAGTGTGGCGAACGTTGAAGATGATTTTATATTATAGATGAGTTCATGTTCTCTCACTTTCTCGAATAGTAACTCCTCCATTCTTAAAACAGCTTCGTAATTCATAAAAATGTAACTAATAACCAGTGTAAATAGAAAATAGCAACCTGAAGAGCGAGGAAAGGAGAAATGTGATATCACGTTTGTCAAAAATATTATGTAAACACGACATACAACAAATCCGTGCCATCACATGTTAGGCCAGTGACGTGAAGTGATACGCGTGACGTGATATCAGTGTATGTCTGGTACGTAAAATAACCATGCTAAACAACTCCGCAGACTTTTCGCCCGTGACATGAGGTTGCGTGAGCACTGTTTCCGCAGTTTTAGTTCTATCAATGTGATCTCTCCTCGGTCGCTCCGTAATATTGAATATCGTGTTCTCTTAGACTTCGAACCTCGTTCCTCCAATACTCTTTGTTCTCTTTCGTTTCCATTTGTACTTCTCTGTCTCTTTCTGAACCTGATTGGACTAATCGGTAAGCGACCACGAGCTCTTCGTACTAATACATTTCCAGAGACTTTAATATGATCCCAAAATTCCAGGATTCGTTGTAAGCATCCATATGGTACATAATCTGGTGGGAAATTTTCGAAATGTTCAGATATACTTATTGGTTCTGTGTTCGATCCATGAGGTGTGTAACATTCTCTTCCAGCGCCGCATTTCGAATGCATCGCTTGCTGTAGTCGAATATGGAGAACACAAGAGATCGTGATCGTGAGCTTTGCTTTCCAAATTCTGATTAGTTTGCTTGTAGCAATTTTTGTCATACTAATTCTTAAACGTCTGATGCCAAGGTTCCTGTTGAGCTCCCACATATACAAATTCCTGTACTGCTTTCCAGTCAGCCGATGCAAATGTTAACTGCAATATGTCCACTCAATAAACTATCATAAGCTTTGTCTTTTACATGTTGATGCCCAGATTATATTTAAGACTTTCTCTCTTTACTCTGTGCAGCAATAATACCATTTTTCATCCGACGAGGTAATTAGGGTCGTATCGTAGGTAAATCGCAAGTTGGATTTGTTTCCAGTCACTACGAAACCTTCATCCTAGTCTTCAAATACTACTCGAATAATAATCTTTTCATAAATGTTCAACAAGTGTGTAAATAAAATGCACCCTTCTCTGAATTTAGAAATATGGCGATTGTTCAGATTTATGTCACATACCTATCTAATTTTGCATTTGAGGGTAGTTACTGTATTGTTGTGTGAAAGTGCGCCAAAATTGGTTAGTGTTTTCCAAAGCAGGTCCCAATTTACACAGTCCGAAAGCTTTTTTGTTGTCTCTGAAACATATAAACAAAGGTACCTAAAATTATCTACTCTGTTCTATCAATTTTCTTGAGTTGAGAATTTTGTCATCTAGTCCCTTTTCCTTTAACAAAACGTACCTGCTCTATTTTCTCAGCAGGCTTAGGTATTAGAAGTTGCTTAATTTATGCATGCGAAGCATTGTTTTGCCGGCATGTGATTTGAGAGCTATGTGAATGGTCCACATCTTAATATTCTTTTATCTTTAAGTTTTTTGCAACAAGAAACAAAATAGGCGTTTGTTTTAAAACGGGGTAAACCGCGAAAGCAATCAGATATAGCGAGTATAAGTACATTGTAGTTCCCTCGATATTTCGCAATTTTATAGTTTACGGCTTAAGTGAAGAAAGTAAGATATTTTTTTTTATTTTTCCCTGAACGTATTTTGATCCTTGTGCTATCTAAGGATATTTGGAGAAATAACAACGATTACGTTTACACAAAAACAAAATGTACGGTTTTAGTACCAATGGTATTAAACCGATTTTTTGTATTATCTCCAATCTAATTTCGTTGGTCAAATTGAACACAGCAGAAAAGAGGAATTATATTTAAATGCAGTTGGTTTATTCCCCACGTTATTGCAAAAATTCATTTAAACAGCTCCACTGACAGGCACAACAAAAAATAAAAAACAAATGTTGACCCAAATTATCATTTTCCCTGTATTCTCCCTATATTTTTTAGTTTCTGTTCACCGAAAATATTCCTGCTGAATTAATGCAAATGGTGAAACAAAATCCCACAGCGTGCAATGAGAGTAAACGGCCGGAAACACAATAAAAAAAATCACAACATGTTTGTTAACAGTTTTAGTAAGCTTTTAATTTAGGGAAAATTAAATAATCAAGAGTTCTTCCTATATGATAATAAGTGCTTTCATATTTACGAATAACGGATTTAAATGAACCTATAAAATAGAAAATTTAATAACAAAATATATGTGCATTTGATAACTGAAAGGTCAGTTTTTGAAGGTAACTGCAAATCTTATACGTTGTATAAAAAGAGCTTGCACTAATACAAATTATAGTTAAAACAAAAGCGATTGTTTCTGATTTATTTAACTTACCTAAGTGCGTATTAGTCTAAAAATAAGCTTCTGATGAGAAAGCAAGAGGTTAAAAAATATTATTAAGTCCTCCCCCCCCCCCCAACTAATTGAAATTTTACATTGTGTTAAAAATTAGATCTGAAATTATTGAAATGCCATTGAGGAAGTAGTCGAGAAGTAAACATACTAGTCATATTTCCAGGTACACTCCTGGTCAAGCCACAAACCAAGTAATTTGACGACGCAGCATTACAATTCGTATTTGAGGAAATAAATAGTTTACCGTTTTATTTTTGATAAGTTTAAGGTTATGCTGCAAACCGTTCCAAGACTGCGTTTGCTCCATAACATTCCTTAATGAGTCATATTGCATAATATTGGTAAGCATAGTCCATGGCCACATATCTTTCATTAGTTACCTTCCTTGAAGTTGCCATATTTAGACTATCCCTACTATAATGCAGAACGGTGAACACTGTTTTAATAGACAAAACCACTAAAATTTTTCCTGATGTCACTTGTTGCGGACGTTAAAACATCCAAACTGTCTAATAATTATTTTTTAGCAAACATGAGCGATGACAAAAATCAAGACTGAAAGTTTAACTAGTCTCTTTACATAAAAAACTGCTAGATATAAAACACATGGACAATATAAAGGCAACAAACGTTTATTGAAAATCTTTCTCTTACCCAAAAAACAAAATTAGATTTACCCAGCCTATAGAATCTTATGTGGGATTGCCAAAGGACGTACATAAGAGAAAGGAATAGACGCATCGGCAAGATTGGAAACACAAATAATTTAACAACAGAATAAACAGATTACCCCGGCTCTTTTCCAACAACAAAAGGAAACAGGTCGCAAAATAAAAACAAATAGTCGTCGTCGATAGTAAACGGAACGACAAGAAGCCGTGGAAATGGAAAAGTAAGGTGACCTAAAAAAGGAAAGGCACTAGATATAAGCTGCCAAGCATGCGGCTTTTGTAATGAAATAAAATTACCAACAGGTTTAGGCTAGTTTTAGTTTAATAAACGTCTCTAAAAACATTACGCCGCTTGATACAAAAGGAAAGAAAGTTTTAATATAAATAATATGACTGAAGAAAAATTATAAACAGGTATACATAAAAACGATACCACCAGAATCTAATTTAAAGTTACAAACTGTGTTTCCTGTATGATCCACAGTGATAAAATATCTGATTTTTACAGCAATGACAAAATAAATTAATTTTCCCTCTTATTCCCAAAATGTATTTCACTTTTAAGCCTGTCTGTTTCCTAGTGTATTTTTGTCACAAAATTGTTATTTATGTATTACTGAACCTTATAATATTATTGCTGTCAACAAATAATATTTGATATAAATGGCTTTAAATAGCAGGGCAGTTTACTTAAGGGCTAAGGGGTTTTAACTAATTTTTGTTCATTATTGTCACCTCCTATGACCTATCATTGAACTTACCAAAAAAAAATTACTCTCTTTAAAATCATTGGTGTGAGCCACAAAACAGATTTAATTTGACGCCACCTACATTATCATAAATGTGTTAAACAGCCCTGTTACCAATGATTAAAATTTCTGTACGTCGACTTAATAAAGCACATTTAATTGAAACAATGATAAATGTAATTTAATTTAAAGAAAGAAAGGCATCGTAGAATATCAATTCGATGTATGTAATAAACAGATTTGATAATTTTTTAACTCGATCCAGAAAGTTGCCATATCTTTACAGTGGTAGAACACTATGTTAATCAGTTTTTTTTTATATAAATATGATTATTTAGAACATTTGGCTTCTCATGGCGATTATAAAATTAAGTACTTGCTTATTTGGATGGTGATGTCACTTAAAACATGAACCTCGGAAAATCTTTGTAGATCCGTTTTTCCAATAACTGTTTTACAAGAGGTCAAGTGGTGTAGCTGAGCTTTTTGTAAAAAAAATAGAAAGACATATTATTTTAAGCTGTAATTTACAATAACAAAACAGAAAAACCGCCCTTCCTGTATAGTTTTTTTAAATCCATAGCAATCACGATTAAGCCTAATTTAACAATTTTCCGTTTTGAAAAATTTTGCCCTTTAATTTGTACTGAGTACGAAAGTATGCCAACAAAAGATCAAACATGATAACTTTGTTGTTCATAACAAATCGTCAAATACTTTTTTTGTTACAATAATGCTATTAGGGTCCAAAATCTGTACTTTAGTAATTTTTTCTAATTTTTTATGGCCATAGTACCCGGGGAGGTTTTACGAAAATTGCAGAAGTTTCAATTGTGCCATGAGCAAACCATTCTATACAAATTATTGTTTCGGATATTTCCAAACACGCTTATAAGTTATCCGTTTTATATGGTCACTATAGTAACACCGCTATTAATCTACTTTTATATTTAACTAGTTTTATTCGCAAACAAATATAATTACCACACGCTTTCCTACACCCGTAGCCCTGCCCTGTAAAGCTTGGAACACACTTATTCGGACTTCAAAAATGCTGAAAGAATTAATACACTTTCTTACGAGATGTGACCTTTTATAAAGTTTGTATTAATTTCTTCGAAATTCCTTTAGCATTATTGCCGATCGGTTACGGCTGAGTAAGTGGTACAAGCTTAAGCTTTAAAAGGAGAGGCGTCCCCGCAGGATTAAGAAAATGACAAGAGACATGGTCCCAACCTCAAGGCTCCTTATTGTTCTCCCTCCTCTGTAATGTGGGGATTGCGAAGATTTGGTCAGGTTTGTTTGCGACGCTGGTAATTAATTACCTTACAAGTATAACAAATCAGTTAGGTCTTGCCCTGTATATGTATTAGCAGGGCAAATCAAGTCTCAAGTAAAACGCAGGATTAGGGTGGCATGGACGCAACTGATAATAACCTTCTAAACTATACCTGGGTTAGTCTGCTGCTCTCTGGAAGGTAGTGGCTGAACTTTAGGGGTTCGTGTGATGACTAAGCAGCTGATTGTCAAAAAAATATAACAAATAAAACTATAAAATTTTATCCGTGAATGGTTATCGTCGTTATTAGGAAGTCTTTTGGGCTAAACTTTTGTTAAAATATTTACGGTAATACAGACAAGGAGTTGTTCCATTTTCATAAGCTTCCGTGACAAAACATTTTAATTTTTTTTTCTCACATACATGCTTATCTGGTCGTATTTCATTACGAAAATTGGGAGAGCTTCTTGCTTGACGTTTTATCTTTTGATATTCGTCTTAAAATTGCTCTAAAGTTAGTAGTTTTTGAAATGACCATTTTTGCGCTCAGCTCTGCAAGAACATTTTTTTTTTCTGATGTCCCTCTTAACCAAATAGTTATTATGGAATAGTGCTAGAAGTCGCAAAACTAGTGTTCTTCTTAGGTCAATGGAACCAATAAGACTGTAGTTTCTGTATGAGTTATTGTTTTAGGCTTTTATCACATTAAAGCTAATGCCAATCGGTCAAACCTGTAAGGGTTTAACTGTGTGATGCGCCAATGCTTTCAAGAAACCTGTGCAGACACAATTAAAAATACAAAATTATTTACAAAATTGCTTGGATTTCACAGAAATGAAAAAAGTGCACTAAATCTATAGCCTGCGGATACCGGATTTAATCACATAAAAAACAACTTTACATTAACAATGCATTAAACAATGCTAGCTGTACCTGAGCAAATATCGATTTGTAGAATATGACACTAGAAAACGAATGCAAAGTGTTAAAATTTAAATGTTGTGGTCTACCAACATTTAATTACACTTAAAAGCAAGGGGAAACCGCTTAAACTGTCAAACGAGTCTTCAGCAAGTATTATCAAGCATTAAATTAACTCAACATTTTAAGTTGTTCCTTGTCTTGTTTTAAACCCCTCTTAACAAATCAGAAGAGTTCGGTTATTTATAAACAACATTTAAGTATAATATAGTTTGACGTACTTTTTATGTATACGCACCCTGATATCTCGTTTATTATTTAATCAAATTTAAAGAACGAGTAAATAGGAAAAAAATAGTTTTGCATACACGAAGACTTAACTTTATCATTGGCGTACTGTCGTCGAGGATAAATAACGGTAATTTTTTCAGACCTTAAAACAAAAAGTTCATCATTTTTTAATTCAGCACCCTCAAAAACCTTCTATCCGAAATTTTTGCATAAATATGGTTTCCTTTTTATTCAATAAATACAATCAATAAAGAGATTAAAATTTTTCTTTTTCGTTTTCCATTCTATTTAGGTCGGATTGATATTATGGTTAGAAAAGTAAGACAAAAAGGTGGTATAAGCGGGATCGCTTTTGAGTTACCAATGATGTTACATTTTAAATAATAAATAATCCAGACAACCGCCCTACAAAATCGGTTAATATACTTTTGACTCACCCTACACTAATGTGTGATAAGATATTATCTTTCTAATGTGCTTTTCGTGTCTACTTTTTAGATATTTTGCGCCAATGCAGTGTTAGCGAATTTTTCTCCTTAAGTTCACTAACTACTGTTCTAATGCCATAACCTATGCTCAAAATTTCATTAAAATTAGAGCAACAAAATATCATTGATAATAAACTATATTGAAACTAAAATGTGTATACCAGTTTTATTTAAAGATACAGATTTACCTACTTTCTGGAAACTTTAAATAATCCAAATATCTTTCGACTGATATAGCCCTTAAAATCCTACAATTGAGAAAAACTGCTATTTATATTCACCAGTCCTTTATCCGGATTGGGCATTTAGGTCCTTCTTTAGAGATTGGTAGGTATAGCCAAAATGTTAAAAGCGAAGTGTGGGGTTCGGATGTAAGGACATTATATTAGTGACTAAAATATTCAGACGAGTGAGATTTAAGCAGGAATGCCTGAATTAAACTTAAAGTGATCGCAAGTTTCAAATAAACTAATTTTATATATTCAGTAAAGTATAAATAACTATATTCTTTTAAGCAATTAGCATGACTATAATAATTATATCGACTAATTTAACAAAAATATACATAACAATAAAATAAATATAGAAAATGTATGTAGAAAATTAAGTTGCGAAAGCTTCTCACGAATTTGTATGCCAATGAAACCTTCATACCATTAAAAAAATTAACATATTATACTCTTCCTTATTGAGTCATAACCCCCTAAGGTTAATAATATAAAAAAGCATCCCCATGTCATTTTCCTTGTCGCATTATTCGCTGGACTTGTTCTGAAATTTTGTTATTATAGTATTAACTAGCCACAGAATATACAAATAATATAAATTTACATTATAAAAACAGAATCTACATTTGCAGCATTTGTAATGCTACACTGTTTTCTAAATTAAAATAGAGAACATTTTGACAAAATGGTGACGGTTATTTTTTTAAACTTTGACAGGACCAAACTATATTAAAAACTAAAAAGTTTAAAATACTTAAATTATTGGAAAAAATTCTACTGCAAAAGACAAGAAAGTTGAACTAAAAGATTCCCTAAGTTGTAAAAGTATGGCATGATTGAAACGTTAATTAGCTAACATAACAAATCGATTTAACAATCAGTAAGTGCAGTCGGAGGCGCATTTAAAAAATCCATTAAAAGACATGACTGAGAGCAAGAAATTTTGGACTAAAAAACACTAAACAAAATATTGGGTAATAAAATGTTTTATGCGAGCAATCGCAGACCTATTAGCATGGATAGATAAGACAGTTTTATGTTAATGGATCTTTAACTACACTCACCCAATGTTAGGTCATTTTGTTATATTAGCTAATTACCGTTTTGATCACACCATGCTTTTAACAAATTAATTGTTGTTTTCGAGGTACTTCATTTGTTCCACTAAATTTAATTGTTTTATTTATTTAGATTAATACCCTTTAATGGGGCGATTTTATTTTTATGACACAACTTAGGTATCTTTCCCAACCCGCAGGAAAATTTATCGAATTATAATTTTAAATGTGTAACTGTAGGGCAAAATCTGCTTGTTCTTATTCGTATAATCAATATTATGAAATACAGCAAACAGATCTCGAAATATATTGTAACCGCAATATAATCCGATACACGGGTCCAGAGGGATCACACCTTAATGCGATGCGTGGTTCTGATAAAGCGTCGCACCGTATAAATTAAAATCCATGAAACTTAACATAAAAAAAATTAATCATATTCACCTTCATTACTGAAATGTAACTCTTTAAGATTAGTAATATGAAACAGTACCTATTAGGTTTTCTTGTGACATTATTTACTGGACTTCTTGTTCTGGCAGTCATATGCTATGCTATTATGATTAATTTATAACCACGTGAATCATATAACAATAAATTATTTCTTAGGTACATATTATATATATCGTAATCTTTTAAATTGTGTCACATATTTACATAGACTATTATACGAATTGTACTAACTTTAATAGAAAATAGTGTTTTTTACCGAGAACGACATCTGACAGAAGAGTACCTAATATAATGTATTGTGAATAATACAAACTTAAAAACTGTAAAATTAAAAAAACAACGTATACGATTGTATTTCTAACACCCACCTAATGCTACTGCAGAGCAAGGTCTCCGAAATAGGAATCAAACTGCCAGGTCTTACTTACTTTAAAATAAATATAATGGAATGTTTAAATGTAACTTGGATAATAATTGTTGACCTCTACTCGCCTGTACGATACATAAAAGGATTCAAATTCCCATATTTTTATATCTTAGGTAGCCGATCTATTTTGCTAGGATTATTTTGTTGTGTTTATTTTATTTATATAAATCCAAACTATTTAAGAAACCAGGCGACCATTATTTCACCGACCCAACTTGCTTTAAAACTTTCCTAACCCAAAGGAAAATAAATATATCGGATTATAATTTAAAATTTAACTGTAAAGCAAGATCTGCTTGTTCCCAGTCTTATAATCATTATTATTAAACACAGCAAACAGATCTCGAAAGACTCTTTAACCCCAATAGAATCCAAAACACGGGTCCAGAGGGATCACGCCTTAATGCGATGCGTGGTTTTGAGAAATCGTCGCGCCAGCCGCGCCATTGTTTGTGTGACAATAATAAATGTCTCGAAAGACACACCGAGTAATAAATTGAAGGCTGGTCTTGATTAAATTTCAGCAAATTGTTTTCTCTTTTTGTCGGGGTCAAACAAATAGTTTCGGGATATTTCACGGAACGTTGAATAAAGGAACTATTTTAAAATCTGCCTTTATATTAAATATGAATTACGAGTAGATTATTTTTACTTATACGTTAAAACAGATCGTTTTAGTAAAGCAGTAGTTTCACTTCCAACAGCAATTTTAGATAGGTGTAAAGAATTCATCTACCATCTTGCAAAAAACTTTTAGCTTACTTTATTACATTTAAACTAGTCTGGGTTGTTATTTTTTTATTGAATATATGGAACTCTACTCACAAATCACGACTACCGAATGGTAATTTCGACATCTTTCCTGCATGAAACCACCGTCTGACCACTCTCAATTTCCCGCCAAACCGTAATACTACTTCCTTGAGGCTACGAAACAGCGCTGGCTGTAAGAGAAATTGATATTTATCGATCTCTGTTGCGTATCATTTCTAAGTTATTGCCATATTAGCAGTCTAGAATTCCCAAGTGTTAATAGTAATATTTTAATTTAAATGTTTGTCTGGAGTTTTCCAACAACAAAAAAACGTTTTAGCAATTTCAAGTTTGTTTTAGAAGCAGAAGAGCTTCAAATAGTGTTAAGCTTACCTGGCTTATATTTAAGTTTCTAAAAAGTTACGTTTTCTATGGTTACTTGGTAACCTACCGGCGCCGCGCCGGCGGTATTTTTAATTAATACAAAAAAGACGTCTTTCGGTGGCATGATCTTCGTACTTATAAGGCTTCTTACGAAGAGAGGACCTAACTGTTATAACTTTTCTATTCGGAAAGTTCCACAGCAACATTTATAAAAATTCTATGAGAATGAAGTGCTAACCCGTTTCCAATACACATTAAAGAGCAGATCAAATTTTTTAAATGACAAAAAGTTGAAAAAAGGCCACCCGAGCACGGCCTCGAACCCACCACCTCTCGATCCATAAGCGGATGCTTTACCTCTTTACCTCTGGACCACGTTACTGATGCAAACAAAAACGGTAAACATGTTACTAGTGCATCATATACTTATATTTTTGAGGTTACCTCTGTTTTCGGCAGGTTTCTTATACGTAAGATCATGCCACCGAAGGAAGGTCTTTTTTCTATTAATTAAAAATACCGCTGGCAGTCGGTTAGCCAGTATGTCTTTTATATCCCACCATGTACACGCAATATATTTTTTCCAGTAATTATATTTGAAGCTAAGCAAGAGTTATTGTAAAAGGTAACTTTTATTGCTACCAACTCATCAATACTTTTACTATCTTGCTAGGTCGCGAGGCTGCCAGAGATAGAATTGCTTGCTGGCGGCGTCTTTGAATTTGAATAGCAAATAGTTTTGTGTCAAATTGTCATGGGATTAACAGGTGGCATCTCCAACAAATGTGAATTATCAGGTCAAAATACTCTACAATTAACGACATGAGTTGATAAAGGTGGTCTATAGCGTTTACATTGTTTTCGCATGAATAAAGTTGCTACATCTAAGTAAATCTTGAAGTGGAATAGACATCCAACATTATAAACATATTTATTAAGAATATCCTTTAGTAGACTGTACTTTTTTCAAAAATAACGTATTGTCCGGCTCAAAATCAATATGCTTATGTCAACTAAACCACTTGAAACGGATTGAATAATGTCACCATTATATTAACGTACATATGTTAATTTATTATAGTTCTTTTCTAACTCCTATATTTATTTTCAGGTACGTATATTTCACTGTTGGGAAAACACTCGGATTGTGTGATACGCTGCATAAATAACGACCAATAATACCAAGCAGCTACACGAACATGTGGTGAGTTCCTAGTTTAATAAGGTACTTGAACAGTAAATATAGTCAATTTACCATATACTTATTCTTTACCCGTCAACTTCTTCTCATTTCTTTTAAAAGTATTTCTGCCACCTACGAAAAGAAGGCATTATAATCTGTGCAAATGTATAGTTCGTTTCAAAATATACCGCTGGGCCATTGACTGCAATAAATCCTTTTTGCTACCTAATATCACTAAACTTTATAAATTTTGAAGTACCTAATGCAGGGCTGGAACCCAATATTTTAGTAAAGTCATTAGGGTATTTAAAGTTTACGGTATGTATTCCGACAGTTTTACGAAACGGCACTTTATCCGATTACGATAGTGACACATATTTAAATGGATGTGTTTACACCATACGTATTCGGAAAAAATCGCATTCGACAGATTTTACCATTCGAATTTGCTACTGTCGTCCGAATCAGACGATGCGAATTTTTTTCCGTGTTCATGATGGACAAGGTCCAGATTTCGGTGCCATTTTGGCAGCAATTGAAGGTTTTCAACTGAGAAAGTAGGAGCTCTCTCGCTAAGGATATTTAGCGATTAATTTATCACTTTTAATTGATTAATAAAAGTTTGAAAAGTTCCTGAAGTAAACCTGTCCTTCACAATTGGTTGCACCCAATACCATATGTTTTTTTTTCGCTTATTTCTATAAAAATGCCAATATATGACAACCAAATTTTCATTATACATTGCAAAGAAGCCAATAGCGCAATAAAATATACATATAAAACATTCGCATTTGGAAACCTCTCCGTATACGGATACTCAATAGAATTAAGGACTTCGCAGAATGGTGTGACCTGTAAATTTTAACGGTCCCGGTATACTTTAAAATGAAGTATACCTGAAACAGAAAAAATGCGATAAAACTTGTCATCATAATATCCGACAGCATAATCGATACAATATCATAAATATCTCTCAGATATGTAGAAAAAATGAGTTTTTATGTAATTTTTCAGATTACTGAACAGAAATATTTACTTAATTTTATCTGTTGACGGAAATTTTCTTACTGAGCTTTAGTTATTTTTGTTAGTCGCATTCGCAGTTTAAAAACTGATAAAATCGACACCACTATTGAGGCCTCTGAAGGAATTGAAAGGTATTCATTCGTCTTTAATTATTACTCTTAGATTACAATAATAAGGTGTTCTGGTATTAGCTTAAAATGACTTCAAGGGGATTTAGGAATCTGTCATATATTATATTTGTAGGAGGATTTACGAAATGTAATATATTAATAACACCTTGTATAAGAGGTAGTTTATAATAAATTAAGGGCTGCAGTATCGCATTTTAGTTAACAAAAGACCAGTGAACAAAGCGTTGCAGCAATTATTTTGTCTGCATGCCGTTTAAGGTACAAGATTATATATTATTTCCTCCGACTTAGACGGGTGGAAATTCCAGCTCCGTGAGTAGACTCGCAAATGAATAAATCTGAACCTAAAGCAAGCATAATTGTTTTGGCTGTCCTGTACAGTTGTACCTTTTTAATTGGACCATAATGAAAATAATTAACTTTTTTATACTTGATGCTGAATGAGTGCTTTTTGATTATTTTCTTTTATCTGGAATATCACAATTAGGCAATAAATATAAATACTAAAATACTAAAGGTAAAGGAAATTAAAGCGAAGGAGGATGCAATCCACTGATATCAAATTATACGGGTTTGAAGGGTTTATTTCATAGTCTAAAGAATCTAGGTATGGGCGGAACAGCCCACGTTTCGGATTTTTATAGCTGGAAGGGCTTTTACTAAAAATATAAAGAACGGACGAGTTATTAGGTTAAGTCAGGTCAAATGTCAGCGGAAAGATGTGCATTCTTCTACTTTTCTGGCTCACATGTAGAGTTAGACATTACCAGAAAACTTAACACATTTATTAGAGTTTATGGTTATTTGTAGTGGAAATTCTTTAAAGTTACTCGCATTTAACTTACAGAAGCCAAATTTTTGGAAATTTTTAAAGCAAGACAGAATAAAAAGTGTTCTGCTCTTACGTCCTAACGCTTTTTTGAAAGTGTTAAGTAGAAAATTCCTCGCAAAGGTGAGTCACATACGAGGCCTATTACAACAATCATTTTAGAATTTTTGTTTATTTCAATTTTAACTGTTCGAAAAGTAACAAGTAACTTCATTTCTACAAGAAACAGCAAATTTTCAATTAGAATTTTACAAAATGTTACAAGTACAATATTATTTATTGATTTTAATATTTACAGTAACCATTGTGAATTATGGAATTTCGAATGGCGGCAGTATTGAAACTTCACAATTCTGTTGGTACGTTCAAAAATAAAGAATTTTAAGATTAAAGAGCAAATTGATATTTAAGTTTGATAAACATATGAGAAGGTTAAAGACCCGGAAGTGTCTTTTGGTTGGAAAAAGTCTTTAATTTTTACGCCGAATATTATCAATCGACTCCCTGGTGCGAATTATTAGGACATTTGTTTACTTCGTTTTTTACTTATGGGTTTATTCATTTTTTCTTGGGTCTTGACGTAAAAAAGTTGGCGGTAAATTTGAGGTCTTCCTTAACTTTGTCCCTTCATTCATCACTCAAATCTCTATTCTTCGCAAGTTACACCCTAAAATCTTAAGTTAATCTTTTACTGCCTTCTTATACTATAACTTCTTGTTGTCAATATCCTATTTTCATATTTAAGAGAGAACTGTGTACAGAGTCCGCTGCTTACAGTTTTGCAGGCCTATATTTGGCCTCGTTTTTAAACAACAACTTTGAGAACTACCTTGAATTGTAGGTATTTTTGGACTCTCTCAACGTATATATAGGGGGACCAAGAACGAGATAGAGAGAGAAGACGTTATTACAGTACTAAACTTTTATGCTCAATGAGTGCTTTTCTCCGAAGACTTACCTAAAATTTGTTATTCACTTTTGTAAAATTTTGTTTGGATTTCAAAAAAGAAGTTGTTGTATATGAAAATTAAACTTTTATACCTATTAATGAAGCCACCTGCAATAAGGTGATTTGTAACGGGGATAGAAGGGCTCATTCTTGACGACAAAATTAACAAAGATGCCAAATAATGCGATGATGAAGACAAAGACGAAACGAAAACATTCCCCTAGCAAATCGCCTGAAGAGGACGCCACGCTGTTTTCAGTTTGAATCGCCAAACTGCGAACTACGGCGAAGCTAAAATACTTCATAGTGAGATTTTGCATATAGCAACGTTAAGCCAAAAACGATAAAATTTAATGTGGTGTTTCTATTACATGATTTGTAAAAAAAACTAAAATTTAAAATCTCTGGAAGGGTTATTGATTCATTTAGCAAATGAGGTGAAAACTCTGATTAAAGAATACCACTCTAAATTTTATCGATCATTAATTAGCGTATCCGCAATTTCTTCTGGCAAATTCTCCCTAATAACATGCGTACAGCCATATTAATTTCGTGATCGTACTTAATAATTTTCTCTAAAGGGTTCTTCTAAAGACCTCAGAAATACTTGCACTTTGATGTGCTTCTTAAGACTATTGCTGAAGAATGAAGAAATATGTAAGTCTTGGGAATTTAAGTGACCTGTGTAACCCGTTAAAATTAAATAGTTAGGGATTTAAAGGTACCCATGTCAAACTAAAGAAGCAGGTTTTGACTCATCGAATGATTATTCATAATCGATTACGAATAAGTTAAGCATAACTCAAAAGAGTGGCACTAAGTGTATCAGAAACATTAAACCTTTTATACGGTTTATATTAAATTGCTTGGGAAGAATATCAATATGGTGATTATATTCATAGAAACATTTATAAACCCTTAGTAAATCTTCCTCTCTTTAAACTGTAAATATTTTTGCAATAAAATACTACTATGTTGAATTATTGTAGCTTTCATAATCCTACAATATATTTACATTTTCAGTAAAATTATAATAAAATACCAAAACAGGAATATCTCATTTGCACAGTAGGCGAACCTTTTTGGAAAGAATGTTAATGTCCATTCAGCTTATTTGTTCTAAAAGACAAACGTCCAGGACATACATTATAGATTACATAAAATACTGTAAAGTATGTACCATCGATAAACAAATTATGGTTAATTTTGAAAAGACGTAGGGTAGTAAATAAATAGAGTGGTCCGACGTTCCCGGCTTGCAGAAGCGGCGCGGCCGAAACCCTGCTTGATGGGTATTTACAGTGAATTGTTTCTTAGCTTGTTTCCTTCAACGGCAATCGTTTACGACACGGCGCGGCGGCATTAGTTGCGTTAAAAATACTGTTTTTTGTTATAAATAATTATTAGTAATTATGTCGAACGGGGAAAAGACTAAAAAACGACAACTGGGTGTTACAGTGAATAAGTTTATCAGTTTTGATACAACACACAACTAAAGCACATGGTGTGCAACAGAAATCTCAGTTTATGTTCGATTTATTTTTCATGCTGATGTAATTTACTTCTCGCTTACTCCATAAACAACCTTTTCAACACTTCTAGAATAAATACAATCCCAACTGGACGTTACCAAGTCGGCCAGTGTTACATAAGTATATTCCATCTGTACGCGCAGAAATCGAAAACAGAATAAAATTTAAAGTAAAAATAAACAGTTTTGGTTATGTCTTGATGAGACGACAGATTCCAACAAAATTCTATCGTAAATGTTGTAGTACGAGTCCCGGAACCTCTTAAATCGACATGTGAACTGTTATTAGCTAGCAAAAGACTGGAAAATTGTACTGCCGAAGTAATTAAGAAGTTGGGACTCGATACGTTTAAAAAGTTTGAATTGTAACCAAATCAACTGTTGATGATTATGAGCGATGGTGCGGCAACAATGCGTTGTCTAGGCTGTTCTCTTAAAACAGGCTGTGGAGGGTTTTGACAT
Source organism: Philopedon plagiatum (assembly GCA_963971165.1). Classification (NCBI taxonomy): domain Eukaryota; kingdom Metazoa; phylum Arthropoda; class Insecta; order Coleoptera; family Curculionidae; genus Philopedon; species Philopedon plagiatum. Next base: position 40,655,413 of record OZ020196.1, on the reverse strand, counting down.
GTTACTGGTTGCTTGTGGTACAAACTATTGGCGAATGTTTTCCAGAGGTAGATGCATTACTAGCAAGCACCAAAAAAGTATTTCACGAATCTCCCACAATTCGAGAATTTCACAGACAGTGTTCCGGTATTCCTGAACCACTACAGCCCATTGTAACACGTTGGGGAACATGGTTAAAGGCACCTTTCTGTTATTTTGAATATTTTGAACGCATAAAACCTGTGATTTTAGCATTTAATCCCGACGAAGCTGCAGCTGTTAAAGAAAGCCAAAGGAAATTCCAAGCTATTTCCGTTGAAATAGATTTAAAAACTATTCAAAACAGTTATAAAGGATTACTTGTAGCAATAGAAAAATTACAAAATACTGCGTTATCGTTAGTGGGCGCAAAAATGTTTGAGAGTGTTTTAAAGAAAGATTCCGATTTTACTACATTAAGAAAAATTTGTGATCGTGCCCCTACAGGTCCGTTGACTGATTTCAAAGAGTGTTTTAAAAATGCCTCTATTCCATCAGTAGATGTCGAACGTTCTCAAGATATAAGAACATATTTTAATCACGGCGAATATCGTTTACTGAGACAAGTGTGGAAACATACCTGATGGTGCAAGTGTTTCACACACCTTATCCAGGTTGTGATAATACTGATATCGTTGCTTCTACTTCTTCTTATTTTGGGTAATTCTGATGTCCTCATGCCTGTCAGCAACCAGCCAAGCTGTGTGATAACGCTGCTTAAGAGGGTAAGTGCTTCACACATTTTTCAAAATTTTCGCGGATTTATTTTTTTTATGTTTTTCTGTTATGTTATACTTAATACTTACTATGATGCTGCCGCGCTGTAGCAATAAATCACTCAATATGAGAAATTCCATATATAGGGTTACTAGATATTTGTATATATTTACTTGGATTATGTTGACAAATTTTTATATTCTGGTAGTATTCCTTCCATGTTTTAATTATTTACAGGAAACTAAGTAATTATCAGACAATGACCATTTATCTCTTTTATCAATACCTTGGTCTCGGACCTTATTATTCCATTTTCGTGTTAGCTATAATCATTAACGTTTTGTTTCTTATCGAGTTCGTACTCGAATTGTATTCTACGAGTTTATCATATCGTGTCAGTCATTGCCATTATTGTTTTGTTTACTATCGAGTGAGAACCTACGAAGTAATGGAGACTTTTAAGGGACCGTCTAATAGAGATGGTCAGATCAGTAAATAAAATGCTCTCATTTTAAATTACTAGTTTGTTATACATACAAATGTTGACGATATAGTGGAATCGTGTACTATGCTGAATGTCTCACAATCAATTTCTTACGAGATAATTAAAGAATCCAAAAATGGAATTTTTCAACCCCAAATGAAATCTCCAGGTGGGCCAATGCAATTAATTTACCAAAATACATGCCTAAGATTAGGTAAATTGAGTGCTATTTTGCTCCGCATCTTTTAAAAAAGAACTTAGAGTTGCTGCACAGGTTAACCTTGCACAATATGTGTTAAACCATTGTGGAGCAATCAGATTGTGTCTTGTGTTTTGAAACGGTAAGCAGTTTTCAAGCTTTTAAAGTAAAGTTAGTATTTTTTAAGTACTCAAAAATATATATTATAGTAGGGAAGCTGGAAAACCTCTTGTCCAAAATATTTAATATCAGTTACATTTTTTATGTTCCGATTTTAGCTGAGTGAGCCTGTTCTGCAGCGCACTCTCAATAACTACAAATAACATATTCGAAAATGCCGTTTGAAATTTTGAAATACTTTAGCATTTATGAGAAAAACCCCAAACGTTTTCATTGCATTTGCATGAATTTCTTGAGAATATTCTTACAGCAATAAATAGGATAAAAGTTGAAAGCTTCATTGACCTTTTCTCACGAGCGCTACGTTACTAAAGAGCGTATTATATGAATTTTTGACCGGGGTTGTTCAGCCAAAGTGTAATAACTGTTCTCAGCTATGAAAAATTTTTTCACAACTTTTAGACAATATTGGTTAGTTGAAACTATAGTTGACAAGAATATCTTTGAAATTTGGCGATTCCTGGAGCCATTTTAATGTTAGTGATGTTCTGGACTTTGCGTTGTTATTTAGAAACATAAGTTGGAGTCTATACCGCACAATACATACTCAGCGTTTTGACCTCACAAGTAGTAATAGCAATTTTTTTTTAGAACCTGATTGTGTTTTTTAAAATTCTTTTAGTATTTGTAAAAAGTAGGTATCTTAATTCTAAATTAAGATACCTACCAGAAAAGGAGTCATTTAATTTTAACAAAGGAAGTTTTTGCTTGTACAATTTTACATTTTATTTCGATGTTCTGTTCTATTCTTTCGGTAAAGTAACTTTCAAATACAAAACTTAGTTTCTGTCTTTAATAGTCTAACACCGCCGCGCCGTTTAAAAAAGTTTAGGAGTATTGTTAAGAAGACTAAATTCAAGAGCAAAAACGAAACTTTCACAGAAAAGAGGCAGTTGTTAACAAGCAACTTAGATGTAGGAATTATAAATCGTCTATTAAAGCTTGGACACAAAGGAAAGAAGTAATATGGCACATACAGAGATGTAGTGCTATAGAAGAATGATGAAGGGTGGACAGAGTCACAAATGAGCAAATGCTGAATCGACTCAGGAAGGTAAGAAATATTTGAAGAACGTTAGAAGAGAAGAAGAGACAAGATAAACAAATACATTCTGAGACATGTCAGTGTGACACAATTGATTGTACCGGGAATGCAATAGGATAGACAAGGTAGATGTGGGCCTAGGTCAAATTATGGAGATGAAATAGTATAGCGAAACAAAAGATTTAGCACAGAATCGCCAAAAGTGGAGAGTGGCATCCAGACAATCCCAGGATTGAAGACGCCAGGAAGAAGAAGAAGACTAAATTGAAAAAGAATGATTTTGTAATTCATTGTTATGCAAAAATCTGTAGATTAAACATTTTTTCTGTTCGTATCATAATCACTTTTTTTAAATTTCTCCGAGTGTATAAAAAAAATTAAGCTCGCGATCAAAAGAAGTGGTCTTCTACACTGTAGTACATATTTTTGATGTTAAAAACTACACTGAATATTAAAGAGAATATAGGTATAAGAAAATTTAGGAAACTTATTCCATATTTGAAGAAAAAATCACTTGGATACGGCCCCAATATGTCACAATTATTTTTTAACAAAAGAGCAAATAACTCGTTTTATAAGCGAAGCTGATGAGGAAATTTAATTTTTTAAAACAAAGGTCAACTGCATAAAAATATTTCTGGCACTTGGAACTATTTACTTTACTTTCTGTTCCAGATTGTTTTGATTATGTATATTATGCTACAACTATTGAAAAATAACAACAACCGATTTTAAATATTCACTAGATTTGTATTCTTAAACCATGACAATTATTGTTTCGACACACAGTATCTTCGTCGGATAATTGGTATAAACTAAAATAAGAATACAAATTTAGTGAAGATTTAAATACGTTTGGTGTTGTTTTTAAATAGTTTTATAATGAATCTTCACCAAGTAAAGGCTACATCAATTCTATATTATGGTATTTCTGGGGCTTGTCGTCGTGATGAATTAATAAGATTAACAGTTGATGATATAAAAGATGTAAGATCGATTTTAATTTTGAAATTACCCAATACGAAAACAGATAATATGCAACGCATTTTTACTCTTTCAAATATAGATTACTTTGAACTGTAACGAAAATATATTGCACTTCGCCAAAAACCCCGTTTCTGCAAGACTTATTTTTGTTAAATATCAAAAGGGAAAGTGCATCAATCAAGTTGTTGGAATAAATAAAATAGGAGAAATATCTAGTTTCATCGCCAAATACCTTAATTTGCCAAATGCTGAAAGTTATACTGGGCATTGTTTCCGCAGAACCTCAGCTACTTTTCTTACTGGTGAGGGGCTGATATATGTGGCATCAAAAGACATGGAGAATGGAAGTTCATAGCCATCGCGGAAGGATACATTGAAGATTCGGTAGAAAACAAAGTGAAAATTTCAAATAAAATATTAAATTTTAAAGTGTCCCATCCGAGGCCAAATGATATTCCGTCTGCTTCAAATATGATTGATATCGCAGACGCCGAATCACGAAGCGGTTAACTTCATCCGGTATAAATATTGGGTCATGCAGAGAGTGTACTATTTGTGTTAATATTGTGATTAATAGTAACTAGTGCCAGTGTTTGAGTTTTTATGCCTGATGTGAGAAGTGCACGAAATATTTCGTGCACTACGAAACAAAAATGAACTGGTGCCAAAAAATGTACTTCGTACCCTGGCATTAATGAAAAAATGTTGACTTTTTTTATAGTTGTTGAAAAGAAAAATAATTGTACTTCTGTAATTTTGTGAGGGTTTGTGTCTATGATTTTTTTTTTCTAAAAGGAAAATTGCAACACAAAGTTTTGATTTATTTGATGTCTGTTTGATGCGTCTACCAGAAAAAAGAATTATTTTTTATTGCAAATAATTGGATAGAAACGATGTTAAAAAAATAATCGAGATGATACTGTACAGGCAGATACTGCGTTTCAATACCGTTAAGGGCATATTTCTTAAAATGAAGTGCTATATAGGTAAAAACCAGGATAATGCGACAACAGCACAAATTATGACTTTTCTTTTAATTATGTTTCCATTTAAATTCGTTGCAGACCCATTAAAACAATGAAGAACAAGAGAAAAGAATGCTAATAAACCGTCGTATCCATGCATGTACACATGCCAAAAATCCAATTTTATATGGACGGTTCATATTTTCCCATACTGCCTGCCATAAGAATGGAAATGCATGTTTTTCAAATTTAGCTGGTTGGCCTTTTGATCGGAAAATACGTTCGATATGCTAAAAATAAAAATTCTGCATAAAAGGATTTTCAAATAAATATCTATAAAGGACCCATATTTTAAGCTGCATCCATAAAGAATTCACTTTTGAAACGTAGGATACAACTGACTATATAAGTAGAGAAGATAACGTACACGGAATATCATTTGTATTAACGGGAATCATTTACTGTTCTACTGTTAGTTTAATATCAAATTGCACCGACATTTTCATCTGAGGATTGACTAATCCGTGCTGATTAAGCCTGTGTTAAAACATAATTTCGAAAATTTTAAGGAACTATCTAAAGCAGTTTAAAGCAATGAAAGAAGTCTACTTGTCAGGGGTACATATAAATAAATACGTAAAATTGAGAATAATTTCTCTAAACCACCTGAAAATTCCTTATACTATAAGGGTTTGAACAAATCATGGTAAAACAGCTATTCTCCAGGCTATATGCCCCTCCGAGCGCTGGATTACATACCAAAATTTGCAGTATTTTGACTAACACTGTTAGACAACAAAATACTTGGTTTGACTGTAAGAAACTACCAGGAAGAAGGAAGCTTTTTCTTTAGTTAGCATACCTGTTTCGAACTCTTAGTTCTCATCAGTACAGGATAAACGAACATATTTTGTTTTCTAACAGTGTTAGTCAAAATACGGCAAATTTTGGTATGTAATCCAGCGCTCGGAGGGGCATATGGCCCGGAGAATAGCTGTTTTACCATGATTTGTTCAAACCCTTATAGTATAAGGAATTTTCAGGTGGTTTAGAGAAATTATTCTCAATTTTACGTATTTAAAGCAGTTTATTAATAATAGTAATAATAATCATAATAATTTTAATAAATAATAAATTTTGAGATCTGGTTAAATAGGCAGCAGCAAATTCCTGGATGGTCCAAGGACGAACAGTACTACTCCATAAGAACGGAGATTTATCTCAGCCTAAGAACTACCGATCGATAGCTTAGTTTTATGTAATTAGTTCTGTTATATAATATAAAAACAGGATAAAGTTAGTGAGCGCAATAACAAGGTCGAAACTTAAAGAAAAATCAGATGACGTTATTTAAAAGATTTATCTTAGACTACTATTTTAACACTATGCTAACTGGAATTCCCTTTAAATACTGAGAAGTTAGGAGAATAACATCAGGATGGCGCAAATGAATTTTTCAAGTGAATATACAGCAGTAACCTTTATATTTTGGGTGTTGCGTGACGCCAGTAAGTAGCCAATATTAGTCATTTTGAGACCTTTACTACTATTAAAATTTAAACAAAATAAAATTTCTGAGAGAGCACGTACGTTACAAATTGACAAAGCTGTTTAAGCGTTCACTTGTATTTTTGCCATTCCTTTGCCCGTTGCTGACATCTTGGGCAGACAATACTTCCCATTCTCAATTTTAATATGGACGTGAAAATTTTTCCGTGCCGAGCATTGTCAACAAAATTACATGACTTTTATTGAAATATTTATAGATTACGGTATTGTTAAGCAGGCAGAAAGGAAATTGTACAAAAATAGCTTAATATGTGATACTACTTATATTTTATAATGAGATCATTAGTTACTTATAAACACAGGTTTGGTTAATTTAACAAATTATTTTGGAACATAGGTCAAATTTTGAGGTACACGATTAATGAATTGAATTTGTGTTTTAACCCTATTTAAATGTTTGATTTACTTAATATTCACAAAGTGATTTAAATAGTTTACTGAAAGTTAATGTAACACATTATTTTTAAAAGAAATTTATATTACTTTTTTATTTAGATATAAACTTAATTATATTATTACTAATTATATATTAACAATAAATAGTAAAACTAAAAGAAATATTTCAGTTATATTAAACCTAGAATAGTATATTGTACAACGAGCATGGAATGACATGCATTTCCTACGAGTATGATGTTTGCAGCACGAGCCGCAGGCGAGTGCTGCAAATCATACGAGTAGGAAATGGTCATTCCATACGAGTTTTACACTATACTTTTTCTACAAATGTTACTGCTACATAAAATGGGATTAGTAATATTTTTCTTTTTAAGAGTTTTCTTTTCAAAATCCCCCGTGCACATTGGGAATTTTGTAGTTGAATCACCATGGTGATTGAAGCACAATGAAAATGTGTAAAAAGCAATGCACTATGTTCCTAAACTACTATTGAACATACAATAAAGGATTTTATTGACATTCGTAGAAAAAGTTATTTTAAGTAACAGCACCTGCAAGTATCCTAATTACCTAAAAAAAATCTTTAATTTGTTGTACTTTTAGAAACATCTCTTATAATACTTAACGTGTAACAAATCTTAACTTATTTATTATTAATTAATTATATTATACAGATACTGTGAAACTTTTCTTAATTTTTGAAATAATGTCGTGCAAACCTAACTAAAAACATTAAAATCTTACTTGAATTTTATCTGCATAATATTAACTAGTTCTTAAAAATTTAAGTAATTTTATGTTGAGCATTTTAAATAGTCTGGTACCTGTCTAGGTTGTACTACTAATAGGGTGCATCCTTAAGATATTTGTACGTTATTTATTTCCATTTTTTCCAAATTTTTACCTCTATCGGCTAAAAAATGATTTGTAAACAATTTTTTAAATAAGTTTTCGATATCTACTAATCCCACTTTTTGACAATTTATTTCCATTATTTTAAATTTACCGCCAAACCGGTGGTCACGTGACAAATGTTAAAAGTGATTTTTAGCTTACCTGACATAGAGAAACGATTGGCAACTCAAATTAAGGCAGCCAACTGCAACCACCTGATTTTTAACGGGAAAGACGGGCTCACTAGACGACAAAATTGACAAATATGCAAAATATCACGATAATAAAGACAAAGACGAATCGAAAACATTCCCTGGTATAGCAGTTAGCAAATCGACTGAAGAGGACGCCACGTTCTAGGTGAACAATTTTTACTGGTCACTGAATATTATTTGAATGACAATAACTTTTACCTGACAGAGCCAAGGTTATAATGAAGGAAAATAATACTGCTGCACTAACTTCCACGAGACCAAACATTTATATAAAAATCTCATTCATTATCTCCATCCTTAAGTCAAGAATTCTAGTAGTGTTCGGTATAAGTATTTAAAAAATTACCAATTCTCAAATTTAGACAAATTCTATAAACATAAAAATTTATCAAGTTAAAAATGGTATTTAACATTTTTTTGGATAATTAGTTATTTTCTAAGGTAAAGGATTTGCATTTTCTATTTATATATCTTGCCGGCAGTCTTCCAGAAAGCAGCTGGTCAGAAAACAGCAAAAGTTTAAGCACACATTGGATGTACTAAATCTTTAACATCTACAAAATAACTTCAAAAAAATATCATACAAAAAGTTGAAGAAAAAACATGTCGGACTAAAGGAGCCTGCAGATGTTACAAGCAGGGAGCAGTGCTGTCAACCCAAAAACGCTTTTAAAAGAAACGATACCTAATATCGCCATTAAAATAACTTTTTAATTACAAATATTAATTTATTGATGAAAAATGTGGGCAAATGTATTTAAACATTGGTTAAATCCAATAAAGCTAGTTTTACTACAAAAATAAATTCCCAAAAATAACATATAGTCACTTCTTTATGCCTAACCTTAAGCCCATAGGTGGGCTCAGTTGACATAATCTTCATTCTGCTAGCATATCGGCGTAACCAAAAGAATACAAAATATTTTCCAATGCAAAGTATTTTAGTACAAGCGAAAAAAATAAAGAGATGCATTTTTAAAACCGGGTTGTCCTAAGTTGTGATCTAATTTGTACGTAAAATGTTGGATCTATCTAGTTTGAATATTCAGGACGAGATTCTTGTCAGACAAAGCTATGACGGTGACAAAGGACGATTTGGAGCTCTTTAATTAGTCAGGTAAGTTAAGGAGACAAGCTTTGGTACATTTCCGATTTAGGTGTCTAGCAGAGTTTGAAATGGCAATGAAATTACTTTATCGTTAAGGAATATGTACGTGATATTGATATTAAATTACATATTAATTGTACGTAATTATACATTAAAATGTTTAGGGTAAAATTAGATTTGAACATGTTAGAAGCTGCGTGTTATAACAGTTATATTATCTTTCATAAACGAAGAAAACAACGCACAACACCGATCGTATGTGTAAATTAGGCGATTTTTAGGAAATTTTTAATGAATTGTAGAGGAACGTTAGTTAACGTTTTTGATGAAATTGTCAGTCGCTTCATCCCCCCCCCCTCACACGTTAATTTATTAACATATTATTACACCAAATTAGATTTTCTGACCTTAATAAAAGGCATATTGGCTCACATTTTTGGAAGAATTTGTCAATCGCTCTCTTTTTATCCCCCCTCCACGTTTAATTGTTTTTTTAGCATCTGTTAGACAAAAATTGTGTTTCGGACCTTAATAACCCTAAAAATGATACATCTAACATTTCTGGAGAAATTCCCAGCCGCGCCTTTTTATCCCCCCCCCCCCCCCCCCCGTTATGTTTTTTAACAACTGTTAGACAAAATTAGATTTTCTAAACTCAATAACCCCCCAAAAATAACATATTAGTTAACATCTTGGAAAAATTTCCTTCTTTTTATACCCCCCCCCCCCCCCACGTTAACTGTGTTAACATTTATTTAAAATTATTAGATTAGATTTTCTAAAATGTTATAAAACACGTGTTTATTATGGTTTTAAGGTAATAGAACCGTTTGACAATTTTACTCCATTACAAACTTTGAACCCCCATTTCCCTAACCCCTAGGGGTCGATTTATTAAAAATTGTAAACCACGTGTTTGCACATTTATTTTTTAGAGTACTTCTATGAAGTTTCTACTTAATAGGACCATTAAATATGTTTTCTCCATACAAAGTTTGAACCCCTATTTCACCCCCTTAGGGGTTGAATTTTGAAAAAACCTTCCTTAGTGCACGCCTACGTTATTTAAGGAACCTCTGTGCAAAATTTCAAGTTTCTAGACCCAACGGTGTGGGCTGTGCATTGATCTGTCGGTCAGTCAGGTTCTTCTTTTATATATAGAGATATAATATGTTCTTTTTAAATTGTGCAATTAATATTCGATAATTAAAAGTGAATAATGTCGAGTAGATTCACTAACCTTATAAGTGTGCAATTAAACGACGATAGTCTAATTACCTAATAACAATGTTGCATAATTATGAAATTATTATCGATAGGTAGTAGTAGCTAAATTATACGAAAAGTAATCAGACAATCAGCTATAAACCTGAGCTTAACTGCGATGAGACACGGTATTCATTACAAAATGTAAACATAAAGCTGAATTTATTGTTTCCTTATTAGTAGCCATTAAGCTTAAGACAATGCTAAAATGATCTACGTCCTGAATTTAATATCAACGATAGGCGTAACTACAGGGTTAGCTTGTATAAAAGCGAAATTGATTTTTTTATATCGAGATATTATTTAAATTAAGACAGATGTGTGCAAATGGGACAGTCTTGACCCACATAATATCTCCTAAAATATAAAAGTAATTCATGTGAGAAAACCACAGGTAGATTTATATGCACTAGAAAGTAATTTGAATACCGCAGGCGCTTGTGTCAGGATGATCTGCAAATTCTTCAGATGGTTTCGAATGAAGATGTGCAAAATTAATAAATTGAGGGCCGCATATTTGGCGTTTATTTCAGTAAAAAAGAATTTGTAACAGTTTTAAAAATCATACCCCTTTCGATAGCAAGGTTCTATTAAATTTATTGTTGAATTACAAATGATTATAATATGTATATTTGCGCCGGTAAATGGGCGTACAAAAAGTACCTGTTGGAAAAAGAAGTTTTAGGGAAAAGTGAAAGAGAAAAAAATTCCAGATAAACCTAAAATAAATTTCGAATGGGTAATTTTTAGCAGTGCATGTATGTTTATTTGTGCTCTTTTACAGTCCAAACGGCTCAACCAATTTCAACGAACGAAGTGTAAATAGATACGCCTCAGTCCCGCGAGTGACAAAGGCTATATTAAATTTAAAAATTCGGTCAAGTGCAAGTTATACTGGCACAATTAGTGATCCATGCCCACTTAACCTGAGCAAACCTTGGCCGGCCGATCTCCGCCCATCTGCCGCGCTACCGCCGCCGATGGCACCAACTCCGTATCACATCGCGTATGCGCGGAGCATTGAAAAACAGAGTGACTAGAGCTGGAACTAGATGATTTTGGAGAAAATTTAGATATCTGTCTCCAGCGAGGCTTTCATCGAAGAAAAATGGTCCGATTACCCCATTTTCAACAATTCCCGCCCAAACATTACCCTTTTGATTATACTGAGTGTGATTTTCTTCAAACCAGTGAGGATTTCTCCTTACCTAGTACCTGTAGTTATGTCTGTTGATCTGACCATTTAAAGAAAAAGTAGGTTCATCTGATCATTATTTCACAAAATTGATCTCGCCCGTCAGGATCATCTTCCAATAACTTTTGGACCAATTGCGCTTTATAGGGATGCAATTTTTCTTAAAAAAAAAACTTTGTTTTGATCGTTTGGTGAACATCGTTATCGCGTCCAAAATGGGTGCTAGAGCAATGAATAGTGCTAATAATATGTCCAATTTTTTCTCCTCGTGGATACTAGGGCGGCCACTTTTAACACTCTATCTTTAATACTACGAGAAGTTCTCCACTTCATTGTTACCCTAGATACTGTCGATTGATTAATAGGTTGGCGATTTGGGCATTTATCATTAAACATGTCACGAACTTCTCAATGATTTCTACTTTTATCGTCACAACCCAATATAATCAAAATTTCTATGGGTTCATCTTCAGCGAGGCGCATTTTAGACGTGTTAACAGGACAGTAAAATTAAAAATTCTATTGACATTATGAGTTATGTTACGTTACCTTTAGTGACAATTCAATGATTTATTTGACGTCAACTAGTTGTTGTAGGACATGTTGCATGAAAAAATGTCTAGAAATGTAAAAATATATAGGTAATGTGTTTCATTTGAAAAATAAATGTTCGTACACGTAGCATCTTTCTGACCAAACCTGTATTTTTTTTTAATGCATTTAAAAAAACATTGACGGTTTCGAGCGATTTTAGATAAATTAGGCGGTATTCAATATACAGTGACCGGCAAAAAGTTGGACACATATGGGAAAAATTTTTATTATTGGAATATTGAAAAAACTTTTTATGCCGATTGTCTCTGCATGATGGGTAACCTAAAAATTCATTTTGACATTTGTTACGTGATTACTCGTTTGCCGGCAAAATTGAAAAAAATATATATTGTCATGGAAAACTGGTATTAGGTGACAAGATATTGAAAAAAGTTATTAGAAAAAAGTGTTTAGATTTTAATTTTATACTCCTTGGCAAAGTCTGGAGCCAAAATTAAAAAAAAAAAATTTTACATTTTTTGAAAAAAAATGTACAATATTAGTTTCATATTCCCATGAATTTAATAAAAATGTGTTAAATGATCGAAAACCAAGGTAATATCCTATTATCTCAACATTTTTGTTATTACTTAAAAGTTTTATTTGATAAAATTTAAAATTTAGCTTTTTTCCATGTACTTGGGTGTGGCCAGGCCCTGTATCTGGCAACCATTTTGGTAGACACGTTAAAATTTCTTCAAAATTAGAGCAAACGGTCTTTCGTAAGCATATTGTTCCAGAAGTAACTATAAATGGTAAATATGGTTGCCAGATACAGGGCCTGGCCACACCCAAGTACAGGGTGTCCCATTTTCGGCACTTTTGCGGGGTATCTCCCTTATTTTTAAAGATAGAGGGTTGCGGTTTTCGCGACAGTGTGCTACTTTTTGATGAAACGAAAGATGGCATAAAAATATTTTTCATGGCCCCCTTCGTTTTTGACATACAGGACGAAATTGATTTTTTTCCATTTTCGGACCCCCCTCGCATTTCAGTTATCTTGTAACTTATAAAAAACGTAAAAATGGATCTTATTAGAGTTTTCTACGTAGAATCGAGTGGCGTGGTTAGATTTTCATCAGATGTGATATTTTTCGAGATATTAACCAAATAAATGTTTTTTTAAATGGAACACCCTGTATATTTCTTAACCATTAAGTTTTCTCTTTCGAGAGATTTTCAGAAATATATAACACTTTATAGTTATTTTTTATTTTTAGCCCTTAAATCGAACTATTTAATTTTAAACTTTAATTTTGCGTACCTACTTGGCCGTGTTTAACAAGTGGTTTAACGTCAATTCAGGTATTTAGATTTAAAAAAGAAACTGGTTAAATCCTGTATTTTCATTAATTTATTAAAATTGGTATTATTTTTAACCTACAACACTACTTGTTATCTAGATATATAGAAAATCCTAACCAGAACTGAAACTGTTTAGTTTTTAATCACTTAAAGATTAAATTAGTTGTCTTGAATTATTAATAGCAAATAAAAGTCAAATTTAAAAACAAAACATACAAAACTTTAGGTAACGAAAAGAGTTAGTCCATTTAATCCATTCTAGCTCTATTCGTTACCTAAAGTTTTGTATGTTTTGATTCTAAATTTGACTTTTATTTGCTATTAATAATTCAAAACAACAAATTTAATCTTTAAGTGATTAAAAACTAAACAGTTTTCGTTCTGGTTAGGATTTTCTATATATCTAGATAACAAGTAGTGTTGTAGGTTAAAAATAATACCAATTTTAATAAATTAATGAAAATACAGGATTTAACCAGTTTCTTTTTTAAATCTAAATACCTGAATTGACGTTAAACCACTTTTTAAACACGGCCAACTACGTAAAATTAAAGTTTAAAATTAAATAGTTCGATTTAAGGGCTAAAAATAAAAAATAACTATAAAGTGTTATATATTTCTGAAAATCTCTCGAAAGAGGAAACTTAATGGTTAAGAAATATACAGGGTGTTCCATTAAAAAAACATTTATTTGGTTAATATCTCGAAAAATATCACATCTGATGAAAATCTAACCACCCCACTCGATTCTACGTAGAAAACTCTAATAGGATCCATTTTTACTTTTTTTATAAGTTACAAGATAACTGAAATGCGAGGGGGGTCCGAAAATGGAAAAAAATCAATTTCGTCCTGTATGTCAAAAACGAAGGGGGCCATGAAAAATATTTTTATGCCATCTTTCGTTTCATCAAAAAGTAGCACACTGTCGCGAAAACCGCAACCCTCTATCTTTAAAAATAAGGGAGATACCCCGCAAAAGTACCGAAAATGGGACACCCTGTACATGGAAAAAAGCTAAATTTTAAATTTTATCAAATAAAACTTTTAAGTAATAACTAAAATGTTGAGATAATAGGTTATTACCTTGGTTTTCGATCATTTAACACATTTTTATTAAATTCATGGGAATATGAAACTAATATTGTACATTTTTTTTCAAAAAATGTAAAATATTTTTTTTTTAATTTTGGCTCCAGATTTTGCCTAGGAGTATAAAATTTAAATCTAAACACTTTTTTCTAATAACTTTTTTCAATATCTTGTCACCTAATACCAGTTTTCCATGACAATATATATTTTTTTCAATTTTGCCGCCAAACGAGTAATCACGTATCAAATGTCAAAATGAATTTTTAGGTTACCCATCATGCAGAGACAATCGGCATAAAAAGTTTTTTCAATATTCCAATAATAAAAATTTTTCCCATATGTGTCCAACTTTTTGCCGGTCACTGTATAAGGGTGATCCGTTTCTTTATCATAACCCTGCATACTGTATATGCAGAGCTATACAGCAATTACAAAACACTTACCTCAGTGAAATCTAATAGGATAATTAAGTAACAACTACTAATTAATAACGGCTTGGTTAATGCTCATAGTTATTATTGGTTAATTAGATAATTTTGGCCTTAAATTACGTGTTATAATTAAATTGTTGGATTTGACAGTAACTTGTTATTGCTATAATTGAATTATTTTGTTGCAATAAAATAATACAGTCAGTGTTGTAATAATATATAAACGAGTTTATGATTTACAAGCCTTTTGAATCTAGATTTTGCCCGATTTATTTTTAAATAAATGACGTAAAATCATCACAAATTTGTCTAAAAAATCCTTTGAATAAGTTTCGCCCAGTGTTCGTCACACACGTTAGTTTTTTGGTGAAGGAATAGTTGCAAATGTTCGCTGTTTGAAAAAATGCATTTTGATTAGACTGCTTTGACAGATAATGAGGATCAATATGAAGATATATAAAGACAAACATTTAAACACCTTTTCTATATGTAACAATAACTGAAGTAGCAGTTTTCACAAGCTTACACAAGTGTTAACTACAATTTTGAAGCTCATTTTCATCCACTGGCTGTTATTCCCTACAAAATATTAAACTTCAAAAAAGTCGCCCAGAACCAGAACTCAAAAATAGTTGTTACCTGCTTTTATAATAAGCACTTCGCCACATACAACAAACAGTGCTCTGAATCGGACTCAGAGCTATTGTTTATGGATAACAAAGGAAACAAAATTTTCCCCCGAATTTATTCAACATTGCGATAAAGCGGAGTAATTTTAACAACAAAGGTTTGTGTATTTTTAACGATATTCGTATATAAATTGTCAGTATAAAATTTGTAATCCATACTCAATAGATAAGGCATGCCCTACGTTGTCCAGATTCAACACTATTGTGTTCATATTTGCGACACGTGATTTCAATTAACAATATCAATAGTTTATAATTTCAGTACTGCATGCTTGAAATTTATTTTCCGTTATACACTGGTTACTGCTTCGACCTCTTTTACATATCAATGGATTGGAGTATAGTCCAAGCAATGGTGATGTAAAGAATGAAGATATGAAAGAATATAGCGCCCTGAGGTTGCCTAGCCAAAGCTAAGGGCATTGTATTCTTCTATATTTAAATAAGAATATACATTTATATACTTTTACTCAATTGCATTATTATGCATGAATTGAATGGGGTCATTCGGCTCTGGAGCCTTACATTAAATGATATTTCATCTTATCAATTCCTAAACTTTTCGCAAAATTTAGGATATTTCTGGGGGCGCATTTTAATATATTATTGGGCGTCAGGGAAGGTCTCTTAAGATATTGTAGTCTTTGGCGGGTTATTACTCTGCATTCACACAGCAAATGTTTTTTCGTGATAGAATACGCAGTATCAGTATTTTTTTATCTTTTTGAAGTAATGAAGCCTGTAATAAGACAAGTAACCAGTCTAAGTTATTTTTTTTTTGAAGATCCTAAAGCTTCTTTGTTTAGGTGGACCAATAACTGCTTGTCTGTCTTAGAGTGGTCCTCTAGTGGGCCATTTTCTGTCTTTCTCATTGCCTGAAGTTTTCCATAAAGTGACCTATAGCCCTAGAAGGGCCATAAAACCAAAGCAGTGCAAGATTGTCAGCAATTCCATTGCATTCCGCACCTTCTTGTCCTAGCACCCACATTAGAGTACTTGTATTCGAAACATTGACTTTGATCTGTTAATGGAGACAAAGAAGGCCAAAGGCAGAGCTATCATTAACCCATTGAATAGTGTTGCAAAGCAATAATCGGATTTGTAGTGTTCCGTTTTCTCTTAACTTTTGTCTATTTATGACTATATTTTTTTTTTCTTAAAATATCAATGTCGACTTTATCGTTAATTGCACAAAAAACTTTGACTTCATTAAATCGCAGAGGTATCTAAGTTTTGTTTTCTTTTTAGCACTCTTATTTACTTACTATATTGCAATAAAAAGCAATACCTATATTGTTCCATGTCAGTAAGTAAAATACATTTCATTTGGATAATTTAGTTACGCATTTTATTAATCATTGACACATTTACCTACAAAACATGTATATACCAAAACTTGTTAATTAATTAGAAGGCAATATTAGGCGGCTATAATTATTTATTCGATATGATTACTAATGTTGCTTGTTTAGTATAAAATGTGCTTAATTAACTGCATTGAAAAGCAAAGCCCAATAACGACCAGTAGTTTGAATGAACTAAAATTAAATTTCTCCATTCCCTTCTACTAAATAACTTAAACATCAATAATACTTATATTTAGATATTTCTATTTTACTCAATAATAATTGATATTTCTTCTATCAAAGTAATAAATATATACTTACATTGTGTATTTGTACCATGGAGAGCTCAAAAACACGCTGCCCGACCATAGGCGTCGGAAATGTAAATACGCAACTCCATGTAAGTAAGTGATAATAAGAAAAATACTTATCCAGTAACTAGGATTATACATCTGAATGTGCACGGCTAAACACTTGCGGCTTAGCGCATGTTTCCACAGTCGCTTCTTTAAGGCATGATCGGTGAAAAAATGTGTTTATATACGGAAAACGACCGTTCGACATCTAATGATATATAAATAAATAAATAAATAAATAAACATTTATTTCCACTGAACTTACAATGTAAGCATGGGATATTGACGGGTACAAATAAATATAGAAATACAATTTCACATATAAAAACTAACAACATAGTATGTAAAAAATAATAATATATAAGTATCGTATAAATTATCAGCTGGCGGCAAAGTTCAATTCGTCAATGAAACGTTCATCACCTCAATGAGAAGAAGGATAAAAAACACCAAGAATACACCTCATTCGAATCGAAAAGATAGATATTCCTGTACAGAATAAAACGCATTTCTGCAAAGTATCCCCCTTACTTCAGACTTAAACCTATTTAAATTTGACAGCTGTTTTATGCGTAATGGTAGGTTGTTAAAAAGCTTGATGGGTAGTACAAGAGGACTGTTTGCTACGGCGCTTAATCGATGTGAAGGAATGTTTATGTTAGAATTAACTCTTAGGTTATACCGTTCATTATTATCTCTAGTGATCCCAAAATTACGAAAGTCAGACTTGACAAGATTTACGCAATTGAATATGAAAAGACACGGAAATGTCAAAATACCCAACTGAACAAATAAAGTTTTACACGAAGTTGTTCTAGATTTAAAAAGTATTGTTCGAATAATTTTTTTCTGTTGTATTAAAATTTCTCCAGCCCTAGCACAGTTTCCCCAAGCTAAAATACCATAATTAAGACAAGACTGAATGTAAGAATAATAATAAAGTATTAACATACATCGATCCACCCTACTTCTTAACTGCCATATTACAAAACAATGATATGACAACTTTTTCAAAACATAATCTATTTGATGGGACCAGGTAAGTTTAGAGTCAAGATAAACGCCCAAAAATTTGGCAACCTGCTTCTGCTCGATCGACTTTTCATTAAATTTGACAAAAATGCTCTTATTTAGGTCTCTTAAGGAAAACAGTACTAAATCAGTTTTTTCTTGATTCAATATTAGACCATTTCTTTGGCAATAGTCTTTAATGCTTGCAACGGCTTTATTCGCATTTTCACTAAGGTCGGTCATGTCCACACCTGATGAAACTATGGACGTATCATCCGCAAAAAGTGACAGGTACGTATTTTCCAAGTTATTATAGAAAATACAATTTATAAAGATAATAAATAAAAGAGGCCCCAGTAGACTTCCCTGAGGAACTCCACTGGACACGGCCATGGAATCGGAAGAATACTTTTTATTAGAAGCACTCAAAACAACTCTCTGGGTACGATTAGTTAAAAAATCTTTTAACCAACTGAGCGAATTTCCGCGCACTCCATAGTTTTCCAATTTAGAAAGAAGTAAACTAATATTTATGAGATCAAATGCTCTTTTTTGATCGAAAAACAGACAAGCAGTTTGTTTACCTTGATTTAGGTTTTCCAGAATTTTATTATAAAGTGAAACAATAGCAAGTTGAGTAGAAACTCCCTTACGAAATCCGAATTGATATTTATTAAAAAAATTCTCCCTCTCCAGAAAACCGAGAAGTCTTCTATAAAATGCCCTTTCAAAAATTTTGGAAAAAACGGACAAAAGAGCTATGCCCCTATAATTAGAGATTTCATGCACATCGCCCTTCTTAAAAATCGGTTGTATCAGAGTATCTTTTAAAATAGAGGGAAAAGCACCCTCCAGAAAGGAATAATTGACAAGATAAGTTAAGGGATCAACAACATAATCTAAAACCTGCTTCATAAGTGAGCAAGGTACCTCGTCGAAACCTGCAGAATGTTTCGAAGAGACTGATATAATTATTTCTCTAATTTCATATTTTGAATAAGGTCCCAAGAATAGGGAATTATTTATTGTTTTTCCTAAGTTATATATTTGCATACTTACAATGGTCTTTGAAACACTGATCTGCAAAAACACTAGTGTTAAAAATCTGTCAGTCTAGGCAAATCTGGATTTTTTGCAACACACTATTAAATTTTTCTCTAATAAGGACATGTTTTTCGTCACTTAAAGTTGGTAGAACTGCTACGTTATCTAATATTTTTAGTGATTCGGCTAACAACGACGACGACGACTTTTGTAACGCTGTGATGGCGTTGGTTATTTCGTGGTAGTTATTAAAAATAGTTTGTAGATCAATTTAGACTTGATGATCTTGAAATTTTAACTGACTTTCTTTGATCGAGGCAGCTTCTTTCGCGTTAAATTGTAGGACAAGTGACCGTACTTGCTTAAAATGCTGGCTATAATAAAACGCAGCTTCCATCTTGTAAGAACAGGCAGTGGAGGTTCTGAAATATTGCGACATATTACATGAAATTGGCGAATCCATTTGGAGGATTGTAGAAATATGACTTTTGTATGCCCTATAAGTGCATCCACACCTGGATAACAGGAGCGAATGGTTTCTGCTACAAGATGTAAGATACACGTAACATGTAGTACATGAGGGCAAACTTGCTTTAGTAAACGGAACGCGCAAAGCATAGATGATCCCCCATCAGTACCAAACATTGGCATTTAGTTTGCTGAAATTTTGTAGGGTGGTTAATACAGTTGTGCAATCTTTTACTGCCTAGTAAATAGGGAACTGAAATTTTACGTGGATCTAGTTTTCGAACTACAACATTGACCACTGAGTTTTTCTTTAACTCTGTTGATTCATCTGTAGTTAACCACACTTTTTTACCCTTCACTTCAAGCCGAATTGTATTGTCTGTTCTATAATTTAGGTCCGGAAATGAAAAAATAAACCTCCGAACATTATGCCCTACCAAATTGTTTTTACTCGCTTGTACCTTACGCATACTCGCGCCCCAACGTCGTCCTCACAAGAAATATCGCGGCGTACTGTACCTTCATTACATCAGTCGACTCCCGGTCCCGTTTGATAACTGTCGAACCAATTGCAAAATACTGCCTCAGAACGTTACCGGCGCTCCTCTCCGCTCGACGTTCATGGTTGGGTACGAAGTTTTTGGAGTTAGAAGTTAGAAGCTTCTAAAAAGTCTTTCAACGGTGTAGGGGACAGTGGGGTAAATATGGACTGTTTGTAAAACAGGACACTGTTATTATGGCATTTTTCCGCATTCTGCGCCACTCTGCGATAGTGACGCGTGAAGACACTCAACAAGCTCAGTATCGAGCAGACTAAAAAACATGATAATTTAAATTGTATGTTCCCTATAATAACATCACGCAATTTTCTAATTTTGTTTCTATGTACCTCCATTCTGATGGTTCTTTTCACCCCTTTTATAATGTTTCAATTCTGCATACACCAATGTCAAAATCATAAATGCTAATATAACTATTTACAGATATTCAGCAAGTGAAAACGATTGTTGCATACTTCTGACGACGAAGCTATTATAGCTAGCGCCGTTATGGCTTTAAACGAAAATTTATGAAAAATAAGAAAGAAGAAATTTACTGTCTTATTTGCCCATCCCGCGTGTGATCGCTTGTTCGTTGGCGTTCGCTTAGCCGTCCACACCGCCTTTGATATACCGACTTGCGCCGGAATTCAAGCGTACGCCAAGAAATGTTCGCTGGCGTTCGGCAAACCATGCACATTTAGCGATCAAAGTAAAAGAAATTGCCTTCGTTGGCTTGTGTGTGAGCAACACGTGATTTTAAATGTTTGCGTGGACTGAAGAGCTTGTGTTTATTTTTTTTTTCGTTTTTTTTTAATATCTATAAGGGTAGTAAATCTCTATTTTACTTCTTTTTGAATTTGGAAGAAAACACGATCGTTCTATTAACATTGCACGTTATTTTGCGTACGTTGTCTTTGGGCTATGAAAATATTCATTTAATTTTAAGTTGCACACGTTTTCTACAATATTGAAATATATTTACAATATCTAATAACACTAATATGACTTAATACTTAATATGCTGTTATTTAGTGGGAACACAACAAAGTTTTATATTCCGTGTTCCGCTCGTAGCATATTCCCTACACGCCTTTGTTATCATCGCAAGCTATTAATATTAATTATATTGAAGTAGTAACACCCTTAATTTGTAGAAAATTTCTTTATATTATAACTTTAGTTAGAATTAAAATAAACAGTAAAGCATGGGGCATAAAATTAAATAAGTTTGACGAATTAGTAGAGCATTAGGGTTTTAGAATGTCGCAGATTGTTAAAATGAAAATTTTGTTTTGTTCTCTTCCTTTTAGACCGTTCCCCGCAAAACTGCATGTATTACAATTAAATATTTATTTTTACTTTAAGTCAACAAGTCTTATGTGATACTACTTTTGTAATTCTACACAGAATTAAAGAAATAGCACTACAAGTACTCTACTATTTTCATGTATAATTTTTTCCACATATAGGGGGTAGAAATATTTTAAAAAGACATTATTGTGTTGTATCAAAGAATGGACTTAATCAGCATTTTTTTGTATTTCATAATACAGGGTTAGGCAAAATGTATTACCCATTTTATTTCATTAATAACACAGAAATGGTTCAGTTATTTTAAATGGAAATAGTTTTAAATGGAAAAGTAGGCATGGGAAATTTTGTTAGAATTGTGGTCAAAATGGAGCGTTGGTCTTTTGTGTTGAAAAATGGATTCAATTTAATTCAGTAATCGCAGTTCAAAGGTGTTTTCGACGTCATTTTAATGTCCGTTGCTGTCCTCAGCGTAAGACTATTTTGGCTTGGCGCAATAAATGTAGACAGCTGGAATCATTGTAGACAAAAAGTCAAGTGGAAGACCATGAACTGCCTGGAATGAACGTAACGAAGAAAGGGTAATCAGTTCAGTTATTGCTAGTCCGAAAATCCCGCTGTTAAACATGCTTCCGTCCTTGGTTTGAGTGATCGAAGAACGAGATGAATGTTAAAACGCATGAATTTTCATCCATATAAGATCGCAATATCTCAGGAAATAAATGATCAAGATAAGATTAATAGACTTGAATTTTATCGTCTGGTTCATGATAATCACCAAGGTATCAAAAGTAACCTTTTCATGAGTGACGATGCACATTTTTATCTCAACGGCGAACTACAGTCTCTTTTGTGTGTCTAGGATGTTGGTTCGGGGGGGGGGGGGGGGGCTGCAGCCCCAGCCCCTCCCCTGGGTGCGCCACTGATAGGTACTTCTTTATTACCTAAACTATTACGGTTAATGTATTTATAGGCATAGACTAAAAATATCCTAGAAACGCTATATTCAGCAATTACATTCCTTATACAAATAATATAGTTATCGATCATGTGATAATATAATTGGCCTGTTTGCTTCCCAACCATTTTCATGCTGTATTCCAAAACAAGCAAACCTAGCAGTAACAACGGTTTGCCAAATTATTATAATTATAGCGTTGTTTAATAACGGTTAAAGTAAATTTATAATCTAAACTTTTTGGTTTCCCCAGTTCTATTTAATTCCCCATCGGAACATATACAATGATAATAATAGTTTAAAGTTACTCCATAGAGCATTATACTATCTAACTACTAAAAAAGTAAGTATACTTCATAATGTTTAATTTGGTCCATTTAAGAAAGAACTTTGAAGTTAGAAACTACATGTGAAATAAGCATCGTCGAGGATCTACAGGTTCTTATGGGTGTCATATTGAAAGTAAAAGCTACATGTAATAATTATTCATACAGCCTCGGTTTCAAATTATAAGCTCCTGTGCCACGCCTTAAAACACAGATACCATAGATTCTAAAACAGCGTATGGGACCAGGGTCGTAGTAAGGGAAATAGAATAATTAATTATCCAGTAAAATAGAAATATGTCATTAAATATTATCCTAATATTTCTTAGCACATTAAAACAATCAAAGTGAGACAAAACTAAAACAAATGTATCATACTTAACAGTGGAATAGTACCTTATTTTTCTTAGGTTATCAAGTTTAACAGGAAACATACAACATAGGAATAGGTGGACATGGAAAGTTTAGTTTATAAAGATAAAAGCGATAAGATCTATTTGGCTCTCCCAAACACAAACGTTATACCATCTACAAACCAACAAATACAATCAGTTTGATATCCTTTAAAGACCAAAGAAACCTCATATTGTCTTCAGGTGTATATAGGCTCCCACCAAAACATACATGTAAAAAACAGGCCAAGTTCTCGTCAGGACTGTGTGTTTTGTTATCTGAAAAAAATAACTAAAATGTAAAAATTATGCCAAGTTCCTTGCCTACACGTTATTAGCAGTGTCTTGATAAGCACAGAAAAATATTGTGTGTATTGATACACAGTAAAAAATCCAGTTGATTAACCACAAGAGATGTCTGATTTTATTGGCCGGATTAAATTTTTTGATTTAATTTGTAATTATTTTCTAAATCAGTTTCAAAATCTTCGTTATGATTCAAACAAATTACTCATTCTCGATTACTTTAAATCGATACTGATCAAATGCATAAAAAAGACAAACATTTTAAATCATATTTCCTTGTTAAAATAATCACAATAATCAGTATCAATCACCTACTGACTAAAAAATACTCAAACTT
Source organism: Philopedon plagiatum (assembly GCA_963971165.1). Taxonomy (NCBI): domain Eukaryota; kingdom Metazoa; phylum Arthropoda; class Insecta; order Coleoptera; family Curculionidae; genus Philopedon; species Philopedon plagiatum. The sequence continues at coordinate 40,631,664 of OZ020196.1, read as the reverse complement.
CTAAACCAAGCCGCCAACACATGCGCAGTACGCAACCTTTTAATCACAAGGGAGTACCGATATCCATCCACCCCGCTGCAATCTGCAAAAATTCCATTTAATCGGCAGTAGGAATGGCGGTTTCTGTGGTAGTACAATGTGCAATGTGAGGTTATAACGAATGAAGTGGTCAACCTGTTCTAAAATTTTACGAATATTCTTTTAAAAACTTTGTTGTTACATCATGTTGGTGAAATTATGTTTCAAAAACAAAAGAAATACGCAAAAATCTCAGATCTTGAATCCAATCCCTTGGAGGAACTCATGCACCAATGTAAGTTATTTTCCATGTATTTTCAAAGAAAAGATTTGTCATGCCAGGTCTTCATTAGTGTTTTATGTATTTATTTACAGATGAGTAAATAATTTTCGTGTTTTTACTTCATATAATTATTTTCAACTTTTACACTGTAAAAAAAAATTATTAAATTTTAAATCAAATTCAACCCAATTTTGACTAAATCCAGGTCTACGCCTCACCTCCCCGGATTTTTGTTTATGATATGGGACAAACAATTCCCATGCTTTGGGAATTTGCATTACGTATCTTTTATATAATTTCATCTGTTTGTTCTTTAATGTGTTCCCTTTTCTTATGTATTATAGTATTGTCATTTAATAAATAAAATCGACGCCCTAATCAGGTACTTTATAGGGCGGAGAGGGGAAGGGCGGTGCTACTGATGATTGCATATCAATCACATTGGATTTAAGATTTAATAAAAAATGATTAGAGTATTATGGAAATTTAATCATTATGGAAGAAAATTTTAATAAAAATTGATTTAGATGTAATCAGAATTAATTGTTAGGTTAATCAATTTTGAATAAGAAAATTTAATCACAGATCCTTCGATTTAATCAATATGCAGTGTTAATTTTTTCAATCAATCTGGCGTGGACCTGGATTTAGTCAAAATTGGGTTGAATTTGATTTAAAATTTAATCATTTTTTTTTACAGTGTACATTTACAGACCAAACTTGGCAAGTTTTCAAGGGTCTTAATATTGCTCAGTTCTTTAGTGAAAAGTTTAGTCTATAAATTTGTGTTATAAGTAGTATTTTAACTTTTTGGAAATAAGAATTTTGGAAGAGTTAGTAGGATTGCTTTCTTTAAAGATGAAGTAATAAAAATATTATTTCTTTAAACTTGTTACATAGAAATATTGTTAAGAGACCTGGCAACACAACAACCTAGCTCACTGTTCTTTGTTTTTTATATGGTCATGTGTTTTATTATCAGTCGTGCGCAGTGATTATTATTTTTTAGTTGCGATACCTAGCTTATTACCGCGCAGCGCCATTTATAACTATTGTTCCCCAATCTGAATTCATATCAGGATTTACAGGTTTCAATATATGCTGAGAATTTCGTAACACCCTGTATCTTGATTTTTATTTTTTCACAATAAATAGCAACGATTTCTTTTTAACGTAACTAGGTATTATCCGAAAACCTCGCAGAGCGAGTTTCAATTTACACTGGACCGGATTTACTTTTATTATTACTGAATACTGAAAATAACACTTTCTTAAATTCAATTTCAAAGCAAAATTGATTAAAATATAAATTGAGGCAACCACACTGGAGTAGATGTCACCCAACTTTAATCAACTTAACATATTTGCGAAATATGTAAATCTGACGTAAAATCTCTATAAAACCTTTTTTTATAGGAAGTTTCATTATCTTTTGTTTTTTATTTAACTAATGGTGTCGTAAAACTAAAAAAATCTAATAAAATGGCAAAATCTGATTTTTGGCACCTCTACTCCCTCTAGTTACATTATTAAGTCACAGCAGTAATGAAATAATGTGTTTCTTAAGTTCTTTACCAATTTAACCGACAAAAACTGCACCTAATTTCGTTAAGAGTAACAACCTAGATATTGTAACATATCCAAGATAGGTAATATTTTTTCAGTCTAATCTAAACTTATTTTTAAAGTAGCTCAGCTTTCATCTATTTTACCGGGAATATCTACAATTTCATAATTATTGTTCATCTTTCCCAGGAGAAAAGCAAATAAAATGAACTCTAGTTGCAGCGGAAAACTGTTAACTAGCTTTCTCTATCTATAAAGCCACATTAAAATCAGCCAACCGAGAATATTTGCAGCTAAAGACAACTCTTTAAATATTTGCACATCTAACATTAGTGTAATAACACTAGTGTAAAAATGAATATAATTTATTTTGTCATGCCAAAACGAAGTTTTCTGTGCTTCTAGCGATTATATTTCATTTACGTACTTTTGTTAAGGTTTCGATGCTTCATATTCTAATCTATTATATAACTAGTTCTTATATAAAAGCTGTTTACCGCATATCCTGTAAGAAAATAAAAGATAAGATTAATAACCAGTTGGACGAAATTTTTTATCCAGTATTAAATCCTAAATAAGCCTTAAAAACAACAGTCAATTTAACTTAGCTCTTCGTATACAGAAACTGCCCAAAATTTTAACTCTTAAATGATTAAATAGACAATAGCCACCACATAACTGTTGGAAATGATTATTTGTTTCATTTATTTTTAACAGAACAGACCGAATTAAACTCATCCCCCAATATGCTGGGATAAAAGTTACCTCATTGGTAAAATCTTTAATAAAATATTAGTTGGTGTGGAAAAATTTTGCATTCCAGTAAAAAACATTGAGAAAAATATCTTTTCATCAATAGCCTAATTAAAATTTTACAGTTCTGTACTGCAGATGGATGCATCGGAGATACACGATGTACCGGAGTATGCACAGTACAATAAAAATGTAGGAAAAATAAAGTTAATTTATAATGTACATTTTAACATAAAACATGAACTACTTGGGTAATATTACCACATTGCTGTTCTTCAGAATTTTATAAATAAATGCATTTTTTCCACTCGTGTTTAAAATTATAATTATACGCCGGTTAAGTATGGCAAAAATTAAATTAAAGTATAGGGAATAATTAGAATAGTTTATTACTTGAAAATCTAATATGAAATCAGGCTTAAATTACAGATTTGCCGGATATTTGTAGAACATCAGGAAAATATTAGCTGAAACAAAAAAAGAGCTTAAATAAAATATGTATATATATATATATATATATATATATATATATATATATATATATATATATATATATATATATATATATATATATATATATATACATGTATATATATTCTAGGGATGTTACGGAATAGCTTTTTTTGTACCTAGTAGGACCTGTACCTGTTCCAAACACAAACCTATTCCAAATACCTATTCCAGGTCCAACCTATTCCGCATCAAATTTATGTGATGGGTGACAAGCGGCTGGCGCTATTCCGGCTGCATAAGCATTAAGCATATTGAAGCGATATTCGAGCCGAGAATTTTATTACTTTTATTTTTAAGAATATTTGTTTTTTTAATAATAGTTCTATATATTGGGTTATTTTTCTATTTTTTAATTTCTTCTGATGAAAAATAAAACATCCTATCCCTATATCTCTTAGACTTTTTTAGTGACATAGGTAGATAGATAAATCAGGGACTTTGATTCGTTCCTTTTCTATCACATGCTTTTGAAAGATTTTAGCATTACGGTCCATTTATTTTACATATTATGAAAAAAACGCGTTTCAAATTTCATTCAGCTGCTTCGATAATAGGTAACCCATCCGATTTAAGAAAATACTTATTTCCTATTATACCTGTGTACTCGAATTGTACCAGTAACCGACAACCGATTTCACTGAAACAAGAGATTCCAAACGCGACAGTAACCCGTCACGGTGCCAGCGGAATCGGAATAGGTATATCTGATACCGGGTAATAGGTACACGGAATAGGTAGGTGATACCTATTCCAAAAGAACAGGTCCAGTTCCACTGTAACATCTCTAATATATACATATATATGTATGTATATATATATAAATAACAGTAAAATTAAAATATAAAGCCTAGCTTATAAAAGCTCTGACTCGTTTTCCGTATGTCACCAAATCGTAGCTTAATAAAAATTTATTTCCTAGTAAAACTGTAATCTGACTTAATCCTAGTTTTAAATTAAATTAAAAATAAATCGATGCTAACAGCGTAATATGGTGACTAAACACGACAACACAATAAATAAAAGCGAAGTAATGGATTTCGATATTTTAGCAAACGAAGCGAAATTTTAATATCGCTATCGATATTTTATAATAAAATATGTTAATTCTCCTGTGGCTCCATGAGTACTTCATGTTATGATTTTCTTGTTAGTGGATTTATCGAAATAATATTTACCGATATCAAACATGGGAAAAAAGTCATTCCTAAGAATCACCATTTCAAATTCAACACTAATCAGTAATTACTCAAACAACATTATGCGCACCACGGAGACCTGTCCAAAGCTTTGTTTCACTTCACATTCAGTTTTGCTTCGTTTTATCGTTATATTTAAAAGTACTGCTTTATGATGTGTTTGGTCTCGAGCCTTTCTTGGCTCTGGTTTATATAAATATGATATATTACGATAAATTACGAAATTACTACTTGAGATCATTATAATAGCTTCCTTAATATACTACATTAATTCCTGTTTCCATTACACTTAAAAGATGCAACAGCAAGAAAAACCTGAGCAAAACATCAGACCGTTAAATTTATAAGCATGATATTATGCTTCATATTCTCCAATAAATTCTTAGTTCTTTTATATCTTATAGATTATCTCCAGATCAAGCAACCATTTTTCTGTTGTGAGTTCAGAGGAACAAATACGTACTAGAATTATATATAACATATGTAATATTACAATTTTTAATCTTTAATATATGCTTTGTAGTCACTATGCGGGAAAATTAATTTTTCGCCAAACTACAGTCTCGTAGATGTTTAAAAATATGTATGTGGAGTATAGTGAAAACGATGGACTACTCAACACGGTTTGATTAGAATTTGATTGATTGGTTGAATTTTTTCATGGAGCCTTCTCAGCTACTTTCAAGATTGTCATATTCTTTCATGTAGTATAAACGAATGGTTGTCTTCTTCTATATAAAATCTGTATACACATATTCTAAGGTGTTTACATGTACATAGAGTGTGTAATAAAAATATGGAAACCTCGAAATATCTTGCAAACCATTCATCCGATTTTTACGAACTTTTGTACACTGAGGTACGAAATTACGCTCGATTCAATGGCGAGTTCTACATTGTCGTCAAGTTTATCGTTTTCCTGAAATCGACAGGAACTTTTTTTTAACTAGAATACTCTATATTTTATTCGATTTTCAAACTCAGCTTAAAAGTCTAAATACTTCTTATTGGGAACATTTTTATCCTAAAGTTAACAGTTTTTGAGAAAATGGTGGTCAAAAATCGTTATTTTATTATATTTTACCTTAAAATACCTGTACACGAATGTTTACCTGAAATGTCTGACATTGTCAGTTTCGTTTATCTACAAGAAATGGATCATAACAGAAACCCAAAGAATAGAAATTTTAATAATACTGGGCTATGGGGACAGAATGCAACAAGAAGTTTGTAATAATTTTGATGACAAATTTCCTGACAAAACTCAACTAAATCTCTATAAGTAAGGTTTTAAAAAAAATTTGCCAAATTGGAAACGTAAAAACGCTATGCTATTTGGATATTTCGTGCAAGAATAAATAATACAGGAGGAAATAATTCAAAAGTTGATCAAGAAGCCTAAATAAATTTTAAAATGTTGTCCATTTACTTCTTGTCGGTAAGTCAAATACTGCGGAAAAACATGCAAAACGTTCACTCTTCTACATTCTGTTTCTATCCTTAACTTTAAATCATCGAGGTCACTTCGCTTACTTTTGAAAACAACTTTTTTGAGGCGGCCCCACAAGAAGTAGTCGAGGGGCATCAAGTCCGGAGACCGAGCTGGCCACTCGATTGTACCCCTACGTCCAATCCATCTTATAAAAAAACCATCCTGCTGAAACCATATTTTATCATTTAGTGCCTAAAAATCATATTCAAATAATCAATACAACAGGTAAAGTAAAGTAACATCATTTACTTACGATTATTAGGAAATAGTTTTGCAACAGCCATGACAATTTTATTTCCTAGAAGATCCAAATATCTTTCTCCATTTAATGTCTCTTGCATGAAGAAGGGGCCAATTATTCTCCGGCCTATTATACCAGCCCAAACAATTGCCTTTTAGGGGAACTGGGTATGAATTTCGCATATCCAGTGAGGATTTTCCCTGGCCCAATATCGACAAATATGCCTATAAACTTTTCCATTTTAAAAAAATGTTGATTCGTCAGAGAAAATTATTCGTTGCAACGTTCCATCATGGTTTCTCAAAATTCCAAGCGCCTGTCGTAATCATCTTTTGAGAACTCTTGCACAAGTCTTATTTTGTACGGATAAAACTTTTCGGTTTTCAGAGGCGGTCTATGGACATGTATGAAACGTTGTTTTCTTTTCCCAGGGTTCTGGTAGAAAGATGGGGATTTTCCTCTAAACTAAATATCCTTATCACCATCTGTTGCACTTTTAGGCCGGCCAGAGCGCATAGCGTTTGTTACTTTTCCAGTTTGACGAAATTTTTTTTAAAACTTTACTTACAGAAGATTTAGTTAATGGATTTCTGTCAGGATATTTGTCATTAAAAATATTACAAGCTTCTTGTTACGCTCGCATTCTGTTTGCCATGACCCTGTATTTTTAAAATTTCAATTCTTTGGGTTTCTGTTGAATGACTTTTGTAAATAAACGAAACTGATAATGTCAGGTATTTCAGGTAAACCTTCATGTACAGGTATTTTAAGGTAAAATACAATAATATAACAATTTTTGACCACCATTTTCTCAAAACCCGTTAACTTTAGGATAAAATGTTTCCAACAGAAAGTATTCAGAATTTTAAACTGAGTTCGAAAATCGAATAAAATATAGAGCGTTCCACTTAAAAAAAGTTGCTGTCGATTTCACGAAAACAGTAAACTTAACAATAATGCGGAACTCATCATTGGATCGGGGATAATTTCGTACCTTCTTGTACAAAATGTCATAAAAATCGGATGCACGGTTTGCAAGATATTTCGAAGTTTCCATATTTTTGTTACACACTGTATGACCTGTACCATGCGAACGATTATTTATTATATGTTGTAAGTCAAGGAAAATTATTGCTTGTGATGGAAAAACGACAACCTGTAAACACTACGATTCTGGAATGTAGCCTAAAGAGAGCAAAATCCAGAGCAAAATTAAGATAGTAACTAGGGAAATGCAATTAAAACAAACTTTATAAGTTCGTAAAATTGGTAAAATCGAGGTCATGGATAGGTTTATAAAATAAAATCTTGGAGTAAGACTCAGTAACAACTGTGGTTGTAAAGACAAAATCTGTAAGAAAGGCAAAGAAGTCGCACAGCCTTGAGGCAGTTACAACGGGTGTTAAAATTAGCAATATTTACAAAATCAAATTTAATTTGCATTCCCTCGTGTCCTCTATTTTTAGATAGTCGTCTGAATCTACAGCAAACCAACCAACGACAAACTGACATTTTTGAGGTATGTTTAGTGATATGGCTGTTAAGAGTGTTATGTAAGGCATTTCGCACAAATATCGATTTTGAAGGAAAAGATACTGAAGCAACATCAAAAGGACAGCAAGCGTAGACCAAAACATTTTACATTTTAACAAATTCTTTTAGTTCTTACTACAGTCAATTCCCTTAACAAAAACTCTACTTTATGACAGTAATTAGATATTTCTCTGTCTGAAGCTACACATTTGGGAGATCGTTACATTGACCATCTGGTGCCGAACTAAAAAATAAATTAATCCATACAGTATGTAATAAAAAATGGAAATGTGTTTGCAGGATGGTGAGGTTTTGAAAGATTACTGCTTTCATTGCACTGTGTCGATATAAAAAATTAACTAATAAATAAATTAATCCAATTAAGGAGTCTCATTTTATAAATACCCTTAAATTTACTTAATAAATCTTTCGTACTTTTAAATTGAATTAAAAAGAAATCGATTTTGCAATGTCGTATGGCAGTAAGACACGAAAATATAATAAAATATGAGTTATGTATTGCTATATTTTACTTAATCCACTATAATTTTATTATTAATAGCAAGATATTTTCAGTCTGTTCTTTGGCCCTCGATCAAGTAATTTATATTTTGGATTTAAATCTTTAGTCAGTAGATTTACCTAATTTTTGTTTTATGTAGAATGATGTATTGATATTTTAAAATATACTTTATGTATTTTAATAAAACTAAAAGTATAGCGCGAATAAAGAGAGAAATTTAGAGGTGAAAATCCTCCGGATCTTACAAATCAACGAAAAATAGAAAAAAAGTAAAAAAACTAAAGAAGACAGAAAACATACTGTGAAAAATCTCTGTAATTGTTATCGTGTAACGTTCGCTATGGTTATATCTTCAGGCAGTTCAGTTCGCGAGAGCCTGAACTCAACTTTTAAAGTTTCGATTGAAACGATCTTTCGTGTGGTTCAAGGTTAGTTGCTTGGATTCACGAGAGCATTAACTCCAGGTAGCAATATCGAACACACCGTCTTACTTGACGTTTATGACTTAGGAGTAGGTCATTCTGTGGCTGTCACCGCCGGTGGGCTCTTGTTTGCGGAAAATCATTTTCATCCCTATCTGTTTACATATATGAATCGTTTTTAGGGACTCTAAAGGGTAAGTAGGGACGATTTTTATTATTGTTATATATTTTGTGTGGGAGTAGATTCTAGTCTAATTATTTAACCAGCCATATACCAAATGGTTTAATCATTTGACCAGCTAAATCGTTAAGCCAGCCTAATTACCCAATAAGCTATTAATGAAATTAATTATTTTAATGCTTTCTTGCACTATGTTCCTTTGAGAGCAAGTTACGGCTTCGTAGACTACCCCTTTAATGGCCGTACTTGGATTTTTGAGAGTTTGGAAAATTCTTGGACATGTGCCTCTGTTTGAGCCCCTTGAGGACAATTGGACGTGTGTCCATGTTTGAGCCGCTTGAGGAAGATTGTACATGTGTCCTTGTTTAATCCCCTGGAGGAAGATTTGATGTGTGTCCCTGTTTGAGCCCTTGAGAAGTGCGCCTGATAGTGGCTCGCGCCAACTAGTATACCCAGTGGTGCTCCAATATTTTGGCTGCTAGCACAAAACAATAGGTATATGTCGAATTTCTTCGACAGTGCACCACTATACGATACACCACTTCTACATATCGTACGGTGGTGCAGTTGTTCGACATTCGACATATACTTATTGTTTTGTGTTATCAGCCACAATATTGGAGCAACACTGGGTGAACTAGCTGGCGCAAGCCACTATATTTTACCCATCCTTTACGAACCGACGGATATAAGGTCTTATTTTGATTCTAGTAAAAATATCGTCTGTTCGTCAGACGCCCTGGATGTGAGCCTGCCTGATGAAGGATAAGGGCCCAGAACAAAGACTAAGAGGGGAGACGTTAATAATAGGAGAAGAGCAGTTTGAATTCATGCCAGGTAGGAATATAACGGATGCAATTTTGGGATTTTCCTAGGAAAAAATTTGTATGTTGTTGTACGACGCCGACGGTTCAACGGTAGGAAGGATGGAAGTATATGAAAAAGACAGGAGTGCCTGAAATGTACGTAAAGATTGTCTAGTATTTAGAAGTAAGGGCACAGGCGGGAAGTACTGTAGACGTGACACGGACATTTCCTTGTCAATCTTTGGTCTTGATCCGTGTCTATTCAGCCTTGTTATGGAACGCATGATCCAGGAATTAAAAGGTGGTGGTGCATAATCTGCCTAAAATGAGACCAGATGTAATAGAAATGAAAATGTCAAGATAAATATTAAGGGTAACGACGAGAGATTTAGGAATAAATGCCAAACCAAGGTTGTGAAAGTATCTACGAAGATACAGAAAAAGGGACTAGAATGTTATACCAGGCAGACACTGCGCCTTTTTAGTGCATCAGTCGCGTAACTAAAAAGTTGAAGTGCGCTTCTGGCTTTACGTACATCTGATAAGATAAAGTAATAATTATATTAGAAGAAAATTAATGGCAATGAAATAAATTGGGAGCTGGTAGAGGAATATAAAGATGGATATGGAAATAAGGATGATTTAAGATAAAAAGATTTAATCAATTTTTTTTTAATTTGTTATTTTAAGAAACTCAGGATCGGGCGTTGTGGAGCCGGTTAGCCAATGTCGACCTCACATATTGTTGTGCAATAGCAACTCTTTGTTTCTATTTGATTATCTGTTTTCTGAATGGTTGGTTAAAGTGACTATTCCAGATCACAAATGGCTGTCTTTGCTTAACACGGCTACGCCTTTCATCCCCAGACCTACAAGACTATAAAATATTATTACGGATTTCGGACTTTGCTAAAGTATATAGACTTTTTAGCTTTAATTTATGTTTGTATGTTTTGAGATTTTAGGTTTATTTTATATTAGTTTCTAATTCAATACCCTGGCTATTTGTCACATGTTACGCCTGTGAAAGTAGGTCTGGATCTTTGGAGAATATTTCATTGTGTTATTTTCTGCATGGAACGCCTATGATAGAATGCTTAGAATTTACCACAGTCTTCTATTTTCTTCTTTCAATGTTCTTTGTATCCTTCTAAAATGTTTCAGAATTCTCCAGAATCGGCAAAAGGGTATATAAAGGGTCTAGACCGGCTGTCGTGGTTGATTTTATATTCAGTCTTACATCATACACTCTAGTTTGTTAACAGTAGAATAGTATATTGTACAACGAGCATGGAATGACATGCATTTCCTACGAGTATGACGATTCCATGCGAGTTTTACACCATACTTTTTCTACGAATATTACTGTTACATAAAATGGGATTAGTAATATTTTTCCTTTTAAGATGTCAAAAAATGTCAATCTGACATTCCACAAATAAAAATTATAAAGATTTTGGATGTCAACGCCACCTTTGTAAAAAATACCCGTGCACAATGGGAACTTTGTAGTTCAATCACCATGGTGATTGAAGCACAATGAAAATGTGTAAAACACAATGCACCATGTTCCGAAATTACTATTGAACATACAATAAAGGTTTTTATTGACATTCGTAGAAAAAGATTATTGTGACACTGACAGTGAAAAGAAGGATATTGTCATTGAATAAAGCTTTGATTATCTAAGGACTAAAGATTAGAAAACCGTTTAGTATTTCGGCCGTTCGATTCAATGTGCAAACAATTTTATTGGAAAATAAAAAGTGTCACAAGAATAATAAAAATGCAACATAGGCAATTGTTTAGATTCACTTCCAAATGGCCTACTATTATTTGTTTGTTTAGTAGCCCTGTCTCTTTGTTTTCCATACCAGTGCTTAAAACACAAATAGACAGGATACTTTTTACAGCACGTTTGGTTACAAATTTTTACATGCCATAAAAATTTTAAACCATAATTTATTTATGGGCAAAAAAAAATGCAATTTCACAAAAACATAATATAGGTCAAAATTAGCCAACCGGCACCAATGAACTTTTATTTATTAAAGCAGAGTTTTATTTACGGCAGCTCGGAAAATTCATTTACCATGTAGCATTGGTGACTTGAATCACACAGCATTAAAACTAAAATTCAATTTGCATTTCACAACAAAATATATTAGACGAAGTAAATCAAAAGCTAATAAATAGCATTTTCTATTTTAGGAAAAAATTATTCATTGACTTTTATACTAACTTTAATGGATCGATTTGCTATGTAATTTTATATTTGGGTTTTTTTAAATTGACAAATGTAGGAACAAGGCAACTGTGTTTCGTATTTTGAACTAATTTTTGATGTAGTATTTCTTAACAGAAAATTAGTTCATACTAATTTTTAACCGTTAAATGTATGCATATAGAAATTTACGAAACCCACTTTTCCTAGTAAAATGCTAATAGATAGAAATATCTTCCTTTTGATAAAAAAAATATGCAATTAGGATACATTGTGTACTAAAAAATCGCGATTCATGTAAGGATGCATTTCGGAGCCTAGGCATATTGACTGTTGCTGGCATCTATATCTTGGAGATTTGTTCTTTTGTAAACGACAATAAAACACAATTTCAGTCTACTGACTTGAATCACGCAGCATTAAAACTAAAACTCAATTTGGATTACACACCAAAATATATTAGACGAAGTAAATCAAAAGGTAATAAAGAGCATTTTCTATTTTACGAAAAAATTGTAGAAATTTGACTTGACTGAGGTAACAAAAATATTATTTTTTCAAACTTGTTACATATTAATATGGTAGAGATACCTGGCAACGCCACAGCGAGTACCGACGTCACAACAAACCTGGTTTTCTGTGACTGACGTTGCTCGATGATTTTTATATGGCCATGTATTTATCACCAGTGGTATGCAGTGACTAAAAAAATTGTTTTGAGGGACGATATCTACCTTCTTTTTTATAGTGGAGCGCCATTTATGAATATTTTTATTCAATCCGAAATCATACCTGGATTTACCGGTTTCAATACATGCAGTGAATTTCAAAACACCCCGTATATACATAATTATAACACAGGATTTTTACAAAATGTTGGAAGTGCATTTATTTGTTTTATTTTCAATGTGGTCGCTCTGTATGCCAGCCATCATAACGCGGGAATCCCAAACAGGAGATTATTATTATTAAAATGCGCTTCAATCAAATTTGGCTCATACAGTATGTTTGGTAACAAATGGGCCATACCTTAGCAGTGGCTTCCCTGGCTCACTTTACATCGATTTAACCTAACTTATCTTAGACAAAAGTTAATAATAAGAGAGATACAAGGTGTTAAAGTTAAAATTTTATTTTACATTTTTGTCGATGTTTTAAAAGATACTAATTACGATTAAGTAGATAGGCCGAAATGTTTTAGGATTAAAAAAGCAAATCAGTTCTAAAATTTTCTGTATTTTGTAGGGGGCATGATATACGGCATTTAAACGCCATTTTAGCACGTCCCAACTTTTTTTATGCTCCAGTGTACACAATTTTTGAATAGAAATTCCTGATTCCCTACCTTTTTTACTTAAAAAAGGTATACTTTATGTCGCTAAAAGCAACAGTTTTTGAGAAAAATGCGTTTGAATTCGGTGTTGCACAGAAAAATAAGAAATAAAAAATTTTAATGTCAGCAAAAAATAAATATTTTTATTAAGAAAATGCAAACATCAAGTGAAAATAATAAAAACCGAATAAAACACGAATCAACAATAAAAAAAATAAACCGCTAAAACTGCACTAATTATTATTATTTATTATTATTTTTACATCTTATTTATTATGTGCAACACCGAATTCAAATGTATTTTTCTTCAAAAAAAAAAATTCTTCTAGCGATTAATAAAGTATACTTTTCTTTAGTAAAAAAGGTAATGGGTAAATAATGTTCCTGCATTACCTGAAGACTTGTCATTTTGACTAATGTCAAACCTCATGCTGACAGAAAAGCACGAAACGATTATCAGAGAAATATTTTCGAAAAAATCCGAAGAATTCCATCAGAAAACTCTTGTATCCTTTTTTTAATTATTTTTTATAATTACTTTGTTCATTTCTAATTTAGTTAGTTTGAATTTATTAGATTCTTTGGTAACGACCTAGAGGTCTCGAAACGTCAGAAAAAATTATTTTATTCAGATTAGGTTTTAGACCGAATATATACTACACTAGAGATAGACTAGGGTCAGGCATACTTTTTATAATTAAAAGTCACTGACAGTGTACAGAACATTTCTTTTTTCAGAATTTGTTTTTTGTTTAAACGCAGTGACTTTTATTATTTTTAAAAATATTAATTTTCCTTAACAGTAGAGTGGCGTAACACCCAAACAATAAATCTTTTAAAGGTAAGGTAATAAGAATTTCTATTTCGAAATTGCCTACACTGAAGCACAAAAAAGTTGCGATGCCCACTACAAAATACAGCAAACGTGAGGATAGAGGTGCTTTTCATATCCCAAAAACCCCGCCTAGCAAATTTTTTTAATTAATTTAGTATCTTTCAAATTATAAAAATGTCAAATAAGATTTTAAATTTAACACCCTGTATTTCTCTTATTATAAACTTTTGTACTAATATATGTAAGTTAGGTTAAATCGACATGAATTGAGCCCAGGAAGCCACTACTAAGGTATGGCCTATTTGGTACCAAACACCCTGTATATATTGTATTTTATTATATCAGATTTGGAGTTACACGCAGTGGAGCAGTCGCCTTAAATGATAACCTTTTCGTGTCAAAATCAGTCAATTAGAAATACTAGGAGAAACGAAAGTACAAACGAAGATACAAATTTTGTACAATTTTTAATAGGCGATGAGGAATATTTAGTCAAGCTATTTAAATCTGCGCTATTAGATACTTTTTGCTAAAATTATCTTTTTATAATAAACCTAATTAATTTTTCGGTGTTAGCGGCAATTTTATAATACGGCAAAGCTAAGACGGCTTTGAAAACCATTGTAATATGCAGCTTTTGAACAGAACGTTTTTAATATGTGAGTAGTTAACTGGTGACTTGCTAATCGTTGCATAAAAAGTGTATTTTGTCGGTCCGTCTACTTTGTGTTAAAACCTCTATCATTCATTCTCATCTTTTTAATACTCAGCTTCTGTTTCCTAACCACAGGTATGAATATTATTAAATATGCATGTAATACATCAAAGAATAATAAATTAAAACTTCACCCTAATTATCACCGAAGCCTAAATATTACAAAATTGTATAACCACAAAGTATAAAAGTTATGCTTTATTAATAACTAATATCCCAAAGGTACATCAAACATAATCAAATTTTAAATAAAGTATGATATTGTATTAAAATTACATTTTATATACAAATATATAAAATTTTTCGATGCAATACACGATAACAGAGGAAATGTAGGTAAGTACGCATCTTCGAATGTATGTAATAACATCAAAATTTAATAGTAAATATTCACGGCCAGATTCTCTAAAGCTAGACCGGTCTAATTTGACAGTTTTCTTGGTTTTGAACTGACAGGACAACTAATCGATTTGTTTCTGCGTTTTTTCGAAAATTTACAAAGGAAACGGCAGTTTTAGTACGTACAGCCGTGTTAAATAATGTATTGTACAGTGATTATAAAGTGTTGTAAATCAGGTTTGTTGAAATATGTCATTACAGTTTTCACTGATATTGACTGTTAATCAAAATCATAATATCAAAATGCCTAAAATGAATTTAGTCCAGAGAGCATAAATTATTGCTTCTATACAAGATGGGGTACCTATTAGAGACATTGATCATATAATGCATACAAGCAGAAATACAGTACTAAACATAAAACATGGATGGGAAGAAGATGCGGCATTAAAATAAGGAAACAGCGGAAAAATCAAGAATTTCTGCGAAAGAAGATAATGCCTTAATACAATATTTACAACAGAACCCGTTTCAAATAGCAATTGTTATAAAACAATAAACTAATTTTCCAGGATCGAGAATAACGGCATGCCGCGGAATTCAAAAATCTCGTTTGAAAATTATATAGCAGCATAAAATATTAAGCTAAATGGTGAACATAAGTCGGCAAGAATTATTTTTTCCTTAACTAATATAATACGAGGAAATTGGGATAGAGTGGACCTTACAAACGAGAACGTTTTTTAATCGACATTTAATGGGCATGTTAGGATATATCTTCCCCATAGTACTGGATTCTATGGACAATTAAATAACTACGACAGGTCTAGACGCTTTTCAGTGAATGTGTGGGCATGGTTAAGTATTCACGGACTTGGGGTATGTTGAACAATGAATTAATGACTGGAACAATTAATGAATGGTTTAAGTAAACTATAAGAATATTTTAGAAAATATAATGTTACGCGTCTCAGAACATTTTCCTGACAATAGTTTTATTTTGCAATAAGACAATTGGCCAGTGCGCAATGCGGGCTTTATCAGATAATGCCTTGAAAATAACGTATTGGGTTTAATAACAAAAAAATATGATGTAAAGTTTCAACCCGAAACCTAAGTACTAACTTAAAGTACTGCTCTCCCACATCTGCGGAGCGGAATTTACCTTCGACATTCTTGATTCTATCCAAAAGAGAGCCATTCGACTGACTCATCAGTGACCCAGTCCTCACTAGAAAACTGCCTTCTCTCGCTCATCGCCGCGCTGACAAGAGTCTAGGCCCTAGACTCTAGGGGATGGGTCAAACTTTATTACCCGGGCTTCCGCATGCGCAGAGGAAGGAACAATAGTGGATTTTTCGCACCGATCCCTCTTCGCTTGCGAGGAAAGAGACTGGTCAGGGCCCCTAACCAGGTGCTAACCCTGTTCCGACCTTAGGGTGCCCTCCGATCCACCGTTCGCTAGATTTTCTGGACAACAAACAAAACATAATTTTGAGGTTAAGGTACCTAGACTCGGGACCTTTAAAAAAGACAAAACAAAATTTTTATCGAGGAAGGAGTGCTAACCCGTTTCCAATACACCTTTTAGAGCCGATTTCCTAATTTTTGATAATATTTTAAGTGACAAAAATTAAAAAAAAGATGCGGCCGAGCACGGATTCGAACCAACACATCTCGGTCAATAAGCGGATACTTTACCACTGCAGTACGTGACTGATGCTAGAAAATCGGTAAACTTATTAACAAGTGCATCACTTATAAATTTTTGAAGTATTTACGCATGCGGAAGCCCGGGTAATAAAGTTTGACCCGTCCCCTAGACTCTTTAGCCGCGCTGTCGTAGATTTATCGCTTTTCTACCGATACTTCCACGGATTTTGCTCTGAAGAACTAGCCGGTATTATTCCTCTTTTGATTTTTTTGATGTTCTGACAGCCCACGAAGACCGAAGTCTAAGTACTATGTACCGTGGGTGTACTGGGGAAATCCAATTCACACATCCAGAGCTGGAAACATCCGTTGATTGTTCCTAACAGAATAATATTAGGCGCGTTACGTATGAGTCTCTTTACTGTCCAGCTACAAAAGCCTAGAACACATCACTTCTCTCGGTT
Organism: Philopedon plagiatum; assembly: GCA_963971165.1. NCBI lineage: Eukaryota > Metazoa > Arthropoda > Insecta > Coleoptera > Curculionidae > Philopedon > Philopedon plagiatum. The sequence goes on along the minus strand of OZ020196.1, from coordinate 40,614,574 downwards.
ATTCATACCTAGGGTCTCCAGATTATGGAACAAATTGCCTGCAGATATTTTCCCTTCCCGTCGCAACCTCCAATCCTTTAAATCCCGTGTCAATAGACCACATATCCCTTCCCTTCAGACGCCCTTGGTACGTTACGGCTTGAAGTCTACGTGGGATGGCTTAGATAAAAAAAACGTTTACCATAAGATCAAGGTTAGGTGACCAAAGCGTTAACCGTACATTTTGAAACCGGGCCTTATTTAATCTGAGTACCATTGTTTTTCTAAAACTAATAGATATAAGTATTATCTTTTTAACCACATAAAATAATGATCAGTTTTTAGATATAAATAAAATGATTATATACTAAAATGTTTTGGAAGTGTGAAATTTTCATATAACCGCTGTAACACTAGCAATTTATTTCCCATGATTTAATTTTGGGATTAATCCAAACAACAACGAGAAATAAACACGTCGAGGCGTTAAGAATGGGCTTATTAATATTTATAGGTATCTAATGAATCTTACTGATCCGATCTGATCAAAGTGTATCACAAATAGGCTTTCCTTGTATAGATAGATATCTTAATTAACTGCAAAATACAAAGGAAGTAGGCTGTTAACGCCTTGACAACATTATCCTGTAAGAGGAGTTAAAGGTATTGATTATCTTTATTATGTAAATTTTTGCTTGGATTTAGGAAAGTTTACTGCGGCAGCTTTGCAAGAAGGTCGTTTATAATAAATTTAAAAATTCTCTAATTGAAAATAAATATGAGGGTGACATTTATTAATTAGAAACTAAGTTCTTATTGTGGCGACTTCAAGAAATCCAAAAAATAATCAACTTCTTCGTTTTAAGCTACCTCTTTTTGCCATTTCTTGTTTTTTTTTTCTATTATGTACTATCCGCTATAGCCCAGTGTGAACTAAGAATTCGGATTTAGGGCCCGGAACACCGGAACATAGATTCACCAATAAAAAGTGCAAAAACCTCCACAAACACGGTTTAAACCTCTTTTATTCTTAAGCATCCATGGCGGCTCATAAGCCTTGTTTTCGTAACAATCGTTCTTGTACCAGACTCTCCAACCACGAACCAGGCAAACAATAAATTCCTTGGCCAAAATCTTTTGTTAACTTACCGATAATATATTGGATGTCGGTTATAAAGTATCAAATTACATTAATTTATAAGCGGTTTAGATGTTGTGTACAAGCTGCTCAAATGAATCAATGTAATTTAGTATTATCCAGCATCCGATATGTATCAGTAGTGCACAAGGGCTCCAAAGCTTACTACTAAATATTCAACTAAATTTATATTTTTGTTGTATTTATCGCTCTTCCTTGAAAGCATCTACAAAAAGCTTCTCGATTTTTCCTGTACAAAAATTTACTGTTGGCTGATTTCCTTCCGCTGAAGTTAGCAGCCTTGATGATTCCGCAAGAAATATTAGCAGTTATTTTACTTTTATCTACCCTTCTGTCACCCTAATCAACGAGTTTCCCACACACCATTTGAATCTTCTGGATTCTTTTCTTACCACCCATTCTGTGCCGCACTCAGCTACTCTGGGCCGCTCGGATCCAGGCCTCATAAATAATTGGCGCTCGACTCATGTATTTTTAGATCGTAACGCACAGTACAGTTCATTTCTTCATACAGGGATGAGAGACCTCGCTACTGCTTCTTTGTCAAATCCTGTTTCTCATCTTTTTATTGTTCCAAAATATGCCTATGTATCGTTGACATCATACAACTGGATATTAATGGTTTCTTTGCACATACGCAGAAGAATCCTAAACCCTGGTTTTTCAAGACTTGCAATAAGGCCAAACTTAAAAACATCTGGCATAGGTTTATTTAAAATCCTGTTCCCGAAAATCCTTCGGTAATCTTTGAGGCATGACACACATACAAATATCTGCATCTACAAGGCTTTTAACAACATTGGAATTATCGCGCACACAAAAAAGAAACTGCTAAATTAAAAGAAACTTCTTTAAAATGAGTAAATCTTGTTTTTTTATCTAAGACATCCCACGTAGACTTCAAGCCTAAGTACTAACGTACCGTGGGCGTCTGAAGAGAAGGGAAATGTGGTAAACCCATGTCTTTGGCCATCTTTCCACCTTATAAAAGAACAGCGTATTTAAAATAAAACCCTTTTTATTCTTAATTTTAATTCGCTATATCTCCATATGAGTAAATTGTTCATCGATTTAAAGAGAAGTCAGAGAGAGTCATTTAAATGAAAAGATCGTTTCTTGGACTCATAAATGGGACGTTTGATTTCAAGATAGATTTTTACACAAACACATACCGACATCGCTTTAAAGCGAAATGGCCTTGAATTTTTTTTATGACACTCGAGCATTTCCCAATTATTAAAAGCTCCTTTAGATTCATAATACCACATATTTAGTGGCTGCATCAATGACAAGCACAAAGGAATGGCGCCGGCGTCTGTGAAATTAGGAAATACACACGCGACGCGACAAAGCAGCGGGCTGGCAAATAATAAGAATAGTAATAAGACCAAACCGCGCCGGTAACCTTTAAAACGGCGAAAATACCTAGAATTTTGGTATGTGATTCCTAAGTAATATTTATTTTGTGGCTTGTATAAGGGATTTTTTTTTCAATTTTTATAAGTAATTATTGAAATTTATTTTTAGTACCTCTGCAAAGAATTATTTAAAAAACATAATTTTGTTATAAATAAGTCGGCTCCTAAAACAAAATATTTTTAATTTACAAGTTCTTGTTGTGATTACTTGCTTAGAATTTATTAAAAGAGCTTTATTTTTTCATTATAACAAAGTGTTTGCTCAATTTAATTTTGCCTCTTTAATCCAAAAACACATTTTTGATAAAATAAATTTCTTCCATTGATGTTAGAGGAGGTCTAAAAGTGATATAAGTACTCTTATTTGGATTTCATGTTACTTTAAACCTAGTGCATATTTTTAAGAAACTTACTGAGCTGAATTTAATACTATCGTTTTTATGTAACCGATTTACAGTGACCGATACGAAAAATGGGCTCCTTAAAGTTTTCAATTTTTTTTTAAAGTTTATTAACCTTTTTTCCTTCTTGACGGATACTAATGATTCTTTTGGAAATTTGTAGATAAATTAATTGTCCTACTTTATACATGGTTGTTAAATTAAAAAAAAAACGCATATTTTATATAGTACGAAGGAAAATAATATGTCGATTTCTTGAATTAAGTTTGATTGGGTTTGATTGGGCAAAGTCTTTTGACAGAATGGGAAATTTAAAAAGTAATTTATATCGTCAAGGTACATATTTTCTCAATAATTAATTTTTTGACTAACCCCGATATCTTTACTAATTTTTACTAATAATTTTAAAGTACTTTTTATTTTAATCACAGTATTTACAGAATTTTCCGATATGATTATGAAGCCAACACAACAATAGAATTAAAATAAATACTAATTACTAATATATATTACATATATATTATATATACTTCTCGGTATACTTTCCACCAAATGGCTTATATCCACCTGAGGAATAGCTGCTCTAATAGTGTCGATTGCAATTCATTCAACCTTCTTGAGGCAGGTGGTATTACCGGTTTTGTTTATCCCTTACGTGCTACATAGGGTCTAGATCTGAGCTTTGCGGTGGCCATTTCATCTGCTGGATGTTAGCATCATTTAGGTATTCTCTGACCATCCGCGTGGTATGCCATGGTCACGCGGTATTATGCATTAGGAGAAAATTACTGTCCATGGGGAACATTGACGAACAAGAACGGGAGAACAACATAATCTGCTAATATTTCATTTAAGTATGTGTACTAATTTTCCACAGATGTGTTTATTATGATTAAAACTACTATAACTTGGTAGTGTCTTCTTTAATAGCGTGCATCTCCAACAAAAACTAGGCTATCGAGATGAGTCAATAAGGAAATTATTCAGAAAGGATATAACTTGACGGCAAATCACCTGTTAATTTTTTTTCCTGTCAAATGACTCTACAGAGTGTTTCAAACTGAAGCCAGAAAATCAACATTTTGTTTTCATTAGTTTAATAGGACATAGGTTTTTTTTTCTTTCTATAAAAGCAAGTTAAAAAATCCAACAAGTTATGCACACATTGCTTAAAGAATCATTAAAATCCGTCCAGAAGAAAAAAGTTATTAAGTTTGAAAACTGGTCAAAATTTTAAGGTGCCCTTTCGTACCGGCCAGTATATTATTTATTATTTATGCGTTACCTATACTAAAATTTAGGTAAAAAATCGAAACCCCCGAGTTTATGCTTAGTATGGCCCCAAAATTAGCTTTATCCCCAAATATATTTGGAAATTAAATTACACTTTGTTTAAATTCTATTAGGTAGGTTACACGATGAGCTGCATAGAAATGAGAATTAAGCGTCATTTGTTTAGGTACAGCAGGATGTTAATAAAATATAATATATTAACCGGTATTATGTATTGGCAACAAGGGCAAACTAATTAATGTTTATGGGAAGTAGGACGAAGTAATATAATTTAATTTAAAGACAAAACAATAGTTCCTAACTGCGACGAAAAAATCAAGCACCAAAGCTTTTAGAAAACTCAAACATATAAATAAAATAATGTTGCGATATTAAAAGTAGTGCTATAAATTTGTAAATAATTTTCCAATTTTATGGGCAGTATTTTGCCTTTGGCGTTTTCTACAAAGAAAAACTTTTTTCTTTCTATTTTAAATCCGGTTGTCAAAACCTGGCCTCGCTAATGGGAGGTGATCTTAAACTACATTAGTTTATTCGACCCTCTTAACCGACTGTCGTTTTGCGCAATTTTTGCAATTCTGACAAACTATCAAACCAGACGAATTGTTTCCATTCAGTGTTCAATGTAAACTAAAAAACCTTAACGATAGATATTTTATAAACCATAAGATTATAAGGTACATAGCCGTACACAATTTCAATTAGTACCTCAGCAGGTTAAGGTTTATACATGCTCTTTACAGTAGCAAATAAAGCTTATTGTAATTCCTGTTGTAATGAGGTTAACCAAAAAAGTTGGTGACTTTTATCAGATTAAGTAATCTTTGTACTAGCTATCTCGTGGGAGTCTCACCCTGACTATCGAGTTCCCTTGGCTCGGTAATCTATCTATAACGAATTAATGCAGCGCATTCGTCTGTAATATACGATGTTCTCTCCTCTTCATTTTATTTTGTGCCAGGGTTATCTTGATAGCCCATTGGGTACATATGGTTCTTTAAGGTCCAGTGATCCTTTATTAGATCTACCACAAACCTATGTCGGTTCCTGTGAAAGTACAGGTCTCAGTCAATGCCTCGTTGACTGAATTCAGCAATGATTTCCTTTGTCTTTGCCCTGGAATGTGGTTCCAGTAAGTCCCAATTTTAACCTTATTATTAATTTATTGCAAACAAGTTTATTCATTATACATTCTTGATACAAATACTTTTTTTTTAGTCTTTCGAAGTTTATATTGATATTACTTATACTTACTAACAAAAAAGTGGCTAGCCCAAAATCTGCAACAGTTTTAAATCTTTATAACATTTGAATGGGTTATCAAATGTAGTTCAAATGTTACTGATGTTTAGCTATGTCTTTTCACAATAAGTTTATGCAATAATATTGCAAACAGTTTTATTTTTTGAGACAGAATGACTAACCTACAATATGTAGCCTGATTCTTATAAATCTTTTTGTTCTTTGATTCACCGTTATAGCTCTCTTTTAGTAGAAAATACAGCTAAATAAGCAAAAGAAGGTTTGCACATTATACCATAATACACGTAATAGAAAATAAATATAAAGGAATTAATTAAAATTGTAAATATATAGAAGTGCCTTAAAATTTGGATTTCTAGGCTTTTAACATTCGTCAGGCTGTTCACCTAGGGTGGCTATAGAACAGACCACATTTGAACCAGAATCATAATGAGACGTTATACTAATCGATATTATTTATTATTGTTGTCTTAATCCTAGTCTTTAGTTTTGATGGTTTATTTAAACCGTTTTATTATTTTTGGATTCCATCGAAACACGTCTTACTTTAATCTAACTTCATATTTTCCTGTCAAAACAACCTTAAAGCTGGATCAAATGTAAAACAGAAGTTGTTAAATGAAGAATAAAACAAGATAAAAGACATTTTTAAATTAGTTACAGTATACGTATAAACAAGCAATAAAAATATTTAGAGTGAAAATAAAAATATCCAGGTAATGTTAATCTAGGTTTAAATTAAAAATACGTATGTAGAATTTAATACGCAGCAGTTCAAAGCCACGTTGCATCTTCAGTCGTGTATAATTTCTAGGTCATTTCCGCTCTATGTATAATACTATCAGGGTACTAATTATCTAATAATTATAAAAAGTTCATCTCTAAAAGGTATAACCAAAAGCATAAAAGAAAAATAGCCCCAATAAATTTTTATTTGTCGTAAACACACTAAAACTGTAATTTATAGGTTATATACCTCTATATATCTTAAAAGCTTTTAATATAAAAGCATTTATTATTTACAACCGCAAGATGAAAATTTTCAATATGAACATTTTTATGAACTAATAAAGACCCCGGAAAACGACTATATAAAACATATGAAGTACGTTTAAGGTTGGCTGAAGAGAAATGCAGTAAAGATTTTACTATTTTAGCATTATTACAGAGTAAGAAAAGGTACCATTCTGTATTAAATGATACGATTTTTTTAATTGTATCAAGACTAGAGACATCAAAATAATTTAATTAGGATCTGCTTTAACTTACTTAGGTAATTTAAGTGGCCTAGGTCAATTGACCGATAGTCAATTTTGCGGAATAATTTATTCGAGAAAGATCGAATAACTGTTGTTCGAAAAATTTTGATTTCGTATATTTCATTGGAGTAATTATGCAATGAAAGAAAAATCGGAAAATTCATAATAGACAACCCTAGTAATTGCTTTGCGTTCTTATAATATGCTTATTTTCGTACATACAATATCAACTTTCGAGACAGCTACAGGATACCCTTCAAATTGCAAAGGGCAAATAAATTCTCTCAATTTCGAAGTAAAATTGTCCTCATCGTCGTAGACTCGAATAAAATGGCTTACTAAAATTTTATTGGTTAATATAGGTACCATTTTAGCCAACACCCACAGTCAGTGTAAAATTTTATTTTTGTCTTTCAAGAGAATATAATATATTCCCTTGATACCTGCTTTAAAACGATTTTTGCTTCGCTACGAAATTTATCCTAATCGAAAGTACGTATACAATGTTTGCTGAAGTTATCAAGTTTGACATAAAAATATTAATAAAGCTTACCCAAAGTCAAGTAACGACAATGTTTGCCATATAATATAATGTATTTACAATTACCGAAAGATAAACGCAGAAGTATTATTATAGTTCATACAAAATAAAAACCGATGCACGTCACCGATGACGCTATTAAATGAGCGCACTCATACCACCGCATAACTATTATAAAACGAAAACTGTAATGGAGTGTTTTATTGAATTTTAAATTTCGCGCCTGATATTCGTTGTTAGGCAGTTGGCAGCATATGCGCAGTTGCCGCGTTGTTCCGTTTAATTTCTTGACATTTCTAGTTTGTTGACAGCTGTGGTTGACAGTTTATCCAAGCTTCACATTGGTTTTTTTTTTGTGTGTTTTTGGAGCTTTAAACTTTTATCTTGCGTTTAAAAACTGTTCTTTTAGAACAATCATAGTGTTATAGTTGTCAGAGTCCTGTTTGCGAAATGCCGACGCAGTTAAACAGCCGTTGCCAACAGTTAGTAGCATCTGTGATACGCTATTTTGAATAAGAACGAGACAATAATGGACCATTGCTACCCTTAACTGTTAGAGAGGTAATTTTAATATTATACCTATATAATGATAAAAAATTTAGGAAAAATTACCGTCAAATATATTGTTTTAGCGGGGTAACAAGGTGGTGGGTCCACCCATGACAAAGACAGACGCGCTGTCTGTCTTTTGTCCAATCGGTACCTAGCGTACCAGGCATCCCTGACGAGACAATTGTGCGACAGTAAAAAGAACTGCACTACAATATTTGTACATGTGTTAGGAAGGTGGATTTCTTCGTCGACCGAGGTGGGACCACCCCACACATCCTCTTGACAAAAAATTTTGACAAATATTGCTTTATTTTCGTTAGATTTAGATGGGTATTGTATAATCTTTAGGCCTTTGGGGGGGGGGGGGGGATAACCCCCCCCTCCCCTCCCGCCCGTGGCTGCGCCACTGCCCGTGTATGGTATGAATGTGGCACGCACGATAAAAAAAGTTTGTCATTTCATACTTACTCACGGGCATTGATGAACGTGCGTTGATGCACGTCTACATGTCCTTGCGCCTGTGACCAGTTTTACATATCATTTTTTGTGCTTGCATATTTATACACTAATCAATGTCTTTTACAACGATATAAACTTTTTAAATTATTCCACATCTTTTTAATGTTAAAAGATGTCATTTAACAAAAAATAAATGAGTAAATAATTCAAAAAAAATCCATCCATGTGCTAGGTAAATTATTTCTCAATATTCGATAAATTTATAACAATCTGGCAACAGTGTCCTCCAAAACTTAAACACGTTTTGATGACGTGCATCGGTTTTTACTTTGTACGAACTATATATATACTTCTTCGAAATACGGTAAAATAAACTAGCAATAAAAATGTCAAAGTCAAAATGCGGCAAATTATGTAGGCAACATTATTTTCTTTATATTTATTTCAATTATGTTGGCTTTACTGTTATGCCAAGTATTTGACAATACATGCAAGGTTATACTATACTGTTATTCATATACGTATTACTACTATATTGTTAGCATCCAATCTACACATTGTTAAAATTTGAAGCAAAGATAAAATAGTGTAGTACCACGTGATGTACTAGCATCTGACTTAACTGTCACTCTCAGTTCTGACAGCAGTTTAAAATGTGAGCTTGTCGGTTTCCTTTTCGTCTTTTGACCTTTCAAAAGGAAAGATAAATGTGTTTTTATTTGTGAAAGTGGACTAAATGTTAATTATTATCCCATTTACGATAATGACATAGCTAATGTACCGATATTTCCAATTTTAAGCAGCAAGAAGTGAAAAAACTACTTGTAGTTTCAGCGACGGATAGTCTTCACAAGAATGTAAACTTAAGAGTGAATACATCATTTTTAATTTTTAATTTGAGATTCTGTGGCAAAACGGGTAAGAACATTATGTAAATAAAGCTAGGCATCGCTTGGAAATCTAAAAAAAATACACATTATTTAAGCTCAGCTAGATTAGCTGGACAAATCACTTGGTTGTTTAGGAGGGATGTTCAGTACGTCGTGTGACTGGTTAGCAATAAATTGTTTCCGGAGGCTACGTCTTTGCGTCATCATTTTTTCGCCGTTCGCTGCAAAACAGCTTCAAACTTATTGCTTGGTATTAATTTTACTAATTATTGTAAGGAGTATGTTGTTAATATTAATAATAAGTAGAGTACCAAAAATAATCTTGAAAAATCAAACCCCACTGGTGAGGTAATATCGATCATTACTTAACTAAAACAGGTGGAATAAGTGGCTCTTATCAAATGATTGTGGAAAAATGAATTTAACTGAATCAAATAAATAAAACATCAATTTCTTTATAGAAAAAAACACACGGAAGTTTTTTATATAGAATTGCTTATTTAGCACCAAAATGTTAAATTTCATCTCCATAGAGTTAAAGCTTCCTAAGGTGGTACGAACTACGTTGCAAATTAATTTAATGGATTTTGAACTTTCAGGTTAAAATTAATTTTGCATCAATTACTTCATAAGGAAAATATTTTTGTCAGATTTATGGAATGCCAGGAGGTGCGAAAGTTAAATTAATAATTTCGTAATCGTAATATTCGTAATATGAATAAAATGTGAAAGTCTGTGTGGCGCTCAATCACGCTTAAATGGCTTAACTTACTGAAATTTTGAATAGGACTTCCTGACGATGTGAAATAGAACACCGGTTACATTTAATTTAGATAACTACTATACAGGGTGCTGTTAAGGTATCTATACTTTAAAAATTCAGACGATTTGATGGTTGAAATTTTGTCTAAAAGTTTCATTCGAGATCGGAATAAAGATTAGAAATTCTTATTAAAATAAGCAATGCATGTGTCGGACAGTCTATTTTAAATTTTTGTCATTTAATAATAGTCGCTAGTAGTATAGATATATTATAACGATTTTTAAACTAAAGCGTACCTTACACGGTCAATAATATTGATATCAATCAATACTGACAATATTTCAACAATCCACTTCAGTCTCTGTATCAATATTCTTCAACCTTACACGATCAGTATTATTGTCAATATTTCCTTCAGTACATAACCTACTACTATCCGTGCCTGTTGAAAATGGATCCTCGACAGAGCATGTATTACGTTAATTTTAAGTTTAAAGTCTATTTATTTCGACGATAAACCGAATATAAACAGATGCACGCTGCCTACAAGTGATCGGTTCAAACGGTGAAATTGAACAGGGCCGCATTGAGAATGAGAAGGAAAACTTTAAACTGCAAAACTGTTTAAAATTAAATGAAAACTAAAATAACTGCCAGCCTTGACAACCGAACAAACAAAACAGCGATTAAAAATCAACGCAAAAAATTAAAACTACAAAACAAGTCAAAACTCGAAAGAAAGCCGAATAGCCTTTTTCACTAGACAGCCTAATTACAATCCTGCGAAATACCGCCGATAGCTGTCTGGCACGCCTCTTGCAATTTAATGACTGGTCGGCCAATACGAATAGGAAGCTGGTGGAGGCTCGACGAGATCGTCTGACTATGACCTGTAGGGTTAATATTTACATCGGTCTATCTTTAGGCATAAAACGTACAGTAAAGCGTAAGGGCTGGGTACAAGATTGGTTAAAAAAGCGTGCTTGCTGCTTCCATTGTTGACAGCAGCTGACGTTACATTAAGGATTGATCCAATATTGACAGCGCACCATAGACGATCAGTAATAGCTACTGACAGTATCCCTCTACTCGCTGATATTGATGCCTAATAGTCGGACATTCGAATTTGCGTCAGTTCAATCCATCAATCCATCAAACCCTCAATATATCCACCTTAGACGGTCAATATTTTTGTCAATGTAATAACATATGGTCAGTATTATTGACCATTTAAGGTACGCTTAAGTGTTTGGATTTTGTACACAAATAAGTGTACAGTCTGGTATATCTTTGAGATAGGATGTGCACAAAAGGATATTTTCCAAAGATTAAGAATTAAATAGAAATGGTATTTATTTTATTAATGCTTAGTAATAATGCCAATCATTAAAAATATTTGACGAGTAAAGAGAACACTCCGTTATGTCGTTGGAGGCGCTCCTGTTTTTTTTTAAGTGCAAAGATTTAGCTGTTTGCAAAATGAGATAATTATCTCAATCTTCGTCAAGTACAAGGAAGGAAACCATTTCTTAAAGAAGATAGACACTATACATTATGTTCACGGATGGGGTTTAGAAAACGACAAATGCACCAAATTTTGAAAGATACATGAAAATGTCACTTTTACTAAAAAAACAAAAATTTGTAAAGTAAATAGGATTCATGTTATGAAAAATTTAATTTTTTATACAGGGAGCATAAAAAATACGAAAACGTTATTTTGCGTAAACATACCTTGTTTGTCATTTTGTACAAAAAAATAAATATAAAATAATATGTTTTAAATTAATCCCTAAGCCGAAGTAAAAGATTTCATTAAAAAAATTAACTATTAAAAGTAGGTAACAAGTTTTATCACATTATTTCTCACAATTATTCTCTCACACCTTTAACCCGAATACCAGTTTCTACATATTAAACAATCATGACACCTATGGACATGTTGGTCAATGTTTATCACATGAGGCAGTTATTTAATTTAAAATATTTCTCACCAAACTGCTATCTACTGAACAAAGGATTTTCATAGTCCAGTGTTATGGGGATGGCCAAGTATCATACCGCTACATCATGGAACAATTTAGTGAGAAATTTGTAGGAATCCCAATAACTGAAATGACAATCTACAACATATTAAAAATGTTCCCAAGAACTGGTTCGGTTTTGAATCTCAAGAAAAAGAAGACGAAATATGACCAAAACGATGCGGCCCCAGTTTTTGTTCTTCAGTCTGTTACAGAAACTCCTATGATGAGTGTGATGTCCCTTAGAAATCGTGCTAAGCATCTTCTGGAAGTTGTGAAAAAATTCATATTCAAAAATGACCTTAAAAGAAAATAAATTATTTCCGTTCAAATATTGGAAGAGAGAGATGAAGCGCGAAGAACAGATTTTTGTTTATAAGTGGAATACCAAATTTTAAGTGGAAAAATCCATTTTTATAAATTTATTATATTTTCTAATGAATGTACATTTCCTACTAATAGAACTGTAGCATCCCTGAATGTCAGGTACAGGTCTCAAGGAAATCCCGAGCTTAGCGTAATGAGGCGAAGACAATACTTTACAATAGTGAACGTGTTTGCTCAGGTTTGCTCATATCTCTCCATGGCATTATATGCCCATATATTTTTTAATAACACCTGCAATTCAATATCTTACTTACAAATGCTGGATACCATTTTTAGCGATGAACTCGAAAATTTGCCATTCAATTTTTGCAAAAAAATGTATTTTCGACAAGATGGTTGTCCGGCACATTGGGCTCGCGAGGTAATAGAATGGCTTTACCGCAGATTTGGTCCAAGACGGAACTTAAGTGACTGAATGAATAACAGCTTCTTTTGTAAATCTAAAAAGCAATGTAATATTTATTGTGTAACTAAATACATTGCGACAAATCCGAAAAAGTGCAATAGCTATTCCTCGAAAGGGTGAAACCTACAGCTTTATTTAATTTTTGGTAATTATGTAGTATACGGTTTTCAGCTATTTTTGCGTTTTTTGGGAAAATTCTTTTATGGTCACATTCTACTGTCTTTCCTGATAGCGCATATAAAATTGCGCACATAATAAATTATGAGCAAACCTGACCACCTTTTTGCTCACCAACCTGAGCAAAAAGGTGGTCAGGTTTGCTCAGTTTTCATTGATATAGATACATATTATGTATCTATATCAAAACTGAGCAAACCTGACCACCTTTTTGCTCAGGTTGGTGAGAACAAAGGTGGTCAGATTTGCTCATAATTTATTATGTGCGCACTTATATTTGCAATCAGGAAAGACAGTAGAATGTGACCATAAAAGAATTTTCCCAAAAAACGCAAAAATAGCTGAAAACCGTATACTACATAATTACCTAATTTTTTAATCATGGTGAAAAATATGTTTTTTTATTTAGCCAGCTCCCCTTGTACACGAAACGCCAATGTAACATTATATTTACTTACCTTGAAATGATGGTACGCATTTGGGACAAATTATACATTTAATAATGATTATATGACAGAAACACATATTAAACACGATATGTGAAGGTTTTAAAATATGCAAAAGCGGCGAAAAACACCGCCAAGATAACAAACACAAGTAACTGACAACAACAAATGACATGAATGGATTACTTAAGACTTCAGCTGATAACTTGTTATCGTTCTCTAGGAGTTACAAATAAATAAGGATAACCGGTATCCGTTGGTCTTGTAGTTTACTTGATCACCGGCTTGGGGTTCAACGAATAGTGCGGGACTAGTAGTAAACAATACGGTACAACACAACAAATATTTATTACCATCATCTTCCGTCCCTCCTCTGGACGTTTACTTTGTCTCTTTGTTACTTGTCTTGATATGATCGGCTTAATGCCATTCGGCCCATTCCGAATTATGCCCACAAAATTTGTCGATGTTCACGAGTTTTTGTTTAAATTTTTCATAATGTTTTTAGGTTTGTTTTCACTTTATCATAGAAACCTTAAAATAGTATCCTTCGGAAGGACTCGTCTGCAAAACAGAAAAAATCATTGAATTCGGTGAATCCCTTCAGGAATTATGCGTGACCACACAAAAAGAACTTATGCGAAGTCGGTTTATAAATGTAATTTTTAGAACAATTAATTGCTTTTATTTTAATTTACTTTAAAGACAACAATCCTGTATTTTTAAAACTTAATTTTTCTTAGCCAAGGAATTTGTAACAGGATAGTAAATAAACTAAATTTAAAAAAGTTTTTTAACTTTCAACTTTTATCCAAGCTACTAAAGAACACAGGTGTTTTTATAGAATTTTCAAGAAAGCGATAGATGATAACTTTCGAGAGCTTCAAGTATTTTGAAAACCTTTTTCCGTTAAAGTGGGTAAAGAACACCGGTGCTGTGCAAAGATATTTGCGTGTTTCAATTTTATCTTTTGAAATTTTTAAGCTTTGAGAGTAACTTTCTAAAAGGGTGTTGACTTTAATTTTTAGAGTTTCTAAATTTGCAAGAAGGACGTCCTATACTTTGTGTTTAAAAGGCTGGATTTATTGAGGCTTTTTATGTTAATTTTATTAAGTACCTTCTCTTTTATTTAACAAAGCCAACTAAGCGGCATAAAAACACATAAAAAATTCAAACAAATTGCTAAGTAGAAAATAATGGACCTCAGAGTTTAACTTTTTGATCGTACAGTTTAGTCCAAGCATTAGTTAAGTGTAAATATTGTATTAACTTTGAGTCATTCGTAATAATTAAAAGGACTTATATTTGTCCTAATTTATATACAGAGTTCGAAAAGAGCTTAAAATTTAATTAGATCACCGAAGACAGCGCTATTCGTCAAGATGCAGGTGAGGATGCAGGTTTTTAATGAAACAGAGACCGAATTATTGATTCTTTGATTGATTGGCAGACATACCATGTTCAGGTTTGTATATCCATGTATCATGTTTGTATATCCACCCACTGCTAGTAGGCTTATTACGATCCCAACCCAACCCAACCTGAAAGTTATTCTTTCAGGCTTTCAGGGCTAGATGTCTCATCTCTGGGTGTTAAGATAACCCATCAAAAATAGAAAAGCCGACTAAAGGTCTAAGGGGTAACGGCTATTCCACTGTGGACGATAAAACATCATTTAAACGCTTTCATCTTTGAAAGGTGAATCCTTCCACCTTTAAGTAGTACAGTTTGACCTTTTATACATTGAACGACAGAAAAATTGCAAAAGTACTTCTCCGATTTAATATGTCTCCTGGTACGTAAGACATACGTAAAAGATGTAAAAGTAACAAGAAGAGACGAAATCGGCAGCCACCACTACCTATTAAAGATGAAAATAGGAACAAAACAAAAAGAAAAGTAAGACACAAGAAGAAATAAGATAAAAAGGTATAAACTCAAAGAAGCGACACAAAGAACAAAATACCAAGAACATCTTAATAGAAACCCACAAGTTCAATAGGAAGAAGAAACAAATATAAAAGAGCACTGGAAAAAATTCAGAGGCAATACTAATGGCGACAGAAGAAAGTTGTGGAGTATCAAAAACAGGGAACAAAAATATAAAGAGAACGGAATGGTGGTCAACAGAGGTACAACAATTCATTAAAGAGAAGGAAAAAATACCTCAGCACAAAAACTTTAGAAGATTAGGAAGAATATAAGGAAAGAAGAAAAGAAGTTAGAGACACAGTAAAGGAAGAAAAATAAGAAGCATGGAGAAAATTCGGACAAAAGATGAATGGAAACTTCAGAGAAAACCAAAAAACGGTTTTGTGATACGTTAAAACAACTAAGACAGACAGAAGTATAGTGTATGAGAAATATGAAAGACAAGGATGGAAACATAATAATGGAAGAAGATAAAATATTGCAAAAATAGAGGGAACATTTTAAAAAAACAACGGACACAGAATACTCATCCGGAGATACAAAAGAGGAAAGAGTATAAGGAAGAATAACCATAATCACGAAAGAAGAAGTAAACGATGCCATCAAAAAGTTAAAAATGGGGAAAGCCGCAGGAGTAGTCGAAATTACACCTGAAATGCTAAAATACTTAGAAAAGGCAGAAATAAAGGTTTTCAGAGAATTGTTAAACACGTTGATAAAAGATAAGAAAGTACCTAGGGAATAAAATACCGGGATTATCCTACTATTACATAAAAAAGGCAATACGAGGGAATGTTGACATACCAAACCTGCCAAAAGCGCTGGCCAGAATAATGGAAACAACCAAACAAAAATAAAAAAACAACTAGAAAGCACGTTGAAAGAACCAGAATATGGTTTTAAGAAAGGAAGTAGCACACAGGACCCAATATTAATATTAAAACAAATTACAGAAAAATGCATAAGCAAAAATAAACACACTCATGCAATATTTATTGACTTGGAAAAAGCATTTGATAGCATAAGATGAAATGATGTATGGAAAAGTTTATATAGAAGACGATTTGACAGTCGAACGACAGAAGTAATACCTATACGAGTCATGTATGTCACAACAAAAAATGTGGTGAGTACAAACAATGAACAATCGACAGAGTTTGAAACGATGGACGGCCTGAAACAGGGATGCGTGCTGAGTCCTCTGTTGTTCGAAATAGTTATGGATAAGGCAATAAAGAAAGCAAAACAAAAGATGAAGTCTACGACGTTGGGATACTGGAAGATAAAAAAGTAGAGATATCGGAACTGCTATTCGCGGACGACATGGTGATACTGGCAGATTCAGAAGAAAACTTACAGCATAATATAGGAAAACTTAACGAAGAGCCAAAAATAATTAATATGAACACAAATACCCAAAAAACGGAATCGATGATTATTGGACAAAACAACAAAAGACACGACACTAGAATAAAGGAAAGGATCATAGAATAGGTTTGGTTTCAAGGATCTTGGAACTGCGATAGAGGGTAAAGGTACACAGGGAAAAGAAATAAATGATAGAATAGCAAAAATAGGAAGACGAAAATGGACTAAGAATAACATTATTTGGAAGAAAAGATGTAACAAAGGACGTAAAGGTGGAAGTTGTCAAGAACGTAATAAGCCCATCATAACTATATGGCAGTATGGACTCTCACAAACAGGACAAGAAGAAGATAAATGCAACGGACATGCAATTTATGAGAAAAATACGCGGAAAAACTAGAAGAGATAGAATAAGAAATGAGGTATTTAGATTTAGATGTGAACTGATAATTGAACCACTACGGACAAAAATCGCGAACAGATAACTAGGATGGCTTGGACACATTCACAGAATGCCAGATGAAAGATTTACAAAAAGTTATACGAAGCAACAACCCAAGGAGTTAATCGAAGAACACCTAGAAGGATATGGCACGACGGAGTCAGACAAGAGAGGAAGGAATGGAAAAGACTAATAATCTCAATTTCACAGTCTTACACCACCAGAGTAGAAAGACTTAGGAATAAGTAAGATATTTCATTAAAGACACGGGTTACGGTCTACATCACACCTCAAAACAAATCATGACGCTGTGCCCGGCTCAGTAAGAGCTAGATAAAAGCTCGACGTATCTCTCGAGGCTTACTCTGGGTTTTGGTCTTACAGAGTAAAGATTCCCGAAGATGCCTCGTGCAATCAAAGGCGAAATTTCGGCAAGCTTTTCGACTTTGACATAGTCTGATTCCAAGAACTGTGATTTTCTCAATAACTCAAGCCGTAAAAGCTTTTGTTCAATTAAACTGTTGACAGAATTTTTAGAACTGAAAAATCTTAAGACTAAGGTACCTAAAGGTCCTAAAATCAATATTTTTGGTTTATTAGACGAATAATTGTTTATTCCGTGGCGCTGTAAAAGTAACGCTAGTAGTTTATCTAAATATGGGTTTTAACAATACAACCAAGAAAGTATTTTAAACTCAATTTAAAATTTATCTTGCTTTGTGTAATTTAAATGTTACTTTAATATCTTTTATATGCATGTAGTGCATTCAATATAAAAGTATTTTGTTGTTTTGTTTCTTCTCTTTTTCAACGATTCTGTTTCTAATTGTATTCAGCTCAAGCTGTTTTAACAGAAACTTACAGAGTCATATTAAAGAAAGGATATACTAAAACGATAAATTAACCACGAAAAACTCCCCTCCCCAAACCCATTAAGGCAGAAGATTACCAGAAGATACCAAACATTTTGCATTTACCATTATATCAAATTTATGGTTTAATGTCGTCATCACCACAAATCTTGGTAATCCTTAATATATACTTTGGTTCATGATATATTATATTGTGCAAGTTAGATTTTTCAAATATGAATCAGACTCAAGGGTCATCACTCCCCCCCCCCCCCCCCCCGAGCTTTTTCCCATAGACTACTCCCACAGAATTTTTTCCTAAAGGCCCCCAACCCCCCAGAACTTTTTCCTATAGACTACTTCTCTTCAGAAATTTTTTCTATGTCCTTGCTATTTCTGACCATAACGTATTTTTGTGCTGTATTTGTTGCTTCCTTTATTACTTAATTTTGTTTAGGAACTTATATGGAACACAAACCATAAAAATTTTGCTTATCTTGCTTATAAACCAAAAATAAAAAGCGCTGCCGTTAATCCCCATTGAACTTGATCACTCCACTGACATTAGAGGATATTAATTCATCGTACTTTTTCCCCACCGTTCGTGTCAGGATATAGCGTTATTAAATATTCGCTTCCATTTGCTCGATCTTGGAGCGGCTTTATAATAAGATTTTTTTTATAAAGCTGCTCCATCTCAGACTGACTGTATTTATTCACGATACTTTCATTTTTAGCTTGGCTTTGATAAAATTACATAGAATGTGAGGCTATGAGGTTATAAAAGCAATTTCGATCTCGGATTTTTAAATTTGTTATTAATAACCTTGGCAATATTATACATACATCTTCGCTTCCATCTTATTGTCTGAATTGCGACTACAATGCAGAAAACTTGCAATAAAATCACTTGCTGTTTGAGTTTCTATATAACAAAAACGTTACAATCGAACAAACACAAAATTGAGGATATTGATTAATTATTGTCTTACGCTACTCCACTGTTAAGGAAAAATTAATACTAAAAAAATAATTATAAAGGTCACTGCGTTTGGAAGTTACTTTTATTATCATGATTAATTACATATTACTGATTTATCCTTAACAATACAGTGTTCAATTTTCGACACTTTTGCAAGGTATCTCGGTTATCTTTGAAGATAGAGAGCTGCAGTTTTGGCAATACTATGCTACTTTTTCATGAAACGTATGATGCTATAGACAGAATTTTTATAGCCCCTTTTGTTTCTGAGATACAGGACCGTTTTAAAAATGTGTCATTTTCAATCACCTCTCGTATCTCAGTTGCCTTTTAACTTATCGGTAAGATAAAAACTGAAAATTATATAGTGTTTTGCGTAGAATCCAGTGGCGTATTCAATTATTTTCTAGAAGGAACGAATTTAAAGATAAAAACCAAAGTTGCGTTTTTTTAAGTGGGACACCCTGTATATTTTGTTTTCATTCGATTGCTTATTTCATAAGCTTTTAAAAATATATAATTGTTGGTATATATCTTTTGGAATAACTTCCGAATTTTACAATTAAAAAAGTTTTTTTTGCGACAATAGGTTCTTTAAAACTGAAATTTAATGTGCAATGCGGAATATCTCAATGCAGACATAAGCTATTTTAGCAAACTCAACGGCAGTAAATCGAACAAGACTTACACTTTAAGGTGCCGTTGGTTGTTTTTTGAGAAAAAAGAATATGATGATGCTACATAACTTCAAATATAGCCAAAAATCGCGATTTTTGCACTTTTAGGTTGGGATATCTCAAAATCCTGACGTGATAGAGCAATTTGGACCCCGGATTCGGATTCTACATGAACAATTACTTCGAAAATGACCCTTCACTTTCTTAGAACAATTCAAACATTTTGTTTTGCAGACCTGTGTAATTTTTGTTGCCGAATCTATACGAAGTAAAAAATAATAAATCGATTGGGTTTTATGTTGTATTTTCTTGATCAGGTAAGAATTACTGTAAAAACTTAATTTTCAAAATGCATTATACGAGCTTTGTTTTTCAATTTTCTGGAATCTTCCAGCTTGTTTGGTTTAATTTAAAGAACTGAGCCCTAGCATTACGAAAAAGTAAACTGTTTTTCTCCAAAATCCTTTCAGAGGGATTTTGGTACACTAGTCTGGCTTTAAAGATAAAAGTATTGGACGTATTGATTTTTGCCAGGCAATTTTAAAGTTCATTGTCGGGTAGGTTCTTAAAGTGAATAAAGGAAATGCTTAATTAAGAAAAGGGGTTTGGAAGGAAAAATATGTTTGGTAGGTTTGGCGAACAAAAGAGTTTTAATCTTTGAGGATTAATTTGTTTGAGTTTTATAAAGAAGCGAATAACGTTGTCGGAAAAGCTTATTGAAGCACGTAAAATTTGTAATTTATTTTCGTCTATAAAGTGGGAACACTCTAAAAAGGGTAAAATTAAAGTAAAAATATGTGTTTGAAGTATGAAGGGATTTGTATTTTTAAGCTTAATATTGTCTCTAAAAGGAGTTTACTGCATTTATCCTGGGATTAAGGAATGTTAGAGAAAACGAAGCTAAAATAAATATTGCTTTGAGTACTGCAAAATAATAATATGTCGGCAACTCAATAGAGTACAGTAATTTCCACATAATAATAGATACAAAAACTTATTTTTAAGAAATACATACAATTTTTTGTTTACATCTAGATATGTCGTTGACAAAACAACACACCAGGAATATCAATGCAGTCTCTAACCAATAATATCAAGCCAAACCAAATTAAAATCTATTAGTGTCTGTATTATAGAGAGTTGTGTGTAATACCAAAGTCGCTTAAAAGAGACTGGTGTTGAGTATCAGAAAAACGACTGAGAAATTATTATTTGTATGAAAACAATAAACATACTTATTCAAATTTAACGTTGAATTTTAAAAGTGTCCACAGATTTATAAAAATTCGAGTGGCGTCGGGAAGCAGTTAGAAATAAATTTTAATGATTTTCCTCACGCGGTCAATTTGAAAAAAAATATATCATATTAGGCAGTTTATTAATGCAATAATGTACGACTGCTTGATTTCTCAAATCAATTTATTCAATATAATTAATTATACATTTAATGTAATGTAACAGCATACATGTCAATGTCATTGCCAAGGATGACTTTAGCTGTCAATTAAATGTGTTATTCAGTTAAATGCTTTAATAAACCGAGTGAGAGCTATATTTAATTATTCCAAATTATTTCCGAATGTCCTTATGAAATTTATAAAAATTCATGTATTTTGATACCCTATATTTAGAGAGTCTGGATATCCTGTATCTCAAGAATCTAGAGACTTACACAAACAAAAACATACGAGTATAATCTTGATCAAGATACTTTTTTGATATATCGTGAAATTTTACAAAGCTTACACTATATTTTTTTTTTGAATTTTGGACCAAGTAAGCTCTAAATATGTAGTCAAGAAAATAAATTTCTTTAAAAGAACAAATTTTATCGCAACCCAAGAATACTGCTTAAGAATCAGGAATAATTTTTATAATTCCTGCAAGTAAAAGCCTCCCTACACCTCGAAGCTTCCGTGATATTGGCTTTTTATACTAAGCTATATTTTACCACTATTTTCCGTCGCTAAGTAACTTGAAATATTAGAACCAACTTGTGCCATTATAAGAAGATAATCACTAATTTAAAAGAAAATTTACCTCTTTCTACTACTATTCTTGATTCAAAAATGTAAATATTGTGTTGGATATGAATGTTGTTTAAGAGTAGTAGTAGGGTAGCGCTTTATGTATCGGATACGTGTAACATGTTGATAGTTGTAAAATCAGGTGACACAATGAACAGTAAGTGAGCGATCGAACTAAGTGAGTGATAGGTCTAGAGCTGAAGAAAAAGGGGATGAAAAGGGGGTTAGTATAATTATATTAAAGCATTCTAAACATAGGTTATATTTGGAAATAAAATTAGGGGTTTATGGCATCATTAAGCACGAGTCTCGACTCCATCAACACGTTAACGTCGAAGCCATCAGGTTCTTGACAACCAGGACCTAGTTAGAAGGCTGAAGAGGACCAAGCCCTTTGAACTAGTATAGACTTAAAAAAAAAACAGAGTACAATGCGCAAATGTGTGAGTGCTAAGAGTCATGGCCATAAGTCATATCAGATAAATATTTAGGACTCTATTGGGTGAACTCTAGTATATGAGGATGTCGGTTTTTAAGAATTTAGAGAAAAATTAATGGTTAAACCGTTTTAATAATGGTAAACGCCGCAGGTTTAAACAATAAAAAAAATATTTACCCAGATTGAGTAATTTGAAAATGCGAAATACGAAAAGACTTCGATTAAAGTACAACCTAATCTCTATAAAATATACAAAAAAAACTGACCGACTGACTGACTAACTGACTGACTGATTGACTGACTTATCAACGTACAGCCCACACTGCTGAGTCTAGAAACATAACATTTTGCATAGAGGTTTCTTATATAATGTAGGCATGCACTAAGGAAGAGTTTTTCAAAATTTAGCCTCTAAGAGGATGAAACAGGGGTTCAAACTTTGTATGGAGAGAAAATATTAGATAATAATAATAATAATAATAATAATAATAATAATAATAATAATAATAATAATAAATGTTGAATCACGTGTTTTGCAGTTTTTAACAAATTGACATGGGCTTCAATGGAGTAAAATTGTAATGGAGTAAAATTGTTATACCGCGGACCAAGTCGCGGGCGAAAGCTAGTATAACATAAAATAAATCAAACTAAGTTAACTTCACGGTAACAAGAAAGTTATATTATATTAATACTGTGATTCTATGAAGTACTCCTTATCGTTATCGTCCGTATCAAGGCGATTAACCCTCTTCTTTTTGTTTTGGTGGTGGTTGGTGTGGTAGTTCCATAGCTGGCGAAAATGATAACATTTTCAGAAATGTTTAATTTCTTTTTTTTTCCGTTTGGTGGTTCTACCGATGTAGATGTGGATGCTAATGATAATAATTTTGATCCTCTTCTATAGACAACTTTAAATTAAAGGCAAACTTTTTTAGCGCTTGCTCAAATGGGTTGTATTCCCCGTTGCCAAGTTTAGTCCTTAAATATCTTATGTGTAAGTTTCCGAACATTTTATTTAAGGTTTCTGAGTTTGCCTTTGGCTTCCGTTGCGTTAACATCTCTCGGTCGACTACATAGTTAGATTTCGGGTTAGATCGCCTAGAAGCGGTGAGTAGAGTTTTTTGTGACGGAATACGAAGGGAAGCTCCACGACCTGTTGAGGGGAGTCTTTACCAAATCCAAGGGGGGTGAGCGATGAGGCCTAAAATCCCTGTTCGTGCTGCGTTTTTTCATCCACACAAGGTGGACATGTGACGGCCATGTCGTGTTGTGGGAGGAGCGTAGGGCGGAAGTGTGGCTTAAAGAAAAGGTCATGCGCAATAGACTCTACCAGAGGCGGGAAACTCCATAACCTCAACTGTGCCAAACCGAAAACATTGACGTTTTGTCTTTTTTTATCAATGTTATTGTTTGTATTCGGAATCTCCGAGGGTACATACCCGACAAATCGGAGATTCTAAGGGAATTACCACCCAAACTGGGTAACGTGTAAGCCATCCCTAAGGGTAGCTAGGGCTCTGGTTAAGCGCCGGACCGGATGGAGAGCTGGCCAACCTGTCCCATGGACGAGGGCCAATAACAGGTGAAGAAAGAAGAAAGAAAGATTTAAGGTTTCTCTTTTGGATTAGTAGGTAAATGATATACTCCCCTTTAGTTGCATAGCCTTTGCACCAAACCTGGAAATAAATAACGAAAATTAGTATTAGTCTGAAAGAAAAAGAAAGCTAATAGCATACTTACTTGGATCTTAAAAAGTTTAAGTGATTCACACAAGTTTCATTCTTTTGACTAAGTATATTTTTATTTAAAACTATCCAAGGTTAAAATAATGTAAAAATGTAATAAGGAAAACAGTATTCTGAAGAATAAATACCACATAGTAAAAGTTTCTTTTCAAACGCCGCTTTTTTATTAATGATTGATGCGCAGAGGCTAAAGTTATGTACTGAGATGGAAGTTATTGTTATCCGGTGCATTGGTAATGTTCCTCAATAATACTTTTACAATGTTTTGGCATTTGTCCGGTTATGTGATGTCATGATGTGGAAGTGGGCGTTTTAAATATCTCTTAAAATTTCTTCCAGGAATATTTTCTGGAATTAGTTGCTAATTTGGCGCCTGGCATAATTAGAAAAATGCTAGTTTTTGCTTGTAAAAATAAATATTGTTATATATCATTTGTAACCAGTTTGTAGATACCATGTATATTATTTCAAACTAAACAAACAGGGTATGATAATTTGACCAAGTCATATACAACATTTTTTCTTCTATTTCAGGTATGTCATTGGTGCGAAATTCACCAAAATATTTTTTATAATATTGGTAAGTTTTCTTTGCTGTTAACTAATGGATTAAACTGTAGTATAAACTTTTTAGTTTATACTAACATTTTAAAACGGTTTGTTCAAAAATTATTGCGGGTCTAAATTAACAACTGTCGATTTAAAATAAATCTGCTTGGTAACGTAATCTGAAACCAACGTATATATAAATGTATTTCGTCCTAAGAGCTTTCTAAAATCTTTAATAAAAATCAGTCTTTCATTAACAAACTTTAAATAAATCCACTCTAAGCTGATATAAATACCTAAAAACCAATCATACAGATAACATGTTCGCTATGTCCAACTTCATTTGCAAAGTCAGAACCATTCTAACAAGGTCTCACCGCTTTCATTCAACTAAAATGAATTAACATAGCCGTTGATTGTACGTGCTATCTCTCTAGCATCAACTTGCCCGTAAAAACTCGATTTCAGTTCGCCTTTATATAATTAGCAGAACGGAAAACTTAATTACTAAACGTATGTATGAAATGTTTTTTTCTTATTCTGCACAAAAGTATACCATTCAGTAATCATGTAGAATTAAAAAATATGTTTTCCAATTTTATCTGTTGCTTCTGTACTGTTTAGGTGTTACCTATTGAATCAATTGCCCCTAAATTTAGCACACGTAAAACTAGATTAGTTAATAGAACAGTTTTGAGATTCATAACAATTCGTATAGAGGAAAAATATCGGCATAGTTAGATTAATCTAAGTGACGACAGGCATTTTTTAAATAAAATTTTGAATTTTTGTAGTCATATACTAATTACAACGGCGAAATAAATTCATTAAAATTTTTATTGATACTATATTTTTTTTAGTTTTTACCTAGAAGGAAGTGCTATGATAACGGTGAATAAATTACTTCTTGAGATTACTTTGGACCCTTGCGATTCGTAATTCTCACATTATATCTTCTTCGTAATTCTCTATTACCATCGGTGTGTTAACTTTCCGATTAAAACGGTACCTAACAAGCACCTTAAAGAATTGATTCCTTTTTGTTGTTACTTTATTTTAAAAATTATTTCTCTCCGAATATTTATGTATATTATCTTATACGCAGGAAAATTGGATTTTCTCTATTTTGTTCCGGTTACTAGCTCTTCGTCTGAATTTATTTATTTTTTCATTTGGGGCAGTCCATATGTTACTACGATAATGTATGTGGTGGAGCTATGTTTAGAATAGCTAAGAATGTCTGAACATATCTGAGACGATGGAAACTAAGAAGATGAATAGAATCATTTTGTAAAACAAAAATGGAAAATGAAACAAAAATAATATTTAAAAGTAGAGACAGAACTCATAAATATACATACAGAGCATTGTTAAATATTATTAATTTAACGACATAATTACTTGCGTTCATCCATTTTTATCCAAAAATTGTTCATAAACTATCATGAAAATGTCAAGTTAGATACAAACCTGTAGGTCATATTCTGAATAATTGTGTTCATTAATAAGAAATTGGCTCTCATGTATCACTAAATTGTAACTATTCACATATTACTGCGAATTATAAAATTTCGAATTGTAGCTATATAAATTGTGCAGGTTTACGGACAGGTTTATTGCGGACATATAGTATTATCTATTTTTCTTTCACTTTTGGTTAAGGCAGTATATTCTTTACATGCATGTGTTGAACTTGAATTTTAAACTATAAATAATATTTGCCTTAAACCTGAGACTGTTGTTTTCAATTTAATTTAATACTATTTTGCAAGCACCTCAAAGTCTATATATGAAATTTAACACTTTAGAATATATTAAGTTGGCTGGACTCCAGGTATTTTGATGCACGTACTTATATCATCGTCGAATATAAACAATGGAAATTTAGCATAGCCGTTGATTCTACGTGCTATCTCTCTAGCATCAACTTTACCGTAAAAACTTTACTTCAGCTGGACTTTATATAATTACCAGAATGAAAAACTTAATTAGTAAACGTATGTATGAAATGTTTTTTTCCTTTTCCGTTTTTTCCTTTGCTGCACGTACTATATCACCGTGGAACTCTCTCTCTCTAATGATACACAAAGTATTTGTTCGAAAGGACCCGAACACGTTTTCTTTAATAAATTTGACTCAAAATTTCATTATTTATTGCCTACAATGGCAACATTTCCAACTAGTGCTGTCATTCCTAAAATCAAAAAATTATATTACAATATACTTTAAGAAAAACAAAAAAATAATGTTGCTACGGTTATATTAGAAAATAAGAATAAAAAATAAAAAATTACCCGTGTAATGTTTTTAAAAAAATTAATAAGAAGTTTTATGAAAATATTTTGTTGGTTTATTTTTATATCTTTGAAATAATTCAAAATATTTTTTCTTTTACCTAAACAGACATACTAAGTTGCGAGTTAAAGATTTACCTTTCTGTTAGTAAAGTAAAATATTGTAAATGTCAAAATCTTCAACTTAGAGCTACAAAAAATAAATCCCTCACTACAGATCTTCAACCATATCTTAAGTGCGAAGCTCAGACTTAAATTCTTCACGCTTATATGGAAGTAATATACAATAAGTTTTTATTCCAAAAAACATTTTTTGTAATGTTTATAATTAAAGTTTTCAGATCTTCCAGTAAATACTTGGTTAACAAAATTCGTTTATTTATTTCAATTATTTACAATAATTTATATTTAAAAAAATATATTAGTGATTAAAAACCAACTACAAATAAAGGTGAGTTACTCGCCATAACGAGTAAATTTTTTTTGCAATGAATGTCTGCTGCATCAAGTTAAAATATATTCAAGCTGCACTAACAGTTTAGAAGTTTTGTAGATACTATACAACTTAATAATCATAAACTCTGTTCTGTTCTGTTTAAATAAATTATTTAGCTAGATCACGGTAGAAAGTTAGCCTATGAAGTTAGTCAAAATAATTAAATTACTTCTCAAAACAAATAAAATTTGGTTATAGTTTTGCCACTAACAACACGAAATTTAAATGCAATTAGACGAATAGCCGAAACACAACGACTCAAAGAGATGCTAACTTAACAGAAACACAAACTTTCGCAACTGTTCTGGAAGCTGCGGCAGGTTTTGTCCCTTCAGCACAAAGGCCTAAACAAATGCCGGTAAACATGGCGACTTGTCCGGTCAATTATTAAGCTCCTAGGCCACTGAAATTAGGTTGGCTACAATTGTATAATTTCAACTAGCGAAAGTCATTAGAAAGTCACGGAACACTGGCGCTTATAATGCCACAATGGGAATATATTGTGCAAACTGCCTTTGTTTGGCAACGTGGAATTGCATGACACGAAAGGTAGAGTCCAACTTGCTGTGAATGGACAGGAATATTATTGAGTTTATAAAAATTTCATCGATTATATTCTTACGCTCGTAGGCTATAAAAAGAGTTTGCTAAATTCTACAATCTGCAGTATTAAATAAGACACTAGAAAACGCGAATTCTTTAACCTATTGCATCTATTACTACATATTAAAGTAAATTATATGTATACCTCCTCTGGTATTGCAGAATTCTTTTACAAAATTATGTATGTGTGTTACACTTTTTATGTAGGTGTCTGGAACTAATTTTACAAATTAAGGCATTGATGTAAAAACCGAGCAACTGCAAGTATAGCATTAATATTAAGGCAACAATAATATTTTAAATAAAAATGTTTTCAATAGTAGCACGCAAAAGTAGAATTTATTTATTTACCTAATATCAATACGTTGCCATCATAGCGTAGTTATTAATTGTAAAAAAATAACAGTATGGCAAAAACACAAAAAATATATGTAAAAAACCATACAAGACAGTAAGCTTAAAGAGAACATTAATAACGTAGATAAAACTTAAATTACTTTACATATAATTTCATAGCATCATTTGACTGCCAATGTTGGGAAAGAATTAACACCTAGTACACTGCCCTTCATAATGATTGTACCACTAAAAATTTATCGGAATTTTGGTATCTGTTGTCTGCCTGACCCATAATTCGACATTAAAACCAGATTTTTTCACTTGTAGGTTAATTTTTAAGAAACGCGAAAATACCTGCATTGTTTGAAAAGAAAATTAGTTTTGTAAAATATGTAGCAACTGTGTAGTTTTTTAAAGTGCCCTGTAGCTCAAACCAATAACTACTGCCAGTTTTACAAAAAAATAGTATATTTTTATTTAATATGTATTTAAGAAAACAGGAAAGAGGAAACTGAGTATTTTCTTCGAAAGTAACTTCGAAAAGTACTTCTTGAAAACGTCACATTCTTACATTTTTGTAAAAATCCAATAAACCCGTTCAATGGAATCCTACTGGCCGATTGATGGGTAGATTTATTCCATCACGACTTAAGGATTTATATGTAGTCTATATTAAAATTTCATGCCGCCTTTAAGGCAGCACTTATAGCCACACGTGTGACATAAAAAATATATTAACGCTGAAAAGATATTACTGCGCGTTTCAAATTTTTAACTTCGTTTCTTAGTTAAATTCTTTTCAGACTCCAGAATAGCAGTCTTAAAAAATTTCTTAGAGTTGAAAGAGGACATTTTAAAATACAGAACAATTACTAAAATAAATTTTACATTAATGTTTCCAAACCGCACAGTCAAAATATAGAACAGGTATTTTGATGTGGTCAAGTTGCAGAGTTGAACTTAAGCACAAAGGATTTTGGTCAACCCAGCAATTCCCGTTTTACATTAAGTGGCACAATAATAATGCTCAAAGTAACTTGGTTACTGCTATGTTAACCGCAGTTAAAGAAACTTTGAATGCCTTTCAGAAAAATGTTCCCAAATTTATTTAAAGAATGCAAACTTTATCTGTTTTTACCCGTTTTTGATCCCGGGTCGCCCTGCTGCTTTTTTAACCACAAAAATAATATATTCCTTAATTTTATCAGTAGTAAATATACTATTTATTTTTATGCAAAAGTGGAACGCCTAAATTTAACCATCGGTTAAACCGCTCTAATTTGACAAACAAAGTTTTAAACTGACGTAAAAATAAGACAACTAAGTTTTGTATCATGAATTTATTTCATAGTCTTTTTGCCAATTTCTTAATAATTAAAGGACACTTTAAATGTGTGTGTTCCGGAATATTAGACTAAATTATTAATTAAAATTACCAACACGTTCCAAAATAAAAATTATTTAGAAATAAAGCAAATTGCTAAAATAGTAGATAACTCATAAGTTATTAATGATTACTTCTTTTAAATGACAAAAGAAAAACTTGTCAAAACTTAGCTAATCAAGTAGAAGAATTATTATTAATGATGGTGGTGTGTTACGAAAAGACCCACCAGAGGTCAACCATTTTTTTATGCTTTGTATTCACTTTTGTTAAATAGGACACATTTGCATATATGTATAGGACGTATCACAAGTTCATTTTTGTCTTAGCGTCCTACTGTGCAGTGGCTCGATGAACCGTCTTATAAGTGATCCCGATAGGTTGTCAAAACCTGCTGACTTCCTATTTTTAACTTTATTTTTGACAATAGATAGAAGCTCTGGCTCTGTAGTGCCAGACCAAACCAAACTGGTTGACAGTGCTTCGATCAAGGGTGGGGTTACTTGAGATGATGTTGGAATTTTGTCAAAGACCTCCAGTGGAGTGCTCTTAAAAATTTGTTAAAAATGTTGGCGACCTCTGGTGGGTCTCTCCATAACACACCATCATCGTTAATACTAATTCTTCTACTTAATCAGCTGAGTTTTGACTTCTTTTGTCATTTAAAAGAAGTAATCATTAATGTGGGGAAACTGAATAGTTCGTTTCATTTCTATTTCTCAGTCTTTATCACTAATAAATATTAAAAATTCATAAAGTATAAAATCCCTTGCAAGTAGTTAAACTAAAGCCAGCATCTCTTGTGTTATTTAACTTCTATTTTAAATACATAGAAGTCGGCTACACACAAATCCCATTGCAGAGAAAATATCTAAAGATCTTTCCATCAATTTATTTATTTAAAAAATTTTTAGTAAGGCACGACTTTTATAATTTGAATGACTTCTGGTCACATGCGTAATATGTATTTTATTTGTGACTGTGTTTGTCTGCTGTCTTTTGTCTTGTTTTATTTTTTTTTTACACTGGAATTGACGGATTCCATACATTATAAAGTGTCATTTTGGAAATAAATATATTTTTATTTTATTTTTATTTGCTTAGTAAAATAAACATGTTTAGTGAATTTCGGTGTATATTCTCAAGGTGTCTATATAAATAATAAAATGTTTTTTTAAACGGGAAACGTGGGCTAGCAATTTTTTAAAGTTTGTATTGTTTAATTTTTTAAGTCTACCTTAGTAATATCACTTTGTACTAATTGTTATAACATAACTTAAGAAAACTAAATTCAAACCACAAATATCTGACTCCAAAGTAATTGGATTTCATCCGAAACTTTCCAACCTGCCCCGTGGACTAAAGGTAGTTTAGACCTTTTGAAACAAAGGCTAATATTATTTTTGATATAAATATCATTTCGGTCTAGTGCGGCTACTCCAATTATTAGGACCTAACAAATGAATTTAGGTGATTTTAATTAGCAACGGAATGGTTTAATTTCTTTTGTCTACCCTGCTGAATATCATAATAAAAAGTTTTTTAGCAATTTTTCTATGCCATGTACCTACACTTAAGGGATAAGCCTATAACAAGTGACAATGGATTAACTAATTAAAATCTCTTATTATTTTGCGATCACTGACTTTCTTTGTAATAATCGGCAAATTGTCTTTTTTAAAAGCTTTTATTTAACTTGTTTGCTGGTATATATGTATGTATGTATGTTTAGGTCAAATATTGCAATCAATATTTCGACTAGTTCTAATTAACCGTCAGTGCCGAAAAAACTTTCGGCTAAAAATATTTTCAGCACTAGTGCGGAAAAGTGCAACTTTCAGCACGCATATAAGAGGGGAAAGTAGTTACTTTCTGCAAGCTCATAGAAAAAAGTTATTTTCAGTATAACTATAAGCAACTAAAGTCAATATATTACACGGGAACTGTGGTATATCACAGGCTTTATAAAGGTGACAAGCAGAAGTTATCATATACTTTATAATTTTAAACTTACGATGAACTTAAATCAGTACCCTAAAATCAGACTTCAAAGCAATTTACTTAACTTAACTTCTTTATGCTGTGGTTTGACAGTTTGTAAACAATCTACGGGTTAACAGTATTTTTCCATTGTTTTTACTTCAGAAACTTTCGTTTCAAAATGTTAGAAGACTCAGAAAGTGAAGTGTTTGTTGATAAAGAGTTGTATTATAAAGAGCTTGAAACATTTTACACCGGTAAGTAATAAGAAAAACATCCTCAAAAGCCAATACAAATATAATTTATCAAGTTAAAACTGAAGTCACGCACAGAAAACGAAAAACAAGTTTGAGGAAGTAAAGTTCATTTCGCCCCCGATGCCATATTGAAATATTTACTGTATCAAAAAATAAATAACAACAGCACTATTCGTTTTATTTAAATAGACGTCTATTAAGGGTATACAGGGTGGTACAAATTCGATGCGTCAGCATTGGTATCTCGGTAACCTTAAGATATACAGCGAAGTTTAAATAAGGACAAAGTTGCTTCATTTTGGTGCTTAATTAAATGCCTGCGAGAATTTTAGAATATTCCAACTACTTCCGGAGATAAAATCAATCATTGATATTGAAGAGATCCAGATATTTAACATTGAGGATATTCGTATCGTTGAACAGATTGGAACTGAAAATAATGGTAATGCAACGGTTTGCTGTGTTAAATGTTTAAAGATAAGTTCTTCAGATTTAGTGCTGATTGAAACAGCATGGATATGTGATTTATGCCAAAGAGAGGATATCATACATACACAAAGAATGAGATGTGTTGCTGGTCAAAACCATGCTGCAGAAGAAATGCTTCAAAATACCAACCAAAAGTTGAAACCTCTATTTCTGGGTCAGAATATTGCGGTTGAAGTACCTAAATTCGATAGGGGACCACTAGACCCTAAAAATATATTGGGAAATATCGTAGAAATAAAAAATGGAGTATAGGTATACCAAATTGGTACTAAGCACGGAATTTTGAATCGATGGTTTTCAA
Organism: Philopedon plagiatum; assembly: GCA_963971165.1. Classification (NCBI taxonomy): domain Eukaryota; kingdom Metazoa; phylum Arthropoda; class Insecta; order Coleoptera; family Curculionidae; genus Philopedon; species Philopedon plagiatum. Next base: position 40,581,999 of record OZ020196.1, on the reverse strand, counting down.
GAGACGAAATCGTTGGCATTGAAAACCCCGAACCAATTCAGGTTTCAAGGAGAAATGATTTCTTTGAGAGAAGCTTCAAAGTTTTCTAAATTTGGAGGGCGGGGATTCAAAAAATGTTCCTGCAAAGGAAGCAAAACGCAGTGCCACACAAATAAGTGTTTTTGTTTTAAGGCTCACTTGAAATGCAATAGTAAATGTCATTCAATCGGATCGTGTTCAAATAAGTAAAATAATATTACTTTTAAATTATGTTAGATTACATTATGTAAATATATACCTAAATTTACGTAACGAATGTGTTGTAAGAGTTACCCATTAATTTCTTTTTTCTACAACCGAGCGAAAAGTACAAATTTGCGCTTTCAAAAGAAAGCGCAAAGTTGGACATTTTCGAGGAACAAGCGTTTGTTTTACTTTGTCGCTCGCTTAGTTACCATGGACACCTTAATAATAATAAAGAAACGTCCAGCGTATCTGCGACTTTTGACACAAAATATAAACTGTCAAATTTGATATCAATAATTATTAATTACATTACAAAATATTTTTATAAAAATACCGGTTGTAGAAAAAATCATGTGTGTAATTCGAGCGCAAAGTGACATTGCCGCTCTCGCGAGATAGCCGCGCTCCGCTACGCGTCGCGCGTCTAACTTCTTGCTCAGAGCGGCAATATATCACTTTGCGCTCTTAATACACAAATACCTATTATGATGTTGTGACAAAAATAAAGTGTCCAACTTACTATTTATTTCTTTGAAATATTATACGATCAAGCAACAATATAAATCGGTGTTTTATAAAATGCCTAGGTACTTTCCAGTCTTTTACAAAACGACTAGTTATAATCAGTCATATCCTAAAACAAACAAGAGTGAAGAACTGTTTACAATAAGCCTGAGAGCAATTCGGCGTTTTATGAAACGCCTAAAAAGTTCAGTCGATTTGTAAAAAGTCAGTATTTATTTTTCATTTTACAATATACCTAGTCATTTATAAAACGACTAGGCGTTTTATAAAACGACTGAATTTGTAATTAGCCTACGATTATATAATTTTATACCCACTTCTCGTACTTTGAACTAAAGATTCCGTATTATACATAAAAATTATAATAACTTTTTTATGTAGACAACATTTTCCTCATTGGTATTGATATATTGATAATTTTGCATTTTGGAAAAAGCATGTAAAATTATGAATGCATTAATTTCGGATACCGTTCTGTATTTTAAAATTTAAAGGTAAAAAGAGTGAAAACTTTTTTAATCTTCTATATTACTAATATTTTTTGATTAAAACAAAAACAACTTAATTTACTTTTCCGAGCAAGTTTATATTACCTTTTAGTTATTCACTAAAGCTAAGCAGATTATTATTATGCAAAAACCGACCTCATTTTTTCTTCAATCGATAGTCCCTACTTAAGATACAATCTACTTGCTGGCAAAATAAGTTTATGAACCGTGTTCGGTTTATATCAAACTAATAAACTACCAAGAGTCTTGAATTTATTGGTCGTTAGGAAAGTTAATATAAATTTTGGCTTTTGTTGGATAATTTAGGGTAAAAATAAATGGACAAAAAGTATTGAAAAGGAATTCTTCCTAATTTTAAAAAAAGAGGCTAAAGCAGAAAAGTGCTAGTGGGAATTTTTATATCTATCATTTATTTCTTGTTGTTTACACGACTTTGAAAATTTAATTTTTTTTACAAAGAGAAAGGTTATTTTGCGTATGAGTAAACATACCTTGTTAATCATTTTCTACCAAACAAACAAATATGAAATATGTCTTAAATTAAACCCTAAGCCGAAGTACAAGATTTTATTAAAAAATTTAAATATTGAAAGTAACGAGTTGTATCACATTATTTTTTAAGTCCCAACTATTCTTCTCACACCTTTAAGCAGAGTACTAGTTTCTACATATTAAACAATAATAACACCTATGGACATGTTTGTCACTGTCTTTATTAGATGAAGCAATTATTTAATTCAAAATATTTCTTATTCAAGTGCAATTTTTCAATAATACGAACATTTAATTAAACTCAAAAGAATATGATATAAACTAAGCAACACAATAAAGATATCAAAATTCAAAAAATTCACCACCATATTCAACATATTTTGTAATTCCTTAGCTATCTGAAGGAATTTCTGATTTCTTCCTGGGATATTGAACAAACAGCCTGGGTAATTTTGCCTTTTAGCACATCAATATTATTTGGTATTGGAGTGGCATAAACAATTTATTTTAGACCGCCCCGTAGAAACATATCCGCCAATCCTTTGGGCCACAAAATTGGGCCATTTCTACCAATCCACCTGGGAGCAAATCTGCGATGAAGCTATTCTATTACCTCGCGAGCACAATGTGCTGGACAACCATCTTGTTTAAAATACATTTTTCGGCTAAAATATAATGTCAAATTTTCGAGTAAAGAATGTATCTGGCATTTCTAAGTAAGATATTCTATTGCAGGTGTTATTAACACTGTGAAGCGTTATATAACACTGTAAAAGTAACTTAGATAAGAGCATCACGATAACTTTTGTAAGCAACGAGATATAGGTACAGTAAAATGTAGCTTGAACACTGCAGTGCAATCTTAGATCGCATGGTCCTCAATCCATCGGCAATAAATTAAAAAATCGAATTAACATTCATTTTGGCACACCTTTCATCACGACCATGATGGTTGCGTTTATATAATTTGCGAACAGTTTATTTGTGCATTAAAAATTAAGGCTTATTTCGGCCGAACTACCTTGTAAGATTGTGAGAAAGATAAGTAGAGTATAGTGAAGTAAGCAAGTTTGTTGGTTTGTTAAAGAAGATTAGGTGCGTGAGCGTAATAAAAAAAGGAAGCGAAAACTAAAAAAAATGGTATATAGGTCGTTAGTGAGAAAGGTAAGTAGAGTAGTGCAGTAAACATCAGATGTCTGTTAAGTACTTAGAGTAGAGACATCGTCTAAAAAGAGGAATACCAAGCCCTAAGTACTTTGAAGGGGGCTTGGTTTTGGGTCGTAAAACTTGATGCACATTAAATTTTAGGGTTAAAGAACCTATTGTCGCAAAAAGAACTTGATACAAATGTGAAAACTAACAATTGAAGTTAAGTGTCGAATTTGGACGTCAAAGACTACAGAATCATGTGAATTTTGAGAATAACGAAATTGACGAAACGGGAAAACTTCAAAATGAAATATCTCAATGCAGACATAAGCAATTTGAGCAAACTCAACGGCATTTGAAAGAAAAAGACTTACACTTTAAGGTGCCATTGGTTGTTTTTTGAGAAAAGAGAATATGATGATGCTACATAACCCCAAATATAGCCAAAAATCGCGATTTTTGCACATTTAGGTTAGGATATCAGAAAATCCTGACGTGATAGAGCAATTCGGACCCCGGATTCGGATTCTACATGAATAATTACTTCGGAAATGACCCTTCACTTTCTTAGAACAAAACCATGTTGACCTGTGTAATTAAAGTATCTTGGAAAAGCCATATCTATATGTGTTCAGTGTTGGTAGTAAAATTTTTCACTTAAAACCTGTAAAATAGACTGGCCTTTAAAGTATAAACTGTTTAAATGACTTGGTTCGTCAGAATTAATATTTTGAAAGAAATGATGAATAGTTTAAAATATTCCATAACTTTGTCCATGAATTTATTTTAATGTACACTGTTTCGTTTGTTGACACTGTACTACTATATAGGTATTAAGCAAATTTAATTAAATCTAAGCAAACCTGAGTAATAGCACATATTATTTACATAGAAGCTCTTGAAATCTGTGGTAATAGCCACCACTTGGTTGACAAGGAAAATACATTTAAAATTTGTTGACAGTAAATTTGTGTGACTAGAGTATGTTCCGGAGAATTTTTGAAAAAATGCATATTAATGCAATACGGTTTATAATTTTTTTCCTAAAATCCCGAAGAAGTTTGCAATGTTCACGTCTTCAGTATAGCGCAACATAAAAACAATAGTTTTAAAATTAATACAAAATACGTACAAATCTATACAATTAACAACGGCGAATAAATCCTAAATAATGTCTACTTATTTTTGAACTTTTTGAGACGAATTTTTTGCTGTAAATTTTGTACTCTTTATTTTATGACGCAATCTATATGAATAATTGTTATGCAAAAATTGGCCTCGTTTTTTAAATAATCGATAATTCCCAAAGATGCAATCTGCTTGTCAACGGAATAAATTTATGAATTGTATTCGGTTTATATCGAACTAATAAACTGCCTTGACTTGAATTTATTAAAAATTGTAAAGAAGTTAATATTTTGGGTTATCCACGGATAATATTTTCATGCATAAAAGTACATGTTGATGGGTGATTGCCCCGAAAGGGAGTCATTTTGATGCTCCTTTTGTATAGTATAAAAATATGAAAATTAAAAATAGTTGCATTGAATGAAAGCAGCAAATTGTCTACTCTCGTTTGGTGTATAATAACTAGCTACATATAGCCATTAAATAAATGAATATTAGTGTATGGTGATCACGACGATTTTAAATACTGAGGCCACATTGGGCTCTTAATATCCCACCCTTACATATTGCTAATTTATCGAATTATTTACAGTTTTTTGACGTTGGAACCCACGAGACATAAGAAATATAAATTATACAGTCACTAGTTCTAATAATAATTTTATATAGTGTTTTATAGCTGACACTCGCATAGGCGAGTTATATGTACTTACTTATATGTCTTACTTATATGTCTCTACTTAAAAAAGTTTAAAGAATTTCATTCAGGCCCTCAGAAAAATATATTCAAAATATCAATATTTATTTTTGTTTTAGGGAAACTGACAAAACTTACTCAATAGCAATCCTAAAACTGACGTCGGTTTCAGTTTTGTGGCTAAAATTTAATACGCAATGAATCTGACGCCCGGGAAAGTGAATTTTTTGTCTTGTTTCGATATAATAAAAACATTTAAAAGCAATAAACTTTAAAAAATTTACGGATAAGGCAAGGATCGTAATTACTTTTATTTACCAAAGATAGGTCTAATTGTCTTATATTGTCTAAATATAAACGCTCACGAAACTGACGAAGTAGCGGTTTACACCAAGTAATATTGTTTGTTTTGGTGAGAAAATGACAGTAAAAATGCTCACATGTGCACTGGCTTGTAGCAGAAAAGATAAAACTGATCCAGTGAACAAAATTTTTAACATCTTTTAAGGCATAAAGAATAAAAGAAATTTTTAGAACTGGCACACGCATGGTACTGGCATTTTACCGTTATTCTGTTTAGAAAAAAATGTTAATGCATAGAAATTATCCAAAAGAAGTTTCGTAAGTATATATATTCCGAACTATCATTTAGGTTTTTAATAGTGAGAGTAATATTTGGAATTTTCTTAGCCAATTTGGTTTAATTTATATGATGCGACCTTTGCCAAATTTATTAAGAAATAAAAATTCACTTTTTTGCAAGATTACCAAACATTTTCCGCCAAGTGTGTTACATCGTCAAAAATCTAACGAAGAGCTCTTGCTAAAACAGGTAAAATCCATTACTGCTTCTATGAGAAAAAAGTTTATGGTGGCTCCACGCAGCCGAAATGTATGAACTAAAATCTGTGTCCTCAATGGATTCTGCAGAAGAAGCTGCTCTAATAATGTGTTTACCGAATTTAAAATATTTTTAAAATATAAAAGCTACATAAGTTCTTCAAAAATTCAACTTTTTAGATTTTTGAAATCAACCCAAAAACCTAAAGATTTAGAAGAAAGTATTCCCTATGTGGTATTGAATTAGCTAACAATTTTAATATGTAATAGTTTCTCTCTCTCGGATAGTTTCCGAGATTTCGGCACTCCTCACCATAACATTAGTTGCAAGTAATTAATAATAATCGTTTTTACCTTAAATAAGGCGCTCTCAGCAACATTTATTGAAAAAAGTTCTTAAAGTACCATGTCAATATTATAATGATTTTATTATTTTTTTTCTTATAAATACCGACGCTTTTACTGCTTAACTGTTGCTTGTAACTTTACAACTTTTAATAAACATTGAACGTGCTTTCCAGTAAAATGCAATTAAATTACATACATTTAACCTGGTAAGAAGTTTTTTTATCACCTTAACTTTCTTTAATAAAACAACAAAACCAATTTATTCTGCAAACGAAGCTCCTTCAATATAAAAAAGTTTATAATTAGAGTACATTTAAAAATTCTTGAAGAGTCTCTTCTGCTTTTATTCCAGATTATCTTTATTTAGATTACCAGTGAGATGAAAGCATTACTGCAATCACGAATTGGGGGGGGGGGAGTAACCACACAAGTGCTATAATGTGTTGTGGCCAATGTGTAATACACAATATTATCTACGACCGGATAAGAAAGAACCAATAAAAATCGATTTTTATTGAAAACGTACATTTGGTACCTACTTTAATAGTTGTGGTAACTGCCGCCCTAACGAAAACGCAGTAAAGTCCACTTTTATGAATTTTAGGACTTTTATTGAATTAGATTATCTATAAAATTGTTCATCTGTGCTAAAACTGTTAACAGTAAGTTTGACAAGCCATACAATTACTAACATAAAATGCAGGAACATCACACTGCTAACAAAAAAACACAGTATTTTAAAGCTGCTGTTTTATTGCTAAACAATAAAGTAATTAAACGTCATGAACTACTAAATAAAAATGCAGTATAATTCCTTATAAATGCAGTATAAAAAACTGGTACTCCGATCTAACTTAGTAATGGAAATTTGGAACGTCATGTCTTCGTAACGAACAACGTAGTACACATAAACTTACTAAGCAAGAATGCAGTAAGTGTTGGACTGCAATGCAATTTACTTCAATGTTGAGTGGATAGAGGCATGGCTACGTCAAGCAAAACGCAGAATAATTTCCCGCGCATTTTAACGGTCGTTTCGTTTAATGTATTTGTGGCATTTAGTAGCCATCTTCGACTATATACACCAGGAGGATTCTATCCTACCTGATACATATGGTCAATTCTCCAGACAAAGCAGAGGAAATAACGTTTAAATATCTCGAACCAGGACATGCGTATATGAGCGCGGCTAGTTTTCACCACCAGGTAGAATAATCCATGAAATATATAGGTAGCGTTTTTGGTTTTCATAATTTGAAAAATGTTGTCCAATCGGCAAACTCTGAAAAAGTAAAAGTGGTTGAAATGGGGCCAAGCCACTTTTATGACTACTTAGGTAGATCACTCATCCCAATTAAAAATTCGAAAAACACAACTTCGCCCTTTTTTTGGCGGATATTACGAGTATAACTGATTAAAGAGGAAAGTTTTTATTGGTATACACAAAGAAATATGAAACGTTAACACCAATGGCATTAAACGTCCTGAAGAACAAATGAGAAAACTCAGAAGTTACTGCTCTAATAGCCGATATAACATAGGGGGTATTTCAAGAACAAAATAATACGCTATTTTAAAAAAACGTATGTCCCCTCATGAGTATCAATAGAAGACAGTTTTTGGTCAATATGGAGGAGAGTGAGACCAACGACCGGCATACCTCGTTCGAATGATTTGTATTTTATTTTATTCTAAAAACAAACAACTTCTGTATTGTTTCCATATATTATTATATTTTTTTACTTTTAGTATTATTATAGATAGCACTTATATGTATAATAGTTTGTGTATCGAGTGTTTCAAATATGCGTCATCCAAATGTCCTGCGCAATATTCTAATGTTGACAATAATGTTATGACGTTACAGTCAACATTCGATACAAAAACTGCCTCAAAGTAATATCTAAGTACTAAGTAGGTACGTAGTAAATTTTATCAATTTGAAATTATTCATTTTTGTCTTGTATTTTTATGACCTTAGGTATTAAAATTTTTCTATGTGGACAATTTTTTCTATGTAGGTAGAATTTATAGGTATACTGGGATATTTATGGTACCTGAAAGAATTTTCTAAACACAATGATACGTTTTCCTAGATATAATATATTTAGAAAATTATTTAAAACTCCATAAAAATGTTACACTCTATAAATAAATTATATATAAATAACTAAACAACGTACGCTTTAAGGTAAGATATTTTTTGTAATATATTTATTTAAGCCATCTTACATGTCGTGATAATTTCTAGATGCATTAGGAAAGTAAAATTTGACACTAATTTAGTAAATTAATCTTTCCAAAATACCAAAAACTGAATCAAAAAATCATAATTTTGCAATATGTTATAATAGCGGTACATCAATAGATGCTAGGCAAAAAGACAGTAACTTGCACCAAATCAGTGAGTTACTGCGCTTTTGCTTAGGATAACCTACTATAGGTATGCTGTACTAATTAAGAATGCATTTGCTTGAATATTTCCCTAAACCCAAAAAAATTCAAAATATATTTTAAAATAAGCTTTTCGATGCATTCTTACGTACAAATAAAAAAACATTACCGGAAATTTTAGAAACGTGAAAACTTTGGACATAGAGTAATTGTCGTTTTTGTCAAAACTGTTTCTTTCGGTTATTGCGTTTTTCGTTAGGACGGCAGTATATGTAGTAATGTTTATTTACCTACAATTTTGAAACATTAGAATAAACTTTGTAATGAGCTGATCCCACCATTAGTAACTAGTCTCTTACACCATTAATGGTCTAATAAAACTCATTCCATGACTAAAACAGCCTTCATAGATCAAGCAGCTCCTGCAGGTTAGCCTACATCATCAATGTGTAAGAAAATAAACTATTTCTTAGGGAAAATTAATCTTAGGTAAGTAAGAAAACTTTCGTCTGCCGAATCCGCCCTTGTCCAATTTTAAAATAAATGATCATTTTTGCGACACTTATTATAAGAGAAGACGATAAATGGCAACATTGTATTTTTCATTTGTTTCATTCATATTTAATTTTTCTGACTATTTCACTCTCACGCCCTTCATCGCTTATGTTTTTACGTCTACGTACCTACTTAAGCTTTTGTATGTTCTGCATGTTATAATAAAAAAAATTGCAGAAGTTTCATTAAAATATTAGAAACACAAAAGCTTATATAATTCTCATATAATTCCACCATTAATCGTGACAAAGCTAAGAAGACGTAAATTCAGTAACCTAGTGCCTGGGAATAATAATTCATTTATTTACTAATTTATTTATTTGTTTTTTGGAAATTATGACAAAACATAAAAGATATACAATGCAAAGGAAATAAAAATCTAAAATATCTGTTCAGTTTTACCGCGATAATAATGTTAATAAATTAAAACTACTTAAAATAATTGAAATTAAAGGTAAAAAGTAAATTAAAAATAAAATTATATAAATAAAAATTCAGAAATTAATTATAAAAAAAGTGTTTATAGTTTACTAAATATTTAAAAATGTACATATTCGTTAATACTTTTAAAGATCCACTCTTAATTTACCTTTATCAAAGCCCACAGATCACAGCACTCAAAATCAATAAAAATCCAACATGGCGGTAAATCCAACATGGCGGACTCTGACACGAAATAGGTAATGACTTCTGCTTTAGAAGCCCAACACGCGGAAGGTCCCCGGTTCAATCCCGGGCGGAAACAGATTTTTTTAAATTCCTGATTTACTTTCAAATACCTCTATTTTATGATAATCGCAGCAAACAGAGGTGCAAGGAATACATGCAATCTTATTGACAAAAAGCCATTATAAAAAATGTTTGCCTGGGGTATACACATATTCTAATAATAAATAAATATCACTTGGTATCTGAACAGAAAGTTATGAAATCCCACAATACATGTAAAAAAACAGGCCAAGTTGTCGTCAGGACTGTGTGTTTTATTATCTGAAAAAAAAACTGAAATATAAAAATTATGCCAATTTACTAGCAGTGTTTTGATAAGCACAGAAAAATATTGTGTGAATTGAGAAATTTACAGACCAAACTTTGCAAGTTTTCCTTAAAGAACTGAACAATATTGAGACCGTTGAAAAATTGCCAAGTTTGGTCTGTAAATTTATCAATTCATACAATATTTGTATGTGCTTATAAAAACACTGCTAATAACGTGTAGGCAAGGACCTTGGTATAATTTTTATATTTCAGTTATGCTTTTCAGAAAATAAAACACACTGTCCTGACGAGAACTTGGCCTGTTTTTTACACGTATGTTTTTGGTGGGATAAATAAATGTGGATATGAAATTTTTATATTTTAGGTAACAAATTAAAAGATTTGATTCCAACTTTTAAGGATTGTTTTAGTAGAGATAAACATGGACGCACCCAGGATTTTGTCTTGGGGGGCTGATTTATCTTGGGAGGGGGGGCTGAATAGAGCAATTTTGTGGATTTCTTCAACTCGTATTGCTTTTTTTTTAATTTTTGTGTGTTTAAGATGTTAGTCTGGGGGGGCTGCAGCCCCACAGCCCCCCTCCTGGGTGCGCCACTGGAGATAAGTTAAATGGTTCTAAATAAAGGCAATAATATAAGTGGATAAAGGTGTAGAGCACATAATTTTAAATATTTAACATTAGGTTGTGTCATTATTATCAAAATCAAATACACCGTACCAAATGTTTATTTGGTACGACATACAAAAACAAACGGCAGTGAACCTAAGCAAAGTACAACACTCGCATTTGATCAGATTGGTTAAATCACTACAATCAATATACCTAAATTAAATCACTACCCTTTGGCCTTTAAATCTAGAAAATGAAACCTAACAAAATGTAAAAATGCATAAAACCACAACAAAGGCAATTTTGCTGCCCCCGATTTTTAATTCTCGGACGTTCTGCTGTTTTTGCGCTTTTAAATTGAACTCTTTTTAGGGTTGTTAATGTTGGGTCTCGGGTAAAATGTTTAAAATAACAATTCATTGAAACGTTATTCCAACTTTTAGAGGGAAAATGTATTACAAAGGAAACAGGAATTAAAAAACACAATATGTCTCAAATTTCGGTGCCCAAAAATGATAATTTTTTGTTTCATCAAAAATATTATTACGGTTATTTGTTATATCAGAGCAGTATAGTGGAGTGCAATGCCATTAGCGTAGAAAAGTGTATAAATATGTAAAGTGAATCAGTGTAAGCGAATATGTAAGAAAAATGTGACCCTAGGATTCGCGAAAACGATTTACAACTTAGTACTGATGCAAATTTAGATCTTCCGCCGGTTGATCAACTTGGTTCCGACAAGTTTTTGTCCTGTCATTGTTAGTAAGTTGTCTTTAAAACTTGTGAATTATTCTATTATTTCGTCGATATGCTTAGTGTCCAAATGATTTTTATCTTGAAACTTATTCATAAAATAAATTTAGTTCTATTTTTGTGGAAAATACACACTTAAATTACCCTTTATAAATTTAAACTTTCTAATAGTTGTCTTATCTAACCCTTCCAATTTTAACTCTAAACTGTCAAATTAGGTCGGTCTTTTGGACTATTTAAACAGGAAGGATTTCTGTCTAAGATTTCCTTTAAAGATTGAAAAGTTTGTTAGTGCACAAGTCCATACCCTTGTTGTGTTTGGGTTTGCTTGGGTGTTGACGGTTGTGACCCTGGTTTCAACTTGCCTACTTCTTGGTTTTATTTGTTTTTTGACATTGTGAGTCTTTTATTTGCTTTTTATTTATTTATTTTTATCTGTGACAGCTGACGTAGACTTCAAGCCTCAGAACTAACGTACCGTGGGCGTCTGAAGAGAAAAGAGATTAATTTTTTTACAAGGGATCTTTTATTTAGCTGATGATGTGACTATTGAAGTAATGTGTTTGTGCGAGCTGATATCGTCTTAGAAAGCGATGCCAACACTCTCGAACGGTTATTCGTTCTATAGGGTTTGCCATTGCATGTGAATGGGATAAGTGTTGCTAAATTTTTGGCGCAACCTGGAGCAAGACTGGGTTTTTAAATGTTGAACAAGGTTTTTGGTAACCGAGTCTAAGCAACGTGTAACTTCGGTAGTCTAGTCAGGACCAGTTTGATCACCGAGGTTAAGCGACGCCCGGCACGGATATTATTTGGATGGGTGACCGCCTGGGAATGCCGTGTCTCACCCAAAACAAAAAAGGTGGTAGAGGAGCTCGTCCTCGTCCGAGGAGGCACCACCCCACACATCTACTTAAAGGGCTGGTGAAATCCATACTGTTGTTTCTAGCTCTGGATGTGTGAGTCGGACTCTCCTAGTATACCCACAGTACATAGTATTTAGGTGTAGACCTTCGTTGGCTGTCCAAAGATAAAAAAGATTAATTGAAGATATTGTGCATAGGTCTGCATATATTTTTCAGCTGTTGATTTGAGACTTGTTTGGAAAAATGAATGTTGGAATAAAGAGTACTATGGTTGCGTAACTGTGGATGGGATTGATAGTTGAAGAGAGCAGGTCATTAATGTGAAGGAGAAATAATGTTGGTGCCAGAACTGAATCTTGGAGTACGCCGGAATTGACAGAAAGCCACTGATCAAGGTACGTAGTTTGGAAGGAAGACTGTAAGAAGATAGTTTGTTGAGGCATGCCATACTTTGTCAAAAGCCTTGGAAGTGTCAAGGACTACAATCTGGGATTCGCCATAAAATTCGATAGACCTGTTTTAGTTGTGTGTGACAGAGGCAAGATCAGCTGTGGATCTTTGCTGACGAAATCCATACTGTCTGTCGTGAATAAGTTTGTGTTTTTCTGAATATATTAGAGTTTTCAAATTGATGACTTTCTATATAACTTTGCTGACAACAGAAAGACGAGAGATAGGTCTATAATTGGATGGAAGGAACTTGGAAATATATAATATAAGGAAGGAATATTTCTTGGGGTCAGGCTGCACGCGAGCAGTCTTCCAGCTCTCTAGGAAGATATCCTTGTTATAGGAGATCTGGAAAAGGCGAGTCAAGATGGTTGCAAGCTCTGGAGCGTACTTTTGTGTAAAGAACTAGTGACGTCAAATTGAACCTATCCGGCTAACTGAGCTAACGGCTAATTTGCACGCGCTCTGCTACAACTTGCTTCGCTTAGAACACCCTGTTGTTTCTATTTTTCTCTAGTGTACCTTTCTGAATTATTTTAATGTTCTTTTCTTTCAAGTGATAAGCGGTAAGTACTTGGTCAAAGATGCTCATCATAGTATCTTTGACAGTTATTAATTCAACACTTTTTTTAACAAAGTGCGTCGCATGGCCCAACCACCCCCTTTGATGAAAACTTTTCTGATACTACTTCAAATACTCTGGAACCAAGAAATACTATACACAGATAATATTGTTTTAAACAAAATAAAAAATAAGTTTTGCTCCGACTGCAAGAGAAAATATTATACTAGTTTGCATTTCAGCGTAGGTAATCTCATTCCAGGAAAATGTAGCTTTTATTATTATGCTGGACATCTAATATCCTAATAAAATAATCCTCAGCAAATGGAGTTTTAAGCTTGACCAAATTAAATCGAATACCGTATTTTGTTTTACTGTGTGGCCTCTCTTTAATATTAAAAAAGTAATTCCCCAAGTATCACTAACTGCAAAATTACAAAACAACCGCACACGAAACCCAATTTTACAGGCGCGGTTTTTATTTGAACTAGGAGCGTTTTTCAGTTTTAATTAAAATCATTGTAGAGATGTAAAAAGTAGGTCTCGAATAAAAGTCAGCAATAAAGAAACCACTGAGTGTTCTTTTACTACAGCGAAGACCAGCTCTTCATAATATAGTAAATAGTACGGCTTAGTAGTTAGGAATAGAGCATTAAATAAGTTGTACAAATCAAACATCTTGTTTTTAAACTGAAGTGTATTAGATGGTGATGCTTCACTATACATTTTTTATAGAAACAGCAATTTCAAATTAATAGTGGTCAACCTAAAATAATTCGCTTTCTCGTGCATTAGTGAAACTGTAATCTCGAAGTTGATTTGCTAAATCGTGACAGATTTTCAACTAAATCGTCTAATGTTTTTCTTGTGATTTATTATTAAATACTACATGGAGGAGGCTGAGCTGTAGTAGCCGGAAGCACTCTTCCAAGGGAGTTAGTTTCTTGCAACAGAGAAGATAGAATAATAAGAATAAGTGAACTTCAATGAAGTTCAGTGAAGTTCAATAGGTAAAAGAATAAGAATAATAATAAGAAGAATAGAATTTTCATGGTTTTACCGAAAAATCCGTTCAACTTGACCTCGTGTTTTTTATTTATTCTTTGCTGCTTTTTCTCATCTAAGGGTACCCCAGCTGTGGTTTATGGCTATAGATATGAGACGGGCGGCAAAATTTAAGTAGCACGCGGGCGGCATTTAAACGTCTGGCGCGGCCTTGAATACAACAATGAGGTCTGTTGTATATAGCCCCCACCTTGGGGATTCTAGGTCAGCATAACGTCCTACGCATTTGTTGTAAGTTATTTAATTGTGTAAAGTGTTAAAGGCGAAGCAGTTGTATCAAATATGATCAACTGTTTATATCTCACATTTCAAAAACTTTATGACGTCGGTATAGGTCAGTTATCATCAGGCAATTTGTTGCGGTCAGTTCGTTGTAAGATAATTGAGTCTGAAGGCCAATTAGTTGTAAAACTGTTTGCTGTACGGATCGTTAAGCAGTTTATTGAATTGATTTATTGATGAAGATCCATTATAAAACTATTTAATAATAACAACAAACATGTTTAAGTCTTCACTAAATTCGAAATTAGTGAAGATTTAAACACATTTGTTGTTATCATTAAATAGTTTAAGCAGTTTAGTTAGAACTCTATTCGTCATAAAAGAAAATAATTTGTCGCATTGCAATTAGGAAGTTTCCTTAGACAGAAAATGTTGTAGAGTCCCATGTCAGTTAATAGTCTATTTTTTAACTTGATGAAAGTCTAAAATCTCCAAAAATGGCGGAAATATTAAATTTCTTATTAGACCAAAGTTTGCGTGCCGTCGGAATATCGTGTGACGTCATATGTCGGGAACGCTGCAGACCACCAGAAGTATCAGTGGCAGTGCATGAGTAGACTTGAACAATTTTTCTTGTCTCGGCAGAAACACATTTACAATTTCGGGGGGGGGGGGGGTTGACGGCACTCGAGCTACATGAAAGTATATACCAAAAAAAAACGGGCAATTTGGCGTACGACATTATTTTTTTAATGTTTAGGTTTGTAACACTATTTTATAATGAACGAAGTATCTAAACCTGTTCTTGCCGAAACAGAACGGTTTGTCATCTTAAATTATCGAAATTTTAGTATTTTTTTTGATTTATACCTTCTGTCCATTTGGGCTAATATGAAAATTTTTCGAACCCAAGCACGTTCTTTCGAAAATATATTTTCGAATACAGGTATTCCAAAACTAGGGGTGTTTTCGAAACTTTCTTTTCGGAAACCAACTTTTCGAACTTTTTTTAACCACTTTTCGAAATAACATTTTTTAAAGGAAACATGTTTTAGAAACTACATTTTTAATCATTGTTTCGAAATAGACTTCGAATATTCATATAAAAAACACTTTTTTTGAAATAATTTACTACAGGGTAACATAACAGATACAAGGAAACGTAAACCTGACCGACCACAAAAACGGTTTATTTAGGTGAGTTCAGGATCTTTTTGTCATTTTTTTATTGACATTTTCTAAGCCAGTAGAGTTCATAATTTAAATTTAGGAAAACTTTCCTACGAAAAATATTTTCGGCAAATGTATTTTTGATTGATCCTTTTTTTAAAAAAAAATATTTTCTATGGTTTTCTCTTTCGAGCCAGAAAATACTTTTTTTTTCAACTTACACACTCTCCATGTTTCCCCTGTAAGACCTAACCTATAGTATTGTTCCCATATCTGAAAAGCGGTCTCATCTTCGACTCTTAGCATCCTTTATTCTATCCAAAAGAGAACCACTCGACTCACCAATGACCCAGTCCTCACAAGAAAACTCCCTTCTCCCGCTTATCGCCGCGCTTTTGGGGATTTATCCCTTTCCTACCGATACTTCTACGGATATTCCTCTGAAGAACTAGCTGCTATAATTCCTCCCTTGGGTGTTCCTAACAGAACAACGAGAGGCACGTTACGTATGGATTCCTTTACTGTCCAGCTACAAAAGCCTAGAACATCCCACTTCTCTCGTTCGTTTATACGTAGGGTCTCCAGATTATGGAACGGATTGCCCGCTGCTCCCTTCCAACCTTCAATCCTTTAAATTATGTGTCAATATCAATCCATCAACCATTTCCCTTCCCTTCAGACGCTCATGGTACGTTAGTTCTTAGGCTTGTAGTCTACGTAGACTGTCTCAGATAAAAACATACATAAAACATCTATAATAATATTGAATACTACTTATTTTTGTTACTTTCTTTCCCCTCAATAAAACGAAAGTTATAGGTGTGGTTTAACAGCATTTCCTAAGCCAGTTTAACGGCTGAAGGAAATAAATCTGGCCTAAAAGTAATAATAGTAGGTGCTGTAGCAATATCTTACATTTTCTACGCTAGCAAATACTTCTTTAGGTCCAGTAAAGTTTATTGGAGTAAATAAAAGTAAAAACAATTGCTAGAAGGGTCAGTGTGCCGCCATAAAGGAGAATAAATCGTCCAAAAATATAAATGTGCCTCGAGCCACTGGTGCACGTTCAAATTGCTTAGTTTCCTTTTGTTTCGTCTTTCTGTAGTCTCTAGACATTTCTTATCTTTAATTTTGTTTGTTATATTGTGTAATTGTTTCTATTATGAGGTAATTATAAAGAATAATTGGGTTTGCGGAGCCTTTATTAGAAACTGCATTGCTGCTCGGGAAATACCAAATTATTTTTAGTAGGTTGGTTTGCCCACAAAATAAACATAAATTAAGAACCAAAAGAGGGTGAAGTTTTATATCACTAGGCTCTAAAAGCTAAGGTAATTTCTGTGAATTAATTAAATTTAAATCTTGGATACTGGTGGCTCGCTTGAAAGGTGTGTAAGTGATTTTGTTTAAAACAAATTATTCAGTTTTGTCCAACTTGTGACAGGTCAATTTTGCCACAGTACTTGCCTATTTTCACTAATTAATCTCATCCATAAATGCCAAGTTAATATTTATTTTCAAGTTACCTCTGTGTTATTGACGTGCCGTCGTGCTACGTTACGCTGTGTAAATTTGTTTTTGCCCTGCCTCCCAATTAGGTTCTGGGAGTTTTAATTTTATTGATTGCCTTCTATCTGGTGTGAGTCTCCTTGCCCCCATGGCTTTGGCAGCTTGTAGTGTCGGGGTCCCTAATTTGATTTAAACCTTTTTTTGAATTTCTTCATTTCTGTCGCCGCGCCCAAGTTTCACTGTCAGTGAAAGTTGCATTTAATTTAGATTAGTAGCTAGTTGATTGGTGTTACCTACCTTGTTTTTCTTTCTTAAAAATATTTGTCTTTTTACATTTTCTTTCGATATTAAAACACCTTGTTTAATTTTTATGGTTTTTGGTTACACTGCCTTCTGCAGACGGTCCTTGACAATCTACCATTCTGTATTATTTATCCCTAGGTGCATTTGCATTTCGAAATTTTGCTCCTCCTCCTTATGTTAGCAGTTTCTTTCGCGATTTCTGAAATGCAAAATCTTCAATTTATATATAAATATAACAATATGTAAAAGAAAACAACATCATCTTAAAAAGATCTTTTAATGAAAATAGATCCTGAACTATACCTAACTTTTGTAAAAACAGCAAATGACCTTTTATTTTTGCCTACTTTGCTACTACTAATTTAATCTGTGACACTGGACTTCACATGATAACAGGCGCGGCCCGTCCATAAGGTCATTTGGTCAATGACCCACCTAAAATTTTCAGTGATCTACCTAATAATTTATTTTTTAATTTTTTAAAACCAAAAAAGTATCTTTTGTTTCAAAGTTCCATGCAAAAACTCCCCAAGACAGAATCAAACGAAGCCGTCGTCAAAGGATATCCAATAAGCTTGCTCCGGGTTGGGTCATATTTTAAATTGATGTTCTAGGTTTATATGGACGATATAAATTCATTAAAAGTAAGAGAGAAACAGACATACGCGCTTCATTAAGTTAAAAAGAGACACAATTGGTCGACGACCCACGAATAATATCGCTTTCGGGGCGCGCGTGGTTGTCAACGCCACCGCGCTAGGTGTCGGGTTGTCGCAAATTCTGACTCACTAATTTAAGTCTGACCAATTTATTATTAGAACAATATTCGCAATTCGCGATACATTTATACATTTAATATAAGCTTATCTAATTTTATGTTAAGATATTTAGGTATTTACTACTACTACTAATAATAGAATAATTGTATTGTGTCTATAAGACATTAAAACCTACAGTAATAACAGCAACGTGGCAACACAGCATTCGACGCTTTGTCAGAAATGACAAGTGAAGTGAGTGATGGAGCAAACGTCAAGACTTTGTTTTTATTTATCGGTTTTATGTTCAAATATTTTGACTTTCAAGTTGGATATTATTGGTTATTTGCGTTATTTTTGTGCATTACTAGTACCTACTTGGGTACTTATTTTAACAATGGCTTTAACAGTGCAAGAAATACTGCAGTGTAAAATAATAATAATAGTTCATTACCATTTGAAAAACGTTTAGAAATTAAAGGAAAAGGACGCCCAATACCTCTTTTGGATGTAAAATCGAAGACCACTAAAGACAGAGGAGAAGACATTAGCAGGTATTTTAAGCCAAGTATGTACCATATTTCTGACTTTTACTGGTTGCAATTTTTTCACTCTGTTTTGCCTCATGTTGATATCTTTTTTGTCAATTGCAAAAATCTGGAATTGATGCAATTTTGATTGGTAAATATATTGCAGATTTTAATTCAAACATTCAAAAAATTAGAGAGAGTGTTATCTCTACAGACGCAAATATTAACATCGAGGCAAGTACATCTAAAAAAAGTCCGAAAGAGTCCAAAAGAACAATTTCTTTAGAAATATGGGATATAATTTTATTAATTTTGTCAGAAATCCGCTGTCGTTTTAATTTTACAGAACATTTAATTGTCACACGTTTGTTTAATACAAATAATTTTGCTGATTTATTTGTATTAAAATACAAATAACTTTTGTATTTTTTAAACAGTTTAAAATGTTAAATATTTTTAACATTTTAAAACATGTTTAAAATAATTATGAGATGATAAACGTTTCCAAGCTTAAATCAGAATTGCTTGTTTTATTTAGTCGTGAAGATTTTTATAATAGTGCAGGTGCTGTTGCCATTTTATAGCTCTTGTTAGAAATGAATTTTGGTGAAATGTTTTCAGAAAGTGTAAAATTATTAGAGATTTTATGTACTCTTCCAATGACGACAGTGGAAAGTGAGAGGTGCTTTTCGACTCTAAAAAGGATTAAGACTTTCTTAAGAAATACAATGGCGGAGTCGAGGTTAAGAGCTATGTTGAGCATTGAGAAACCTTTTATTAGAAGTATTTATAATTTTAATGAGCTAGTGAGTGAACATTTTTCCCAACAGAAGGATAGAAGGATCGATTTGATATACAAACACATTTAACTACATAAAAGGTGAGTAAATTATAAAAAAAAATAATATTAAAAAGGCTTGCACTAGTTTCCCACAAAATTTGGCCCACCTGTAAAAAAACTCACGGGCCGCGCCTGCATGATAATATAAAATCAGGGGAATCACCATCCAATCGGCAGCGTCGACATCTATTATCATTGATGTTAATACCGTAGCGTTGTGCGTGCCTACTTTATAGATAACGATGACGTAGGTGGTATGGTTTCGCATCTGTTATGTTAATTGTGGGTTGAAGTAAGAAACCAATGTGTTTTTTTGAATTGATTGAAAAATTGAATCAAATATATTTGGGCATGGGTTTCGGCATTTCGGGGCCCCCATCAGTCCGGGCTCGTGCCCCACGTGCTATTGGGGTAATGCGTCGTTGGACATAGACGAATACGGAACCACCGTAATTATGCTGCTAATTTAGCAGGAACAACATAGAACTTTGACGTCAATTTTAGTTACATTTTTATCTGTCGTGGAACATACATAGGAAATTTGATGGTCGGCTCTCGGAGTATCATTTATTGTACACATCCTTCAAATAACTGTGATGTAACTATTATTGTGTTATGCTGCTGAATATTGTAATACAGAGTTTTAGCATTTTTTCTGTGGCAGGTATATTTAAAGAGATTATATTATAGTTGAGAGTTATCTGTCTCCCTTCTATAGATACCGTTACGGCTTTCCCAAGTCTATATAGTCTATTCAATATAAAAAATATTTTATAAAAAAGTTTAAAATTATTTGTTTTTGTTAATAAATATCTTCACGATGAACTTTTTTATTCAACTTTTAACAAAGCAAAAAATATAAATAACGTTCGGATCAGTCGAAAGTTAGGCAACACATTTGCTTGGCCTAAATAATAAACTATTATGCAATATACTATTTAAAATGCCAATTTTTTTTTAAATAAAAAAATTACAGACATGTCTCCTGTTTTACTCGGAATATTAAACTATTTAATAAAAGATCATGACAAAAAATTCTGGCAATATTCTTGAAACTCGTAAGTTTGAGAATCAATTTTAAAGACCAATTGATTAAGCTAGTTCATAAATTTGAAAAGTTCCAAACTAAGTAAATATCTTTCATAATGAATGGTAACTATCCATTATTATTATCGACTCTAACATACACTTCGTCCATTTTATCCTGTAATAATGGAGAAAAGCGCTTTTAAGAGTCAAGTTTATGGAAAGAAATTTATAGAAGAAATTTCAATCAAGTCCTTTTGTGCTCCGATTTCTAAAAGGGGCCATGGAAGGTAATAAAATCGTATCGATAAAAAGGAGAGCTTTCTGGGGGCTTTATCATAATTTGTAAAGGCAAAGTTAAAGTAATTTTCTGAATTTTTATGAAGATGTGTCATTAAAAATCCAACATAATAAAATGCAATTAGTTTTTATAGCCGTTTTGAACTCTATTCATTTCGTTTTGGGAGAATACAAAAATATATTAAATTGTCTTTTTTATTAGTTTTTAAATAGCTAAGACAGTAATTAATATTCTTTTTTGCACGCTCGAGTAATTTGATATGTTGTCTTATTTAGTTACGATAATCGTAATTTATAATATTACTTTTTGTCTGTCTCCTCACTGTTTCCTGATCTAAAATAATTAATAATATAAAAAGCAACTCGTATTCAGACGTATTTCCTAAGCAACCGGCAGAGACAGGAACACTTCTGAGCTCCAACACCCCAATGCTAATTTATCTCTCTACTACCATTCCTGATTCAATTACGTATTTCCTTAAAGTTCGTAAACTAGACATCTAGGGGAAATGTTTTCATAACAAACAACAAATAAACAGCTTCACGTTCGATACGCTCACAGTATACGGAACATCGAATCCTTTCTAATTCATCCATGGTTTAGCTACTTATTTTGGCAGTAACTAACTCACTGGTCATCAAAAGTCAACTAGCTTCCGATAACCTTGGAATACTGAAATTCAGCACCGAAATAGGGTTTAGCACACAAAAAAAAGCGATACTCTTAAAACCGAGACTTTCTTTCTTTCAACCCGAAAGTAGGGGGGTGGTGGTAATACAGAATACAGGGATATTATGTGTTGTGATTGATTAGTGGTTATTGCAAATTTCGTTTTTCGATCTCACTATAAAAATAGTTATAACTTATCAATACAAAACACACCCATAAATAAAATATAATAAATATACATAACCAAAACATACGTTTATAAACTACGCGTACTGTAAACTACACCCTTAAAACAAAATTACAACCCTACAATAAGGAGAAGTGAAATCCCAACAAAAATATTTCTGTAAAACAGAGCCTCAAGAATAAATAAATAACCAGAAGGGTAACTCTTGTTGTTGTTAAGCGCGACGACCGGTGGCATCCAAACTAACGATACCTTGAAACGGTCAGTGCTGTAGCAATCTTAGGAGTATTAGGTACTATTGTAAATACACGTATGATATATGTATCCAATATTTGGTTATGATTACTTTACTTTTATGTCTTTTATACAATTGCCCAGTTTCAAACATCTAATTATTTTAAGATTCAAAAAGAATCTTTTTTATTTACTTTATTACATTATCATAAAACCTCGAGAAAACAAACAATATTTAAAGTACATTATCCTAACAATACGACCTAAGTATTTCAACCATTAATAACGTAATTAATTGGTTCTTGTCTGGACAATACAATAAAAAATATCTATTTATATTAGAAGTTTTGCCTAGACTGTTATCAAATTTACATTTTACAAAGCTGTTGCTATTTATTTTTGCCATTAGGAACAACATTTAATTTTATTATCTGTCTAGACAAATTGTTATATTGGTATTTTTATAAGACTGGCGAATTACAAATAAAAGTAAACTACCTCCTCCTGCTCCGCCTTTTTGGGGTGAAACCTAATGTTAGCTAGAATAGAAGTTGTTGTAAAGAAAATAGTCATAAATCAGCCGTTGTTGTGGCAGTCGTTTTTAATAAATAATAATGTTTAATAATCACTTAATATTTTTTTATTATCGTTATTTAACTTTTAACAGTTCATCTTTGTTTTACGTTTGAGATTGCTTGAAGGATTTTTTTTGGGATGGTGAGGCAAGAAAATGCAATCTGCGAAAATCCTATGCCAATAAAATTCAAAAGAACGTTTAAAAACTTATTTTGTGTTAGAATTTTCAATTCTGGTAATGAAAATTGTGAAAATAATGCGGATAACGTTCTATTAAAATCATTAAATTTACTAAAAGATGATGATATTCCTGTTCGGCATCAGTTTTATTGCCACAAGATGTCATACGTAAATTTCAGGCTTATTTTTCAAAGAATAGTTCATTAGAAAAAACAGTTTAAGGTGATTTGCCGGCTATCTTGTTTAAAAATGGTTAACTATTCATAAATGCGCCATATTATGTGAAGAGTATTCGAAAGCCTACCAAAACTTGGACGAAACCTCGATATTTTGTTATTACAGAGCGTATCGAAATGTTAATTTGGACACATTTGGTAACTTAAAGATGCCCCATAACGATTTTGTAGATTATATATCTATCTTAAACTAAACACATTTTTATTTATATACTACAGTACATTTTTAATACATGAGAAGTTGATTAAAAATAGGCAAATAAAAAAATACATGCTTAAGTGTTAAAATTAAATCTAAAAGGTGAAGTTCTAACAAATTAAATTACTAACCCAGTAAACATGCATTAAGATAATAAGTAGTTAACAGTAAAAAATTTCATCCAGTCCGTGGTCCTCCCCGATGGTACCCATTACCGATGCCGCGTTACCTCTTTGTATTGCTAAGCTGATCTTTCTCGTGATAAAACTATAGCAATCTCTCGAACCAACCTCCTAGCTTCATCACCCCAAGGACCTAGTGTCTCGATCGCAATTGGTATAAAAATAAAGCGGTCCTGTAGCTCTCCATATTTTAAAAATTTTTTGGATTCAGCAAGAGCAGCAGCTGATCCAGGTGTTTTATTGTTTTAAAAAAATATATATTATTACCCATTTTGTAAATATTTGTTAAGACAGCCTCTTTTTTCATTTTTGCACAAGTTTTCCGCAATAGTATTTGATTAGGTTGTATGGCTGAGTATGGTATTTTAAGTTCTTAATACCGTGGAATATAGATACCCAGTATATTCTAAGATACTGCGCACTACCTAAGACACCCCACTAATCACATTTTTAACGAAATCATATTTGTTTTACTAATTTAACATTAAACATATTATTTCCTAGGTACGCCAATAGCGATATCATAAAATTTTAATTGAAAACTGATTCAAGGTCCCATGGCGTTAGACGCCTAAAACAAAGGTCTAGAGTTATCTTTCTGGTTATTTATTTATTCTTGATAATACTATATGAAATTCTACAAAAGATTTGGGATTTTCATTCATAATATGGGTTTGGTATTTTAAAAGTTTTTTTCTTTTCAGGTAAGTAAATGCTATGCTGCATTGGAAGAGATGACTTTAAACTTTACCGAGGTCAGGTAAGAAAAAAGAAAATCTACTATCTTATTTTCCATAAATGACGTTTATCCTTTTCAATCAAGTAAGGATATAGCTTGCATACTTAAACTAAAACTGACAGAAACTAGGTGTAAAATCGTCCCAACCTTAAAACAAGAAGCAAACCAAGTTGCTACCATTTATATTTTTGGCTGTAAGATGGATTACCAACACAGACAGAAATATTTCTCTGGATATAACGAAGTGCATCGTACGATGTAAAATGTAGGAAAAATTGGTTTAACGTTTCCGGAATATTGCGATACAGCCGCAGTTAAATTTAACTATTTTTGACGCTTAAATGTCAGGATCTGGCTACCTTTAAAATCGGTATATTTTTTAGTCAGTGGCTTAGCGGCCGAACAATACATTGTGCTCTGTTGTTCCTGTAAAGTACCATCTAAAAAGTAATGAAAGACCCCTGGCCAAATGGATAGTTAGCTTTCATCCTTATTGCGGATCACCAGACTGCTGTAACTTGTCATTCAATAGCAATTTTACATATTATTAACTATTTTTGTGGCAGAAAAAGCAGCGTTATTTGATAAGTGTAAACTGTTCTTGTACTACAGTGGTTTCTATAGGTGACATTTTTTGTTGACAGCTGTCTTATTCTAACACCTTTACCCTTAATTGTCCAATTAGACCAATTGAGAGAATGAGAGATAAATTAATTTAATTAATTTTAAACCATATTTAATGGAATTTTTTGATAAATTATAGACGCATTTATCAAGATTATTGCCAACGTGCTTTTTGATTTAAGAAAAATTCTGACATGTATGATATACCGGAGGCAACAAATAATTCTTTCTTTTCCTTACGTTCTGAACACCCTGTGGAGAAAGTAGGGGTTGCGATGATGTTTCAGTTTATTTCATATGGAAGTCGCATACCTATTTGCTAAACATTTTTGTATGCTTTCCGATATGTGTTCTTTTTGAGAAGATACAATTTTTTAAGAAAACTCTTGTAATTTTACCATATCTACTGGAAAAAATTCATATCAAGACATATTGGTGCCCAGATAATGTGATATGTTGCTTAACAACAAGCGTTTTATTTTATAAATTGTCAGTGATAAGGCTTTAAATATTCCCTAGATATGCGTCCAGAAGATGTTGCCCGTGTTGTAGCTATAAACGACGATGGCCGAAACATACGGTATATCGCTAACGTTTTGGGTAAAGCCCGAAGTACCGTACAGGATTCAACCAGCTGCTTTTGACAAACTGGGGACTATTCTAGGCATCATGGATCAGGCAGAAGTCAAGTCGATATTCGTGATGATAGTTTTTTTTTTGTGTTAACGGTCCTACGCGATCGCAGTGTACCATCTTCAGCCATTAGTCGTCAATTGGATGTTTCCAGCACTGGGTGTGTGAGTCGGCTTTGCGATCTACAACCCACGGTACCTTAGTACTTAGGCTTGCGGCCTTCGTGGGTTGTATAAAGATAAAAAAATTGACAAATATTCGTGGCACTCAGATTTCCTCAGACACCGCCCTCCGTAGACTAAGTGAACAAGAACTGAAGTCTAGAAGACTAGCTGCATGCCCAGCTCATCTCTCAGGTCACCTTACTGACCGTTTGAATTTCGCTCGGGAACATAGTAATTGGACAGTCGAGCAATGGGGACGGATAGTATTTACAGATAAATCCCGTTTTTGCTTGCCTTCACCAGACGGTCGCAAGCGTGTATGGAAAAGACCAGGGGAACGATTTGCGCACAAGTACCATTTGGAGGTGGAAATATAATGGTGTGGACTGGAACGCTCCAATCTCGTTATATTTGAAAATGGTGCTACAACGGCTAACCGCTATTACTGAATGTTTAGCAGAACATATCGTACCATTTGCCCACTTCAGACGACCGGACTTTTGTCTGATGCATGACAATGCAAGACCACATGTCGCATGGGTGGTAACTGAATATCTGGATGAAGTTAACATTTAGCGGTTACAGTGGCCAGCTCAAAGCCCAGGTCTGAACCATATTGAGCATGTTTGGGATATGTTAGGGTGACGAATTCGGCAACGACAACCAGCTTCCAAAACCACTCCCAACTTGCGAATTGCTCTTTTAGAAGAAGAGGACAATATTCCCCAACAACAAATTTCGTATGGAAGAAAAAAAAAGTAATTTTATAAATTTGAAATAGTGGATATTTTAAATTATCTATTATTTTGTAGTTTTTACCTTACGTAAGATTTGTGGTCTTCCCTCCCCCCCCTTTCCTTCTGTCAGCAAATAACATAATACTTAAACGCCCCCTAACACAACATAACATGTCGAATTTCCTCGACAGTACAAGTGCACCACTCTAAGTAAAGAATGAAAAATTATGTCAGTCTACATGTAGTATATTAAAAATACAAAGAAATAAATGACTGGCTGGTGCAATAAAAGACCGTGATTTTAACTCTGGCAAAACGTGGTCGGCACGTAGTGGACATCTGGACCACAATCAAAATAATAGTCCCTTTTCTCGAGTTTTTGGCCGTCTTTTATTGCATTAGCAAATAACTTATTTCTTTGCAGTTTTAATTATAACGATTTTAATCCTGTTTCCTTTGTTCTCCTAAAAAACCCAATACACTATTGCCTCTAAATATTACGCAAAATACTTGTAAAATACTAGCTGGTACCCGCAGCTTCGCCCGCGACAATTTTTGTCCCTTTTTTCGGTTATTGTTCTTAGCGTTTCTAATGGTCATTTAACAAATACCAAGCACAGTAACAAATATTGTACATATGTATTATTATAGATTTTGTCCCTATTTTTATTTCTCGAACATCGTAGCTGTTTGATCTATTATGTTTTCAGACAAATTCATAATTTTTCAATTTCCTTTAATGTGTATCAGGACTCATTTTTGCGATATACTTATATTACAGATATTACCTCCAAACATATTTCGTGACAAAAAATAGTGTCCTCGTTTTCAGGCCGTTAACGAAACTCGAATACAAAATTTCTTAATTCATTAAGCCGTCTAGGCATGAGAATATAGATTTTTAGGTTATCCATCTTTTGCAACATATGCTGTTTATTATCATCAGGATAGAGTCACTTTCCACTTTTCAAACCTAAGATACCCATATGCGAAATTTCGACCAAATGAGCAAACATACAAACTGTTGATGTGTGAATGAGGAACAAATACCTATTTGCATATTTATGGATGGATTATAAAATAAAAAAAAATTTCATAGAGTAAGTATATTCCGTTGGTAAAAAAAATCAAAAATGTTTATCGAAAGAACTAAATTTATAAAAAGAAAAAAAAAATACCCCTCGCCTGGAAACCAGAAACCTCTTAGTTCTTAGTATAACACATTACTACTGAGCTACCGTCGTTGTGTACTTAAATTTCTAGTTTTTTATCTAGTATATCATGGGGATATAGTAAACATTTTTTTTATACTTTTTACTGAAAACAGACGAACTTTCTGGCTATATACTCCAAGTCGTATGTTTTAAGTTAGGCCCTAAACTAACTCATACTAAAATTTTAATGAAAATAGGTTACGTAGATTTAACAACCGTAAAATTTTCAGTTACGATTTAATTATTAGGATATTATGTCGTAGCAAGTATGGTAACTAGATCTTTATCAAACAAACGAGTGAGATAGAAACTCGTTCACATATTCCTGAGAATTTGATTTTTGTCAGAATCAAAAAAAATATATTTCTGATATAAATGTATGTAAGATTGAAATTTGAAATCTCATTCCTTCACCATTCCATGTTATTGAGCTAAAACAGTATTTTTAAAGGCATGTTACCGCCCCGTTGTATGTTGTATTTGAAACTGAAATCTGTCAGTATGTCAAGTTATAGGTGAAACCATCTATAAATATTATAGAAAACTTTTTAAAAGTTAAATTGCTGCACACTCAACTAGTTACAAAGTTTGTGAAATCTTGAAGTGGAAATCAAACTGTCCGGTAAACTCATCCCAGTCTAAAATGTTTCTTCATACATCTTTTAAGTGTAACGTATGAGTATATAAACGAAGCGGAGACCGCAAGAACTTTTCCGTTATCGAGTAGAAGCGTACAAGCATAAATATAAATTCAAAATATCGAATAAATATAGAATACAGCGCGTTTAGGTTGCTTAGCAGGAGTTGGCCGCGATATAGCGAAATTACTTCTTTTCCGGTCTGTTTTTAAAGGGCCATCTTTCATTAAAAGAAAAAACGCCGAAATGTAGTGCTTCATGAGGACTACACGAAAAAATAAGATTGTCCCATCTGGCTCCAAACCCTGGTAAACCAAAAAATAATTTTTGGCGTTTTGCTTTTCAATGTATCATTTGTTCTTTATGTTAAATATACATTTTTGCTTGTACTAAGATTTTTTGTAGTCACCGTTTAGACTAATATAGAAATGTAAGAACGACATCAACAGTTTTTTTTATTCCTCGGAGAATTCGCAATGCGGCAAAAATATAATTTTGATACGAAAAATTTCCAAAATTTATATTGATAAAACATTTATCATCATAATTTTCGTGATTAGACCATGTCTAAGTGCAATAATTTTCCAACGTTTCGCCTTGATTGCACGAGGCATCTTCAGAGTGAGCTCCGAGCTCCGAGTCGAGCTTTTATACCCGACTGGTGCGCAACAGTCGTGTTTGCTCCAAGGAACTTGGAAGGGGTAAAGGTAGGACATTGCCTAGAAATGAATTTGACTTTGTATGCATATTAGGGGAGTATCATTTAAGGTATAAATTTATCTTGAAAAGTAGAATGCAGGCCAAGTAAAAAAATGGGTTTTAAAAAAATATTAGTAAGCTCTCCCCCACCTCCACTAATTGAAATAAAATTTACATTGGATCTGAAATTATTGAAATGACATAATTTGAATTAGTGGGGAGGGCTTAATAATATCTTTTTAACCTCTTGCTATCACCAGAAGCGTATTTTCAAGCCGCCAATTCAAAAACTTCAGCAATATTCATTATGTTTTATTTTAAAAACATTTGTTTCAACAAGCCGCCATTTTGTTGTCAGGGCGAATAATGGCGTAAAATGTTAAGATCATAAAGTACTCAATGGTACCTTTAAAATGATGTATCGCAAGACTCCTTCCCAAGACAAATGAAGCTTAATTCTTCCCTTCCTATGGTTCGGGGTTTGAAAGTACAAACCCAGTTTTGGGATTTCAGATTAAGGGCCATAAACAACCTACGGCACCGCTCACCTACACGCAGTTATTCGTAGTCGAGAATAATAATTAAACTAACCGATGCCACTCTAACAAATTCTTTAAAAAATTTTAAACATCCAAAAAGTTTTACCAAAAACCTCAAATAATTTGATTAATATTTTTGATTCTGATCCATGTGCCCCCTTACAATCGCGATTTCTAGGCCTTTACCTTTATCAGGCAGGCTAACATCCAGAGTGGATAAGGAACAGCCCACTTTTTAACCAGAATTAAAATTGCACTTCATACATCTAGTGAACTAGAGCGAGGGACTACATAATATTACCCCTCCAAATCTCACCGTGGATGTATCGTAGAAATCTGAATGACAGAAGGGCACTTGAACCAGAATAGAAATTAATCGTTTTCCTCCAGTTATTTTATGGTCAAGTTTCGAACGAACATAGAAATTAATCTTTACTTGTTTCAAATATATTATACTGATAAAATTTCCTAATACATAAGTACATTTTCTAATACCTAACGTTTGACCATAACTTATTGTTCTCTGTAGAGAAAACCGAACTTTTGCATTATTTGTGCTTGCCTGCACGTGAAACAAAACGGTATATATGACCTCCAGCTCTGCATTTTATAGCCCTCTTTAAATTTCCGCAGCGAACTTGCCTGAAACACCTATAGCTCAATTTGTCAACGCGCGGTGCACTCTACTAGGTCATTTTTTATTTCAAAATTATTGGACTCTCTGCTAAGTTATGGCTTAGTGAAAAAAATCAAATATTTTTTTAGAAGGATATTATTAATAATAACATGGAGTAAAATACCTTTTACTTTTATTATTTACATATTATGATGTTACAAATTCGTTGTTCACCATTGGGGATCTTGTAAACAGTAAGAGATACAGAAAATGTTACATTGGAGCAATGTTGCTCAATTTAGTGCCGACTATACAGGGTGTTATGAAATGCACTGCAGATATAGGGGTACTCTACAGACATACCCAATACTTTTTTTCTTAAATCGGACATATTAAAAATTTTCAAAAATACTCCAAAACCATGTTCGACGCACCTGGCTGAGCGAACACGACGCTTGACGGAATATTGCGCGGGAAAAGCTTAAAACAATTGAATTTATTGAAACCTTGCCAGACATATAAATGTTTAAGAGTAATTTATGGTCTTTTTAAGCGTAATTTAAGACCCAGGTAAAAAAAATTAAACCTTTTTCTAAGCTAAGAGAAAACAAAATTAGTAAAAAGGCCACTGCGAAAATGATACTTATCTAGTATAGAACCCGTTGAAGGATATCCTCCATATCTTTTTTAATGCTCGGTTTTTTACAAATCAATTTTTTTGTTCCCGATAATAATCGATGATTGAATTTTTTAAAATTTTCCAAGGCGACACACTTTGACCATTAGAATTATGGGATAATGTTCGGACTTGGATGCAGTGCTCTCTCTTTCCCATTTTACCGCTCTTCTTTCTTCATCTATTTCTTGCGCCGAGAGGACTTTCACACTTCTTTTTTCCTGTCCATCCGGTACGCGGTAAGCGCCGAGAGCTCACGCTATGATTGGTTGAATATCTGGTGTAGCTGCGCGTTAAGTGATTGACCAACATCACGACGTCATAACGGGTTCGTGCAGTGGTACCGCCGCGCCGGCTCCTTTGGCGCTAGACAAGACAGAGCACTTTAACAGATCGGCTTGTAAAATATAAACAATATAAAATAAAAAAGTTTTTAGTTTTTTAATGGTGCTATGGTACGCGTTTATAGTCTTGACCATTTATAAGAAAACAAAACATTTCGTGGTGTTTGTTAGGCTTTCATATTTTAACTAAGCGGCTCTTATGTGTTGTGTAGTAACAGTAATAAACTTTATTATTGCTTGACCAGCGTGCGAGTCCGACAGAGAAAGCTTGTTTCTTGTTTTGATTGTAATCAAAAAAATCGGTCCAATTGTCTTCTTTTCGATATGGCCGCCCACACGTCAACTTTCTGTGAATGCAGAGGCTTCTCTATAAAGAAGTGTGGATTTTCAGAACTCCACATTCTCATTTGTTGAGAATTTATATAGTCAGAGAGGTAAAATCATGCCTCGTCAGTAAAAAAGGTGTTTTCAAATACGTTTCATTATTATGCAAATAACCCATCAACCACTCCGAAAATTGCATTCGCATTGGTAACAATTCTTGACTGAATTGCTGGCTTGGGTTTGAAACGCCTAATAGGAGTTTGTGGGTGTTCATTAGCAATTTGCCCCAATTCTTCTACTTTTTGTGCAGTGCAAACTTTGGATCTCCCACTGCCTTCCTTTCTATTCACACTTCCTGTTTCTCTAAACAAAGCCACATATTGGCGAAACTGGTCGAAATTCATGACTATGTGTGGAAATACTGTTTGAAAATCCTGAATGACGTCCCGTGTTGAATAAACCCACTGGCCATCAACTCTTCTATCATTTCTAAAGTAACTATCGATCATAAAAGCTTTGTGTTCTGCCGTGATTATCATATTTAAATTTCTTAAAAATAAAAACTTCAGACGTTGACAGTTCTATTTTTCGTTCACCTTTACCTTTTTACCTATGTTCTTTCAAGACACGATACATTTACAACCGTTACAACGGTATGCTACGTTATGACGTCACTTCAAGGGAAAATCTTAAATTGACTAGGCGCTTATCTGAGTAAATGAAATATGACAATAATATTTTAATAAACGTCAACTCAACACACAACCCGACAATAAACTGACCTGTAATAATATTTTAATAAACGTCAACTCAACACCCTACCCGACAATAAACTGACCTGTAATAATATTTTAATAAACGTCAACTCAACACCCTACCCGACAATAAACTGACCTGTATATAATAATATTTTAATAAACGTCAACTCAACACCCTACCCGACAATAAACTGACCTGTAATAATATTTTAATAAACGTCAACTCAACACCCTACCCGACAATAAACTGACCTGTAATAATATTTTAATAAACGTCAACTCAACACCCTACCCGACAATAAACTGACCTGTAATAATATTTTAATAAACGTCAACTCAACACCCTACCCGACAATAAACTGACCTGTATATAATAATATTTTAATAAACGTCAACTCAACACCCTACCCGACAATAAACTGACCTGTAATAATATTTTAATAAACGTCAACTCAACACCCTACCCGACAATAAACTGACCTGTAATAATATTTTAATAAACGTCAACTCAACACCCTACCCGACAATAAACTGACCTGTAATAATATTTTAATAAACGTCAACTCAACACCCTACCCGACAATAAACTGACCTGTAATAATATTTTAATAAACGTCAACTCAACACCCTACCCGACAATAAACTGACCTGTAATAATATTTTAATAAACGTCAACTCAACACCCTACCCGACAATAAACTGACCTGTACTTATGTACAAGGGGTGCAAGCGTCTAGTCAATTTAGGATTTTCCCTCGAAGTGACGTTATAGCGTAGCATACCGTGTATCGTGCTTTCAAGAGTAATAATTTAAGACATGCATAACTGATTCCACGGCATGCTTTGAGGGCGTTTTTTTTATCTTACGTTAGGCTAATATTAAGTTCCAATCACAGACCAAGAAAAATAAAGATATAGTTACTAAATATGTTGTAATGTGTACTTGCATTATAACTAAAACAATTTGATGTTCATTTTTGCAAAGCTCTTAGTTGTCTTAAATATTCTTCAATGGTAAATTATGCAAAAGTAATTTTATTCACAAGCTTCAATAAACTTTATGTGTTAAAATATTGCATTCGTCTTTAAAAGTTATGAGCTCATCCACATAGAAATTGCGGAAAAGCAAAAGGGGAAGACAAATAACCTTTTCGGTAAACTAAAATTGCCGACATTCTGACAATGCTAAAGCTTTTAATTATGTAAGTACTGTTTTCGACGAGTTACGCACAAGAGAACTTCTCAATAAAGTTGTCAAAGTTTACTTTTATATTTTAGGCCAGAAACAGAATGCGCAAGGAAAAAATAAAAATGTAACTGAGAATCTTTGAAGCCCTTCGCGCATTACGCTATTAAAAAGAAACTAAATTAATTATTAATTTAAATCAGGAACTAAGTTCGTGGTCTCTGTTTTAGTCACTTCTTAATTACCGTTCGTCAAAGCATAATGTCTAGTAAGTGAATTAAATGGTATGGATCATGTCCTCTTCTATTTTTATAAAATGAGAAAAAGTCCTTGGAATAAAAGAAGATATGTTGAAAGATGTATGTATAGCACAAATATATAACAAGTACTGCAAACTATTTGTTGCTGTGAAAAATCTGCAGCAAACTGATTTAAAATGTTTGGCGTTTTGCAGAATGCCCAAAAAATTGAATTGAAATTTAGTACAGTTACTTGTCCCTGCCATCGACAAGAAGACTACTCCAATGAAAGAACATGTGATTGCAACAGAAATGATTTTCTTAACCATTTTTTATATAAGCCGCGTCGCGACTGACTGATCACAGTGATCACAAGACTTGGCCAGTTGGGTCTGTCACTAGAGGCGTCGATGCCGAAAATTAAGTACGTGCATGTACGGTATTTGACAAAAATAATTTAATTCCTGGTCGTTGCCGAGATTGTCTAAAATTAAAAAAAACGGTCAAGTGCGAGTTCAACTCGCACATAGAGTGTTCGGTATATAGTGCCACACGGCGCGGCGCGGCGGCGCGTGCCCTAGTTTTGAAGAACTTTTTTCTATAGAGCATAGTAAAACATACATTAAAAAGGTCAAAATGGCACACAATTTGACCGTCCAGGCGGGGCATAAATCGACAACCGATAGTCGACCTCTGGTGCAAGGCAGTATCATCCTGCACAATACAGTGCCGGAGCTACGCTAAATTTGACTGTATGCAAGCCACGATTTTTGCGCCCCTATAACAAGACCTAATTAGCTTATAGACTCTATAAATTTACTGTTTGGCACTCCTTGTCACCGGCACCCCTAGGCAAGGGCCTACTCTACCTACAGTTAGCTACGGCACTGACGCCATGTGCGCGCACTGTTTTGTTTTTTATGGGGAACTTTTTCCCAACTTAAAAAAATTCAAAAGAATTATTTGCCATTTTCCGATTCTCGCCTGTTTTAACAGAGTTCTGAGGCTCTTGCTTCTCTATAACCTCCGCAAATTTATGGCGATTTAATTCACTTTTGCGACCTGTACCCGATTTCAAGAGAAATCGCGGAAATTTCGAATTTGACGTTTAATAGCTCCAAAACGAAACATCCTGTATAACTGAATTTTTTACCGATGCTAGTTTAACCATTCTTCTGATAATCCATAAAATTCCATTGCTCCCCCTCTGACTGTTTCCGAGAAAAACAAACCTGCTCGATTTTAGGTTAACATGTAGATTGAAACATATTTTTGCTGATCTCGGGAGGTCATTATTCATTAAGAACAAATGCTTGCTTTTTAAATTGTAATAAATTATACCAAACAGTAAACATTTTTTGTAGCTTAATTTTCCCTGTAGTTTTCCTCAAAATATTTTTTTTTCACTTTATAATAACTTCCTTAAATTATTTATGCAATAAAAAAAATATGTGCATATTCGTTATTGTACGTAAAATATACAAAGATTGCAAGATCCGCACCCTGTATAATGTTTATCGTAAACACAAAATGTTGCGAATTGCGCAGGATTAAAACTACATGGCAAATTTCCATGTTGGGGGAAAAAGACAACACCAAAATTACTGTCTAATAGTATACTGCATTACTGTTTTGGTTGAAAATTCGAATTTTGTTGGTGATCAGAGCAACGCGTAGAAAAATTAAGGTAATTTAAATTACGGAATGTTAGCTTTAAAAAGTTTAAATTACTTTTCTCTGAACCAAAATAGTCGTTCTCACATTATTCGTTACAGTAAAATATTCAGTATGAGTAATAGCGTGCAAATTTAAAATGCTAATGAAACAATTTTAGCTCTTGGAAAAGTTTATTCCGACAAACTATCATTTTATGCAGTTTCAGACTGGATAAAAATTCCGGACGAAGTCTATCTTAGAATTACCATAATCGATGTTTAAAACATTGTAAAACAAACTATAAACTTTTTCTGAGCCTGTTGAATTCGTAATGGGATTTTTATATCAGTCATCAAAAAGGAATTCTTGGTTACCTGGAAAAAAATACTTTTTCTTTCCAGAGTAATATTAATTTTGATAATGAATATCGAAAATTACTGCATTGCTTGCAATATACGTAATATATTTTTTCCTATCTACATTTTCCTTATATTTTGCTTATGTTGGTCGTAATTGCTATGCCAGATTTTGACAGAAGAATTTGAATCCTAAGCGTAGATTTTCAGGCAAGCCATGTGAACTATTTGTGGTTCGGCAGTATTCTCACCTGGGGGGGGGGGGGGGGGGGTATCTGGCCGTTAATATTTATTCCCATTTGGTATATATTTTATATTTATTAACTCTACATCATATATGTTTCCCAAACGGTGTCTTAACACATTTTTACTTCACTTTTAGTCGCAATTTACACCATAGAAAATAAAAGGTCCTTTTTAATGTTAATGAAGTTGCAATATACGTACCTAATATATTTGTGGAAAGAAGTATGTTACGTACAAATAAGAAAATGTAGCCAATTATGATGGCAACATTATATTTCCTTATATTTCTATGCCAAATACGGGACAGGAAATATAGGTGTATACAATATTGTTACAAGTGGAAAAACCAATATTTCATAGATCAATATTTGGAATCAATAAGTAAACTATAATCCTATTTTACTTAATCATAAGATATTGCCCTCTACATTGGCAGGATGTAGTTTATTTATTGAATATGCACTAAAATTGAAACTATGAAATATTACAGTTCCTTTATAAAATCAAACAATTACTTGAAATAATTTATTTAAACGACGCTTAATTATCAAGTCAGCAGAATTGAGGTTTCTGACCTAAAGTCAACGCTCCTCAAAAAGAGGGGGCAATCTGCTGACTGTGTAATAGGGCGATCGCGAAGACAAGAGTCGAAAAGGACACTAGTGCACCATCCTAGGTCCGATACGTTTGTGATCGTGATAGATTGTAGAAAAAATGATCTTCAAATCTTTAATGTAAGTAATAGAAAATTAAGTTGTCTTCCTAGAGTAATACCATAAATCTGTCTTCTGGTTATGTCATTGAATGTTCCTATTTTTTGTAAATAAACGATTTAAGTTTGTTTTTAGATCACGTGTGATTTCAATCTAAACTGGTGGCCACTCGAACTTACACATGGAGATTTTTAGGCAAAATTTAAAGTTCAATATTTTTAACAGGAATGCAAATTTTTGAACACGTGTTGCAGATTTTAAGAGCTAGTTTTTTCGGATTAATCTGCATGACGTATATTTATCGTAGGACCATAGGATTATTATATACGGAGTGATCAATGAAGTCATGCAAAAAATCAAAAAGTTTGTATGAGTGAAATTTCTGCAAAAAATTTTTTTGGTCGTTGCAATATGGTTAATTACTAAGGTAACATCAATATCTCTAGACGTTTTTGTCACTTTTTGGATTAAGGCCCTTAGGTCTTGTACACACTACTAAACATAAAATTTGGGTAGCAAAATTTTTAAAATGCTATAACTTGATATTGGATTGACGGTTCTTGATAATTTTTACGGATTTGGAATCCTTATTTCACGTAGATTTTCTATAATATAAGCATTTAATTTGGTGGTTGAAATATACAGGTTGAAATTTACACATTATACCGGGTCGATAATAGACAAAAACGTAGGGTACGACACTCCCTACTGTTTGGCAGTATTTAAGTTTTTGTAAAAATAAATTCTCACCTCAAGTTGTTTTTGTTTAATGTCCCCATTCATTCAGTTTTATAGAGTTCTTTGTCTATAAATTATTACCAAAGATTAGGTATTTAAAGATAGGACACTTGGCAATTTTCCATTGATATTTGCCGGTTTTTTTAGGGATTGCAGGAACCTTTAAATTAGGTTTAGAATTAGAAATTTTGTAAGAATTGGCTTTTGGCCGTTGTTAACCAATCTTGTATATTGTAGAATATAATGTAATAAACTTGTTCTTGTCGCTACGTTCTTGTCTATTATCGACCGGGTATAATGTGTAAATTTCAACCTGTATATTTCAACCCCCAAATAAAATGCTTAGATTATAGAAAATCTACGTGAAATAAGGAGTCCAAATCCGTAA
The DNA here is from genome assembly GCA_963971165.1 of Philopedon plagiatum. Classification (NCBI taxonomy): domain Eukaryota; kingdom Metazoa; phylum Arthropoda; class Insecta; order Coleoptera; family Curculionidae; genus Philopedon; species Philopedon plagiatum. Next base: position 40,544,482 of record OZ020196.1, on the reverse strand, counting down.
AAATCATCAAGAATCGTCAATCCAATGTCAAGTTAGAGCATTTCAAAAATTTTGCTACCCAAATTTTATGTTTAGTAGTGTGTACAAGACCTAAGGGCCTTAATCCAAAAAGTGACAAAAACGTCTAGAGATATTGTTGTTGCCTTAGTATCGAACCATATTGCAACGACCAAAAAATTTTTTTGAGGAAATTTCACTCATACAAACTTTTTGATTTTTTGCATGACTTCATTGATCACCCCGTATATAATAAACCTATGGTCCTACGATAAATACACGTCATGCAGCTTAATCCGAAAAAAACGAGCTCTTAAATTCTGAAAGACGCGTTCAAAAATTTGCATTCCTCTTGAAAATATTGAACTTTAAATTTTGCCTAAAAATCTCTATGTGTAAGTTCGAGTGGCCAGCAGTTTAGTTAAGGTTCCGTTACCTCTACGCCCCTAGTTATACCCTTAAAGCAGGGCGTGACAATATTGTCACTCCTTGTCCCATTTGAAAGTCCTTACTTGGTATACATTAGAAGCCTAAAATGATATTTTTGCTGCAGATTAAGTAATTCGTTGTATTTTAACCTCGTACGCTGCTGGACCATAGGAATTACTAAAATGAGGGTTCAAAAATGAACGCTGTGACTTGTTTAAAGTCACTGGTTTTTATGTCAAATAACTAAGTAACAAGAACGTAAAGAAAACAAAATATACAAAAAAATGTTGAATTTACCAGGTCGGTATGGTTAATTTAAAAAGGGTTGAACACAAATTTCTTTTAAAATTTTTCATAGGATTAATTCCAGTTTTTGATTTGGTGGAATACTTCAATTAATCATTTGATGTCATTAGAATAACATATCAAGGAACTAAGATATATGGATAACCTTTACACAACGATAATATTAGCTATGCAACGTTACGTCTAATTCGAAGTGTTAGCTGTTACCATTAACCATATAGGTACTACTTAAAGTTAAACTTCTTCATAAAAGTGTTTATTTGGCCCCTTTTGTCAGATTATTGGACGTAATAATTACGAAACTATTTAGTAGTCCCCAATAAAAGCACTTGATCCAGATGGCACTTGATGCTTATTATTTATTACCATATATTTGATTGTGTGTGCTTTAAGTGTAAACTGGGGAGTATTTTAAGGGAATGGGACACTACATCTTTTACGCCGTAACTAATTTTAAGGGTCCGGCCACCATTATGGTATTAGGGAAAGGTATAGATGTATTTTTGTATTGCATAAATTATTGAAGCAAGCCATTACAAGCCCAAAAATGTTATTTTGAAGAAGTTTAATAATTTAACTATTGTTTTTTACTTTTCGGTATAATTTGTTATAATTTATAAAGCATCTATTTGAGCAATGGCCAATGATGTCAGATAATGTCTAAAGCACGCGCCGCTGTTTCATGCTACGTTCCTAAATTCAATCCGTTTTATCTATTTGCTGTGTTGCTGTGCCTATAAAAAAATAAGGAACACGGCCTCAAATATATATTCAGTTGCCAATACCTAGTTTCTCATACCTAACCCGAATTGTTGATCTGTGAAGTAAATAGAAAATATTTATTGTTTGCGTGGTTTGCGTGTTCTGATTTATGATTATAGTGTAATTTTTGTGTAATTTTTTTTATTAGACAATTAAATTTCTTACAAACTGCCCTATAAGTAGTGTATTATGCCAATAAGCAAAAATACTACTCCAAGTGCCCCGAACAAACTCTTTTTTATGTGCCAAGAATAGCCCAAATCAGAAGACCGTAGTGCAAAGTTAATTAAAATTTTTACATAAATATTATTAAATGTCAGTATCGTCAAATTGAAGTAAGAATATTTTGCATTTTAATTATCTTGATGTAATAATATCAAACCTAAACAAAAGTTTAAAGACAAGTGAGGATATGATTTACCACTGCCAAAGTATAGTATGATACTGTATAAAAATAAACTGAAGAAAAAATATTTGGCGCACATAGGTAATCAAATTCTCTAAAGCTTTTACTCCTTTTATTTCCACAGATCTGAATAATTTCTAGTAATTGGTACGTAGTTCTGGTGATTGGCATCTAATGATTGGCACTGCTAATCAGAGATTCTTGCCATAAATTGGAACACCATATTTAGATTTATATTGTGATGTAATTTAAATAATAAAGTCCTGCACTAAATAAAAAAAATATTAATTAAACTTCACAGTCAGCAGTGACTCGGTTGGTTAAGGTGTCAGCCTTATACTCCAAGTTTCGACCATCGACGTGGGTTCAAATCCCACCGGATGGAGCCGGGGCGTCCACCATATTGGATTTAGAACAATATCAAATATCAAATATTGCATTGTCACCGGACTTATACACGTGTACAGAATTTCAAAGTTCTAGCTTAATTGGAACTAGTCGAAATTTTGATTGCAATATTTGGCCTAAACATACTAACATACAGACAAACATACATACTTACTAACCGGTGAAGCTTAATAAGAGCTTGTAAAAATACAGCGGCTTTTTTGTTTCTTCCCAGTGGTCTGCAAAACAACCAAAACATGGAAAAATTCAAAAAATATATTCCAAGTATAAGAAATATATAAACAAAATGAACAAATTATTGCAAAATAAAACCAATAGGTACTCTAGTACAAATTTTCATATACATAAACTAAAAAAGACACACGAAAGTATTTTGTGTGCAGATTATTAATCTAATTAATCAGGTAATAGGTAACCAGGTTTCGGTTTCTAAAAAAGAACCGTATTCGTTATTGTAACTTTCACCATCTAATGAGTTTTGTTTTTCATTTTCTACTTACATTACATATTGGCAAAGAAGCTGATCATCATGATCGTAACCAACATCTAGTGATGTGGCTGATATTTGGTGATAGTCGACAGTCAGTATTTTTTTTTTGTTTTATTTTTTTCATGTAGTTGTTCATCCAGGATAAAGGCTATTGCGAATTGCCACAAGCTTTTCTACTCGTTTGTTTTTTTTTTAGAATGAATATGCTAAAATGATGAACAATTTCTTTTAGATCCTGCCGATGTGGGTATCAACTGTAACAAACGAGTAGCCACGGGTTTAAGGGATTGCTTGGGTTTGCACAAAGACCTTGCCTCACAATTGATTGATTGATCACAATCATTTCGTGATGCAATATCCCATAAAATAGCATTACCATCTTGACTTACCAAAATTCTAGCATTCTTTTTTATTTATACCTTCTGTCCATTTGGACTGATATATGAAAATTTTTCGAAAAGTTATTTTTTGAAAGCACGTTTTCTCGAAAATATATTTTGGAATATAGTTATTTGAAAACTAGGGATATTTTCAAGACCATTTTGTCGGAAACCAACTTTTCGAATTTTTTTAACCACTTTTCGAAATTACATTTTTAAGGAAACATGTTTTTAGAAAGTACATTTTTTTAAATATTCTTTCGAAAAAGGCTTCAAATATCCATATTAAAAAAACACTTTTTTGAAGGTAATTTACTATCTACAGAGTAACATAGCAGACACAAGGAAACGTAAACCTGACCGAACACAAAAACTGTTCCTTTAGGTTAGTTCAGGATCTTTTTGTCATTTCTTCCTTGACATTTTCTAAGCCAGTAGAGTTCATAATTTAAATAATATAAAAATATATTTTCGAAAAATGTATTTTAGAAAGATTCTTTAAAAAAAATCTACTTAATTTAATACCAAAAAAGATGGTTGTTGAAAAAAAAACAGAACAGTTGGTCATCTTAGCTTAATATGAAAGTGTAAATATTGTAGCATTTTTTTATTTATACCTTCTGCTCATCTGCCACTGATTTGAACTATCAAATTAAATGTGATTTTTAGAGTTTAACGAATGGGGGTAATTCCAGAGACGGCTTCTAACCTAGTTGGAAATAAAATTAGGATTCGATTTGAAAATAAAATACAAATATTTATTTACCCACATTGTGTTATTTGAAAGAGATACGAAAATATCATACAGGGTGTCTGAAAAGTCTTAGCATGGGCAAATATCTTTACTCTTAATAAAGATAGCAACACCAAATTTTAGTTGTACCTAATTGGTTAGTAAATCTACTTTTTTACGTAATTTGACTCTTTCAACCCCCTTGGGGGGTTACGCTAGCGAGTTGAGGTCCAAAATTCTGGATGCAAACCTATGCCGTGTGGCCTCTTCGTTTAAAAGTCTTCAAAAAAGAAACATTGTTTTAGTATTTTAGTATTTATTTATTATTGTAATTCATTTTTAAATGGCAAGCCTATAAAAATTATAACTCGTAAATCGTATAATCGGGCGGGGCACAAGTCGACCATTAGTCGGCCACTTGTGCCAAACAGTACAAGTCGGCGCTGCTATTTTTTGTTTTTTAGGGCACTTTTTTCTAACTTTTTTCCAACTTTACTTCTTCATTTGTCGTTTTTATATGTTTTGTTTTTTGACATCTGCGCAGTAGACCAAAATGCGTACCACGCGCAAACCGAGCGCGCTAGACATGCGCACGGAATTTCAGGAGTTGGACTTTGGTGTCTACATTTGAACCCATTCATTTTTCAGAATATATCTCCAGTAGTTAAGGTACCACTACGTATTTAACTTTATAACTTTGTTCCCAAGTTTTTTTCGACTTTATTTTTGATTTTTTGCCATGTGCGCAGTAGACCAAAATGCGTACCACGCGCAAACCGAGCGTGCTAGACATGCGCACGGAATTTCAGGAGATGGACTTTGGTGTCTACATTTGAACCCATTCACTTTTAAGAATATATCTCCAGTAGTTAAGGTACCACTGCGAATTTAGACAACAAAGTACATCCCCTGAAATTTCGTGCGAATGTCTAGCCCTCTTGGTTTGCGCGTGGTACGCATTTTGATCAATGGTAAAACTTTTTCCCCAAGTTTTTTTCGACTGTATTTTTCGTTATTTGCCACCGCGCAGATAGCAAAAAAAGAAAAATAAAATCGAAAAAACTTGGGAAAAACGTTATAAAGTTAAAGACGTAGTGGTACCTTAACTACTGGAGATATATTCTGAAAAGTGAATGGGTTCAACTGTAGACACCAAAGTCCATCTCCTGAAAGTCCGTGCGCATGTCCAGCACGCTCGGTTTGCGCGTGGTACGCATTTTGGTCTACTGCGCACATGGCAAAAAACGAAAAATAAAGTCGAAAAAACCTTGGGAAAAAGTTATACAGTTAACTACGTAGTGGTACCTTAACTATTGGGGATATATTCTTACAAGTGAATAGGTTCGAATGTAGACACCCAAGTACATCTCCTGAACTTGCGTACGCATGTCTAGCACGCTCGGTTTGCGCGTGGTACGCATTTTGGTCTACTGCGCAGATGTCAAAAAACAAAACATATACCAACGACAAATGAAGAAGTAAAGTTGGAGAAAAGTTAGAAAAAAGTGCCCCACAAAACAAAAAATAGCAGCGCCGACTTGTGCTGTATGGCACAAGAGGTCGACTAATGGTCGACTTTTTCCCCGACCGATTATACGATTTACGAGTTATAATTTTTATAGGCTTGCCATTTAAAAATGAATTACAATAATAAATAAATACTAAAATACTAAAACAATGTTTCTTTTTTGAAGATTTTTAAACGAAGAGGCCACACGGCATAGGTTTGCATTCAAAATTTTCGACCTCAACTCCCTAGCGTAACCCCCCAAGGGGGTTGAAAAAGTGAAATTACATAAAAACGTAGATTTATCAACCAATAAGGTACAACTAAAATTTGGTGTCGCTATCTTTATTAATAGTAAAGATATTTGCCCATGCTAAGACTTTTCAGACACATTGTATGATATTTTCGTATCTCGCACTTTCAAATAACACAATGTGGGTAAATAAATATTTGTATTTTATTTTCAAATCGAATCCTAATTTTATTTCCAACTAGGTTAGAAGCCGTCTCTGGAATTACCCCCATTTGTCAAACTTTAGTGATTTTATTTGATTACGTTATTTTTGATATTGATAGATGACTCTGCAAAGACGAAACACTCTTAAGTAATTAAATTATTTTACTACCAACTTTTAATATTATAAGATTTACTTAGTTAATTTTTAATAATATTTTAATTAAATTCTTTTACTTTTGAATTTCTCAATTCCATGGAGTAATTATACGACAAGTAAAAGTTCAACTTATCGATAATATTAAAAGTTTAGTCTTCGACAACCTATGATGCGTTTAAAAAAATTAAAATTTCATCAATCCCGTTTCTCGGTACTAAAATTAATTTAAACGAGCTTCCCCTAGTTACAAATAAATTGAGCAGAAAATTGTGATTAAACCTTAACGAATTTAAATACTTCATTGATTTAAATTTATCCCAAACGTCTTCGTGGCGTGTTTGCCAGGAAATCGAGGTCGTCTTAATTTATTTTTCTCTGAGACAATCAGACGAGGTGAACTCGTTAAATAGCACCATCTGTTGTTAATATTTTTGACTTACATATTACGTGTTTATGCATGTATACATTTTTTAAAACTATTTAATCAAAAAACAATAGATATAGTGTAAACTCAATGCCATTCGCCTAAAATTATGGCGGTGCTTTAGGAAGCTGGACGTAATAGAAATTATAAGAAATGAAAAATTATTACAATGGTTGGTCAACATACCATTGCTGTCATTGGATTTATCTTAGCAATATCATTATTCGAGACTCTTGAACGTCCTCCCATTACCCTAGTTCAATAAACGGGGTTGATTCACTATCCCGTCTAGTCCGGTCCAGTTTGATATAAATATTTTAAATTGACAAGTAAGTAAACGAACAAAGCAGCTAAATTTTGTATTATGTTTTTAAAGTTTTTATATAGGAAAGAGTCGCCTAAATGAGGGTTGTGCTCAATAATAAAATTAAACTTATTTTAGCTACACGTTCCAAAACGACACTAATTTTAGAAAATGATCTAGCGAGATCTTCAATAAGATGACTAATTTTATTTTTAAAAGTTATCCTAGAACAGTTAAAATTCAGATTATATGGTGACATGTTCAGATATACCATTATTTGGTTGACGGTGCTGTCTTTTCGAATATCAGGACTACTAGAAATTATAGAAAATAGTTCTAGCTGCCTCGTAGAGCGATCAAGCCGAAATACTAACGTACCGTGGACGTCTGAAGAGAATGAAAATGTAGTCTGTTGACACGGGATTTAAAGGATTGGCGGTTGGGATAGGAAGGGAGAACATCTGCAGGCATTTGTTCCATAATTTGAAGATCCTAGGTATGAATGAGCGAGAGAAGTGGTCTGTTCTAGACTTTTGTAGCTGGATAGTAAAGGGATGCACCGTAATGCGCCTCTTGTTGTCCTGTTAGGAACAGCCAAGGGAGACATTATAGCAGCTAGTTCTTCACAGAAAAATCTGTAGAAGTATCGTTAAAAACGGATAAATCCCCAAAACCGCGGCGATAAGCGAGAGAAGGGAGTTTTCTTGTGAGAACTGAGTCATTGACGAGTCGAATGACTCTCTTTTGGATAGAATCAAGAATGTTAGGTGTCGATGCCGCTCCCCAGATATGGGGGCAGTACTCTAGGTTAGGTCTTATTTGGGAAACATATAGAGTGTATAAGTTGGAAGGGGAGAAGTATGTTCTGGCTCGAAAGAGAAAATCAAACTTTTTAGATGCCGATGTGACTACTGAAGTAATGTGTTTTTGCCAGCTGAGATCATGTTCAAAAGCGATGCGAACAAGATCTAATGTTTCATTTTTTTATAGGGCTTGGCCATTCATGTGAATGAGGTGAGCGTTGCCAGATTTTTTGCGTGACAGGGAACAAAACTGGGTTTTGGAGGCATTGAACTGAACAAGGTTCTTGGCACCGCAGTATAGGATTAATTGAAGGTCTTGGGAAACGGATAGGTGCATAGATCTGCATCTATTATCCAGCTCTTGATTCGAGACTTGTCCGGAAAAATGAATATTGGAGTGAAGAGTACTCTCGTCTGGACAAGACGAGTTAAGATGGGTGCAAGTTTTGGACCGCATTTTTTTAACAATTGCCGGTATGCCATTCAGACCGGAGGACTTTATGATGTCAGGGGATAGAAGAATTTGTTTTAACATATTTGACCTAACCTAATTATTGTAATTAAAATTAGCTTTAAAACGGACTTTAACGGTTTAGCGGTACCAGTAAGCATAACAAAATGTTAGTACGACCCTCACCCACTGTTCGTTATCTGTCGGCCACACTCGATATATATCTCTTGCGTCTTTAAACAACAATTCAAAAGATAATGTTAATTCTCCACCGCCGCCATTCAAATCTTATGTTGAATACACATCTCTCGTCGTAACTGTTTATTTTATATAAATACATTGAAAAGAATGTAGGTACTAGTTCTGTGTAAAGAAATACTGAAAGCACGACTTGCGGTTCTACGAACTTTTGTTTTTCAAGTAGATTCGTGAAAAATTAAATAGGAAAATAGATTTTAAAGAGAAAGGGAATTATTAAAACATAGAAGACATTAATACAAACAAATTCGTTCTTTTTCAAACAAATTAAGTTCCAAAGTGATTAGCGCTATTAAATTTGAATACTACATTGATTTTATCTTATTTCCAATTTTCCTTCAAAGAATTCTAGATAGCAGAAAACTTTTTAATTGGCAAATTAAATTTTATAAAAGGCTTGAAGAGAGCGAAAATCGTATGGCATTTCGATCCGAAAATAATAATTACTTTCTTGTTTTTATGAAATAGCACTTCTTATAATTGGTTAGAAAATCAGTCAGTTAAAAGGGCATATTAAGTCGGAATTATTCTTAGATTAATTATTATATTCAAAATTAAGAGATTGTATCTGCTTGATTTTTTGGTACTACTTTTTGAAATTAAATCACTCGTTCCATATTATTTCTTTAAATAAATTTGGCATACGGATCTTTTTGGGATAACCAAATAACGACACATTTTTTCTAACTGCGCAAAACATTTACAGCGCTGACACTATTCAATGTGCTCTAGGCTACCTTTTGACAAATTTCTTGTTGATGAAATTTTGCTTCCCAAGTATTATTTTTATCAGTGGCGGCTCGTGAGGTATTGAACTGGGTGTTCAACTCGATGGTTATACAAGACAAAATACGAAGAGAAATATTACAAAAATATGCATATAACTGGACATTCCCAATTAAATTGACTTATAAAACATTGATCAGTTATCGCTCATTATAAAACTGGAAGGTAACTTCCGGTGACGTAGTAACAGCAGAAAACTACGCCATGAAATGTTAGGACGGGTTGTTCCGTAACGCTGTGCGTCGCATTACAGTAAGAATAAAGCAAGCGAAAGCCTCGCGCGTCATAACTGACAGAGACCGCTATTATTTCCTTCTCTTTCATCTTTTGCCAAGAGAACATCAGAGGCTTATTTAGATTATTCTTATGATAAAATTGATGGTGCTAATTGAACTGGCAACGCTACATTGCTGTTCTAATTAATGAACCGGCCTAATTACCTCATTAATTATCTATATGATAAATTATTTCAAGGCATCTTTGCATGATGTTCCTTTGAGAGCATGCTACGGTGCATTATAGACTGCCCCTTTGATGTGTTTTGGCCGTGTTTGAATTTTTGAGAGTTTGAACGTGTGTCCCTGTTTAAGCCTTTTGAAGTAGACCACCAAGAATATTATTTATTTTTTGATCGACTCTTGGTACTCCAGAGTTCGAGCTATGAACAACATTACAAAGAAGCTATGTACTTAATTTTATAATAACTTAGAAAAGCCAAGTGCTGAGAATAGCGAAATGTTTTGAATAATATTTATAAAGAATACTGATTTAATGTAGTGTTCTAGCGTTGTAAAGGTGTTGCAGCTTCCTAGAGCTAGTTAAAGGATCATTTTCCTTTTTATTAGGTACATCTTATTCAAATTCTACGATGCCTTACCTTTGTTTAAATTAAACATTTAAATTATCGTGTTTCATTATGTGCACTTTTTGAGTTTTCTTACAGGAGCTTTAATTATTGGTAGTGCGCTGTTTGACATATTTATAATACTGTAAGTGGTGTCAAATTAGATCTGTTTATTGGCTCATGCCAACGATGTTGAAGAGTGTGCATTTATTTTTGGTCAATACATTAAAAGGTCATTTGGCATGTGGCACTAATGAGCTTAAACACCCCTCAAGTAAACTGCCCCGCATCATTAGGTCTAGTTGATGGCTTGTTGTCATACATCTTAGCCTTTGCCATTACAACTATTTTGTAATGATAGCAATAATGGTTATAACCCTAACAATATATTCTCCTTGTAAAATTATAAAAGTCTGTTTTAGTGGCAAAACCCAATGTTTCGAGACATCTATAATGAAACTGATAAATGTGGGCCGTGTTATGAAGTGCGTGAAGTAAGATTTATATAACACCGTTATTATTCGTTGCAGCGTAATATGCTCGACACGTTCAACTAAATCTTTTCTGGTTACATGGGTTACGTGAAGCAATTTAAAAAATTCTTGTGAGATATTTTCATAATATCAAGTTACAGCTGCTGTAAATCTTTAGAACTCTAAAAATAATATACTACAAGCGTTTTAATAAGTAACTATTGTTGTATAGTTTTTATTTTAAATGTTATGGAAAAGTGTCAAGGGAAAAGTTGTATGGTTTGACATATATATAGGTACATATCGACGGAAAATTTTTCCGACTTTTGCTGTCAGTTTAATGTAATGACGTAATCTGAATTTCTCTTTAAAATATACCACCATTGTTCATCCAATCATTTTCTGAGATTCTTTAACTCTCTAAACAAGCAAAAAAGTTGATAGGTCAGATTTAAGAAAAAAAAATTATCAGAAATTTATTAAAATTAAAACGTTAACAATAGACAGAATTTTGTCACTTAACATTAGTAGCGGCGTTCGGTAATTCAATTTTTTTTATCGTTTTGCTCGGAATTTTTGACAGGCACGTGGTCAGTCGTACTGATTACAACAATGAGTCATGTGCCTGTCAAAAATTCTGAGCAAAACGATGGAAAAAATTGAATTACCGAACGCCGCTAGTGCCAAATCCCAACAAGTGGCAAAAGTAGTAGTGTATACACAGTAAAAAATCCAGTTGATTAACCACAAGAGATGTCTGATTTTATTGGCCGGATTAAATTTTTTGATTTAATTTGTAATTATTTTCTAAATCAGTTTCATAATCTTCGTTATGATTCAAACAAATTACTCATTCTCGATTACTTTAAATCGATACTGATCAAATGCATAAAAAAGACAAACATTTTAAATCATATTTCCTTGTTAAAATAATTACAATAATCACTATCAATCACCTACTGACTAAAAAATACTCAAACTTCTAAACCAAGCCGCCAACACATGCGCAGTACGCAACCTTTTAATCACAAGGGAGTACCGATATCCATCCACCCCGCTGCAATCTGCAAAAATTCCATTTAATCGGCAGTAGGTATGGCGATTTCTGTGGTAGTGCAATGTGCAATGTGAGGTTATAACGAATGAAGTGGTCAACCTGTTCTAAAATTTTACGAATATTCTTTTAAAAACTTTGTTGTTACATCATGTTGGTGAAATTATGTTTCAAAAACAAAAGAAATACGCAAAAATCTCAGATCTTGAATCCAATCCCTTGGAGGAACTCATGCACTAATATAAGTTATTTTCCATGTATTTTCAAAGAAAAGATTTGTCATGCCAGGTCTTCATTAGTGTTTTATGTATTTATTTACAGATGAGTAAATAATTTTCGTGATTTTACTTCATATAATTATTTTCAACTTTTACACTGTAAAAAAAAATTATTAAATTTTAAATCAAATTCAACCCAATTTTGACTAAATCCAGGTCCACGCCTCACCTCCCCGGATTTTTGTTTATGATATGGGACAAACAATTCCCATGCTTTGGGAATTTGCATTACCTATCTTTTATATAATTTCATCTGTTTGTTCTTTAATGTGTTCCCTTTTCTTATGTATTATAGTATTGTCATTTAATAAATAAAACCGACGCCCTAATCAGGTACTTTATAGGGCGGAGAGGGGAAGGGCGGTGCTACTGATGATTGCATATCAATCACATTGCATTTAAGATTTAATAAAAAATGATTAGAGTACCTATTATGGAAATTTAATCATTATGGAAGAAAATTTTAATAAAAATTGATTTAGATGTAATCAGAATTAATTGTTAGGTTAATCAATTTTGAATAAGAAAATTTAATCACAGATCCCTCGATTTAATCAATATGCAGTGTTAATTTTTTCAATCAATCTGGGGTGGACCTGGATTTAGTCAAAATTGGGTTGAATTTGATTTAAAATTTAATCATTTTTTTTTACAGTGTAGTAGTGAGCCCTATTGATCGAGTTCGCAACGTGCGACTTTTAGTGATAGCTTTGACTGCAAGACAATCGTCATAAAATTTGGATTCTAGTGAGTTTATTTGATATCTACCCAGGTATAATTTTTTATATTAATTAGTTATGTGGGCCCTCTAAATTGTCAAACGTATGTGTGTATCTAGGCCCATAGAACAAAATCACACAATGTAAGGCCTTCCGATAGCGTAGGTAACTTATTGCTCCTCTCTTACCATTGTTTAAAATTTGTAAAAGTTTTTAATTTTTTTCCTTAAGAATTTACATTACGAATAGCAAGTCTTGTATACATGTGTTTAAAAGTTCGTCAAATAAGTTGACCGACTTTCGATAAAAATTGAAAAACTTATCAGCATAAGCTCTTAATAATTTAGCTCGTTTCTGTATTTTTGAATGTTTAGTTGATGTCGCCGCTATTTTATCTTATTTTCTTTGAAAAGCATTTATGATATTAATACTAGATCATCTTTGTCCATGTTGTATCAGTGTAATATATTACTTCGGCGAGCAATAGCAGCGTACGGGCATAGTGAAGGAAAGAAGGGTGTCCCATTGAGAACTTGTGGATTTTAATCTATCGTCATTTTCTAATAATTTAATCAAAAATTTTTATATTTCACAAATATCATCTAGCACTTCGTAAATTTTATCATGCAGCGTTTTACTGGTTAGAAACCCTGATTTCTAACGTTGAAGAAGGGCTCAGTTGACGATAAAATTGACCAAGATGCCACATCGTCAGTGAGAAGTGTTAACCTGCTATCTCCATTTTAACCAATTTTACAGGAGAGCATTAAACCCGCCTAGATAAATTATTATACTTCTTATAAATGTAAATTTGCTTTATATTATTAGTAAGCAATAAACGCACTTATTGGAAAATCAAAAAAGTCATTTTTTAATTTATTTTATAATATACATAGTTGTTTACTACATTTCGATAAATAAAATTAACTCTCTACCAGCATAATATAATTAATTTCCAATAATCGATATTTTTCTTAATATCCTTTTATAAAAGTACAGTATAGAAATATCTTTACCATCAATAATCACCAGAATAGCAGTACAGTAGAAGAAACCAATACAATCGCAAAAAAACACGAGTAAGCAAATCCTCGTGGCTGTATAGATATAAACACAACGAAAATACCGGAGATAGCAGCATTTCGTCGGGTAAATTTGAATTGCGTGGATATAGTATGAAGTATTGACACAAAATATCCATCTATTTACAGTTTAATAGAAGAAAGCGTTTTTCTTACTAGTAGAATAGTTTTTCCTCTTTTTAATAATGCCAAAAACCCACTTTGACCTACAGATAAGTGGAGTTAGCATGTTAACACTTTTCACCGACGTAATAACACGATATTGAAGACAAAGACAAAACGAAAACATTCCCCGTTATAGTATGTAGTTAGCAAATCGGCCGAAGAGGACGCCACGTTCTTAATTTGAATCGCCGATAATGGAGTTAAGCAGTTACACTGGAAATAATCATGCAAACGGTACATAATTTGTCCCATAGAGGGTTATTGAATGTTGAAGTTTTATTTACTTTAAAATATCACTGTGAAACAATATAATCGCGAAAAGTTGTTTTCACACACAAGGGAGGTGCCCTGTATATTTAATGTTCATTATTTACGTTTCTTTTCACTTCAGTACCCCATACGCCCTTACCACCTTACATACACACTACACAATAAAGCTTTTTGGATTGGTTCACGTATCTTATTTAACAAGAAAAGATTTAACTTAACACGTTCCGCACGTGTTACGACTGAGGCAACAAAGAAACTTGACAGCAGTAATAAAAATCTAATTTTACGCACACTCTGACACTCCCTGATTTTTCGCACCCTCTACTCTCATTTTTCGTGTCATAAAATTGTATTTATAACTTCTTACTTGAAAATGTTGAGATTCAATATACGAAAAATTCTTGTGAACATTACTAACAAAAAAATTATTAAAATTCACAAGATCTGAAGATCCAACCTACCAATTTATGTTTTATGTAAAGTACTTTTTGTAAAAACACTTTCGGCAACACGTTTCAGTTCCAAAAGTGTTAAGAAATTTTATATGATATTATGTTTCATTTTTTGTTTTACATAGGTTTTCCGAGGTTAGATATTTATAAAAAATGATTTTTTTCACTCTTAGGCGTTGGTTACATTGGATGCGTCTGCGTCACGCGCTGCTCGTCCATAAGGTCATTTGGTCAATAACCCAGCTTAATTAATTTATTTCAATGATCTACCTAATAACTTATTTTTTAAAATCAAAAAATAAGTATCTTTTTTTTCAAAGAAGTGCAAGTTTCATGCGAAAACCCCCAAGAAAGAATCAAGCTTGCTCCGGACTCGCCGTATTTTAAATTGACCTCATAGGTGTAAATGGACTATATAAAATGCATTAAAGCTAAGAGAGAAACAAGACAATATATACATACACACACACATATATATATATATATATATATATATATATATATATATATATATATATATATATATATATATGTATATATATATATATATATATATATATATATATATATATATATATATATATATATATATATATATATATATATATATATATATATATATATAAACAAGATTATATTTTTTTGGGGTAACAGCCAGAGGTATTAGGGCTCAATGAATAAGAAGAACTCTTATTTACTACGCTAAGCTTTCGGAAGCATTTATTCCTTTTTCAAAGCTACAAATATGGAGTACATTAGATATATTATGTATAATAACATTATTACTTATTATTACCTGGGTGTAAGTGAGTTTCAATAAAATGAAACTATAATAATATAATATAATGAAACTCACTTACACCCAGGTAATAATAAGTAATAATGTTATTATACATAATATATCTAATGTACTCCATATTTGTAGCTTTGAAAAAGGAATAAATGCTTCCGAAAGCTTAGCGTAGTAAATAAGAGTTCTTCTTATTCATTGAGCCCTAATACCTCTGGCTGTTACCCCAAAAAAATATAATCTTGTTTATCAACTAGTCAGCCAAGACTACCCACTGCTTCTATATATATATATATATATATATATATATATATATATATATAATATATATATATATATATATATATATATATATATATATATATATATATATATATATTTTTATATATATATATATATATATATATATATATATATATATATATATATATATATATATATATATATATATATATATATATATAAAAATATATATATATATATATATATATATATATATATATATATATATATATAGTTTATGGTTTGATTTGTTTCTTGGATCCTTTTTATAAATATATTTTTTTATTTGAGGGTTCTTGGGTTTGTGGATCCCGGGGAAAAAATTATACAATTTTGTGGGTTGTTATTCACATATATTAACGTTTCGGTCGTATTCTTCGACCTTCATCAGAATTTTTTTTAAAAGCTTCTAACGAAACTTCAGTGGTGCACTGGTATATCGTCACAAATTATATTTACACAGGACTAGTGACACAGACATAATCACAGGTGAAAACATTTAATTTATTAATATATCTATTTAAAATAACGTCACTTCCAGCACCATTTGGGTTCATTGGAGAACGTAAATCCTGTTAAGACTTTGAATATAAGTTGTTTATAAATAAACATTTGAGATCCTGGCAATAACCAGAGGCTTCTAATAATTTTATAATTATTTTAGCCTCATGCAAAAACAATCAATATCGATATGAAAAAAATATAAAAAATTATAATTAAAAAATGAACAGGAGACTTTTACTCAAATTTAAATGTAGGAGTGGAAAAGATGTTCTGTGCACTTTGGTAGATTCTATGGTCAGTCTCAAACTTCTTTCTAGTCCTTGCTATCGCTCGGGCGCAAACTCGTCTCCGACTAGAAAATGCTACCACTCCACCCGTTGGTGCATAAATACCAATTTTATATCCTCCTTTATAAGATGTTGTTATCTGTGTCGGACCTTTACCGCTTGGGTAGAATAGACGAATAAATATAAACCTTTTTTAATTAAATTTATCTCCTTACTAACAGACCATAATACTGGACAACAGCCAAATTTTATCGTGGATAATAAAAAGCATTTTTATTGAAGAAACAAGTTTCTTGTGCATGTGCGCAGGCGAGAAGCAAAAGAAAGGAAACAGTAAAATTGTAATCTCTTTTACTTTATGTACCACCTCACAATATTTTCTGTCTAATTTTTACATTCTTTGGTCTTGGGATGTCACGGCAGGCAGTTATACCTATAGATTTCTTAGGTTTAAGGCGACGCCGCATGGTGCCTCAAAAGTAAGGGGTCTCTTATAGCAGAAGCCACAGGCGAACGTAAATACTGATCCTTGTTTGTGGTCTGTGTTTTTCTTTTCTCAAGTAGCAAAATATTTGACTTAGTCGCACACGAGTGACGATATATTAGATGAAAAAAAAAATAAATTGCGAATATTGGAAGCTATACCAACCAATTCGAAAAATTAGAATTGTTAAATACCTATCAAATGAGGTGCAGTCTTGCAAGTGACAAAGGGAATATTAAATTAAAGTTGCACAAAATGACGGACGTTAGATGCCATAATATTATTATTATCTAAAACGAAAATTTTCATTTATCGAATGAGGTGCAAAAGATTCGTCTTAGTTTTGCGAGTGAAAGGCTTTATCTATAATACTACTAATTCTCGTCTATAAAATTGTAAATTGACTAACTCACTCATTCATCAACGCCCAGCCAAAACTACTAATGCTAAAAAGTTGATATTTTGCACACAGCTTTCTTTTACGCCGTAGACGTCTACTAAGAAAAGATTTTGCAAAACTTGCCCTCTAAGGGGTAAAAGCAACCACTAAAAATCAAATTATTTTTTATTTTGAAAACTACTGTTTTAAGGAAAACGCCAAAACATGTCAATTTTGTTTTATTTTTTACATAAGACTACTTTTTGTCGTGTTGGAATTTTGCCCCTAGGGGGCACAACACACTTCTGCCACAGATTTATCAATGCCCAGCCCTAACTACCAAAGATCTGAAATTTTGCATAGGCCCCAGACGTCCACTAAGAAAGGATATTGCTGAACTCACCGTCTAAAGGAGTAAAATCAATCCCTAAAAATTAAATTATTTTTTATTTTAAAAACTGCTAAGTTCTAAGAAAAACGCCAACACATGTCCGTTTTATTTTATTTTGTTTTTACATAAGAATACATTTTTTCGTGTTGGAATTTTACCGCTAGTGGGTAAAAACACACTTCTACCACTGATTTATCAAGGCCCAGCCCTAACTACCAAATATAAATGCTGAAAATTTGCATGCAGCTTCAGTTTAGGGCCCAGATGTCCATTGAGAAAGGATATTGTAAAACTCGCCCTCTAAGGGGATAAAAGCAACCCCTAAAAACGAAATTATTTTTTATTTTAAAAACTACTAGGTTCTAAGAAAAATGCCAATACATGTCAATTACTTTTTTTCGTGTTGGTATTTTACCCCTAGTGGGTAAAAACACACTTCTACCATTGATTTATCAAGTCCCAGCCCTAGCTACCAAAGATAGAAATCTGAAATTTTGCATACAGCTTTAGTTTAGGCCCCAGACGTCCACTAAGAAAGGATATTGCAAAACTCGCCCTCTAATGGGGTAACAGCAACCCCTAAAAACTAAATTATTTTTTATATTTAAAACTATTCAGTTCTAAGGAAAACGCCAAAAGATGTCAATTTATTTTATTTTTTTACATAAGACTACTTTTTTTCGTGTTGAAATTTTACCCCTAGTGGGTAAAAACACACTTCTACCACTGATTTATCAAGGCCCAGCCCTAACTACCAAAGATAGAAAGTCGAAATTTTGCATAGAGCTTTAGTTTAGGCCCCAGATGTCAACGACGAAAGGATATTGCAAAACGGGTAAAATGAACCTCTAAAAATTAAATAATTTTTAGTTATTAATTTTACTAATAATTTTTTGTTTTATTTAATTTTTGTATTGGAATACCCATAAGGGTATTCCAACACAAAAATTAAATAAAAGCACCCTCTCGCCAGATCTATTAAATCCTACGTCGCGTCCTAAAATTTTGAAATTTGCCATGCAGGTATGCTTTGCGGTCTTGGTGCAAAATAGTAGCGGGTGTTATGAAAGTCTCTTGCTAAGGGGATAAAGTCATTCCCAAAATATTAAAATAGTTTTTATTCTTAAACAACGGATTGTTTTGACAAACGCCGAACCATGTCAATTTTTTTTTATAAGAACCAATTTTTTTGTGTTGTAATTCAATCTCTAGGGAGGGGTAAACACCATGTTCAAACATTTTTAGTTTATTCTTAAATAAATTTGTAACCGTGCTTTCAAATGTTCGGTCGGCTTACCTAGCCATAATTTTTTATTTTCCGCATTCATTATTGTTAGGTATACACAGAAGCTATAGTTCCAAAAAAATTGTGCATACTCTATAGATGTGCTTAATTATCCAACAGCTTGGCTGTTTTGCAGCCTCTACGAAATACAACCAATGTCGTTTACAACGAAGTGCTTCTTTCCATATATATTTTAAAAATATATTTCATGATTAATACACGCTGGCGAAGCCCGCGGGTACCAGCTAGTCTATATATAAAAATATCATATCCTGACTGACTGAATGACCGAAACCGCTGAATTTATAAACATGAAGTTTGGTCAGTAGTTTTATTTTATAATGTCACTAAGAAGGGATTTTTCACAATTCAACCCCTAAGGGTGTAAAATAGGGGTTCAAACTTTAACTCGAAACGTCATAGAATTACTCTAAGAAATAAATATTTAAACACATGTTTTACAGTTTTTAATACATCAACCCCTAAGGGGATGACATGGGGGTCCAAAGTTTGTAATGGAGTAAAATTGTTATATCGCGGAAGAAGTCGCAGGGCAAGCTAGTTTATAATAAATTAAAAATTGGAAAAACCGCCGACGCTAGACGCCATAATGTTTAACCTGAAATATGATAAAAGGAGGGGAACCTAACATGGGATTTGAGCTTCTGGTAAATTTTATTTCAATTTTGGAAATGTTACAGGGTAAGTCATGCTGAATATAGTTTTAATGGACCAAAATGTAAAAAGCCTTTATTAAAATTTAACGGCCAGATTTTCTAACGCTATACCGGTCTCATTTGACAACCAAAAGTTTTAAACTCACAGGTGTAAGAATAAGACAACTAAGTTTTATACTGTGTATTTGTTTCTGTTTTTGTTTGCAAATTTATAAAGAAAATGGCAATTTTATACGTACTTTCCACAATAATAGAAGCAAATTCATTCTAGCAACACGTGTCAAGATGAAAATCATTTGGAAATCAAGTAAATCGCTAAGATATCAGAACAACTCATAATTTTTTAATGACGACTTTGATGAACTGATCAACTAGAAGATCTTAGTTTAAATCAGTACTAAATTTTAAACCTTTTTGGTCAATCTGAATGTAAAATATCAAAATAAGTACGCTATTAAGAAAACTAAAAACCCGACTGAGAAAGATAACTTGAACTAAAAATAATAAACGTTCGTATCATACTAAATTTTCACAATTTAAAAAATATTTTTTATTTATTTTGGAGAGACATCTGTTCAGTTAGAGCGGAATTCCGAAATTTCTAAATATAAATCTAATACCATTTTAATTTTTCGCAAAACAGGTTCATCTACGGGACATGTTCGTATCATTTCTGATGTTATTTTACATTTTTACCCATAAAAGGCTCATAATAAAACTTTTTATCACCGAAGTAACTGATTTAAGCAGAAAGGATATAAAAAAGCACCATATTACGATAGTAATAAAAATCTAATCTTACTCTTTTTCGACACAACCATAAGGCTCTGTAAGAATATATTTATTATATTCCCTACACGAAATATAAAAAATTTACGGGGTTTCAGTGGAACTTTATAGATTTGTTGCTGGATGATTGGTTAGCCTAGATTCTAGATGAGCCGTTAATAATTAACACTAAATTCGCGTGGTTAACGTAGAATAACGCTTATTATTATTTTTTTCCTCTCTAAAAGAAGTATTTTACTCGTCCAAATATCGCATTTCGATATTTTTCTAGATTACGAAAAACACAGTTTTTCGTTTCCGCTAGTAGAACTACTTGACCGAAAAAAATGAAATTTTGCATTCAAGTTAGGATTTACCCCGGCTCGAAAATAGTTATAATTCCGGTAATATGTATACAGGGTCAGCACTTTGAAAATATAAATTTCTGTTTTAGGTTGTTTCAACCCAGAATCGATTTTACAAAAATTATATTTTGTACTCACTTAAGGTGTTAATGGCCGTCAAAGGTCCTTTTGATTGCCCAGATACAGGGTGGATGACCTAAAAGTTAATAATAGCTAATTCACTTTATATCTGACACAAATATTAGGTACTCTTTCGCTAATTGCCTTTTGCATAAGTAGATTGTTATTCCTTATAGAAATAGGTGTGCTTTCATACAGGGTGTGCAAAAGTTTTACTTCCCTGCCTAAAGGAAATTTTGTAATCGTGACCACGTTTTGGGGTCCATAGATCACAAGAATTGTTTCCCATTTCCGCCGGTCTGTCTGTTAGCGCAAAAGCTTAAACACTGCTTACCTGAAAATTTCATTTTTTACATATACAGTGTGTCCACGGACGGAAAAGACGTAAAACGTAAAAGATGTTTAGAATAAACTTTTGGTTCTAAATATAAATTTCTTGCTTGCCATTTAAAAACTATTTTTAGTGTTTGAATGGTGTCGGCCTTTACTTGATGAAAATCCATTATACACATAATGATATACAATTTTAGCCGATTCCACTTTTATTTAATACTTTATAACATGACGCGCTTCTTCCCTACGCTATAGCTTCATCGGATGTTTGTAACAGACTAAATCTTATACTAAAAGTTCACAAGGTGTCATAAAATACAACAGTCTAGGTAGATAAATAAAATTTTTAATTTAGGTTTTATTATTATACTAATGTACTATGGGGAATTCCCACTGGGCTTCATTAGGTAAACAAGTTTAATAAGGGTGAGTTATTTAATTCTAATTGATCATTTAGTAATATGTCGGAATTTTCCAACAGATTTATCTCAATACTTTCAAGTAAACTAAATTTTTTACCTTTGTTTTCTACATGTAGTATTTTAAAATTGTTTTCAAATGTATGTCAATTCTGTAAAAGATGGTTTGAATATGTAGAATTATTTTTATTATTACGAAAACTTCTCTTATGCTCTGTTATACGTGTTAGAAATGATCTGCCTGTTTGGCTTATGTATCTTTTCGGACATGATTCACATGTTAACTCATATATACATGATTTATTATTTTTACTTTTTGAATTTTTCAGAAATTTTCTTAGTGAATTATTTGTTTTAAATGCCACTTTTAAAACGTAAAGGTAGCATTTAAAACAAATAATTCAAAAATTTTCTGAAAAATCCAAAAAGTAAAACTAATAAAAATAATAAATAAGGTATATATCAGTTAATATGTGGATCATGGATAATTAGACTACCTGAGATTAGCTTCAATCAGTTTAATCAGAGAAATATATAATTTACCAATAAATGGATAAAACAAAAAATATTTTTATATGTAGGTAGTCAAATAACTATCGGGTAAAGTTGGTGAAAAATAGTGACATAATAAGTCGATGACAATAAGGGTAGGTTAAGTAACACGTATTTTAACATCAAATAAAATTAGTTTAAAGATGCAATGTTTTCTGATGTAAAAAAAAACTAAAATATAATGCAATGAAGAATAAACTCCCGAGTTCTATATAAACAACCCTTTTCTTTGGCCAAAGATTACCTCATGTTACCTATGTACATTTATGTACAAAAATATACCTAAAAATTGCGCCTTAAATTTTAAAATAATCAGAAAGCCTGCTTACAGAGGTGACAATTAAAGGATTATTTTGAGTTATTTTGAAATGAACTGGCTTTCTATTCGCCAGTAATGTGTAAGCTTTAGGATTTGTAGATATGAAGTTTAAAAAAAAAATTCTGCAACAGCAGCAAACATGGAAGAATGTATCAAATCTACAACAGACATAAAAATTAAAATCTTTATTTAATTATTGTAATTAAATATTCAATTAGTTAACGCGTAATTTTTATTTTAGTCAGTGCTGTTTGGTTTGCCTGTTCATAACTGTCAAGGAGGGTAAAATTAATCATTTTTTTTTCTGAATCTAGACACTTGAAGCATAGAATTAAAGACCAAAATTGGCGGCTCGCCGGTGAAGCAAATTTTCACCTCAAATATTGTGATAATATAATTAAGTAAATAAATTTAAGAAACTATATATATATATATATATATATATATATATATATATATATATATATATATATATATATATATATATATATATATATATATATATATATATATATATATATATATATATATATATCAAGAAAATTTTAGGGGAAAATTGCGCAATACTAATTAATTAAGAGTAAAATGGAATAGACTGGCCATACGTCCAGAGTGGGAGCTTCGAGGGTGTCCCATGCAGCAGAGGAACAGAAACTTGTTGGTGGCTTGGAATTAGGCCCCATGACCAATCCTGGTTCCTACAGGCAGCTACGTCCCTGAAGTATTGAAAAATTTTGCGACAGAAGGACACGCTTTCCACTATCGAAAATGCGCAATGGAGGAAGTACTGGTTACGTCGTTACGTTAAAATCAATGAGTGAGAATAATCCCGTGGAACTCTAACACCCTGTAAATCATATTTACAATATCCAAAAACGTTCGAAATCATTGAAGAAAATTGAGTGGCTAACCTCTGGTTGGGGGGATATTGGGAAATAATACGGGTAATAGTTGTTAAAAATGTAAACGCTACAATTGTAACAGAACCTAAATATACTACAATTTTACTTGATACCGGAACTGTCTAGTTAATGTAACTGTTGACAAAACATGAAATAGTGTGCAATTTAAAATTTTACTATACCTAATTTATTTTTGTATTTTCTAAGGGTAAGCTTAAAACTTGTATACATACAAGCATTACGGTGTGACTTTTGCATTAAATAATTCGGTTTAATGGACCCCTGCTTAAATAAAGAAAATATTTGTTGTTAAAAAGATTGGCTAACTTTTTATATTTGTTAGTGTCTATAAAATGTATTTACAAAAAAACTGTACCAAGTTATGGCCCTCCATGTAATGTACAGTAATACTTAGGCTTATGTTTCTTTAACTGTCTTCCTGCTTTTAGCTTATCGTCGCTGGAAAGACCATACCCACCCCCAAGGTCATATTTATAAAAATACAAACTGGCGTATCTCTCTCTCTCTCTTATGGTTATCGTGATATTATAAATTATATAGGCGTAAATCAGCCATGTATGAAAATTTTCAAAAAAGTTAATAGACAAAAAGGCGTCTCTTTTAAAATTCGATAACTCCGTAAATACATCTTTCTTTGCAAGAATATAACATTTAGCATAAACTACTTAGTCTACTAAACAACTTACACAAATGTACTGTAAAATATAACAGAAGAAGAAGATTCAGTAACCAATGCAATACCGGCTTAATTTTCAATCGCTTCTCTTGAACAATATCTTAAATGGAGTTGTCCTTCCACCAATGAATATATGCTGCTCTTTCCAAAAACAGGAAAACAACGTTTTCAGTAATATTTGCATCTGGAAAAAGCGACCTAATACTTTCTACTGCAGTTTGGGTCTCACTATTGGTTTTAGAAAGAATTTTACTATTGTTTACAGATGAGTTTTCCGCTTCTATAGGACTTAAAGGTCCAATTATTATAATATTAGCAACGTATCGTCCCTTGATGTCGGTGGTTCTATCGATGCTAAACCACAACTTTTTTCCTTCACTATAGCGTCGTATTTTGTCAATAGTTTTTGAGTATACCTTATCCACATAACTTTTGCGAAGATTTATCTGGTACTCTGTGGTGGCAGTATTTTTGTAAAAATTTCTTCATAGATGGATTATTTATTTTATAGACATGAATGTCTGCTGCAACAAAGGCTTCACACAAATCAAGCAAAACTCTGCGTGTAATCAAAGACTATAAAAACATAGACAAATTCTCGAATAAACCGAAAGCGGGTCTCCCTTGAAACATTTGGGTTGATTTACTGGTTTATGGTTTAGGAATTTAGTACATCCGTTCGTTTGTTAAATTCATGTTGGAATCTGGCAGACGTTTCGCCAAGGTCTCACTTGGCATTATCAGTGCTTACTCGTTGTTGTCAAGTCGTAAACTGATCAGATAGGTTAAAATTAGTTGATGGATTAAAAGTGCAAAAAAGATTTGCTATCATTTTTAATTAAAATAGGATTTTTGTTCAGATTTTTCAATACTTTTAGTAAATAATAAGTAAAGGAATAGTAGTAAATAATGATAAAATAGACTGATATACAGTTATAATAAAAATACAGTTAATCAATTAATAGGTGCTATTTGTTAAAGAGCGACACTGGGATTTTTCTTTAAAGATAGGTACTATGTGATAATGTGTCGCATATTGGGATTCTTCTAGCCAACGAACTTAATTATAAATAATTATTGTAAAAAAATAAAGCAGGTGGAATAAGTGGGATATGTGTTGAGGGAAAATTTCTTTTTTAAATTTACGTGTGACATGCTGTTCTCTCGTAAGTGCTGTTATGTCAAAGAAATTAATATTAAATGAATGTTACATTACTAAGAAGGAGGTAAGGCAAGGAGGAAAAGAGAATAGATTTACTTAAAATGTTTTTTAAAATTATCGTATAATATGTCACCTTTGCGGTTGTAAGGACCTACATATCCAATTTTGTTGGCTTCTAATCTGAAGCTAAAAAGAAAGACATATATTTTTCCAAAAAATGACACGACCTGTTTATTACTGAGTTTTCAACCGTAAATTCAAGCATAATTGTGTTCAACTTTAAGTAATTTGTACACAAAAGTTCTAACTTTTCAAGTTAGCGCAATTTCAAAGTACCTATTAGGATCTGTAATGATAATGCATAAACAATGAACCAGGAGTTGCGCGGCTTCACAGTGTAGACCAGTCTCTTTAAACGGTTCCAATAGGTTTCAGTTTTATTTGGGATAATAGTGGAATATTTTCCCATATCTTACCAAGGCGTGCTCAAGCTGGTTTACTCATATTTACCTTCACTTTTGGTAATATTAAAAAATATATAAAGGAAAACATAATTGTCCTTCTAAAACAGTATTTTATCTTACAGGGTCTTAGTCATTCAAATTTTCAAGTACTTTTTTAAGCACCGAATTTAGGAACTTGTTATATAAGGCTGAAGTTATTTATTTCATTAGGCTTTCTTTTTACCCTAAAGAGACTTTATTTCCTTTCAAAAGCGAAACTTTTATTGACAAACTTAATTCTAAACGACCCATAAAAACCTTTCATTTCACTGTTTCCCATTATCGCAAACACAAAGTCGCTACAACATCTTTAAAACTGAGAAGAACAAAACAAAAGTTTTTTGTTCTCTTTTGTTTCGAGGCACTTTTAAACTGATCTAAATACGCCGTCCTTCTATAGAAGTTCAGTTGAAGGGAAATATTTACCATTCTCTATAAACTTTACGCTGTCAATGTAGGCGTTAACGTTTTGCTTTGTTACTGGGATGATATTCTGATATTTAGTACTGCGACAATGAGATAAAATATAATTTTATTTAAGTTTCCTGGGAGATTTCGGCTGTCTTTTAAATACGGGTCGTTAATTAAAATTGTTTAAATATATCATTGTTTTGTTTTATTAAAACGTTATGGGGTGATGTTATATATTGAAGTTCAATGATCGAATAATTAAATGTACTTTTATGACCCTAATTAGTTAATACTCTGATATATTGTTCTTTTCTTCTTTACTGCGTCCTTTCTCAACTTCATTAGGGATTGACGTTTTCTATAAATAAAAACCAACACTTAAATATTATTTTTAGTAAAATTTGCATACATAAACTTGTGTTTTAAAATAGTCTAAAACGTTGAAAAATAAAAAGGTTGCGTAAAAAATAGTGTCTCAGGTCAAATTCTTTAGAAAAGTTAAAAACACATGGTCCAGTGACGCTGTCTCCTAGCAAAGCCGCGTTAACCTTCCCATTGATTCGGGGCGCGGGTATTTAGCGCTCTTTCCTCTAACTGTTCAGAGATGCCCTTTATGCCGATTTAACCCAACGCTCCGCTATATTGGGATGGACGTTATCTAATGTCGAGGGGGGCGCTCTGAACGAGGAAATTAACTCGTTGCAGCTTATTACTGTAAGTTTTACTGTACTTCTACTTGTTGAGAGATACTTTATATGGCGACTTAACCTGACAGCACGATGTACCGGGACGCACGTTATCTAATGCCGAGGGAGGCACTCTCAATAATAGGAGAAAATAATTATTGCTTTATGTAATTAAAAGTGTTGGACGTGATTTCGATAGTCGAGAGATACCCGATACACCGATACTGAGACGGACGTTATCTAATATCGGGGAGACTTATTGTTGGAGACACATGTTCGGATTCGTGAGGACTAATTGAATTTGAAATGTACGTTAATTCCAAAAATCGTCAATATTAAAAATATGCGAAAATTAATATAAATTAATATAGCTTCTGTTACAAAATGTTATCATTCGGTATCTAGGAAACTAAGCTTTTCCAGACTTACGTTAACAGGAACTTTATTTCTTATTTTTGGCTGTGAAATTTTTTCGGTAAAGTTTTAAAACACCCTGTATTGCATGTTTTCAAAAATTAAATTACTTCGCCACACAGAAATAGTGTGCAGTGTTTTTATTATTATTAAGTTTTATGGTTGACACTATGTGATGATAAAACTCAAAAGTAAATATATAAAAAATTACACGAACGATAAAACCACCAACTGTATAAAAATAAAGCAATTTTGCGCAAAGAAAAAATGTGCTTTCTATGTTTTCATGCTGATAACTCGAGTGTAACATAAAAATAAAGGGATTTTTATACGTTTGTCTACTTTCTCAGATAGGGGAAAAACGTATTACCAGGCTTTATAACGAAAGGGCTCTGAAAAAGTTATTGCTGTAAATATTTGTCTCCCTCGAATACATAAGGAGATGCGAAGGAATAACGGTCTGAAGTCTGCTTTTGAGCGCGGGCAATTGTTAGTTGTACTGTGAGTTTTTGTGAGAATTCATGTTTCAGGGCAGTTTCTCAATTACTACCTACCGCGTAAGAAATTGTAACTTGGAAAATACTCTTTAAATTAAGGTAGGCCTGGATTATAACAGACAAAATATTTATAGGCGCACTTTTTTAAACTTATAATGCTACGGTAAATAAAATTTTGAAACCAATTTTTTAATTTTTTCATTGGCCGAACAAATATAGACTATATAGACTTTCACTTTAAAAACTCTTAATTAATTTACTTTTAACAACTTTTCCCTTTTTTTTCAGAATATTCCTAAGTACTTACGATATCTTTTATCTTTTCAAAGTATTTCACTTTAACTTTTTCTTTGTAGCTTTTTTCAATTGTTGCAACGTCATGATGTCTTTTTAGTAAACTGGCCACAATTATAGGAAAACTAGCTTCCGCCCGCGACTTCGTCCGCGGTGTAACAATTTTACTCCGTTACAAACTTTGAACCCCCATTTCACCCTCTTAGGGGTTGTTTTACTAAAAACTGTAAAACACGTGTTGAAACATTTGTTTTTTAGAGTATCTGATTTCTTCGAGTTAATGGACCATCTAATATTTTTTCTCCGTACAAAGTTTGAACCCCTGATTCACCCCCTCAGGGGTTGAGTTTTGTAAAATCCTTCCTTAATAGATGCCTGCATTATATTAAGGAACCTATATGCAAAATTTTAAGTTTCGGGACCCATCGGTGTGGGCTGTGCGTTAGTATCTTAGTCAGTCTGTCAGTTTCTTCTTTTGTATATATATATATATATATATATATATATATATATATATATATATATATATATATATATATATATATATATATATATACATATATATATATATATATATATATATATATATATATATACACATATATATATATATATATATATATAATAAGATGTAGATAAGTCCCATGAATTAGCACCAACTCACGCTATTTTAAAGCTGGGGTGACAAATTGCCACACTCTTTTCCGCAATGAAGAAGAAATTAATTTACTTTCACTTACTCTCCAAAATTAAAATCCAAAGTTCAATAAAAATTCAATAGCCAGATTCTCCAACGCTAGTCCGGTCTAATTTGACAACCAAAAGGTTTAAACTGACAAGTGCAAGAATAAGACAACTCAGTGTTAGGCTATGAATTTGTTTCTGAGCTTTCTTACAAATTTATAAAGAAAAGGGCAATTTTAGTACGTACTTTCGACAATAATAGAAATAAATTCATTCTAGCAACCCGTTCCAAGATGAAAATCATTTGGAAACCAAGCAAATCGCTGAAATATCAGAATAATTCATAATTTTTTAATGACGACTTATTAACAATGGCAGGACAAAAACCTGTCAAAACATAACTGACCAAC
Organism: Philopedon plagiatum; assembly: GCA_963971165.1. Taxonomy (NCBI): domain Eukaryota; kingdom Metazoa; phylum Arthropoda; class Insecta; order Coleoptera; family Curculionidae; genus Philopedon; species Philopedon plagiatum. Next base: position 40,515,472 of record OZ020196.1, on the reverse strand, counting down.
TAGAAGATCTTAATTTAAACCAGCACTAGATCTTTAACCTTCTTAGTGAATCTGAACGCAAAAGTTCAAAAAATTTAAAATTTAACACAAGTAACGAGTCAATCTGAATGCGAAAAGCTTGCGCATTCGTGCCAAAAGAAATGCCCTAGCTCAATTGCCAGAGGGTGGCGGTTAAAGGGCGCCACTGTTTTATTAGCCGGGTTAAAAACATAAACCCTCCTAGGTACCGTTGGGACCTCGCTGTCAACTCACTCATTAACTAAAGTCAACATAATAAAAATTACCAACTTGAAGCTGCGCCGCTTGGTGTCAAATAAAACGCTTAACTTTAAAAACAAATTTTAGTATATATTATGTATAACATTAAAAAATTGTTAAAATGGTTTCTGGACACCCGTATAAGTAAAAAATTGTTTACATTACTCCAAAACCCGTTCACTAATATTATAATCATTTAGAGTGATATTTCTTAGAGACTACGATTAAACTTGATTCCCTGGGGTAAATTAAATAAACCATTTGAAAAATGTTGATTGGCTTTAGCTAATATTTTGCCATATATCATCCAAACAGAACAAGATATCAAAACATCGATATAATAAAAAGTCAAAGAATAAAACGGGAATGTTAACTTTTTACAACGGCATTGTCAATGTTGTCGGAAAAGAGAAATTCGAGGGACAGGAAGGTCAAAACTCCTGACAAAATACTACTCTGTAGACCACCTACTGCGAATGATAATAAAAATATTTCATATGTGCTACAAAAAGTATTTTATAATAATATATGGAATTTAAACAATTATCTTTAGTATCTAGGAAATACAGCCTTTCGGGACATGTGTTAGTATAAAACTCTTTTCTTGATTTTAGCCAAAGAATCACCTGTAAAATTTGGTTTGTAGAGATTGGCAACACCCTGTATAAATTTAACGTCGGAACTTTTGTATTTATCGCTCCAAATTTTTTCTGAAATAAATGGTTTTATTAGTATGTTAAATGCCGTAATTCGTTGATCATCTTTTTATTAGCAAGGAATTGACATATCTACTGTCATGTAGATATGTTAAGTTCATAACCCAGACAAATATGAGGGAAGAAATTACCTCTTCATTATTTAACTGCCTAATATCAGAGAAAAACGATAATGACATAAAAAAGTCGGAATCTGTTTTAAAGCACCTTTGTCCTACGTACCCTTCTGGTTGTCTTCTGAATTTAAAAGACTTCTTTTGAAGTGTAAAAACAAAACACCCTTAACGACTTTACCTCGTTTGAGATCCTTTCCAGACTAAGGGCGAGAAAAATTCAATAAAAAAGTTTTAGATGTTATTTTACCCTCTTTGGGTTCACACATACTTTTTGTGTGTGTTGGGATAATGATGGAAAAATATATATCTGCTTAGAGAATAAGTTTCCTGCTCGGCAGTAAGACACCAATAAAAAGATTATTTTATTTGTAACCTCTTGCGATTTTACCGTGATATCTTAGAAATATAAAATGGCATTAGAGATCGGTATGATTGGAGGGGCCAGTGCCAAATATATATTATAATGATATATGTTGTAATTTTTTTATTAGCTTTCTTTATGTATAATTAAATCAGGTCACTCAATGTTCAGAAGTTTATATATTGGCATGTCTACTGTCAACTCGAAAAAAAATGGCCAATTTAATGCTAGAAGTGCCTAGTCCACTGGTGAAATGCTTAAATTACCGCATTTACTGTTCGAAGTACAAACATGTACGTACATACATCCATATTAGTTTTAAAGAAACCATTTCCTAATTCGGTGCAAAAAGCACCTAAGTCCACTGGTACACGTATGTACACGTGGTAAACGTTCTGGTACGTATATTGAACATGAAGGACATCTATTCGAACATTTATTAAGAAGAAACTGACTTTTTTTGGGGGTTACAGTTACAAAAATAATATGTTCATTACACTTTAGCGTTAACGTGAAGATATCTATGTTTGTATTTAGTCAGTTTTACCTACAGGTTTTTACTTCTACCGCGAAGGGAAGTACCCTTAGTACCCATTATCTATTGTATTCAAAATGCCAATCAAAATATTTCAAAAACTGTCAAAGATAGGGATAGGACATTCTCTACAAAATGTGAAGAGTTTTTGACGAACTATAAGATGGCAGAAAAATCTATACAGTGTTCCATTTTTAATTAGAAGTTTTCTGACTTTGGACCTAGAAATAAAACACCCTGTAAATGAGGTGTCAAATATTTCCTAGTGGATATGTTTTTTTGACTTGATTTACTCAGGATACAAATTATCAATCGCTCGGAGTCAAAATTTAAGGAGTATTTTCAAAACAAAGAGATGCTTGCAACTGGTAAATTTTCATTACAATTCGAATTATCGTGAAAAATATAACTTTTTCGTATATGAAATCGGTATTGAAAAAGTTATGAAATTACATGTGGGATTTAAAAATCCATTAAAATACAGGGTATTCCATTTGAAAAATCTAACTGTATAATTCAAAATATTTTTAAAAATGTGCAGAACATCCAACCATACCTTAACACAAAAGCTTATTATCGAAAAATCTTATCTTCAAGGCATCAAATTACACCGCGCAATCGTTGACTAACCTGGTACTGTATGAAGCAGAATCTTGGGAACTGACAATAGTTAAAAGCTGTGGAAATGGATTTAATTAGACGGGGCTGCCGAGTATCTAAGTTAGAAAATATTACGAACACGAATGGAAGAATGAGGGTACAAAGAACTGTTTCTAAAGATATAGAAAGACGTGGCATTCAGTGGTATGGATATGTACAAAGATTACCAAATGAAAGGTGCCTAGAGAGAATATTAAAAGGGCACCATTCATTTAGAAGGAAAAGAGGAAGACTGAACGAAACAGATACATAAAGACATGCACAGGAAGAACCTGCAGCACAATCTATGGGCCGACAAAAAGATATGCAAGGGACGGACAAGGGACCTGTCGAAGACCCGCTTAGTAGTAGTCCTAAGCGAAAAGGACCTAAGATAATTTTTAAAATTTTTTTTATCAGTACCAAAAGAAGCATCAAAAAAACAAGTAATGCACTTTATTATTATAATTTGTTATATAAAATGACAAATAGACTAATACATAAAATTTGATATGAAAGTAGTTGAAGGTATTGGTAATCCGCCTTATTGTTAGTTCCAAATATAAATGGATTATAAAGATATCTAGTCTGAAATCGATTTTCCATTTATTCCAATAAAAGCCAAACATCGTGAGTTCCGAAAATAGCAAAATTTAATTAAGAAATGCATTTCAATTCTAGTCTATAATGGCAACCGACCGATGTCGTGATTTAATTTTACCAATCGAAACATTTTTCATCCGCTTATTCACAATAAGACCGATGTTCATTTCACTTCGCATCAGCTATTTTTCGTATTAAACATATTGGCTTTCCTTTACAATATGCTGGTAGATAGATCGCTGCAAATAGATCTGAATTGAAAATGATAGGATCAATGCCTTAGCTTAGATTTGTGATTACATGTACCGAGGCGGTTTTCAAGATTCGTTTTGGGAACTTCATTTCCTCTCGGGCAACATTGTGTTACAACTTTATATAGTCTATTCAGCCTTATTACAAACATAGACATTTCATCCATTCCAATCCGGTGATACTTTACAGGATCATAAACGCTCTGCTGCAGAGGTTATATCTAAGGGAGATTCAAATAGTCGCCATGTTCAATTCGTGTAGCCTTTACTTGATGAAGATCCATTATAAAGCGATGTAATAATAACAACAAACGTGTATAAATCTTCACTAAATTTGATTGTTGAACATGACAATTGTTTCGACACACAGTGTCCGCGTCGGATGGTTGGTATAAGCACAACGAAACAATTGTCATGTTTAACAATAAAATTTAGTGAAGATTTATATACGTTTGTTGTAATTATCAAATAATTCGACATATTTTTGACACCGAGTTGATATTGTATATTTATTATAATGAGGTTATAAAAAATACGTGTATGAGACATACATATTTCCTATTCGATATTATTAGGTACTATAATTCCTAATAGGAAATATGTATGCCTTATTTATAAATTTTTTTAAAGATTTCTTATAACCTCATTATGATAACTACACATCGGCTCGGTGTCAAGCATTTGCCGAATATTTGAATCTCTCTCAGATATAAGTTCGTGCAGAAGAAGGTTGATAATCCGGTAATCACCGCAAGACATGTTGGATGAAATGGAAATGTTTAATGTAAGACTGAATAGAGTATACCTAAGTAATACAATGTTGCCCGAAAGGAAATAGAGTTCCCAATAATAATAGCTGTGGATCTTTGGTGACGAAATCCGTACTGTCTGTCATGGATGATTTTGTGTTTTTCTAGAAATTTTAGAATTTGCAAGTTGATTACTTTCTCCATAACTTTGCTGTCAACGGAGAGAAGAGAGATAGCTCTATAATTGGATGGAAGGCACTTGGAACCTTTCTTCGGGACAAGCTGCACACGAGCAGTCTTCCAGCTATCTGGGAAGATACCCTTGTCATTTAGTCCAACGTTTTCGACAACAGGGTACCATAAGTGACATTCCACGTGCTTCTAAGACAGAAGCTAATATTGAGCGTATAAGGGAAAGTGTCGAAGAAGAACCAACAACGTCGACTCGAAGCAGATCAGGCCAATTAGTTATGGCTTGCACGACACTAGGGCGCATTTTGCATGGATTGCACCTGTTCCAATACAAGAATAGCTTACGCAATTCGATTTCAACAATTGCCCATGGAAGTAGACGGATTCATTCACATCTGATCATGTCCGATGAGGTTCACTTTGATCTGAATGGTTTTGTTAACAAACAAAATTGCAGGATTTTGAATATCGAGAACATAAGGGTTTTAGACTCGCGGGAATTGCACTCTGAAAAATGCAGTTTGGTGTGGTGTCACATCAGAAGGAATCCTCGGTCCCTTTTTCTTCGCTAATACAGATGGTGCTGCAGTCACAATCAATGGACAAAGATATCGGGACATGCATGAAAACTTGGTACGTCCTTTTGTGGACACTAGACCTGATATGTGGCTTTAGCAGGACGAAGCCACTTGCCATACTGCAGAAGCCACAATGCAGATTTTAAGAGAACTTTTCGTGGCACGAATAATTTTGAGATCTACTATCAACTAGCTTTCACGGTCCCCAGACTTAACGGCTCCGGACTTCTTTTTATGTTTTTTTAAGGAGATGGTGTATGTAAATAAGCCTCAGATCATCCAGGAACTAAAGGAGAATATCAGAGCGGGCATAAGAGCCTTGATACACTAAGCATGCCGTAGAAAGGGCTCGCCTTTGCGAGGCTAACAATTTACGTCATTTGAAGGACGTAAACTTTCATACCTAATGAAAACATTTCTTCAATTTCTTTGCTTTAAAAATGAATAAAAATAATTAACAAATGAATAAGTTATGATTGGTTTAAACCCTGTCGTGACTTACGGCCCACCCTTTTGCTAAATGTTTCATCCATTCAAAAATGAGTATAGTATTTTTACGGTCGCTTTTTGGTCTCTTACTGTAAAATATAAAATTTAATGAAAAATTCTCGTTTTGATGATTATCATTTTCCAACATCTTGGAAGACAGTTAACAAATAAGAAAATCAGAATCCCGTTTTTAAAGTAATAAGTGTAAAAGCAACTCTTCATCAAGAAATTTTGGTGAAATGTTAGGTATGCGATTTAATGGTCATACTGCCATCGCCAGCTGTTCATAAACATCATATTTAAATCTTCTTAATGACATTTTAATGTTCTCTTAAAGCTGGATTCAGTAAGAACAGATACTAGTAAAGTTCATTGGTTAAAGTTGTGCCATTAAAATAAATATGCTCCTTAAAATTACTTCGTTATGTTTGCAATTTATAAAGTAAATAACTAGAGAACTCCTTTTTCTGCCCATAAAACCTTTAAGTGTTTAGGAGGCATTTTACGACACTTAATCAAATAACCATAACTTTTTCTTGATTTAGAGCTATTTTGGCGGTAAAAGACCTGTATTTAGATTAAAAGGTATGATAAAACTGTAGGTTTTGTTTGGCTAATTTGTTTTCACGGCAGCCTGTTTTTCGGTCGTCAACCCATTAAATGTCTTGGAGTATGTTTTTTAAAAAGCTTTTTCTGTAAAAAGGTCGGTAATAAAATTTTTTGTATTTATGCTGTTACTTTGGAGATTTATTTGCTAATTAGAAGAATTTAAATTTAAAAAAAATGTTATTTTTAAATAATATAATTGATGCAATAAAAGGGTATGTTTGCTCATTTGCAATACCTTGCAAAAGGTCGGGTATGTATGTTTGTTTAATGACCCCAATAAAACATCCAAGTGTTTGACCTTGACGCACATCCGCTGGTACTGCCATCTTGAAAGAAGAAATGTAAACAATTAATTTTCTCGAAATATCTCCTCACTGATAAGTTGTATAGCAAAAAATGTGGGTGCTAACTTTATAGAACATAAAATTTCCTACAAATATTTTCGAAAACATATTTTCTACAAGTAATAGTTAGCAAGTTATAGTACTTTTAATCCCATTCTTGTCCATAGTAATTTTTACAACCAAAAGTAGAGGAATGCGTGAACTAATTACGCTGTCAAGACGTTTTGGTAATCGTATCATACATGTGCCATAAAAGAGGCCAGTCCGTATCGAATCTTTAGTTGCCGGCTGATCAATTTATTGTTTTGGTAATCGTCTATCTTTGAAGAGAAAGGATTTTGCCAAGGGTGCTTTCTAACTTTAACCGTCTCTGTTCACTAAAGGGTCTTTGTTTTGTTTTAATAATATAATTATCTACGTAACATTCATCATAAAACACTTGTAAATTATGTTGTTACACTTATATGTATTTCCTTCACTTTAAAGCGCTGTAACTTGTAATCTATTGATTATAGAAACGAGTAAAATTCTAGGACATTTCTTCTTCTATAAAATTTACAGGTCGACCCCCCCCCCCCCAAATCCGCCACTGTTTGCTACTGTCATTTTTTCATTGTGCTGGTTAAAAAAAAATTGTGTTTGTTAGTAAAATTTATTTTTTATTATAATTACTGTGTAAAACATCTCCTCCTTCACATTTTCTCTTAGAAACTTACTCATAATGTTGGAAAGAAAATAAAATGTTCTTCATCAAACATAAATTCTAATTAAACTTCGATATTACATGGGGTGGAGTTTTATCTGTATAAACAGTCGTTTTCCTTCCATAAGGTTAAGTAGTAATTGAATTTTGCAATTTATCAATTAGTTACGCAAATATACATATTTCATTGGGAAATCAAGACATATATCTGGAGGTTACCGAGCTTCTGTTTGCTTAACGTCTAGAAATGTTAAGCGCGAAAAACAGGATTAAGTAGTTTAAACCCAAACTTAAGTAGCTTAATTTACATGTGTAAATACTTTTACTCTCTTCTAATAATAATTAGAAGTGAAAATTTGATTTTATAATTTAAATTAGCTGATGAAGTGATTGACTGTATCAGCGTATTCTTAGATACTGGTATCTTTATATCCCACACATTTCTTGTTTAATATTTACTTTTGTACCATTTATAATACGTTTAAACCGTACTTTAGTGGTTTGAAATTCACTCAAAAAAACAGTTTTTTCCAGGTTAAACCATTGTTCCATAAAACTTACTTCCTATGACAAAACAGTTGTTTATACAAAACGTTAACAAAAAATAAGTAATAATAGCTGCTTTTATAGTCTAAATGTTAAAAAGCATTTACATATCACGAAAACCGGAATGAAAGATCTGCTTGTTTTTATTTTAGTCAACACGCTTTACATATATGCCTTGAGATAGTGCTTTCTTATTTATGTCTCTATAATATATATATATATATATATATATATATATATATATATATATATATATATATATATATATATATATATATATATGTATATATATATATATATATATATATATATATATATATATATATATATATATATATATATATATATACAGGGTGTTTCCTAACCTCTCTGACAAAAGAACGGAGGAGAATCCTCACATAATTTTAAGACGAAAATGTGTTATAAAATTTTTTAGAATGTCGCTTTGTTTTCGAAATACAGGGTGTTAAAAAAATAAAATTTTATGCGTTTTTTTGGCAAGCAATAGTCCAGTGATATCCAGGGTACGCGGGTGTTGGCTCATGGAGGACATTTTCAGCAGTTTATTTGACTTTTGTTCATGTGAGTTAATTATGTAAGATTTTTAAATAATTTTATTTAAATGATTTTTATTGATACTGTATTGACTACTAGGTACTTCGTGTAACATAGCAAATAAATTACATTTTACTCTAAAACCCTAAGAGATAGGAGAAAAACGCAAGAGACGTAATTTGCTTAAAATTATTTTTAACATTAGGTAAGATCAAAATATTCAATGCTAAACAGGCCCGTATTATTTATTTTTGCGAAATTATGGTACTCGTTACCCGAATCTCCGCCACTGAACTATTTGAAAAGTTTAAAATGGACACAAAGTAAAGTATTTAAACCCCTTATTATGTGTACTAAATATCACTGGAATATCGCTTGCCACTAATTAATAATTTAAAAAAAACGCATAAAATTTTATTTTTTTAACACCCTGTATTTCGAAAACAAAGCGACATTCTAAAAAAATTTATAACAGATTTTCGTCTTAAAGTTATGTGAGGATTCTCCTCCTTTCTTTTGTCAGAGAGGTTAGGAAACACCCTGTATATATATATATATATATATATATATATATATATATATATATATATATATATATATATATATGTATATATATATATATATATATATATATATATATATATATATATATATATATATATATATATATATATATATATATGTATATTGCATAAAATAATGTTGCTTTGTTTGAAGCAGGCCTTTTTGTGTAAAGCAGGCCTTAGAAACCCGTATTGGTAGTTTGATTGTGTCACTGCCAAAGTGCAATGTATAATCAAATTTTGACAGTTTTGACGTTAGTATTTTTTTCAGAAAGTTTTATTTTAGAAAATCCATTTTCTGATTCTCAATGTATTACTGATACAAAACAATATGATGTTCTTGATTACGTTAAAACTTTAAATCTGGAAGTATGCGTGTTTGTAGGTATCGGCTTGAAGTATTATGCAATTTTTGTTGAATTTCAAAGAAGCGCATTAAAAGATTGTCAGAAACGTGAAAGTTATTTTGTTGGAATCTGCCATTCAAGCACGTTAGAAATGTGGAGACTGTGTTCCCCAGAGCTTGCGGAAATTAATAGAAGCAAATGTCGGTTAAATATAAATCACAACAGAAAATATCATCCAAGAGTTCATCGAAGATTTTGTGATTTTAAGTATGTTACAAGAAACAAAGACTGTCAGTGTATCCCCACCTTATTCGCTAATGATTTGAGAAAAGTAATAGGGTTGCCAACATGTTATATACCTCCACTTCCAGCAAGTTTATGCAAGTATAATGTTTGCGGGCTAAGTGAATGTTCAACCATTGTGTCACCCGAAAAAATATATGGCGTCCGATGTGAGTGTAATCTTCCTTATTGTGAAAATTCCATTACTTTGGGCACCACCTCGGTACCAAGAATGCTGAGTTTTAGTAGAGGTTATCGAAATAAGTAATAAATTTTTTGTAGTCAAACCAATCTTTAATTTTCGTAAGTTTTTTGCGTTGAGGGTAATTCAATCTGAGCTGAATAAGGTATTACTGACGTACATTATACTAGTTACTATACAGTGACAGCCAGAAGAAACCAGAGAGCACTTTATTATATTGTAAACATTACTTGATGTCAAAAAGTTAATAATATTATAGTGTCTATTTTATTTGTATATTATACCATATTTAGATGAAGCAAATATAGCGAACAGTAATATTATTACCAATTGTTTTAGTAAATAATTACTCAGTCAAAGTAAAGTTATGATCAAATCCTTAACTATTGTGAAAACACAAGTATAATACGAGTCTCGTGTAATGTTGGATTGTGCGAGATAGCGGGCCAATAAACAAGTATTTTGCTAACAGAATTAGATCAAATTAGTTGTGATATATTTTGCCAAAAGGTGTCTTTTAAAACTAGCAACTACCTGCCCTTAAACATATAGTTGTCCTTATTATTAAAACCCAGGATATCCCGAAATATTACCTGTATAGTGCTGAAATATGACAAAAATGGTTTTAGCGCATAAAATGTCCATCTTTTTAAAAACAAATCCAAAAGACATTAACGTTCAGATTCACTAACAAGTTTTCATATTTAGCGCTGGTTTAAATTAAGTTCTTTTAATTGATCAGTATGGTTTTGACAGGTCATTGTTAAATAGCAGTTAAAAATTAATAAGTTATTTTAGCGATTTGCTTGTTTTCGAAATGATTTTAGTTTTGGAGCGTTATTCTAGAATGAATTTAGTTGAATTATTGTGAAAAGTACGTAATTAGATTGACCTTTTCTTTATAAATTTGCAACAAAAGACGGAAACAAATTCATAGTAAAACTTAGTTGTCTTATTCTTACACTTGTCAGCTTAAAACTTTTGGTTGCCAAATTGGACCGGTCTAGCGTTGGGGAATCTGACCGTTAGTTTCACTGGTTCTTACCATTCTCTGCCCGATCACTGAAGTTAAATGATATCCGGACGGTTAGTACTTAGATAAGCGACAAGGCCGGTCCCAGTGGCGGCTTTGAAATTTTAAAGTTGTATATCTCTGTTGCTACTTACGGGACCCATGCCAAATTCAGATTTTTAATAGTGAGCCTAATCGTTATGTTTTGGTAAAGAAAAAAATTATTTTGTAATTTGCAAAAAAAGTTGAATTTTTGCGTTACCCCCCTGGGAAAAAATGAACACGTTTAGATATTTTATTTATTATTTTTTCTAAACAAATTTTACATCATTTTGTCGAAAATTTTTAAATTTGGGGAGAAAAAAAATGTGCTGGAGAAAGTTATAGTCATTTGAACTTTTTTAAAATTATATTTTAGGTTTAAAAAGATTCAAATGACTATAACTTTCTACTCGCACATTGTTTTCTCTTCACACTTCCAAATACTCGACAAAATGATGTAAAATTTGTTTAGAAAAAATTATGAATAAAATACCTAAACGTGTTAATTTCTTTCCCCTTTAATTCAAAAATTAAACTTTTTTTCGCAAATTACAAAATATTTTCTTCTTTACCAAAACATTCGTAGTAGGCTTACTATTAAAAAACCTGAACTTAGCATGGGTCATAGGATAAAAAAAACTTTAAAACCTCTACATCAAACATTTAGCATTTGTTTTTTTTTAATAATAATAAAAAGAAGTCTAATGTTGAAATATAGGTACTGTCGGTTTTTCTTGTAAAATATCTACAAAATCGAAAATACTTCCTTATACCAGTTTTTAATATATTATTTGCAGAAGTTTCTAAACCTAAAAACCAAGATTTTTTAAAGGAAAACGCCAGAAGTACGCTCTATTTTTCTTAAAGGATATCCAAGATTCGGATTTTTATACTCGTATTTCTATATTCATTAGTTAACTTACAGGAATTAAGTCTGAAAACCCGTGTCTTAATTTTAACACAGGTACATAATAAAATACTTATTCAGACTACATCGAACTACTACAAAAAGACCTTTTATTTGGTAAAAACCAAAAAAAGAACTGTTTGGTTTTATTATTACAACTATTAAATTTAATTTAACATAAATAAACTTTATTTTGTTTGTTCTCCACGTAAATCAATTAAGTTTCTAAAATAGCATTTACTCAAAGTGATATGTTTTACTGCAACGCTTAGCAGCAAGCAAACCCGTTTAATTAAACAAAATGGCAATATAGCTGAAATTGTATAATATATTAATATGTAGTGTAAATTCTCTATTTTGGCAAATATATGGACAGAGCTCTTTGTATTGTCAAATAATTATATTAATGCAGAAATATTTTTAACGTCAGTAATTTGAAAACGTCTGGTTAAATATGATTCATTAGGCTGTGTTCATCGTAAATATTAATGTTTTAGCCAAATTATCTACATTGTAACTAAATGGGTCATATTTAATCACTAGAAATAAATCGCTATATATTAATTCCCTTATAATGGCAAACTTATATTTGTTTAATTTGAATTCAGTTTAAGTTTTATATATTTTATTAAAGTAATTACTTTGAAAATATAGCCATGTATTTTTTTCGTAGTAAGAACTATGCTTAATTTTACTTTATGCACCGTAAATTTCGTTAAAATTACTGAAACCATTTTCAAAATATTTTGAAAAACTGCAATAAATTAAAATATTTAACACTAAAATCTTTACAAAAAGCATCTGCGTACCCATGTTTATATGAACTTTTTGCCTGAGATTCTTTTAAAACTCTTCCTCCAAGCAATAACACATGCTTTTTGAAACCTACATAACAAACCCAAATCTGATTTTAGTATTACATTATTATTACATATAATTATATAATTATTACACACATTATACAAATTACTTGCAATTACAGACAATCAAGATTTACTTACTATACGGCAGTTCAAAGTAGTTAAGCTAAACGTATTTAATAGAATGTAAATTGCTTGCTAGTTAAAATTCTTTCTCTTTTCGAAATACTTGGAATTGGGGTTTCCGATTATATTCTAAATTATGATTGGCATAATCGGATGACACCGCTTATTTGTAAAATCGAATTGTCGATTATCTTTAATTGAAATTATCCCATTTCTATTAAAATATAAGCAAGACAAAAACTTGTTTGAGAACTAATTTGCCACGTAAGAATAATAAGTTTCAACTAAATTCAGTTTTACTTGATAATTGTTTTTACAAAATCACAGAAATTTTTGCTGATCAGTTTCAAGTAGGTAATTTACAACAATAATTGACATTGATAATCAACCTAGTTTAAAATTTGAAGTTTAAATCTGCAAAAATAATAAGTAAATTACCTAAAAAATGAATAGGCGAACAAAATGATGCTATTGGATTTTTTAAATATAAAGTTAGGTTTATCTTATTCTCCATGATCCGTACCTACTAGATTACATTCAAATGTTGAGAGTGACATTTTTCACACGAGTGGAAATGTTGTCGCACAAGGCGATAGCCGAGTGCGATAATCCCATGAGCGTGCGAAACCTACTTTCACTCGAGTAATGTACAATATTTTTCCTACGACCACCCAACCAACCCAACCAAGCTGACATTATGTTGCGAAAAACATTTAAGTATGGTGCGGATGTGTGAAATTTGCAAAAAAAACTGGACTGTTTAAACCCAGAAGTTTCTTTTCACAAGTATGTGAGGTTGTATTCATTTATATCGAACCCATTGATTTAGTTTTACATATACCTATAATATGGTTTATTATTAATATATTATATTAATAATATTAGGATAACAAAAATTAAATACAAAAAAGCACGCCAGCGGTGTTGGAAGGGCAGCCGCCAGGAATGTTGGACAGTGCTGCCATTTTTTCGGCTGTATCTGCCTCTCTTAGTCGCATCCACTGAATGTCTATGTCCCCATAGGAAACGCACTTTTAAAGTGCGTTTCCTATGGGGCGGCTGACGCTCGCGGCTGCCGCAGAGCGTCTGACGCCTAGTACTGCTCATGTGACAATTTAATTTATCCGTTTCTTTTCGAGCGTCAGACGCAAGCGTCAATGTCAATGGATATACTGGCGTCAGCAGACGCTGTGCCGCAGCCGCGAGCGCCAGCCGCCCCATAGGAAACGCACCTTTTTAAACGGATGATTGATCTGGCGCGAAACGATTTTATAAATGAAATGCTTGGTCCATAGTTTTTAAATGTCAATGACCAGCACTGGATGAAACTGACTATTTGCCGCTACCTCCACTTTCTAATGATCTAAACTGTATTAAACATATCTGGGAGATGCTTGGAAAGCAGTAATTGGTCGTCAACCGCCTGTTCGTGACGTAAGGACACAAGTTCTTCCGGATTTATGGGATGCCTTGGACTAAGATGAGGTAAATCACTTAACTCTAAGTATACCTCGACGAGTCCAAGCTGTTATAGACAACAGAGGTGGAATTATTCGCTATTAAATAATTTTCAGTTTCCACAAATACTGTCTGTAACTTCTGATAGTAAACATTTTTAAGTCGAAACAATGTGATTTATTTCTAGAAATGGGGAGGGAACATGGACGTATATTATCAACTTTTTTCCTAAACTTTCGTTTCTCAGAGGAACCACAATATCCTTAATTTATTTTGGTCAGTTTACATTTAACGCAGTTTGTTATGAAGCGGATCTCTCTTAGTAGCAGTACGTATTAAATGAAATAATGTAAATAACATACAACAATATCCATTCAGACAATGATTTTCATTTACTGAAATTGGTATGTATGTAAATATAAATTTGTATTGTAAATTCTGTTTCCATATAAACACTTGCAGTTGCATCAACAACCATGAAATAAAAGAAATATTAAATTATTTAACATTAAATTTTAAAACGTTTTGTTTTTTCATGGTAATGACTAAAAATATTTGCTTGGGTTTGTTGTTATTTTTAAGTTCAATACAATGAAATGTATTACCTTCTTATTTCAAAAATTTGCTTTCGTACCGGCTTGTATTTTAAAACATAGTATATTGTGCAACAAGTATTGAAAATAGCACTGTTTATACAAGTGACTTTGATAATATGAGTTAAGGATGAGTATCGTAACAAACTTTTTTACACGTGTTACACAATATGCTTTTTCTACGAATGCACCCGTTTCATTAAATTTATGATTAAAAATGAACATTTATTATAAACTAGAAACTGTAAAAAAATAAAGTTATAAGGCTACGCTAGCTACAATAAAACAACAATTTTATTGGTACATGACAACATAAAAACAGCAGGAAAATAACCTTTAGGTCCTCACTGGATTGTCACGTTTAGTAACATGACTTTGTGAAACATCTTTTTACATAGTAAATATAATAGCCAAATTAAATGAAGTACTTAACCCTCAATAATGTCTACTTCAGATGCATTGAGTCAGTGATAAAGACATTTTTAAAAGCGGAGCGTTTCGCATCATAAAATATGTAACATAAACAAATAGTTATTTATGATATAAGTGTTAAAAGTACAATTTTATGGCACGAATTTGAAAGTTTGCAGAAGCAATTCAAATGAGTGCCTTAAAAGTACTTTTAACACAAATATCATACAAAATTTTTTCTACAAACGTCAATAAAAAACAATAGCACAATTACAATTTTTAGAAAGTTTAACATATTGGAACCACATAGTTTTAAGTAGCATCGTAGATATAATATAAAATTATTAAGTTGGCATTTTTGTCAAAAAACCTAACGACCATTGTTGGCGTCGTAGTTGTTTACCGAAAAGTTCAAACGTCCTGTCAGTTAATTAAAACGAACTGGTGTAGTTTTTGCTTTGCTTAAAATGCAAGAAAATATGGATGAAATCGATCCACTTAATGAAGCGGCCAGTCGTGCTACATTGGATTTGCTTTTCAAGTTGTTTGAATTGTTGTTGCTGAATATTAACGTTAATAAATAAAATACAAATATAATTTGATGTTTCCTTTTAAAATATTACATTTCTCTTTTAACACTAGTGCCATAAAGTACTTTTAAAGCCGCGTACAGACCAAGTCCCAATCCAAACCAACGCCAACTCCAACGAATGTGCCAGTAGGCGTTGGGATT
The DNA here is from genome assembly GCA_963971165.1 of Philopedon plagiatum. Lineage (NCBI taxonomy): Eukaryota > Metazoa > Arthropoda > Insecta > Coleoptera > Curculionidae > Philopedon > Philopedon plagiatum. The sequence continues at coordinate 40,499,692 of OZ020196.1, read as the reverse complement.
GAAAACGATTGGAAAGCATTTTACGATGTCGTCCACACCGCGTTTGTAGTTTCGAATTGGATACCGTTGGATACGGTTCGGTCATTTTCTACGGAAAGAGGTATTTTAATATGTCATCTAGTGATGATGAGTGACGAGTCATTATGTAAAAGTGCCGCATTTTTAATTGTAAATTCTTTACTTAACAATAAGAAAAAGAAACGTCGACCAAGACGCTGGTGGATGACAACACCATATAAAAACAGAAAAGTATTAATAAGACAAGTAAGTTGCTGGAGGAATTTCGGAGTGATCACAGTGATCATTACAGAACCTTCTCTCTATTTTTTTCTTTATTTCAGCAACCTTGCACCTAAATTCAGTAGCAATGCTTTGACAAATATCTATCTTCTTTTTGGAGAGTTTATAATTTATATTGCTAGGATCCCATATTATAGGGTTATCCCGGTATTGTTCAATTAGTTTAAGGCTAAATCATTTGTCCATTTCATATCAAAAGGCGAAATAAACAAAATATTTGTCAAAAACAAAACGCACAGACCCGAGGAATACTTGCCAACGACTGAAAACATTCAAATCTCGTCCACACCAAATCAAACATCTCTTTGAAGTACCGCTCGACGACCGAACGCAAGCCAACGCCAACGGTCGCCTTGGAAACCGTTGGAATGCGTTGGGATATGTTCGCCAACGCCGTACATACCAATTTACATGCTTCCGAATTTCTAGTCACATGTGCCTTGGTGTGCGTTGGAACTTCGGTCTGTGCGCGGCTTAACACTAGTGCTATAATGGTATATTATTCAATGGGCATATAATGGTGGCAGTTATTCACGCGGATGAAGTTTATGACACGAGCCGCAGGCGAGTGTCATAAATCATCCAAGTGAATAACGATATGCGAGTAGAATACTATACTTTATCCAGGACTATCAAAAAAATTTAGATAATATTAATATATGTTTTTATTTTTAAATGTTGACGTTTTGAATTAAACTCGGAATTAAAGTAATCACAACAGCGCGACAACGCAAGGTGACGAAGCTAACGTTTTTATAGCCACCTTTGTTTTTTATTTTGTGCGTACAATCGCATTCCAAGGCGGTTTGGATCGAGCACAGCTCTTGTTTGGAGTTTGGATCGAGATATCCGTGGAAGCGGTGAATAATGAAACCATTATTCACTAGTGAATAATGAATATTATTATTATTTCATAAACTCATGTACGAGTATAATAATCAAATTATAGACGAGTCGTGGATAAAGTACTTTTAACACTAGTGCCATGCCATAAAGTATCATTTTTAAGGCCTCTGCGGGGTGTTATAAAATGCATTTTTAACACGTTTGTAGAAAAAAGTTTTTTAAGCGGCAAGCTGAAATTTAGGAAACCGCATGTGATTTTACTGATGTCAGATGTCGAAGGATAGCGTAAATAAAAAGACCGTAACTGTTTTTGTAGACAATAATTAGAAGTCAATGAAAGTTTAAAAAATTGATGGCATTTTTATATTTTCAGTTTTACGGTAATTTCTAACTGTCATTATATACATAAGTACATATTTCGCTGCTTATGGAAAGAAATTCAATTTTTTATATTATTTTCAGGAATGGCAAGCAGTGCAACAACTAGTACGTGGCTAACACTATCGATGTCACTAGTCAGCTGTTATATGGGCCTACAACATTTTGGTAGGTAATTTCTAAATAAATATAACTATTATACAACTTTCTCACCGTTTTGTCCTTCTTTTAAAAACATTAATTTTAAAATTTAAATTTCCTTTACAGTAAAAGGTTTTATGCAGGAACTATAGTAAAATGCTTACCCCATCCACATGAATGGCCAAGCCCTACAAAACAACGAAACATTCGATCTCGTTGGTGTCGCTTTCGAACATGATCTCAGCTGGCACAAACACATTACTTCAGTAGCCACATCGGCAGCTAAAAAGCTTAGTTTTCTCTTTCGAGCCAGAAAATACTACTCCCCTTCCAACTTATACACTCTCTATGTTTCCCAAATAAGACCTAACCTAGAGTACTGCTCCCACATCGGGGGAGCGGCATCACCTTCGACACTTAAGATCCTTGATTCTATCCAAAAGCGAGCCATTCGACTTATCAATGACCCAGCCCTCATGAGAAAACTCCCTTCCCTTGCTCATCGCCGCACTGTAGGGGATTTATCCATTTTCTACCGCTACTTCCACGGATTTTGCTCTGAAGAACTAGCCGGTATTATTCCCCCCTTGAATGTCCCTAACAGAACAACAAGAGGCGCGTTATGTATCCATCCCTTTACTGTCCAGCTACAAAAGCCAAGAACAGACCACTTCTCTCGCACATTCATACCTAGGGTCTCCAGATTATGGAACAAATTGCCTGCAGATGTTTTCCCTTCCCGTCCCAACCTCCAAATCCCGTGTCAATAGACTACATTTCCCTTCTCTTCAAACACCCACAGTACGTTGGTACTTAGGCTTGAAGTCTACGTGTGATGTCTTAGATCTATATATATATATATATATATATATATATATATATATATATATATATATATATATATATATATATATATATATATATATATATATATATAATAAATGTAAACGCGAAGATTTACTTCTTCGCTAGTGCAGCGATAAGGCCGTGAATGAAAAATAAAAATAATGAGGACTATCTTTGATTCTGGTCTGGGTGACCTCCTGCTATCGATTTCTGGGCCCTTACCCATCAGCGGGCAGGCTTACACCCAGGGTGGCTGAAGAACAGACCACGATTTGACCAGAATCAAAGAGAGTCCTTATATCCAAAATGTTCGGAAAGGATGGGTAAGATGTAGTGGCTCGCGCCAACTAGTTCACCCAGTGTTGCTCCAAAAATGTTTGGCTGCTAACACAATAATACTCGAAAGTATGTCGATGTCGACTTTCTCGACATCGACGGTACAAATGCACCATTGTACAACAATAGTAGAAAAATGGAAGATTTCTTGGCCTATAGGTAATATAATAAATGTAAACGCGAAGATTTACTTCTTCGCTAGTGCAGCGATAAGGCCGTGAATGAAAAATAAAAATAATGAGGACTATCTTTGATTCTGGTCTGGGTGACCTCCTGCTATTTATTTTTCATTCACGGCCTTATCGCTGCACTAGCGAAGAAGTAAATCTTCGCGTTTACATTTATTATATTACCTATAGGCCAAGAAATCTTCCATTTTTCTACTATATATATATATATATATATATATATATATATTTATATAAATCTATTTATCAAGAACTACGATAAGGTGAAGTGGGGTAAGTGCAGGCTACTTTTTGTAAAGTTGGACTTTAAACGTATATATTTTCAATCCATAATAAAATACATAATATCTTTATTGTACAAAGTACCGTACAAGTGTTATTTTTAAAAATTTAGTGGCATTGTCCCCATTTTTAGTTCTATATTTAAAAAATTACAAAAATATTACTGGCTGGTGAATGGTCCGCACTTTCCCACCATAACGGGGTAAGAGCGTACCAGCCGGTTTAAATCATATTAAAAACGCATGGAATATTATGCGGGGTATGACCGTAATTCTTAGAATATCTATTTTAAAATATTTTTTGTCGCATTTAAGTATCTTTTTTAGTTTTAGAGTTATATGTTTCCCAAAATGCAAGCTTTTTTTTGGTGAAATTTTTATAAATGGTTTGGTTGATTAAAATCATCGCAAATATCAAAATATATAAATAATATATTTTATACGCATACCTAAACTTTAATAAGTTATTATTAAAAATGAAAATTGACATTACAACATCTAGGCACTAAAATAAAATAAAATATAAATGTAAATAAACCATTAACATTTAGTTTTTTTAAAGGCTATGGAATAAACATAAAAAAATTCAGACGAATATAAAATAAGTTAGTTACATATTTTAACTTAAACATTTTTTTAAATAAACACTTACAAATACTTATATGTACTTAGATACTGACTTCTGTATTTTTATTCATCTTCACAACGTTGGCACTCGTACAGAGGATTCTGCGAGCCCTTATTACATATACCGCACATCCACCGCATACAACTTACACACCGAATCCATTTTTTCTTTTCAAGGTAATAAACAAATAGAACATAAATTGCCATCCTTGGAGGAAGTGGCAATTTCCTTTAAAGGAATATCACTGTCCGAGGAAAAATCATCGGAGTTTAAATTCATGATGTGGGATTTCTTCATTTTTTTTACTTTGCTTTTTTAATTGTACCTTTTTCTTTGCTGATTTTCTCTTTCTTCATTCGTTGCGTGGGTTTTTGTTTATCTTCTAACAGCCCACGAAGACCGAAGTCTAAGTACTATGTACCGTGGGTGTACTGAGGAATCGACTCACACATCCAGAGCTGGAAACATCCGTAGGGATTTCACCAGCCCATTAAGAGGATGTGTGGGGTGGTACCACCTTGGTCGAGGAAGAATTCCTCTACCACCTTCCAACAACAATCACAAAATATCCATGGTCGAAGCGGGATTCGAACTCGCGCCTCTCGGTTGCAAAGCTGGCGCCGTACCAACTCGGCCACCGGAGACCCTTTTGGGTTTGATGCGCAAGTGTAATAAGAAAGCGAAGTATGGGGCAAGTGCAGACCAATACGCACTTTCCCGCCCATTTGGTCTGCTCTTGCCCCGGATGGTGATATCAACGGAGCAAGAGCAAATTAGTGATTTTAGGGTAAACCAGGGGATAAAAGTAAATGTTTGTTTGTTTAAGATAGGCGTTAAGCTATATTTTTACATACTTACCAATAGTTATATCTCACAACAACAAATTATTATAACTATAAACGTGTCAATGCAACACATACAACTTTAATGTTGATCACAGTTGTAACACTGTTTTCGACTGTTGGTTAAAAGACGCCCACTATATATCTTACTACCCCATCTGTGTTACAAATGCCTAATGTATCTTCTAGTAGATTTCTACATGTGAAAAACTGCAATTTTAGAAATATATTAGTAAATTTAATAGCTAAATGCACTTGCCCCATTTACGCACTTACCCCACTTCACCTTACTTTAAATTTCGAAGAAATATGTAAGATTACTATACTCGAATTGCCGAACAAATAGAGTAAACAGGTGCAAACCAGGCGCGCTCGCGCACTTTACGCACCTTTTGCCAATGTTTTTAATTTATCACCTTCTAGAAAACGATATTTGGCCTACCATTATTTATGAAAACCTGCTCAGGTTGGGTAACTCAGCATCTCCTGATACGCGTCGATCACGCAGTTTTATTACTCCATCTGTTCGGTGGTTTAACTTTAGCCCTCTTTGGATATGACTTGTTTCGATTATTTTTTGTATTCACGCAATTCATAGGTCTAAGTTTTGTAGATGAAATCGTGTATGAACCGTTTGAGATTTTTAGGTACATGCTTTGTAAAGACTAAAACTTTGTAAAAACATATTTTGGTCTTACCATAATTTGTCGAGGATCTGCCAGCCCGACAATTGTTAGTAGCCCTTTCTTAAGGCGACTTTGATTGTGAATCTGGATTTTTAAAGATTACTAAAGAAATCGACTGATTTAAGGAATATTAAATTAACAATAGAAATTTCAAAAATTCCGTTACGTCTCCTCTTAAACCATGTACTAACATGTCATCATCTATTAATTAAAATTACCTACAGAATTTGCTAAAGAGATTAAATACTTAGTAGGTACTTGTATACATTTAAATCTTCTGATTGGTCAGTTAGATTTTGACAGGTTTTTATAGTGCTGTTGTTAATAAATAACTATTAAAAACCCTTCAATTATTGTAGTGATTCCAGAATTTCCTTGTTTATCTTATATTAAGAGTACACCCTCTCTGATATTTTAAATATATTTTTTTTGCATAATTTTAATTTTCTAAAAAAAATAAGAGTACTTAGGTGAATTTAAACAAAACTAAATATATCGAAAATCGTGCTGATCCCTGTCGAGTTTGTTACCAGCGTCTCGTATTATAAGATGTATTAATTAAAGGTGTCTCGTATTGAAAATTGGACTACTTTCTTCTACAGCTTTTGATACACTTACGAGACACAGCTCACTAGATATGTTTTACTTTTATAAGTATAGGCTTGCTACTTACTATCGATTTGCAGTATACCTATTATTTTTTTTTTAAATATTGGGTAAATATTTTACCACACGCTTGTACATACAACTATAAATATACTAAAAAATGGTCGGGTTTCCGAAAGGTCCCCAAATCTCTTCTATAACTTAAATCAATATCGTTACTATAAAGGCAAGATGGCATTTCAGCCCTTCACTAAAATTTGGTTCTTATGTTATCCTAATTTCATTTCTCTTTCTAAGGTCGAATACAAAAATAGACGGCCGAAGAAAAAAAACATGAAACTGACTATATTCGACATAAATTTCAGTTTGTTTTGTCTGTGACTAGAATTTTTATGTCTTACAATAAATAAAAAATATGTTTCAATTTACGATATATGGAACTATAAAATTTTTTTAACAACTCCCAAAAAAAGTACATAATGTATGATTCATATTTTGAAATTAATGTAACCTTAGAAACCCTAAACCGTATCCTAATCTGGAATGATTAAAGTGCTTATTAAGAAACAGACGGTGATTTGATATAATGAATGAACATGTACTACTTTTGTAAGGAAGGGGGAGGGACCTTAAATCGACTCGGCTTGGTTCGCCAAAACACGAGACAAAAGATTAGAGATCAAAATAACTAATTTAAGATAATGACACCTTACAAAAATTATCTGAAGAAAAACCAATACTGATTTGCAGTAGGATACCTGTTATTTTTTTCAATAATATTAGGTAAATATTTTACCACACGCTTTTATGTAAGGTTCGTAAATCACAGTGCCGGACTACATAAATTATATAAAAAGGGGTACGATTAAGTGCCCCACTCATGGCTTATAGATGTGCTAAAATTATACAAAATAAACTGAAAAATAATACAGCTGCTTCAAGAAGCAATGAACAAATGGAAGATCAGATTAACAGTTAAAGGGGGCAAGAGTTATAATGAATCAGCACCAATAGAAATAAAATAGGCATATATCATGGGGAGAGCCTAAGTCGGATATGTTTTTGTCTACCTATGAACTCGTTGAACAGAATTCTTAAGAACAGTCCGTATGGTTATAAAATACTAAGAGAAATTAGTCCCGATTATCACACTTAATGTATATGGACGATTTAAAAATATATGCTAGTAATAGTAGCAATGAAGATTAGTTGAAAAGCATGCTGGAAATGGTATCAAGATTCAGCAGGGATATAAAAATATAGTTTGGCCTCAGTAAATGTGACACCCTACATTAAAAAAAGGAAAAATTAGCTCACTACCACACACAAAACTTCTCGACGATACCGAAATAGAAGCACTAAGTGCTTCTGCTTATAAATACCTGGACATGTTACAAGCTGGTCAAATCCAAGACAAAACCATGAGAGCAAGGACCAGAAATGTTTACATAAAAAGGGTTAAAACACTTTCAAAATCGTACCTACTCGCTAACCAGAAGATCCAGGCCATTACTGCATGGGCTGTCCCTCTCCTCACCCACCTATATTTATGAAGTAATAAAATGGACAAATATAGACTTGCAGGGACTGGGTAGGCTAACAAGAAAAATACTTACCCAACATCGAATGCTTCACCCTTCTTCTTCCACTGTGATATTGTATATTCCTAGATCCTGTGAAGGCCGAGGACTATTGAATCTACAAAGCGACCTGTAGCATCAAGCAGTGGTTATGAGTGGTTCAGCTTACTCATCTGTAAATTTGGCGCAGAAAGAAGCAGAGCAAGTTATTTACCTAACAGTCCAAGTCTTAGAGCTAAAAGACAAAAGTCTGCATGGCCGGTATTTTAATGACTTTTAATCGCAGGCCGTAGATAAAGCAGTCACACTGAGTGACAATTCATTTGACGGGAGAAACTCAGGGATTCATCTGCTATATTGAAGAACAAGTTGTAGGTACCAGAGCTTATAAAAAATATCTTTAGAGAAAATATTTCGACAGACATATGCAGACTCTGTCACAAAACTGTCGAATCGATCCAAGATATAAGCTCTGGATGCTCATATCTTGCCCTAACCGATTACACAGAGAGCCACAACGATATTTCAAAGATAATACATTATAGCATAGAAAAAAATACGAACCTGACCAAGGATGTGAAACCTTATTATAAATGGCAGCCGCAACCCCTCGTTGAAAATGAAGAGAATAAGCTATATTGGGATACGCAAATGGAAACGGATCGTCAAGTAACTCATAATAACCCATATGAATTAATAAAAAGAGACAAGAGCAACAATTTAGATCAGAATACACATAAAATGTTTTGTGAATTACTTATATACCAAGATTTAGCTTATGACCTACAGACTACTCACCAGCTGAAGGACGTAGAATTGTTCCATTTATCTCCTTTAATGACATGGTCCACAAATAATTTTGGCAGAATCTCAAAAAATAACTCAAATGAAAACATCATTCAACAATGTGTAACTTTGGGAATGGTGAGAATTGTCAGAAAAGTTCTTAATTATAAGTCTTGAACAGAAATGTTTTGGCCAAAGAAACGCCGAATTAATCGTGAAAAAAAAAATAATAATAATAATAATAATAATAATATAGTAATAAGCGTCTAAAAGTACAAATTCTAAAATAGTATAATGCGAAGTACACGCACAAACTGATTTGCTAATGCGCATGCATATTTGCTTATGTTTTCGAATTTATAAATACATAAAACCACAATCCCACATATAGCAAAGGTATAATGAAGCTTATTTGTGCCTAACTCAAACAGAATAAATCTCATTTAGAATATCTCATTTTACTACATTATCATTAAATTTTAGCAAAAACCCACTCATTATTATGGGCCTAATTTTCCAGTCTTCTCCATTACCATCATTAGCTCAATTCCTTGTCTTTGCTTTTATTCCATCTTTATCCCAACTTATTTCTGCCGGTACGTATGTATTTATTCCTAAATTCTTCCGAACAACACCTTTTTCTAAAGTAAATTTACGACTAAATATATTTTTTTTTTAAAAAACACTTTATCCAAATGTCCATTTTTACAAAAAACAAACCAAGACGAATTTAAGAAAGATTTTAGGAAACAAATTATTCGAAATCACATTTTTCAAAAGCTCATTCTATAGTATATATTGTACAACGAGCATGGAATGACATGCATTTCCTACGAGTATGACGTTTGCAGCACGAGCCGCAGGCGAGTGCTGCAAATCATACGAGTAGGAAATGGTCATTCCATGCGAGTTTTACACTATACTTTTTCTACGAATGTTACTGTTACATAACATGGGATTAGTAATATTTTTATTTTTAAGATGTCAAAATAATAATTGTCATTTAGTTTTTATTTGCATTGTCTGCGTTGCTATGCGATTACTATGGCGTGCTGACGCGGCGCCGGTCAACCTTTGTAAAAATATACCCGTGCACATTGGGAATTTTGTAGTTGAATCACCATGGTGATTGAAGCACAATGAGAATGTGTAAAAAACAATGTACTATGTTCAGAAATTACTATTGAACATACAATAAAGGTTTTTATTGACATTCGTAGAAAAAATATATTTTTCCAATATAATTTTTCGAAAAATATTTATCAAAAATTGTCACTTGAAAAACGTTATTTTATGTTAAGTTTTACAAAGATTATTTTCGGATAAAGCTTTTTTCAAAAAACTTAATACGGAAAGAAAGCGTTTTGGGAACAAAAATTGGAAAACTGAATTTTCAAAAAAATATAATTGGAGAAAAACTGTTTTTAATCAAAGGTATTTTAGAAAACTTGTACTTTCGAGAAAATGTCATTTCGAAAAATGCGCTTTCGAAAAAGATATTTAAAAATTTTTAGTAGCAGATCCGATTGAATTCGGCAGAATTCGTTTGTTAACTTTGGTTTGGTATATTTATAGGCGCATTTAGAAGAACGGTATGCATTTTGATTTCTCTCACCAAGTAAACAAAAAACTGACCCCTAAGGTAATAAGATCTTGCCTTGAGCCATGCAAGTGTACTGACAATGGTATACTTGGTTAAAAGAAACACCACTATAACTTTTTTAAGAGATACATTATATGGTAAGGATCTTAGGTTTTTAATATTTTTATATAATGGTTTATTAACACTTTACTTTGATTAGAAGTCATTTTCGAATCAATATCGTAATATTAAAATCTTCCTTTTTTGTTTTTGTAGATCCAATATAAAGATAAATAATATAATTACTTATATTTCAGCTTCTAATTTATTTGCTATTTTACAAACAAAACAACAACAAACAAACAACCAAAACTGTAGCATAATGCTGATATCAAGCTTTAATATAACGAGAACTTCCCTCGGGGTATATGTTTTCATTTTCTTACATTATGATTGGGACTTTACATAGGCGGTGCATGCGTACCATTATAGTAAAATTCGATAGATTCCCCTCTCCCTCTATATTCCCTCCTTTTCTTCTACACTCGTTCGCTTGATAATCTAGTGCATATGAAAGTAAACAATATACTGTAAAAATCCTTTAATACTCATATAAATGGTTTTATAGCTGTATTGCTAAAAATCTTTGGATATTACGAGTGTATAAACAAATATAATATTCAAAATAATGTACAGCATCATAAAGTTAAGTTGCAAAATTAACGTCTAACCAACTTCATTATTAAATATTATAGATATATACAATACAATAAAATACAATATATATATATATATATATATATATATATATATATATATATATATATATATATATATATATATATATATACATATATATATATATATATATATATATATATATATATATATATATATATATATATATATATATATATTATAGAAATATTTTCTTGGAATTTATAAATCCGGAATAACTACTACGTTTCGGTCATTCTTCTGACCTTCTTCAAAGTAAAGTGCTGAAAAACCGCTCTAATTAGTAATATTAGTCATATGAACATACAATTAACATACCTGTGAAAGAAAATATTTTAGGCAATTCACCCTCCTCCTAGTTATGATTTAAAGAGGACACATATACACTAACACACTCTGGACCAACAGTTTAAAACAACGAAGACAATTTTAAAAACAATTTTAAAATATTGTTTTTAGCTGCCTCGGGAGTATTACCAAATGGCATTATATTTGTTTTATTTGAATTAAAAAATTAAAAAGAAAGTATTATTTTTAACAACATTTGAATTTGGATTCCATGTTATTTGAATTCACTCCTTTTAAAAAAATCCAGCCCTGGTATAGGCAGTTGAAAATAAAAGAAAGAAATAAAATAGGCTGTAAATGCACACGTTAAGAAAATCCCTAGAAAAACTTCACTGAGAAAGGTAAACGAAGAGTAGACTGGGTCTCCGCTGGCCGAGCTGGTACGGCGCCAGCTTTGCAATCGAGAGGCGCGGGTTCGAATCCCGCTTCGACCATGGATATTTTGTGATTGTTGGAAGGTGGTAGAGGAATTCTTCCTCGGCCGAGGTAGTACCACCCCACACATCCTCTTAAAGGGCTGGTGAAATCCCTACGGATGTTTCCAGCTCTGGATGTGTGAGTCGATTCCCCAGTACACCCACGGTACATAGTACTTAGACTTCGGTCTTCGTGGGCTATCAGAAGATAAAAGAAAATACAAAAAATGCAATTTATCTATCTTGTAAATGAGATAAAGACCCCCTAATAAAACACATTTCTGATATTAGCTCAAATTCGCAAAAAAATTCACTTACACCACAGGGGACATAAGCGGCTTATGTTATTCAACATTTGCATCTCCTTTAATCCGATATCTACAGCAAAATGAAAATACCTTCCTACACTTCCTCACTTTTAAATAAACTTACGCTTCACCTTTTTGTCCATAATCATAACGTTTATGTATTCCCGTAGTTATAATTCGACCTGACATCATTAACAATAAGGATATATTTTCATGATAACTTATGTACCTTATATACCTTATGTACCGCCTATTCGTATACATAGAAAATAACTTGAAACTTCTGTTTTGTCCTAATATTAAAATAACAGCATTTTTGGAACTTTCTCGCAAGTCAAACACATGATGTAGTAAGTAGTTAAAATATACTCCATTATTGGCTAGACGATAATATAGCCTATAACTTAGTGGACGTAACGAAATATTTCAGCATTACATTCTACATTATGCACTACATACACGAGATTCGCTGGATAGACATTTGCCCGAAAAACAGATAGTGGAAGTGCTCCAAAATGACCGGCGAGATCTGAAAATACAACAATGCTTGATTTCTTCTTCCGTGGTGGGAGAAGTGAAACGTAAAATTCAATATGTATTACTTCGATAAATTGAGGTTTTTTTAGTTTCAACCGTATTAACTGCAAATCAAGTATTACTGGAAATAGGTGACTTGAAACACATCATACTACAATGTAATGAGCTACAGAATAATTTACCAGTATTATTTGACGATCTAAGAGACATAGTAAACCAACCATTTAATCTAAGCCACCTTATTTTATTAAACGATGCAAAAGTGTATAAGGCATTTTATAAATTTATTTCAGTTAATAAAATAGAATTGTAAGAGCTAAAAAGGTTAAAAAATGAAGAGTTAAAACAAAAAAAAAACAAAAAAAAATAGGAAAAATAAGAGGAAAAGAATAAAGAGAGGAACGAAAGGAAAAAAAAATAAAAATGAAAATAAAAAAAAATAATAAAAAAATAAAAATAAGGAAAAGTAGACATGTAAGTGTAAGGTAAAAGTTTGGATGTAAGGCACCTTAATTCGCAGGGAACTTCTTTTCTTTTTCTCCCCGAGAGGGAGGAGGAAAAAGTGAAGGAGAAAAATGAGAGCTGGCCATTTGGTTTCAATCAGAGCCATTAATCCAAAAACAAACAACAAACAACAAGTATTATTGATGGTGCCTAGTTGTAAAACGAGAGATCTGAATAAATTATCGTTGTCTCTGGGCGACACACCTTGCATATAAATTTACTAGAGTACCGGTAAATAAAAAATAATTATAAAAATTAAAATTGTAAAATAACAAATAGGAATAAATTCAATTAAAACTAAACTACATTCTTTAATTTGATATTTTGTTAGTAGAATAAACCAATTTTCTGCTTTATTCCAGTTACGCTATTTCTAGAACATGCAAAACATCCAGCGTCATTAACTTGCATTTCCAGCCTCTAATATTATCACCGCGACTCAAAATAAACCCACTGGAATATTATATTCCTAATTAACCTCCCTCGGCATTATTGTTACTACCACTTTTCCACTGTCTTTGTTCTATCTTACACCTTCATGTAAGCCACCATCAGGAGTAAGCATGTTAAAACTGCACAGGTACATTATTGTGATTTAGTTACGTATGTTTAGTGCTAAGATTAAATTTTGAACTGTTTTACAGTAGTAGATTTTTTGTTGAAATATAGTAATATAATTAAAGCTTTTTTATCGACAACATTATTGTATGTATGAACACAAAAATATGTAACGTAAGATAAAAAAAAGTCCTGAAAGTAAGCCGTGAACTCAATCACGCATGTCTTAATTATCACTCTTGAGAGGCAACATGGGTAAAAGGTGAATGAAAAATAAAACTGTCAAGTTCTGAAGTTTTTATTTTTAAAAAATTACATTATTGCCATTGTGATTGCATAATACAGAATTAAAAAAAAAACATATACAACAATGAACCAAAAATTATAAATTTAAACTAAATGAGAGACGTGTCCACCTTCTACTTCCAAACACGTTCTCATTCTTCTTTTTACAGCATCAAAAACATTGGTGAGCACTTGGGGGAGTTGTTAATCTCCTAAAATTTATTTGTAATTCTAGCCCGTAGATCTCCTAGATTTTTACAAGGCGTTTTGAAAACAGAGTTTTTAATGTGTGGCCACAAAAAAAGTCGCACGGCGTAAGATCGGAGGACCGTGGTGGCCACCTTAACGGGCATCTTACGACAGATTATTTGTTGCAAACTTCTTCTGTAGAAGTTATGCCCATGTTCATGTAGGTAATGTAAAACATAATGCCAACTACGATATTCAAATATTATAAAAATCATTTTATTAGAAAAAATATTACTAAATTAAATAACATACCCTTCTTTTCGGTATTCATCCAAAAAATATTTACAGTACACTTACTTAATTTATAAAATAATATAAGATCAGACTGTGCTGTTGCACCACCGGAGACAAATGTGTAACTATGCCGCCGTATATTTTATAAACTGAGGTACGTAGGAATTTATTTATTCTTGTTTACGTTAAGTTACAAAAGTCACAAAACACTTTGTATAAAATTATTGCATTTTGGTTATACAAGATTATAGGTGAAGTTGGAGCTAATCTGACCGATTCGACCACAGTGCGCCGTCCTGCTGGAAGTAGCCCTGTCGCATCTCTTCATCGTCTAATGCGTTTACAAAATTTTCTAAAATTTCTTTAAGGTATCGCACCGAATTGAGAGTCCCTTAGAAAAAATCGGCCCAACTAACCTTCTTTTCATTGTGGCCGCCCACACGCCAACTTTCTGTGAATGCAGAGGCCTATCTATAAAGCAGTGTAGATTTTCAGAACCCCACATTCTCATTTGTTGCGAATTTACATAACCAGAGAGGTAAAACCATGCCCCGTTGGTAAAAAGTTTTTTCAAATGCGTTTTCATTATTATGCAAATAACTCATCAACCATTCTGAAAATTTCATTCGCTGTGACTTGTCGTTTGGTAATAATTTTTGGACTATGCTTAGACAACAAGCGTGCATTTTCTTGTCACATTTCAGGATTGTATTGCAGGTTATATAGGATACATTAACTTACTGGTTTAAACTTCGAATAGGGGTTTGAGGGTGTTCATTAACAATTTGCCTTAATTCTTCTACTTTTTGTGCAGTGCAAGCTATGGGTTTGCTAGTCAAGATTTGGTGAAACTGATCGAAATCCATGACTGTATGTCGAAATGCTGTTTGAAAATCCTGAATGGCGTCCCGTGTTAAATAAACCCACTGGCCATCAACCTTTCTACCATTTCCAAAGTTTTGTTCTGCCATTATTAATTTTCTTAAAAATAAAAACTTCAGTACTTGACGGCTCTATTTTTCATTCACCTATACGTTTTACCTATATGTTACCTTTCAAGAGTAATAATTCAAGACAGTTATTTGTATCAGTATTAAGTTTATTGGACAGTCGGTATATTTAGTAATATTATATTGCATTTAAGAATATTTATCTTTCGTGCAACAACTTCTCTTTTAGGGTTTAATATACCTTATGTCCTATCGATTCAAAGGTTAACCAAAATTTAATTAAAATTTTAAATTATTTATTCGTGGTTCGTCGTTAATAAAGGAGCAACTACCATGTTGTAGTACCGCTCATGGTCGGAATAACGACAACCAAAAATACTTTGGGCTAAAGGGTTTTAAAATCTGTCTAAGCAATATAACGCATATAATATTCTTTGTGAAAGACCATACCTTTATGTCCATAATTATAACGGTGATTCATATTCTAAAATTCCTACTTCGACTAAATATCGTTGACAGTAAGGATATATTTTCATGATAAGTTTTGTATTTCATATTCCTATGAAGATAAAATAACTCTGAACTCCTGTTTTGTCTAAGAGTAAATATTAAACTAAGATAAATCTTCCTAAGCCCATATTTCTGCTATAAAGCTTGTTACTAAAACAGACAAAATAAACAACTCGGGCAACTTATGTTTCATCTTCTCATATAACACTGCAACTTAAAATAAGCATTGCAATATTTTGTTTCTAATTAACCTCCACCGTCATTATCACGTTGCCGACTTTTCGGTTGCCTTTGTTCCCTACACCCGAACGAAGCATCAGTAAGGGTGTATCATAAAAGAGCAACTTTGTGATATAATGGCTTTAGTTAGGTGTAAATAAATGGTAAGCCGAAATAATTGGGGGTCCCGCAAACTTTCGTATTTTAAGAGAAACTGTGCAGGATTCCTTTTTTAAGTCAAATTCACAAATCAATTTCTTTTTAAATATTTTAAATTAGAATCGAAACAATAAATGTAACAGTTTTTGGGTTGGAATTGTTATTCCCGCTAATAAAGCTTTGTGGTTACTTCTAAAAAAATACAAGCTCACTCCCAGATCAATTTTGTATCTTCTACGCGATTACCGAAAAACTAGTAAAGGTCAAAAGGAAAATATTTTCATCCAGGAAAGACTACTAGATAAGTAAAATAAAACTATACTTAAAGCCTAGAGGCAGCACTTACCAAAATCACGTAGCTCATAATCTGGCAGTGATATGGCAGAAGCTTGACTGAAAATTCACGATGGCAATCACGATAGATGCACGCTAGGATCTGTAAGAAGTAATGAAAGTTACTAGGGAGTATGCTAAAATTTGTCACCCAAAAGGTATGCCTTTTTAATATACATGAGTATAATATATCATTTTCTGAATATTTCTGTGCCTGGATAAATTGTTTTATATTTGTTTTAAGAAATGTTTAACGAACAAGCCCGCGCAATACCTTCGATAATGCTAAGAAAATTCCTAAGAAATGTTCTAATTTTCTACCATTTTATTGACAGTTCATGTACGACTTCAGCTCATTGGACGCCCTCTCGTTTATTAACACAAATCTGATATATATAGGGTGTCCGAAAACTAACATATTTTAGTAGCTGTTTACTAGCCTCATGGAGACAAAATAGACGGAGACCTTCAGTACAATTTTGCTTCCTTAAAAAGTTATAGCTTTGTTTTCTTTATTTTACATTTTTAAGTTGAATTACCCATTGTTGAAGCTCTTGTATTTCAACTTGGAATATGGGGGTTTTTGGGATAGCTTAATAAGAACATGTGGTTATTTTTGTGTAAAACATAGTGGGCCCTGACAACACCCTACACATACTTGTGGTCTTCCTGGTATTTTTTAATGTTAACATATTTTAAAAAAGGGTTTTTTAAAGAGCATTTAATTTGTTTAAAAATGCATTATTGTTTAATGACGCTAAAGTACACCTCGGAAGAGAAAAACGAATAGATTGGCAGAGAGATTTAACAGTTTTGTAACGAAATCGAATCGTATCACGCTGGAGTGGCTCATAAAGTACGGTATTGGTAAACTCTTCTGTTTCGAATAGACAAAACGATACGTTTCATGAACAGGTCACCATTAGGTTGGGTTTGACCGAATCAAACCCAAGCAAACCCAACCTACCAAAAAATCCCATATAGTAAATTGAAGAAGGTCAAAAAATATGGACGCTAGTAACTATTTCATGTTTTTACAAGATTAATCTTATTGTAATTTAGCGTCACTAAATTAAAATACCTTTTTTAAAACAAATTTAATGCCCTTTCAAAATATGTTCAAATTTCAAATACTTACAAATGTGAGAAGTGAGTTCCAAAATCGACTTTATTACTGCCAAGAAGTTCAGGGTGGTCATTTTGAACAACTTTTAAAGTAATAAGAGAAATAAAGGTACCTATTGAAATTTTAACTTTTTTTCACGATTTTTAATTTTTAAAGGCGTGCTTTAAGATTCGGACCTTGTTTTGCGTTAAAATGTTTCTATTTTGAGGACCTTTAAAATGGTGTACCACACGGCATACAGTTGCATTTAAAAATTTTGACCTCAACGCCCTAGCGTCACCTCTCAAGGGGGTTAAAAAAGTTAAATTACTTGAAATAGTAGATTTATTATTAATGAGATATACCTAAAATTTGGTGTCTCTATTTTTTACTTATAGCGAAGGTATTTGCCAATACTAAGACTTTTCGGACATACTCTATATCCGTGCAGTATAGAAATGGCGTCTACACCGGCCCTTGCGCGGTTAAGATCCAGTAGCACTCTTCTTGCAATCAATATGCGGCACTTGGAGTTTCAGCAACAAGAAAACCCTTCTCTAAATAGTATTTGCGTCAAACAGAAATTCCAGTAAATTCTATTAACAAACAGTGACAAATGGTTTTTTGTTGCCTGGGGATACAAATTTAAGACGTATGCGTCGGTATCTACCGAGTTATGTTTTTTCACGGTACTGCCGGTACTGCCTGTATTAAATGAAATCACAGTTGATGGAAACTGTACCGTGCACTGACCAGGTATACCTTGAATTATTCTTGTCATGTTGCTATATATTTGAAAGGAATATCTAATATTTTGAAAGAAAAATTAAATTATAATTTTACAAACAGTAAAACTTTATTATTACTGTTATTGTTGTGGCACCTATTAGTTATTTAAACAACCAGCGACCGAGTCAGTGCTACTGTGGTGCTTTCATAAAAATATTTTTGTATTTAACCTTGCAGCTTCTATTGCAAAACAATCGTATTTTTAACTTACCACTTTCCATTAGGTCTATTACGGGAGATCAGTGGCATTAATAATCATTCTAACGCCATTTGGGGCTGCAAAGCACGTAAGTCTCAGAGCCATTATCGACAACGAACATAACTTTATCAATATCCAGGAGAAACACTATTGCTGATGTAATATTACTTACCTAACTACGTGATGCTTTAAAATATATTCATCCATACAGGATGATATTTGCTTCTTGATTTTTTGGAATTTCTTTGCAAATTTGACTTAATAATGCAATTCTGTTGTAAGTTACTTTTGTCCAGTTGCAGGATATATATATATATATATATATATATATATATATATATATATATATATATATATATATATATATATATACAGGGTGTTATGAGATTCACTGAATATATTGAAACCGGTAAATCCTGATTTGAATTCAGATATTGGAGAAAAATAGCGATAAATGGCGCTTCGCGATAATAAGCTGATAATCGCCCCTTAAATTTTCTCTAACCAGCGGTACCCGATATGGCAAGAAACACATGATACGGAGTAAATTGCCAATTCTAGCATTAATTTTTTTATGTTCCTAAAAGTTAGCATAAGAAATAATGATATTATTAGTTAATAATTACCTTTGTAGTAAAAACCCTTTAAAATACACTTCTTTTGAAAATACCAATATATCAAAAATACTAACAACACATTACAGCCATTAATTTAATGCAACGAATCTACGCCTAACATTAAAAAAAGTTCCCAGAGATTTAATAAAATAACAAACAATTCATTTTATCAAAATTCTCTGTGGCTTTGTAGCTCTATTTTGCTTTTTACACTCACTATTTTATGGTCATGCTAATTAAGCATATTTTACGTCAAATCGTTTTGTTAAATTATGTATATAATCCATTATCTTTCTGTACATTTTCCTACTTCACAACTAGCTATGTATTCAGGACTTATTTTTGAATGAATACAATGTAATGAAAATGTCCAGTAAATTTTCATGAAAGAACTAAGCTCATAAATCACCTAAATACACAAAACTTCTATTTCATCCGGCTTTATAACGAAAATCCCAAAACGTACCTATACAGGAAAAAGGTAAAAACTTTGTCCATTCAAGTTAAAATTCTGTCATGGGTAGAATAGTCAGACAATTGATAAAAGAAACACAAGAATTCAGCTGAAAAGCTTTTTAAAACGGCAAATTTAAATAGCTGTTTCATATTTTATACATTTAGCATGAGTAGCCTATGACATTTACAATAAAGGCTTTAATTATAATTAGAGCCTATATTTTTTATTGTTTGGCAAGAGACCTTGAAAGCTTTAAGGACTTTGGAGTCCTCCAAAGAATTGAAAAATTCTAGTGCGATTAGGTGTTATAAACAATTTAATTGTTTATTTTCTACTTATAAACTGCCGAACCATTGAAATATTGAATATACTAAATATTGCATTGTCACGGGACTTATACACGTGTGCAAAATTTCAAAGCTCTAACTTAATTGGAACCAGTCGGAATGTGCCATATTTCACCTAAACATACTAACAAATAAAAATACATACATACATACATACAACCTAACGAATGAAGTTAAAAGAAAGCTTGTAAAAATTATGTCAAGTTCCTTGCCTACACGTTATTAGCAGTGTTTTGATAAGCACAGAAATATATTGTATGAATTAATAAATTTACAGACCAAACTTGGCAAGTTTCCAAGGGTCTCAATATTACTCAGTTCTTTAATGAAAACTTGCCAAGTTTGTTCTGTAAATTTATTAATTCACGCAATATTTTTCTGTGCTTATCAAAACACTGCTAATAATGTGTAGGCAAGGAACTTGGCATAATTTTTACATTTCAGTTATTTTTTTCAGATAATAAACACACGGTCCTGACGAGAACTTGGCCTGTTTTTTTACATGTATGCTTTGGGTGGGATTTCATAACTTTTTGTTTAGATACCAAATATTTATTTGTATATGTGTATACACATGAACAGTGTTTTTTCCAAGCAAAAATTTTTAATAATGGCTTTTTGTCGATAAGGCTGCATGCATTCCTGGCATTTCTGTGTGTTGCGATTATCATAAGATAGAGGTATTTGAAAGTAAATCAGAAATATAAAAGAAAATTCAGTTTCTTCCGGGAATCGAACCGGGGACCTTACGAGTGTTAGGCGGATGTGATAACCACTACACTACGTACACACATGACTTTCTAATGCAGAATCGCTACCTATTTCGTATCAGAATCCGTTATATTGGATTTTCGGCCATGTTGGGTTTTTATTGATTTTTCTTGTAATTATCACCGTAAACACTATTTATGTTCCAAATTTCAAAGCTTTAGCTCGATTGGAAATACCATAGATTTATGGTGATCTATCAGTCAGTCAGTGATGCCCGAAATTGTGATTTCTGGACACTCGTATCTTGGAAAACATTCCACCTAGACGTATGAAATTTGGAATACTGCTTCTCTTTGGTAACCTTAACACCCCAGTCCTGTAACGCAATTAGCCTCGAAGATAGAAGGGGATCGAAAAAGTGCTCGAAATGGTTCGTGTAAATATAGCACAGTGCGCGCGCGGTCGGTTTTGCGAGAACTTGGCCCGGGGCACTCTGTGCGCTTTGATGTTAGAAATTTAAAAGAATTGTGGTACTCTCGGTGTGGTTGGTTATGCGGCCATGTTTGTTACATAGTGTTTAAGCTTGGCAGCTTTTATTTAATAATTTAGAATAGTAAAAACGATAAATTATTACAAAATGTGTGAAAACATTTTCAGTTGCACTTTTCACCTCATGTTATTATTTTTATTCACCGTTACAAATGACCGCGAGCCACCACAGCATGCATGATGCATCCTCATCCAATTTTCTAAGGCATAATAAAAGTATTGAAGAAATCGGCATTTTAGAAATAAATATTGTTTTTTTTTTAATATATTTAAAAATCGCGAAGGTTGTTTTATTTATTACTTTTAAAGCTAACACTGTGTTATGGTTAGTGTATTATTCATTACTCCTTTATTATTATGTATTATTTCAGTAATTTGTTTCCTTTTAAAAGTATGTTTAAGAAAATCCTTGCTGGGAAATTAAACCTTAAAATGTCAAATTACACCGGTTTTAAACATTAATCTCCTTGTAGGACTGGCCAGAAAAGTGTTCTAGATATTGCTTTAAATTTAAAGTTAAACAAAACTGTATTTTTTGATTTATATAATTTTTTTAATAACTTTATACGTGTGGTTATTCTGTTCTATATACATTAAAATAAGCAGTATGAAATTTTATGCCTAATAAACCACTCCCTGATAAACATCACATAACTTTCTCCATGTCTTTGTTCTTATGCTCTAAAACATAACTCTGACATATTAAAATAATGATCACAATATTTACGTTGCCTTCCTTTTAGGTTTATTTTACGACGCTTATAAATTTTAATTAAAGTAACTAACACATCATATAAGACATTTCAGACACTATTTTCAAAAGGAACAAGACCATCCTTTCAAGTTCTGCAAGTTCTCAGAAGAGGAATAAAACTTAAAGGAAACAAGGGTTTATTGTCGATTTTAATATTTTCTTTGTATTAGCAGCTAGTATACTTTAACAATTTAGAATTAAAACACTTTATTTTAAAGCTATTATACCAGGACTGTCTGGATCGCCTATGCGTAAATAAACAATTAAAAAGAGGTTTCCAGATTATTTTAAATATTCCCAACAATAAATCACAATCGACAAATTAATTACTAATAAATACGTAAAACTGAGAATAATTTCTCTAAACCACCTGAAAATTCCTTATACTATAAGGGTTTGAACAAATCATGGTAAAACAGCTATTCTCCGGGCTATATGCCCCTCCGAGCGCTGGATTACATACCAAAATTTGCCGTATTTTGACTAACACTGTTAGACAACAAAATACTTGGTTTGACTGCAAGAAACTACCAGGAAGAAGGAAGCTTTTTCTTTAGTTAGGATGTCGCTACCTGCATACCGGTTTCGAACTCTTAGTTCTCATTGCTTTAAATTAATTACTGGTCGTCGGCAAGAAGTTGCCGAAAGGACTTCTCAATAATTATTTTCGCGGGCCATAATGCGCCCAGCCGACCCCCGACGTGCTACGGAATGCATGCATCTGTTTAGTTGAAAATCCATGAGCAACGTGCCTGGATTTTTGTCGACTTTCTGTATTTTACAGTATAAATTCACTGAACAACAAATTTAAGGTTTCTTAAAGGTCCTGTGCAAAAATAGGATTTTTGCATTGTGCTAGACTGAAAATTTTTTTTAAAAGAAATTTTGGTTCTACCAAAATATCTTTTAAAAAATTTTCTTAGCTCTTAAGCAGAAATAGGAATATATCAAATTTTTAATACAATCTATTATATACACCATTTGACAATTTAAAGAAGTATGTATAATCGACATTTTTAATAAATATTCAGACTTCCGGATATTTAATTCTTCCGAATCAAGACGATATTCTTTTGAAGGAACTGGAACTGGCAATTTATCACTATGGGGTACAGGGCAAATAGCAGACGGTATATTAGGTTATGTGATACTAGCCTTCTTCCTCATCATAATACCTTTACTAATTGATGGTGTGAGACAAAAAAAGCAATCAGATGTATGGTCTGTTGGTTCCCTCCAAACCATTATCAGCAAATTGCGTTGAACCACTTTTTCTATTTAGTCAATTTCGAGGAGAGTTGGCATTATTGCAGCAAATATGGGCGCCCATTTTTTGTCGTGGTCACCAACTTTACATCCAAAATATTGTCACGTATAGGCCTAGACACCGCGTTTCTCCACCAAATGTCACGTAGGGGTTGATAAATTATACTGCGGTTTACCAAAACACTTATATTTTTAGCAGGTACACAACACAATACACATACGTGGCTAGGGGTACTAGCGTAGGGGCAGCTTCTGACGGAGTAACTTGTTCAGCCTAAAGAGCTGGCGTATTTTGATCTGAGTAATCAATTTTGAAATTGAATAATGATTACTGCTTTTGAAAAACAAAAACATTTTTAACAAGCCATACCACAGAACATGCACCCTAGAACCTTTAATACTTTAAAAAAAAAGTGTGCTACTTGAGATGTACAACAAACTAACGAATATTCAAAAGATATTTTCAGTCCAAATACTCGAAATGAAGGGCTATAAAAGCCAAAGGGCCCCGTTCCCTCCAAAAAAGAAAAATTGAAGTACCTACTTTATATTTTCCACATAAACTTTCATAATTTTTGCTTTTCAGAAAGCAGAAAGCTTTTAAACATCAAGCGTCACTTAATTACCGAAAACACCCAAAATAGGAAAATATATTATCATTTTGTCGCGTTATAATTACAATGAAACTAAACACAATACATTATTGTGTACCTAATTAACCACTCCTGCTATCATTACTGTTACCAACTTCTCCGGTCCCTTTGTTCTATTTAACACCCCGTACGGAACTGCGTGCTGTCAAGGTGTGTAAGATAATGATTATAATGGTTTGCTTTAGGGTTCATGCAAATTACATATTTGTTACCCTTAAAAGTTTAAAAATACAAAAAATAAGTATTTTTGCCCAACTGAGTAGGCTAAGGCAAGGAAAAATAAACGGCAGTTTACCAGTGGCGTGTGCACAAGCTAAATACGAAGGTGTGTATCCGTGTTAGTGTTTAAGCCGGCCGGTGGCTCGATGGATAGGGCTCATAGACATATATGTAGACAAATAATAATCATTATTTGTGAATGTGGCGAATTTACCGAGCTGAATCCGTAAACAAAGACGATAGCCTACGGGCTTGCGCCTTGTCGTGCGCCTGCCTTGTGATAGACAGGACCGTACTTCAAAATTTATTGGGTAATAAAATATACACCCACTACATGCCGTGAATATTTTATCGAGTAAGAAACGCTAATATTTAGAATATGTAATTATCCTTTTTATTAATGATAAAAATGTTACCATTAGTGAGATTTTAATAAAATTTTATATTTTGTTGTCTTAAAACTGGGATTTTTCTTGCTATACAAAACTGTCGTTAATGCTGTTAAAAGTTTTAAGTTACCCACACATTTTTTATTAAAATTGTGAGGATTAAAAAATCAACAGCTTTTGTCTTTAGTTCCTATTATTTTTTATTTAAAACATGGTCAGAGTTAATTCGACGACCACTCTTGTTAATTTGTAATTAATTCTCGACTATCGATAATTTAATTTTTCGAAAAAAAGTAAGAGCTAATAAAAAAATTTCCAATAAATACACCATACTTTTTTCAAAGCTTTCAAACCTGATATTGGATTTTAAACGAAGAAATTACAGTTACTCACACATTTTCTAGAAAATCAAAGTGTGGGTTACTAACTAAACTAGACTAAACTGTGTCTAGAAACTTGAAATTTTGCGCAGAAGTTTCTTATATAACGTAGGCATCCACTAAGGAAAGATTTTTCAAAATTCAACCCCTAATTGGATGAAATAGGGGTTCAAACTTTGTATGGGGAAAGAATAGAAGATGGTCCTATTAAGTCGAAGGCTAATAGAAGTACTCATCAAAATAAATGTTTAATGTTTTCAATACATCAACCCCTAGGGGGGTGAAATAGGGGTTTAAATTTTGTAATGGAACAAAAGTGTTATACTGCGAACGAAGTCGCGGGCGAAAGCTAGTTTATATATTAAATGAAGTTGTTTCGGCCTATTTTTATGTAACATGGAGTAAACCAGTACTAGTAGAAAGCAAAGTGTCAACAATTTTTTGTTAAATGATATAAAAGAGAAATATTTTCAAATGAATAGCATGCTACAACTATCAGAAATTAAATTTTGGTGTTAAAATAGTTTTAATATACTTCAATAATTAAAGCAAAGTAATTTAAAAAGTACTATCTTAAAAGAAAAAGGGAAAAACAACAAATTTTGACAAAATACAATCATACACTTTACATGTTGATCGGCTATTGCCCACAAAAGTAACTAAATACCCCTCTAAAAGATTGTCACTTAACTAAGAAGCAATCTCTAAATAATATCAAAAGCTTACAAATAAGCACAACCAAACACTACTTTCTTTTCACCCAGAAGTGCAAATGGCGTCGGCCCGGTTCTGATCGCTTAGTTGACTTTCGCCCACTTTTGCTAGACGTTCTTTGTAGGCTTGCCTTTACACCACCGACTGAAACCTAACTGGCGCCAGATGCGTACAAACGCACTTTTTCGCCCATGCATTGGACGGATTCAGCTGGTGCAGGGAATACGCTGTGCAGAAATGCGAAGCGAACTCACTCGACCACCTGGTTCCATACTGAACCATAAAAAATTAAAAAGAAAGTACAGGTCTGAGTGTTTGTGACCGTCAGTATGAATAAGGCGCGTGTATGGTGTGTGCGTGCTGTATGTAGGAAGATGGTGGAGGAAATCTTCCTCGACCGAGGAGGTACCACCCCACACAATCACTCAAAGAGCTGTTGGTTGAAATCCTTATGGATATTTCCAGCACTGTGTGTGAGTCAGCTTTCCACAATATAAAATCAACGGTCTGTACATTATTATTTAGGCTTGCTACTTTCGTGAATTGTACGAAGATAGAAACAAAATATTTTTATCCCCGTAATTTTAATATGACTTCTAGGCGTTAACAGAGATCAGCTTTATTAGATATTTTTCAAATGTGTTGTTACCTACAGCAGCCCTAGCAGAAGTGGGCAGGCAGAACAAGCTAACGTTGGTCTGGGTACTACGACATGAAAGCCACCACCGGCAATAAAAACCAATAAAAGCTCCATTGCGACTCCCATAGGTCCAGAGCTTTTCTCTGAAATTTCAAGGAGTATAATTAGAACGGCCACTACAAAATGGACCACTTAGAAATCCAGGACATAGTGAGCAGAAGCAACAACTCTGAGGCAGGCAAAATAATTCACCGAAGGATTTATGCCGAAATTTATTGCAGACCTCTTAAGCCATAACCATAATGTTGTAAGGATGACAGTGGGTCTACTGACAGGGCACCTCAGGTTAAGAAAGTACATGAGTAACATGGGCCTAGCAGCAGCAGCCTTTTTAGGACTTGCCATGACGCAAAGGACTTAGCACACATCTTATGCCGGTGCACCTAATAGACTTTGGCAAACTCCCTTAACTAATCTAAACTAAGTTTACAATGGAAACTAGTATTCTAAATGACAATAACTATATTTATCGAATATACGCCTAATACATATGACAAAAAATCTATAAAAGCATTTCAAAAAAACGGCGATCCTAAACAGTTCATTTAATTTTATTGTTATTTTTTATTCAGCGTGCAAAGTTCCAACAGAATATTTATATTTTATTATTGCATAAATATTTAAGACTTCCATTTTTTCAACGATTTTTATTACAACCCTCCAATATAAGGAAAATTACAAACATGCATTTGAAGCTTTATAAAATCGGTCCCCAAGCGATGCCTACATGAACGTGCGTATACATTTTCATTGATCTGTGTGACATGGAAGTGGGCCACGGGGTCCAATTTTTATGTACAATCGATTTGCTTTTGACAAATATATGTAACAATATGTGTATATGTCCCTGGTTGACTATTTGGGGAAGAATGACGTACTTAGTCCTTATTACAAATATCCTTATATTAAGTTTCTGATGAGTAATAATATTATTTTACAAAAATTGTGTTTTTTTTTCTTTATTTTCTTACGATCATTAATAATAAATAATTTCGGAACGATATAATTACATCTTCCCTATTTTTTTAAATCAACCATACATACATTGGTCGGTTAAGTATGTGTCTTTGCAACCCAAATATGTATGTAAGGGAAGTTTGACTTCTATAACTCAACAAAAAAAAAATCGATTACTGACCGCGCTAGTGTGCCTATGTCTAATAGTATCAACTGATACTGGTCAACAATTGTCGACTGGTCTTCTTCCTCAACATATCTGAATGTTGTTCCTGTTGGTTTTTGGGGTCACTGATTACAAATCTGGCAGTAATATCTTCGTATCACGTTACGTTTTTGATAAAAATAAGAAGAATAGGCGTAAAACAGCGCTTTTGTCCCCTGTAACTTCCGAATGGTACGTATTAGAGAGATCCACGATGGCTCAAATTGAAGGGCAAGACTCCTAGTTGCGTACTGGAAATGTAGTTTCCAAAAGTACACATAATTACTACTTTCATTTGTGATCTTAATTTCTTCCTAGGACTCCCAGGAAATCCAAGATGGCGGATTGAATTGGCGTAATTTAGAAACTACTATATACACAGGCCTTCATGTTTTTTTTTGTTTTGGATCGCTAACCCTTGTTGCACCGTGACCAAATTCAGCCACAGAATTGAACTTTATTTCAGATTTCTGAGATATTCTAACCTAAAAGCCCCTAAAGGATAACTTTCTGATTATATCAACAATTAATCAAAAATCCGTATCGATCAACAACATTTGTATTTAAATGAAACTGACTGTGACTGTGATTCGTGTACAGGTACCTATTTTAAAATAAAATGCAATAAAATAACAATTTTTGACCACCATTTTCGCAAATACTGTTATCTTTAGGATAAAATGTCCCCAAAAAGAATTATTCAGAATTTTATGCTGAATTCGAAAATCGAATAAAATATAGAGCGTTCCATTTAGAAAAAATTCTGTCGATTTCACGAAAACGGTAAACTTGACAATGATGCGGACCTCAGCGTTGGATCGGGCGTAATTTCTTACCTAAGTGTACAAATGTCTATAAAAATCTTATGAACCGTTTGCAAGATATTTCGAGTTTTCCATATTTTTGTTACACACTGTATGCACGATAGAATATCAAACTGGTTTGGCTGACGCATATGCCTAATCTTTGACTTTGCTTTATCTGGGAGCACGCTAGTACATAACTTTACACTGATGAAGATTGAGATAGCACAGATTTATTTTCTGGAGAAAGCTTAGAATGCTTAAATAATCCTCTTTGTTCCTGCCTCTTTTATTTTTCAAACTAATCAAAACCAAAGATTAGGTATGTTTACACTTACTCAGTCACTGATCACCAAAATTCTAGGAAACTTCTCGCGGTTTTATAATACTGAAATTCAGCACGAAGGTAGACTTTAATATACAAACAAAGAAGAAAATCTAAAACTTGACACTTTATTCCTTTTAATCTTAAAAGTGGGGGGGGGGGGGGGGGGGGAGAGGAGGATTATAGCGTAATTGAATAGGTATATCATAACCTTATATATTGTGACTCGGATAATAAAAAGCGTCCTAGAGTTCTGTTTTTAAATATACTAACGGCCCACTTAGCAAAAAAAAAATATCTCAATTATGTTTATGATTTCTTGTTTCATTGTTACATTGTTGTCATTGTACTCATCTTAATAGTGATGTCATTTAAATAAACACGAACCCTGAAATCCCACGTGTCGATTCCAAGATTTAAAAAATTCTTAGTGGGGACACTCCTCCACCAGTCTACTTCAATGGCTTGGACAGGGACACATGTCCAAGATTTATGCAAACTATCAAAAATCTAATGACGGCTAAAGAACATCAAATGGCTGCCTTCGAAACACTGTAACTTATCATCAGAGGAATATGATGCAAACATGGCTAAGATAAATTAAATTGGGTTATCCCCTTTTAGAGTCCCTAAAAACAGGAGAGATGAAACTAGATTTTAATTTCCTCCAAAAAAGCGCTTCTCTAACCCCAATTCATCAAAACTGTCATATTGCAAAAATGACAGCCCAAAAATCACAAACGTGAACCTGGACGGTATGACTAACACTTTTGGACCAAGTTCACGCACTCGCGAATACACGCGTTTTATTCGCTCATGCTCGAAAATAACCAAAACTTAATCAGCAACTGAATTACTTGAAAATATAATAGTAACGAACGATGCAATATTATTTTAATATTATATGTTTTAGTGTTTAAGTATATTTATAAAATTCAAAAAATTAAATCATCTCCTCTTTCATACAGTCGAGCAAGCAAAGTGGCAACCCGACTGAAGGATTAATACTTAGGTTTATTTATTTACTACAACAGATTAATCCAGTGAAGCCAGTCTTGTTTAATTCATTGAAAACTGATGAAATCTCGATTATAATCTGAATTATGATTGTTATAATCGAATGATACCGATTATTAAAAAAATACGCTTATAGATTATTTTTAATTCAAATTATCTCATTGACTGACAAAAATATCTAAATAATTCTTTCGGCATTTTCGAAGCTATTTTTTTAATTTTTTAAAGTTGTATAATGCTAATATTATGATTATTTTAGTCAGATGAAAACTTTCTAATTAACCTTTCAATTTCTTAGTTATAATCCCGCGTAAATGTGCATATTTAAACTTATTTCTATTTAACCTTTAAAACTTGGTTAAGTCTCGCGGTATGTCGATGTACTCTAAAATTAAATTTTAATATTCAAGTATGGTGAAATATTTTTAATTAAAAGTTTGCCTATGTAAAATCAATGAGGCACTGCGTAAATTCGGATATAACTAATAAATTATTAAATTAGAAGGTTGGTTTATCGAATCTGAGGTTACTATCTAGAATCCACAAATCCGCTTCTCGATCTCTCGTAAAATATTTAATGATTTCCATAATTTATACCGGGGTAAACGGAAGATATTCAGTATTCGATGTATCTACGTTAATGGACAGATATCGGACTTGCTTGTTTTATGCACCAAACAAATACATATAAATAATACAGTGTTAGTGTTTATTATGTGCATGATCCTCGAACTTTTATTAAATTTGGTTTATGTACAGTCATGGCCAATATAAAGTTTCATTTTCCATTGGAAAAGCGTTAAAATTTAATTTAGTTTTGATCTCTACTGTACATAAATATATTGGGGATAATATGAGTGAAAAGACAAATTTTTAATAAATAACTTAAATACAAAAGTAAAATAAAAAGGATGAAATCATATTTTACGTATTTATAACTGTGGTTAATGGTGAACTTAATTTTGTTTAAAGTTAGGTAACTTGTACACCGGAGCTCTTAACTTTGAAGTCGGCGCAATTTCATAATATAATGATTCGTAATGATAATCTATAAACAATTAATAAGAAGCTGCGCTTACTTTAAAGTTCAGAACTTCTGTGTACAAATTACTAGAAGTCGAGCGCAATTAGACTGACCATTAGGCTTAGTAATAAATTATTACTCTTATTAACAATTTATTAATGTATTATCATTCAGGATTCCTATTATACTTTAAAATTGCGGTGACTACAAAGTTCAGAATTTCAGTGTACAAGTTACCTAACTTTTAACAAAATTAAGTTTACAATTAACCACAGTTATAAATATGTAAGACTATTAGTTCATACCTTTTAGTGCTTTTTCTTTTAAGTCGGTTAATTTTTTTCGAAAAAGAATTATTAGTTAGAAAAAACGTTTAATTTGGCCATTATTACTGAGAGTTTTTATGAAAAATAAATATATTAAAACACGCACTGTCTACCTACACTAATAGAATGAAATATGTTCTTTTAGCAATGTGGCATCACAAAGAAACATTTTATTACGAAATTAATAAATTAAAAAAATTATTGCGAAAGAAAACACTTTAGGAGTTATTTAGTGAAATCAAAAATATGAAGTTAAATAATAATAATGATGACCTAGATAGAATACAGGAACCCTTCGATCCTGGCTTCGACTTTATTGGGCCTCTTATGTTACGTTAACAGGAAGTTGTTGGAATTTTATTATCAAAAGTTTTTTGTAACTTTGACATAAACTTTTTGTAACTTTGACAAAAACTTTTACAGCACATCGCTTAATCTTTCTTATGCCCATTATAAATACCTACGACTAAAATCACATACTCCCTTTAGAGAAAATATTATTTATTTCCCTATTTGTGTTAGCTACTTAAGAAAGAACTAATACCGGGTCTATACCAATAAATCACATTGATTATTATTATAATAACAATAAATCACATTATTTGCGACAAACAACAGACAACATTCTTGGCTTTTATACCCATAGGGGAGTGCTCGTTGCGGATTTAGATCCGCAACAAGCGACTGACGTTCCGATTTATTTTATACAAAACTGTGTGCTAAAATGTTGTATTTTCTCCAATCTGAAAACAAAAAAAAATAATACGTAGTGTTTCTGCATCATGGAAAATTTAATAAAATCAAGTTGTTTTATACGCCAAAGTTTATATATATGCTAGAGCGCTAGAGCTTACATTGGAATTTTATAAAATTGGCCCTAGCTTTATACACTTGCTCTAATTAAAAGCGGTTATTAACATTCCGGAATAAGCTAGGAGAATGCTATCAAAACGTTTAATTTAAAGGATTTAATTACCTTTTTGATGTTGTTGAGATAGGTAAAATATATAATTCACCGTAGAACTTTGTACTGACCTATGTAAGACCTTGGGAGCTAAAATTAATAGTAGGCAAATACGTTCTAAATTGGTGCAGAAGGTAGAAATATAACCGAATATTCTAGTTTACTGGTTTCATTTAAATACTTCAAAATACCCCAAAAGTCATTGCGATTAATATCGGCGTTTCAAAATTATGTGTCTTTAACAGCATTGTATCAATTTTGAAAAAGTGTTATAAAAAATTAAATTTTGATTACGTATTACGGTCAGTTGTGGTCATTAGGATTTATAATATTTTCATTGCCGGAATTATAATTTCGATATAAGTGGTGCCACCTTTGGTTCCCGTAACCAAGGGCACTTGTGTTCTCGGTAGTTTTAAAACTGAATCGCCGGTTTAGTTGACGTGTACGCTCAGAGAGATCGCGTGATGGTTCTGTTGAACGATTAGTGATATGCAACCCGTACTTTTAGCTGCGACCTTAGACGCGTGTTGTGCGCGTCGGATTGCTAGGGACGTGAAATTTGATCATATCTGATGGTTTCCATACTTTTACTTTAATATTTGGAGGTATCATTTTTACATAGCAGACAACATAGTACAAACTTACGAGCGAAACGAGATATAATATGTTTTTTGCATCTGGTTTCGATACCCGAGTGTCCGTTGTTCTTAACGGTTGGTATCCGTTGCTCTCGAGCATCCTGCACATCGCTACAACGGAGACTCAAAAAAGGGTGAATATTGGGTTCGTTCATTTTATTTTGGCTGCCAGCTCAAAACGGTAGGGTGAGCATTCCCTACGCCCTGTGAGCACCTTGCGGATTTGGAGGTGCCACCCCGAATTTTTTTCCAGGGTTTGCGTATCTTACGTTTTGTTGGGCTGTGGATGCCGTTTTTTTTTCCGGAAGAATCTCGTTTTAATGGATCTAAGCCATAAAGGCTAGCAGGCACACGTTAGACCCGTCCAATAACCTCTAGGTAAGTTTCCTTTGCCTCGCTTGATAACTTTAAACCACTAAATTCTGAGTTTTAATCGTTCCTGCTAGTTTTAAATTATTTTCTTTAATAATTAATTAACGCCTACGTGTACGTCGTTACGCGAACTACAACGGGACTGACTACATTACTAAGCCGTTGGGTAATACTAGTGGATCGATATTTGGGGAGGGGGGTGGAGGAGGAGGGGACGTTATTTAATTCTTTATTTAGCTATATTACATTTGTTGACATAATGTGCATACTTTATGTAAGCGGCTCTCGGACGATCGGTTAGATTGATAGTATTTTTTATGACTGGCAGTATTACCAGAGACTATAAATGAACACTAGCGAGCACCGATATGGCACCGATACCCGGTCTCCCTTGAGGCATTTGGGTGGGTTACTGGTTTATGGTTTAAGAGTTTGTCCACCCAACCACTAAACCCACCCAAATTTTTTGAGGGAGACCCGCTATCGGTACCATATCGGTACATGCCAGTGTTCGTCTATAGTATATATTCTTTATAGTCTTCGGTATTACTACAATTAAAATTAATAACCCCTTAGTTTCTGTTTTCAAGAACACTAGTTGCGATGAACCGGTCTTGTGTTACAAAAATCTGTAACCACTTTTTTAAAGAAAATAATATTTATTTAAAAAAGATCCTAAGGAAACCTCGACAAAACTGAGCAAACCTAAATAATTTTTTTTTTTTGTATTTAGTGTGTTTTGGTGTTAATAATAATTTGTTTCGTGACCTTTCTGATATTTTAATAACAAAGCGAATAATTCGTGAATAGGATGGATTTTAAGTACGACAAAAAAGATACTTAATTGTTGATGTTGAATATATTATATTGTTGTAAATTTGGAGACAAATACGAGTATTTGGAAACAGTTTAGTAAATCGGAGAAAACATATTTTTAGCACGTAGCATTAGTTATTTAGATAATGTCATTTAATAACAAATATCATTTTATTTAACGGCGTTATTTTTATGTTTTTAAAATTAACATTTGTTATTTGAGGTATTTTGTAATTTTTATTTTGTTTTCCATGTATGTACATTGTGATTGTTTTCAATAGATTACTAATATAAAATATACAATTTTCAGTTCAGAACCTAGGCTATAATCTGCTTTTCATAGTAGTTTTTTTATTATATTAGATACACATAATAAAAAATAAAGTTTAAAACTTAAATTGCCCAAGAAGTTAACTGGAGGAAAAGGACCTTAGGTTGTTTAGCAAATTAACATGGAAATTGACAAAATTAATTACTTAAGCTTGCTAATTAAAGACCCTTGAAAGTTACTAAACAAACTATTAATCCTCCTTTTCAGCTTATCGAACTTACATTGAAGCGACAACTTTTGGTCCACTTTACGACATTTATTCTGGAATTTAACCACATAAACATGAAACTTGAGATACGCGATAGAGGCAGAGATAGAATCATGGTAAAATAAAAATTAAAACCGCACATAACCCTAGAAATCTGATTTTTCAGCATTTTGGTTAAATTTGATTTTTTTATTATTATTTAGTATTTACAACGAAATAAAACGTATTTATTTACAAAATTTACTTTACAAAAAAATACTTAGGTAATGTTACACAAATCCCATTTTTGGTATTTAACGGGTTAATCAGTCAATGTACAGCGGAATGCAATTCAAAAGCCTTTATTAGTAACACTTTTTCATAGGCTTACTATATTTTTCCGACAAAGTCAAAATTTTTTTAAAAATCTTACTTTCCCAAAATACCATCGATTTGTTATTTTTTTATACTGGATGAGGATTTCAAGGTGTTACAATTCGAGATCTCAGAAACAGTTACGAATATTTGAAGAGAAAGTTTGCAAGGTAATAAGGAGACCGGAAGACATATTTTAAAATATATTTGACATTTACCCCCCCCCCTCCTCCATATTTCGAAAGACGGATGGTAAGTTTGAATTGTCAAATGAGAAAGTAAGTATATCTTTTTTCGAAAATTCGATTCTCCGTCAAAGATTACGTGTGTTCGCAGAAAGTTGTTATATATACCATCATAACATTTCTTAAATTTAACGACGGTCGTGCTCAAAACGTGTTTGACATGGCCTTCATCTACTACTAAACATTTTAAAAATCATTTTTTGATAGAAGTTGCGCACGCGATCTAACATTTTGGGAGTTATTAATGTACATGCTTGTCGACTCCGGTCGTTCATGTTTACTGGTGTGGTCGATACTGTAGTCAACCCTTTTTGCAAGCTTTTATTTAACTACACCTATTACATTGTATGTTAGTAAGTTTAAGTCAAATATTGCAATCAAAATTTCGACTAGTCCTAATTAAGCTAGATCTTTGAAATTTTGCACACGTGTATAAGTCCGGTGACAATGCAATATAGTATATTTAATACTGTTCTAAATCCAATATGGTGGACGCCCCAAGATTAGGTAATAGAAGGTTAAAAGATTCGAAGAAAAAAATTATGGAATCAGAATATTGTGATATATCTCAATAATTATAAGTTATGGTTAATAATGTTTATTTTCAAAAAGTTGACTCAATTTGAAGCAAAATAAAAAAAATCTTTTTTTAGCTAGAATAAAACCAAAGTAGGATCGTCGGAAACTGTATGACAGTGTTGACAGTGCCAACTATGTAGAGCGCTATGACGAAATGCATTTAACAGCTGTATTATTATTTTTTTTTTCGAGTTTACATACTTATACAAAAATATAAAATTGATTTGAATTTCCTTTTATATGGAATTGAAATTGAAAATCATTTAGTTAAAGGAAATTAAATTAAAAGAAATTAATTTTTATATTTTCACTGAGTAAGTAAAACTCGAAAAAAACTTAATAATACAGCTGTTAAATGCATTTCGTCATAGAGTTTTCGACGATCCTATGCATTAGTAAAAAACAAATAAAAACGATGACGTTGCCAACAAAAAAGAATATGTTCAAATATTTTATTACAGCTGTCTTTGTTTGTGCCAGTATTTCTGGATATCACTTTGAAGGATTTATGGAAATCAAATCAAAACATAACTTTCTAATGTGGCAAAATACTTGGAAGCTTTTGACATTGGTGCGTTTTATGATTTGATAGAAAAATATCTCATGTTGTTGCTTTTTCCGAATACAAACAGTAAAAAATCTCGTTTTCATTAAGTTAAACATTAACAGTGTCAGCATAGCCACACCAACCTTCTTATTTTATTCTACTTAAAATTGTTTCCGGCCCATATAAGAAACAACACTTAGTACTTGCTGCCCCTCTAACAAATAATTCGCAATAACAGGATTGGAGAAAATTTTTTTAAATAAATAAAGAACGGTAGCAAAAATAAGTGAATATTTTTATTAAGATAAACAATTATAATATTGCGATTTAAAAAAAATATTCCTGATTCTCCGTTATATTATATAATGCAAAATGGATCTATAATACAGCCTACCTGCGAACAGTGACGTTGGTGAGGGTTTAAGAGGCGATAACAAATTGTTTAATTGAATATACCAAGTAGTTTCCCAATTTTTACTTGTAAATGTTGAAAGTTTAAGTTCAAGAATGATATTATACCCTTTGTACTGGCACTATGACTGCAACTTTAAACTGAAAACAAATGTGTTTCTAGGGGGCAATTTTTACTCCTTTCGCAACAACTAGAAGAATCTTCTTTTACTTTGGCTCCCTATTTTCTAAACTTTATATCGAGTAGGCGCTCCTGATGGTTAATCATCCCCATAACACATTGTTCAAGTAATGTGAAGAATCAAGCAAATGTGTACTTCGCGTAATTTTTTGATAGTTGTTGGCATGTCACAGATGTGTACAACATAGAAATTTATATAAATTTTTAACTATATTTTTTACACTACAAAAACCACTTATGGGACAGGCAGGACAGGCTTGAAAAATGTCATGCTCTTTCACATAACCTAACTTTTTATTAGTCGTAAAAATCTCAGGGTATGAGAGAGAGAAAGAATAGGAGAGAGAAAGAAAAGAGAGAAAAAGAACATGAGAGAGGGATATATTAATTGACCTCTCCGTTGTAAAATGGGTTTCTGTCATCATTCTCAATTGAAATTGGATAGATCATAGTCTTTGTTTTGCTTCAAATTTTGACAACGATGCCACAACTGGACCTAAGTAACTATTAATAGAACGAGCTATTTTTTTTTCATTACTTACCTTTACCATTAAAATACTTTTATATCCTATTATTTAAAAACTTGTAACTGTGCAACCAGTAGAGTAATATTTATTTTACTTCTAGGTCTAATTTTTTTATGATACTAATTAGAATTTCTCTTATGCCTTTCAGTGATTCAGAATATTTTTAATAATTTTTAAAGCAGCTAACATTAACTAAATTTTATCACAATTTTTAAAAAGTTGTTTTTTTAATTTTAGGAATTTTTAATAAGGTTAAAATGAAAAATAACTATAGCATGTTGTAGCGCGTATTACGATTTTATGTAACAAAGAATTTTAATGCAAGTATATTTCTTCATTAAGCACAAATTTACAAGGGATAAATGCTAGCTTTTATTAAAATTTTATCATGTTTACCTTTACTCAGGTCTCCGTTATGCAATAGGTTTTATTATAAAGATTATTAAAATTCCTTTGAAATGGTTATTGTTTGAGCTAAAATTGTGATATATTAAATTTTGCCGTTTACAAAATACTCTCGTAACTTCTACATAAAGATAATTTGCTGCTTTCTTCTTTTCTAGTGAACTGAAAGAGAAAATAGACAAAACTTTGTTATGCCTACTCACATACATACAGGGTGTCCGAAAAGTCTTAGTAAGTGCAAATGTCTTTGCTTTTAGTATAGAGACATCAAATTTTAGGTGTATCTTATTGGTTAATAAATCTACTTTTTTATTTAATTTAACTTTTTTAACCTCCTTAAGAAGTGACGCTAGGGAGTTCCAAAATACTTTTTAAATAGTTAAATTAAGAATAAATATTCATATTGTTGATACTAGATTAAATCACTTTCTAGAAGTTCGATCTCGTTATCTTAAAAAATATAAGACTTGTTTTACATCCTGACCTCAAATATTTTTGGTAAAATCCTTAGGAATATTAGAACAAATTTATTCGTAGACTGTAAAAATAAAATCAAAATATATTTGTATGGTTATTCTGAAAGAATAATTATGTTACATACCAAAATATTGCTGCATTTTTTTAAGGTTTAATTTTTTGAAATAGTTTAATTAATTATCTAGAATAAACTACACATTCGACAAAGACGTCTTGATGCGGTCCCAGTAATATTCAAATGAAAGGAAGCTAAACTTAGTGAATATTAGTACAAGACTCTACGTTACTCAAACCTAAATCTTGCAGCCGGTCTAGAAGACTGAAGTTATCGCCCTTTGAAGATCGAAGTTCTGGAAGAGGTCGCCATCTACAGATTTCTCCTGTCGCGCAGTCTCCCTCTTGACACCGACGGCCAACGAAGTGTGAACTTAAGTTTAATATGTCTATCTTGCCATTAAATAAAACCCTTGTCTTTGTATAACAATACAATATATATTATCGGAATAAATGAAAATATGCTGTACAAATAATGGTATAACAATAGACAAGCACAGTACAAGTGCACCACTGTACGACAACATAAGGAGGTTTTACTATATAATAACATATAGAAAATGGGGAATTTTCTTCCTTCAATATATTTAAAATATGTCGGTAAATGCAAAAACTTTAATTCTTTCGCTAGTGCAAAACACAAGACCGTAAAATGACAAATAAAATAAAGTAGGACCATTTTGGGTGTGAGCGTGCCTGATGAAGGGCAAGGGCAGAAATCGCGATAGCAGGAGGGTACCCAGACCAAAATCAATATATATATATATATATATATATATATATATATATATATATATATATATATATATATATGTGTATATATATATATATATATATATATATATATATATATATATATATATATATATATATATATATATATATATATATGTGTATATATATATATATATATATATATATATATATATAGTATATTTGTTGCGACAACTTTTTGTTCTCTCGTCATTAGAAACTTATAGGTGTTTCTAATATTTTATCAGCTCTTTGCTTAGTTTTCCAATGATTTGTATCTTGAAACTTTTTGCTAAAATAAAATTAGACCTATCTGTTTGTATTGGGTCTAAAATTTTAACCATTTAACTAACCAAATGTTTTTGTTTTAGGTGTACACTAACTTAGACTAATAGAAGAAATTAAAGAAGAAATACCCCAAAAATTCGACTCGCCATCTACAACTCTTATAGGGTAGCTTTATAAAAAAAAGTTAATAAATCCACTTAAATGTTTTACCGTCAAAAATAATCCATGTTTAATAAATGTAATACTCTAATACTTGTAAAATATGTGTTTTTAAAAGGGTCCATGATTAATTTCATTTAGGAGGTGTTAGAAAAAATCTGATACTTTAGGAAAGAAAACGTCAACATTTTTTTTTATATGTAAATTAAAAGGTTAAGAGCTTACGAAAACCTCAAATTAAAATTTGTAAGTAATTTGAAAGATAATTTGTTAAGTTAACGATGCTGTGTTTATTTTTCTATGTAAAGAAGTATTAAAATGTTTTAGTATACGAGGGAAAGTAAAAAATATATAATAGCGCTAACTGTTAGAGCTCCTTTACTTTGGACCATAGAAAAAAATTATGAGGAAAAAATGTTTTACTTTAGAAGTTACAGTCAAAGATGAAACTCTACACACTTAAAACAAAAAATATGATTTTAAATTTTATATTTTTACTAAACTTTTAAATTAGAAACAACAAAATACAGGTAGTGTACTTTTTCGCAATTTTATATTTTTAATTCTTCGTTGTATACCGTAAGACTTTTACTGATCAACACAGTTACAGCTTCAGTTTCCTTTTCACCTTAGTCCACTTTTAATTATGTTGTGTTAACGTTATTGTCTATTTACCTCATAATGTTAACAATTCAAGAGGTGGCTTCCTGTGAAAAAAATTATTGAGCTACAACACTGCCACACATACAAATTATTTTAAAAAATTTTCTTAAAAATATTCTTGTGCAAAACCACAAGCATCTATAGAAAGCAACTTACCTTGAAACATTCTATCTCCTCTAAAGTCAAATGACCCATAAACTCAAGAAGCTAATTTTACAGAAGAATAAAACCTTACAATTATTACAGTTATGTATATGGATCTTAAAAACTAATACTTGTGTTGCCGATCTCTGCAAAGAAGCATCTTTCGGTAACGTGTTTTCATATTAAGCATAAAAAGAATCCACGAACCGTGGGCAAGTTCAGTAATTCATGTCCAATCGCTTAAATGACATTGATGATAAATGGTAAAATAACTACTTACATATTCTTTAGTAACATGTCACATGACTGACATGCCTGGCTACTAGGACGTGAATTACCGAAACATATTTTTTAGTAACATGTCACGTGACCGATATACCTGACTACTAGGACGTGAATTACCGAACTTCTTTCTTATTTAGAAATTTTAGAGGTTATAATTTGTCCTTCGAGGTGTCGACTTAATCACTAATTAAACCAAAAATTCAAACATAAAATCTGACTAATTACGTTTGTGAGCATCGTAGAATATTTTTGTGAAAAGTTGAAACAGTTGTTTATCGCCATCAATATCATACTAGTATGTATCATTTACAGCCAGAAATACATCTTTCTATTACAAAGACATTTTCTTTTCTAATATATTTTCACATTCAAAATGTACCCTCAACAGTTGTGCCTTGTAGAATTGGCTACCTTTCTG
This sequence comes from Philopedon plagiatum, assembly GCA_963971165.1. Lineage (NCBI taxonomy): Eukaryota > Metazoa > Arthropoda > Insecta > Coleoptera > Curculionidae > Philopedon > Philopedon plagiatum. The sequence continues at coordinate 40,458,990 of OZ020196.1, read as the reverse complement.
CATGACTTAGATAACACAAATGTAATGTAATTAAACAATTTTTGTATACCGTTATCTTTTTGTTATTGTCATTTACTAGTAAAAAACAACTAATTTGCAATAAAATTACCATAGGAAACCATTAATTTACAGGCAATAAGAAAAACATGTCACTGTACCCGATGTAACACAATAAGTTTGTCTTTCTAACACCTCTAGAGAATATGTTTGTCGAAATCTTTGTAAAATAATAATCCTAAGTCAATCCAATAATGTTAGTATGTTTTCCATTTCTAATTTATTTACTACAAAAATATACGTAAAAATCTAATTATTGACATTTAAGCACAGAACTGAGAGAAAAATTATATGTAAATATTAAAAATATAAAATTTTTATATTTCTGATTAACTAATCATTTTAAATAAATGCTTTTTCTACTATTAGTACTATTTTAGGTTTGACAATGTAGATTGCACCTTATCAATTGTCTTTTCCAAAGCTCCGCTTTACCTCTACCTAAAGAGATGTTTAGTACAGTCGTATAAAAGAGGCATATATATCAACATTTATTAATGTTATATAAATATATAAAATAAATGTGCATCTGTAAATATAAATCTCTTTTTGAGCTCCATAAACCATTCTTTACAGCTCTATTAAAAAAGAAAACTCGGAGATGTGGTATCGACATCGGTATAGAGTATTAGACATTTTAAAAGTAATTCTTTGGCAAAAAGTAATAAAAAAGTTAATAATATAGATCCGGAAAGGATTCATTTCCGAAATACAGGGTTGTAAAATTTTACATCTATTCGGGTTCTCCATTATAATTTCGCACACACGACATTCTTGAAGGGACCTATGTAATAACCTGATAGCCATTTAAAATAATCTACACAATGATGTTTTCTGTATGTCATGATCCAATGGATGAAACTTAATTCACCAAGATTAAACAGCTAATAGACCATATTCAGCCTAGTCTTAATTTTTTTTCGCAAAATTTTCAAACAGTTCAAAATATAAAAAAATCCAAGATATCAACAAGTTAAAGGATTAAATAGAAATAGCGTCTTTTTACCAAAGGATATTCAGTACTGTTCCACAAAAAAATTAGAATGAGAGCAACCCTCGTCATATTTGCGTAAACCCGGCTGGTGTCAGTGATTGTTTATTGGAGATTATCATGTGCCACAGATTGTCAAAAATGCAATTCGTTGGCGTCGGGTATTATATAGTATATTATATTATTTATTTATAAACAGTGTTTGAAAATTTCAAACAAAAACAATAACGAGAACACGTAAAATAAAATCTACTATTTGGTCATACAACCCTGTTATTCAATTACTTGAACCAATCTATTCGGCATTGGATATATTATAATAGATATATTATTAGGGTTAAGCTCTTCCCAGCACTCGTGAACATTTGCCCATAATTCGTCTGAATTTTGTGGACTAAAATTTTGTTTATACATTTTCTTTGCTATGTGCATGATAGCACATTATTAGTTTAAAAATTATCTTGTTGATTTGGAAAGTTACTATTGGGATAAATTTTCTCAGTGGATGGGAGTATTATGTTTTGTAAAATGTTTATATAATTTTCGGCGTTAGACCTTTCTTCTATTCTCCATCAAACACGAGACACATGGACACTTATCCAGCCCCATACATTTAAAGAAAATCGCCCAGATCTAAGTGCAAGGGAGTTGTAGTATCGTTCTTCAAACCTGGTGTTGTCAGGGCGGTAAACACGAATTTGGCCATTATAAGTAGACTGGAATGCCTTTTCGTCGGTAAGGACAACCCTGTTTCAAAACTCAGGTTTGCGGTGTATATAGTTTAATGCAAAAACTACCCTTGCCTGTAGCAATTCTGCAGTGAGAAACATTTTTTCGCAGACGGACAGTTTTTTAGTTCGGATTATCTGACCCTTCTGTTGGATGTAGTTTACGAACCACAAAATCCCGTATTAATCACAGCATTCCTTGCCGTTGCGAATGGATTCTCTCTTAGGTACCCCAAAAAGGCATCATCCTGTTCAGGGTTGTGAAGTTTGGGACGACCTGAATCAACATTTCTTTTTACTGAACCCTCTTGCTCCCAGATTTGTTTAATTTTCATTTTGGTTGTTTTATCCTTTGTGCTACATCACAAATTTTCCATCCTTCTTCGATTTTGGACACTATTTGAGCCTTTTTAATTTAAGGTAACTGACGTGGAATTTTAATCTTTTCCTATCAATGTTTGTCAAGCATTACCACCGTGAACTTTCAAAATTATTACCACGACACCAATGAATTGCATTTTTGATCACCTGTGGCATGTGATAACCTCCAATGACTGACACCCGCCAGTCAAGGCAAATATGACGAAGGTTGCTCTCATTCCAATTCTTACACGACTCTTTTTATGAATATAACTGTACATTATTTTAAAGTATTGTATGTACGAAATTTGAATGAATTAACTAAAACGTGTTAAATAAGAAAAACTATAATGTAGTTAAAATTTTCTCGCCCTATATAATGAAAACTAAGCGTTTCCGAACATATATTAATAAGGGCTTTTCTTTCTTATTATTGGCCAAAAAATTACCTGCAGAATTTTGTCGGTAGACTTTTGCAAACATCCTGTACATGCAGTAAACAATTGAGTCGCCGTTTCACACTCCCCAGTCGATAGCCTGCACAAATGACTGAAGTTTGCGCAAAACCAGGGAGATAGACCCTTGGGGGTGCAAACCAGGAGGGGGGGCGGATGGTTAAGAACCGTTGCAATAAGGCAATATATCATGCTCGCCGGTAAGGATGAAAAAAATAGATTTTTCTGTCACCGAAAATAATTGATCATATTGTAATAGTGCGCATATTCCAATAGCGATAACCATAAACCAGGGCTGAGATAGGGGTTCCAACCGTTATCTAATCTTATATTATTGTAAAACTAAGGTGGTGTAAATTATGTTTCCATAAGCATGTCTATGTATAGGTTATTACCTAAAAGAAGCTATTGTACATTGACAAGGTGTAATATACTATTATTAGGGTTTAAAAGATGAATGAATGTTTAATGAATCTACTTGTGATAAAAAAAAATATTCAATTATTTAATGTTGTATAATATAAATTTAAAATTTCTTGAACATTTTATAATATGTTGGCCATTGTAAATATTATATTAAGTAGCTTAATAAAAATAAAATAAATTCTAACAAAAAAGACATAGAACATGTTTTATTTTTACCTTGATTAAAATTTTGGGTGGATTTCACAGGGAGACTTGCTTAGTTGAACTAAAGTGAGACCAATAATACTGGTAGTACGGAAAAATCCAAAATTTATAATTGAAACAAGTGTAATTAAATTTAAATTATTTAGAATTAAGTAGATAAGTATCAAGTTAAAAAACTAGCATTTTTTAATTGGATCTGAGAAGTATTTTTTTGGGCGAAATGTCTTTTATCTTATGGCCTCCAGGACAGTTATATAGAAAATAATTTTGATAAAAAAAATACTGTTTTGGTTTTGTAATCTCTGCAATAACTAAGTTGGAAGTTAATGCTTAATTAATATTGTTCGGCGTCCGTTATTAATACAAGAACAGGAAAATTATTTCGGTTTAACGCAAGAAATAGTCTATACTGCTCTTATATTAAAGTACGAGGCAACTAATGGAAAACCCATGGAAACACCCTTGTTGGCATCATCAGAATGCTGTAAGGCACTCCCTCAGTAGCAATCTCACAAATTTACTACTATTTCCATGTACTGTACTGCCAAAACGGCAGAAAATACAAAATACATCCACCTATAGGAATTACTATAGTGATAACACAGTGCACACTTAGAGGCATGTAGGCAGACCGTTGAACAAAACACGAGCGGTAGCAACATACTTTCGGCAATGGGAGAGAAACTCTGTGTCAGATCTTTAAACATAAAGTGATAATTTCACTAGACACTTACAACAATAATTGCTCTCATTAATTAATTGTGGTTAATTTAGGAGGCTGAGATATATGACAATAAACCATCAGCTAGCTCAATGTTGTGTGGCAATTCTCTTAAAAGGGGTTTATTAATTAGCTGTACACCTCTTAACATTATTAGTTTGTGCCAATAATGTATTTCAAACGTGTCAAACAGCACACTACCAATAACTAAAGCGCCTGCAAGTAACCTCAAAAAGCGTATGTTGTAATGAAACAAAGGTTATAAAGTAACTGAAGTTAAATTAAAAAAAAAGAAAAAGCATCGTATTAAATGAATTGAATGTATATAATAAATAGGAAATTAATCCTTTAACTATCCTCAGGTAGTTGCAACTTCTTCACAACGCTAGAAGACTATAATAAATTAGTTTAACTACCTATTAAATAAAGTTGGATATTCTTAGCATTTTAAAACCGTTTTCTCTAAAGATGGTTATCCGAACATTTAGCTCTTTATGCGACTATGAATCTAAGTACTTAGCTTGTAGTTGATTTAAGCTTGGGGACCTGATCACCACGAGTTGTTTATTTTCTTTATAAACCTTGGCAGGAGCACATTCCCGAGACTTTCTTCTAACTAACCAAAAAACTTTTTACCATCATCAAAGGAGGCAAATTTCATATCACGGTGACTTCATCGAAGCAAGTTCATAACATGAACTAGTCAGGCAATAGGCGGGCTTTACAATTAGGCCATTAGGTTACTAAACCATTAGGTAAGCGGGCTGGGTTTTCCTAAAGGTCAAATTCCGAAACGTGAAATATAATTTAGAAAGAAAATATACAAAAATAATCAGAAAAATAGTCCTTACTTATCGTTTAGAGTCCCTAACAAAGCATTATCTATGAAACAGATAGAGATGAATTAGATTTCGTTTAGTTTTCTCCGTAAAAGGGTTTAGCGACTACCCAGCCGCAGTGACGCCAGAGTGACGACTTCGGGCAGATGATACTGAAAAGTCATCAACGCCGGCTAAGACAGTGCGATCGATATTTTTACCTGTAGTTCACGCTCAAGCGAATCAAAACGGGTGAGCCGAACCACCAGAAAATAGCATCAAATATTTCAATCGATACCACCACTACCTTGAATTCATAGTTTGGCGAATCCACGGGATTTATTTGACCTATTTGAAAATATTGCAGTAACAAATGTTACACGCTATTTCTTGTCGGCTAAGCCGCAATAATTTTCCTTTTTTCATTTTATATTTTTATTTATATATTTTATCACCTATTGTACAGTACAAAATAAGCGAATATTTTTACGTTGGAAATAAATGAATTTATATGTAGCAAAAATCATTGATTTTTTAAAAAACAAATAAATTTGAATCAAAAAGCTGGCGGTTATGCTAAAAAAAAGTATTGTGTGCTGTCATTTCATTTGCTTGGGATTGCTGTATAATATCGCATATATACTAGGAACGGGACTACGTAGGTTGTAAAGTAAAGTTACAGAAGTTGCGACTGTTAAGGTCTTTCTAGAAAAGATCAAATATAAATAAACAGATGAGTAAAGAAGGCGTCAGGTAAGAAAATTACCTGACAGCCCCTATTTTCTCACTGGCTTGACAATATTTTTCAAAAGACCTGATCATATTAGTTTTTGAAATATCCTCTTGCTAAAGTAAAAAGGGTTGTTTAATTTAAGACTTGGCAGTGGGATCCATTTTAATGCATTTTTTAAATTGTTATTGTTTGATAAATATGTGTATATTTATGTTGTAATAAATGCGTACAGTTATTTGAACACACCGTTTATGTAAAATGTTTAGTGTACGTGCTGCTTGATTTTGCCGCTGTCTAGCTGTGTAAAATACGGAAACTATTTAAAGTATTAGAATATTATAAGCAGTTTTTTACACTTAGATGTACTTTTTTCATTCTTTTTTAACAGTTTAATAATACTCTTGTTTATATGTATCGCTAAAATAGGAGAAAAATAAGAAATTATATATTGATATAATTATTAAGTAGTAAAAGTTCCGGGATGAAGCAAATATTACATTGTCCAAAATTAAACATATAAGAATCATTTTCCAAAAAGTAATGCGAAACTATTAAGAAGTGCGAGTCATACCTGCGATGATGTCATACAAAAGAGTAACAAAAAACATTATCTATTTTCAGGTTAGACTGTATACACTCAATCGAAATCCTTTACGACGAAGTCATGAGATATGGCACTGATGAAACGCAAAGGAAATTGAATAGAAGTACAAGCTTTCTTCTTGGAGTCTTTAACACGTTGACTGCCATATGGCACACGGTGTGTGTCACCCTTGTTTTGGCCTATTTATGCTGTGGCATAGGGTATTGTACTGGTCAAAAGTAAAAAAACAACATTTTAAACTTTAATTTTTTATTTTAAGGAAATTATAATATTAAAAAATGTAATAAAACATCCAATTTTTGCGTTTAGAAAAAGAGGTTATAATGTTATTACAACTTAAAATAATAATTATATTCGTTCATGGTCATGATAGATACCTTGTGACGGGCAAAAAAATAGGAAACACAAATTATGCTGACACAGGCAGCCTTCCGTCCAATTTCTCCCACTATCTGCTCATAACAGACTACACATCGAGGGCGTTTTGCAGTATTCAAAAGGTCATGGGGCTGGTCATTATTATCGTGGGCTGGTTCTGGCATATTATCTGAAATCACAGGATTGAGTATTTCTTCTAATATTTCATCTTTAAATTGAGTAATAGAAATCTTTCGCTTGGTCACTTTAGTATATACAAATGAGCATTGACAATTTACACAATACAATTTCACAGCCAACGTTCGGTACCACTTTATTCCTTTACGTAGAGAGGTAATATATACGTGTACAGTAATATACATCTTTTGTTGGTCTGATAAGTCATTGCAGTCATTGTAGGATTCTGGATTTTCTCTAACGTTGCCATTCTTCGAGGGAAGTGCTTTCATACCATCTTGGTGTTTGGTACTAAGCATCAATACATCGCGCTTATCCTTCCATTTCATGATGACAATTCCTGGATCGCATATTCTGGTAAGGCACAGTACATGTACCTCAAGGCCTGGTGACAAACAAAAACCCTATGGTGACCATGGCACAAACCGTGTGCCAGAAATTTAAGATGCCATATTTCAGAATTAGAGACTCGAATAAGTACGAGTAGTTTTTTAAAGTAGGTTGTTAAAAGCATTTTGTTACTCTTCTGAATGACATCATGTTTATATCATCGCAGGTATGACTCGCATTTCTTTAAAATTTTGCATTACTTTTTGAAACATGATTCTCATATGTTTAATTTTAGACGATCTAATATTTTTTGTAAAAGAATTTTAAATCCTTATTGATACAATTTCTTATTTTTCTTCGATACATGTAAACAAGAATATTATTAAACTGTTGAAAAAAGAAAGGAAAAAGTAGATTTAAGTGTAAAAAACTGGCTATTAAATAATACGTTTAATTTGGGACGATGTAATATTTCTTTTCTGAAGGAATTTTTAATATTTCTCGATAGATTTTTTTTCTGAGACAGTTCTTATTTTAGCGTTACGTATAAACAAGAATATTAAGCTTTTTCTAAAAATAAAAAAATTTGTTTGTATAAAAAAGCTGCTTATAATATTCTAATACTTTAAATAGTTTCAGTAATTCACACAGTTAGACAGCTGCGAAATTAAGCAACACCTACACTAAACATTTTACATAATAATTGTTGTGTTCAAACAATTCTACACATTTATTGCAACATAAACATACACATATTTATGAGACAGTAATTTAAAAAATACTTTAAACTAAATTCCACTAATCAAATAACTTATTTTATTTTAGCAAGAGGGTATTTTAAAAAGTACTATGATTAGGTCTGTTGAAAAATATTACCAAACCAGTGAGAAAATAAGTAGCGACTCTCAGGATATAACCAATCACTTTTCTGCAATCCATCTAAAATGATAATTTAGTCAGAAACTCTATTTGTTTTATCCTAGTTAAAAAAAAATATAGTGTTGTCAAATTTGAAATAATTAAAAAACTAGACCTAAATGTTCCTCTGAAATTTTCTTTATTAATCTGTTTATTTACATATTTTGTTTTTCTAGAAAGACTTTAACAGTCGTTACGTAGTCCCGTCCCTAGTATATATGAAAAATTTATACAGCAAACCCAAGAAAATGAAATGACAACAAACACTACTTTATTTAGCATAACCGGCAGCTTTCTCTTATTACTTGAAAAGTTGTTCAAAATAACCACCACTGGCAGTAATAAAGTCGATTTTGGAACTCACTTCTCACATTTTCGAGAATGGCAGGGGTTACTTCTTGGCAGAGTTTCAAAATTGACTTTATTACTGCCAAAACGTTCATGGTGGTCATTTTGAACAACTTTTAAAGTAATAAGAGAAACACAGCGGCTTAAATTCATGTTATTTGACACGATTTTTCACTTTTATAGGCTTGCCATTCAAAAACGAATTAAGATACGGACCTCCGGTTTGTGATAAAATGTTTTTATCTTGAAAACTTTTAAAATGAGGTATCACACGGCATAGAGTGGCATTTAAAGTTTTTGAATTTAACTCCCTAGCGTCACCCCTCAAGGAGGTTGAAAAAATTACGTTAAATAGTACATTTATTAACCAATAACACACATCTAAAATTTGGTATCTCTATCTTTACTAATAAAATGATTATTTAAGCGTTCAACATTGTGACCAATATGCATTTATTGATTTTTCTAATAACATTTTAAGGCTTATGCATTACACAAAGTATAAATTATAAGCATTATTAATACTATTTTTGCTTTACCATTTGCTTTTTGTGCATGTGTATGTACCTGTACTAAAAAACTCATAATCGGATTACCAATAAAACTAGTTTACCAAACAGGCGCTAACTAACATGAGTCACCGTTTAGTTTCGTAATGTATTTCAATAAAAAGTTTAACTTATGCATACCCATAGGAAGCGCTGACGTTTATTGTGCACTTTGTTAAGTTTATTGCACATTTGGTAATTTTAAAGAACAATTGTTTTTATGAATTAATAACGGTTGATCAACTCACTATTTAATGCCTGATAATTTTATTGATTGTCACTTTTGTTTTTGAAATGTTAATGAAATATTTTGGGTGCTTGAATTGAATAAATGAATGAATATTGCTCTTAATTATCTTACATTTCATTAAAAATAATATACGTTTAATTTGTTTTTAAAATTTACTGGATTATTTAAAAGGACTAAGTTGAAAACCGTATCAAAGCTGGTGAATTAGAAGGAAAAGGTTAATTTTTTTTTTCATTTTACTTGATCACAGAGAAAACCGTTTATCAGGCATTTTTTTGGCTATTTGAAACTTCGGTTATATAAAGAGAAATAAAGAATGTAAGAAACATCCAAAAACGAAGGGAAAAACGATTATCACATTCTCTTTCAGTTTCTACATTCTTTTTAAAATATATTTATATCTATCAGAATTCCCTTTTTCTGTTAGCACATTCAATCACCCCTTTCCCTCTAAAAAACAATTACCTTTTGAAAGTGCCTCAACTGACGCGTGATTGGTTCTCGATTATACTGCTGTTATTTCTATTTCAACACGTCTGTTCGGTACAGAGGTATCTCTGGGGATCTTAAAATCCACAGTTATTCCCCCAGGATCATATGAAACCTTAATGCTTTTTGCGGGATACAAAGTCTCTCCGATAGCTTTCGCTTTATTGAAGGTAGGCGAGTGGGATAAAACCGAATTTACCGAACCCTTTCGAGTGTAAATCTTCTTTAGATGTGTCTCAGTGGTCAATAATTAATTTTTACGATTTTCCATGGAATTAGGAAAGTGTTGATGTACAGGCAACATTTATACAGGGTGCTTTGGTTAAAAATGATCATCATTAAACAACACAGTGGAGCAGTGTTACTGAAAAATTATTTCCAATATATCGATGGATTATTTGCAATATGATGCAACAGAGCACAACCAAATTTTTCAAGACAAGGCAAAAGGTAAATAAGTAGTATAGGCAAAGCAGTAGAGGTGCGTTATTTATTTGTTAATATCAATTATTAATTTTGTTATATCTGGTTTTAGGGTTACGCGCTATTGCAATAATATATTCGTTTACTCTACAGGGTGGGCATTTTAAAATATTAGAATGCGGTATCTCGAAAACGGTTTTTAATATTATAATAAAAATTTTAAAAGGTAAAAAGTAGTATCAGAATGTAGAAAGAATTATCGAAAAGCTGTGCAATTGTGTGCTATTGCGTTTCCTGGCACTCCAAAGTCGCATATGGCATCAAATCAAATAGAAGACTGGTACACCGAAAACCCTAGTATCAAAATAATAGTTCGAACATAAACAAAAACCAATGCATAGATCCGTTAGAATTTTGGGTGGATTAATTTAAAATCCACATGCTGGTTCCATCCACCTTGCTTATAATTCAGGAATGTGTAAAAATCAGTAATCTAACTATTTTACATTTTTACACAATTTTTACCCTTACCCCTTTACTTTTCATCAGGACTTGTAAGGTCAAGATCTTAAAATCAGGTAATATCTTGCAACTGGTTAAGACATGAAATTCAAGAAAACAATATTTTTTTAGAATTAATGTTTTTTCTGATGATGCAACACGGACTAATTGTAGTATGGTAATTATTTAATTTATTCTACTCGAATTGATTTACTTAGTATTTTGTATTGCGTTTCGCAGCCCATCTTTTGCTTCTTTAATTTAAGATAAACGGACACAATATGTACTATGGGGCAGCTGAAACTCACTTGATACTGGGTGTTATAGTCGGGGACAGAGTCATTTGGCTACATTTTTCGAAAGCTAAATAAGAAAATTGACCATGCTTCTTTCAGGGACGACTTACATCAACTTCTGAATAATAATGAAAATCAGCAAGGAGAGGTGTAGTTTCTGCAAGATAGTGCCCGTCCCATTTTGCGCGACAAGTCAAAGAAGCTCTAAATATTACGTTTCGAGATAGCAGGATTGGTCGTGATGGCCCTTTTAACTGGCCTGTAAGGTCTCCTGATCTGACCTCCTTAGATGTTTTTTGGCGGGATTAATAAAGAAGAAGTTACGGCTACAGCACTAACCACACCAGAAACCCTGAGAGATCGAATTCGTACAAGCAAGGACATTAACAACTCCCGAAATTTCAAATTCTGTGCACATCTCCAGTAAAAAAGGAACGAAATGTTTGAAAGTAGATGAATGCCATTTCGAACACCTTTATAGCACGACCGTCGTTAAATTTAAGGTCTGTTATGATACCTTTTACTCTTTTCGGCGTACAAACGTAGCTTTTGCCGAAGAATCGAATTTTTGAAAAAAAAAATTACCTTGCCATTTGACGTTTGATACTTGTTACCCATCCTACAAAATGTGGAGAGGATGGCCTGAAGCGTAGAGAGGGCGGGCGAAGCTCCGCAGCACTTAGGCATCATCAGACCCATTTTACATCCTCCCGAAATAGGAAACTTCCTCGCACGTCAACCGGCCTACTAATTTGAAGAAATCGATGACATCGCCGGGAGGAGCCTCTCTGATGTTAGCTAAGGTGGATAAGTACCCGCCTTACAAGTCAAACATACTTTAAAATATGTCTCCTTACCTTCTTATTGCTTTGAAAAATTTTTATTGAAATGTCCCAAACCGTTAACATTCATGTTAATTCTTACCCTGTATTCAATGGAGGGAAAAACTCCTGTTTTAAAAATTGTGGGTTACGTCCTATTGCAAATAAGCGATGGATATACGAATAAAAGAGGCACAAATTCCGCTAATGGACCCTAGGGCCTTTCAAATTATATCCTTGTCCATTAAAATCTTAAAAATTTTAAAACCTTTAAATTATTAGGCTTAATTAAAAACCCTTTAATTAAAGCATTTAAATTATCATCCTCCTATAATTATGGTGTTGCAACACTCGATAAAATTTTACAGGTAAAAATTAGAAGAGAAAATCCTGTTAACATAGATCGGGATATGCTTTGTTTTCCAGATAGAGGGTAATACAATTTTAATTCTGTTCTGGTTTTTATTATTCATTTTACATGTTTTAAAAAAAATATTGTAACTTAGCACACATAACACTTTTTGGAGTTCCTATAGATTATTCGCTACACAATATGCCGAGGCTTTACATGAAGAGAATTCATTCTTCCTGCGTATAGGGTCGTAACATCATCTGACTAAATGACTAAATTTAAAGATCAGCACTTTGTGAAGTAAAGAATTTCAGTCGTCGAATCGTGTTTGATTTGTTTGTTTTAAAACAGTAATTTATTTTGTGGTTATTATGGAGGAAAATAATGAAAATAAGTTGTTTAATGCGCACTACAAAGAATATTATAAGTTATATCTGTTAGGGACAATGATTAAAATTGTACAGTGACGACATGCCGTCATTGGCCGGACAATCTTGGCTAATGATTCTTTTCTGTTTTCTGTAATATTATTAAAAACAAAAACTGATCAACTAATACTGAGCAAACCTAACCTCCACAGTATTCCTCCACATTGTCCGGGTGGTGGCCGGTCATTGGTCATTAATGTATGCTTAATGCAATTGCTGAATTGTCGTCAATGTCCGTAACATATCCTAATAAACAACCATAAATGCAACAATTAAATAAGGTATGTATCTAAAATAGTTTGAGTTTATGTTATGAATAAATCATACATGAAATCTATACAAAGACAATATTGCCAGATATAGGGTGGACCACGTTATTTTTAGAGTGCAATAGCATCTGACTTTTTAATAATTTAATAATGTTTGTACTCATTTTTATTGAAATAAATTTATTTGTTAGAATATGTAGATAGGTACCTGAAGTTCTTTATTAAGAGTGATCCACTCTGTATAATACGCCTCAATAGCAAGCTGGCATAGGTTATTTAAACACATTGTAATATGCCTTGTCTTGTGGGCATTTTACAAAACCGCAACATTTAAAGCTAGCCAGATTGTGGTACACACAATACACCGACATGGTAAGGTATTTTCATGTAAAGCTTCGGCATATTGTGTAGCCTCATCTTTTTACACAATATACCGACGCTTCATGATGTGACTGGGATCTTTATGAAAAGACGGATTTCAGTATAAGACTACGACATATACACATGTACTAGTAAGTAAATATCATTTGGTATCTGAACAAAAAGTTTTGAAATCCCACCAAAACATATCTACATGTAAAAAAACAGGCCAAATTCTCGTCAGGACTGTGTGTTTTGTTATCTGAAAAAAATAACTGAAATGTAATAATTATGCCAAGTTCCTTGCCTACACGTTATTAGCAGTACTTTGCTAAGCACAGAAAAATTTTGTGTAAATTGATAAATTTACAGACCAAACTTGGCAAGTTTTCATTAAAGAACTGAGCAGTATTGAGACCCTTGAAAACTTGCCAAGTTGAGTCTGTAAATTTATCAATTCACACAATATTTTTCTGTGCTTATCAAAATACTGCCAATAACGTGTAGGCAAGGAACTTGGCATAATTTTTACATTTCAGTTAATTTTTCAGGTAACAAAACACACAGTCCTGACGAGAACTATGCCTCTTTTTTTACATGTATGTTTTTGATGGGATCAAAATTACAGTACTTGCAATGTATTGTAACAAAACTGAGCAATGAAGTTCTTTAAAGCTTCCGACATATTATTGGACTCTTTCATAAATCATGTACTTCTATTAAGCATTTCTTGCTCCGTCAGCTACTTTTATATTCACAATAATATTCTATTGTTCTAAAAATGAAATTGGTTTTAGAAAACGTAATCAAAGTTACAGTACTCGCATTGTATTTTCAATAAAATAAATATAAGACTTTTTTCACTTTAGCGGAATAAATTCTCGTCTGCAATAATGTCGGGGTTGTCACAGGCAGTTATTCCCTGTAGAAATCAAACTATGCGAAATGTGAAATAGAATAAAATTTTATTTACATTTCGTTACGTTAGGGTGAAAACATTTCGAGAGATCCAGTTTGTTTTACATGCCTTGATGTGATATTAACGAAATGTTGTTTGTTAAGCATTACAATTCGGTTTTAGTATTGGTTAGTAGATATATAATGGTATGCTAATAAAAATGCTATGTTTGGTTTCAATTAAATATAGAAAAATAGAATATGAGCCATTCTGTGTTGACTGATTAGGTAATAAAGCCGACGATTTTTTGTTATTGTACTGTTTCATTCTTTGACCGAGTAAACTACCCAGCAATCTTTTAATTTTATTTATTTAAATTTTCGTCGTGGAATTTTTGGATTAAAGTTCGATTAGTAAATAGATTTTTGACTAACAAAATACTATTTTTTTGATAAAATTTAGTGGATTCAATTCGAGTTGAATAATAGAATTCTGGTTATAATTTTACCTAGTCAATTTTTCGGGAGTGGTTAGGGAAAGAGTTGAAGTGAAGTTATTAGTTTTGCAGCTTCAACAGTGCATCATAAATTCAGAAAATAATAAGAAATACAATAGCTATTGCAGATAATAACATAATAAATCGATTTTTGTTTAAATTATTTTAATGGAAAAATTGTTTTTTTTTATCTTCTGACAGCCCACGAAGGCCTAAACCTAAGTACTCTAATGTATCGTGGGTGTACAGGAGAGTCCGACTCACACATCCAGAGCTGGAAACATCCGTATAGATTTCACCAGCTCTTTAAGCAGATGTGTGGGGTGGTGCCTCCTCGGACGAGGACGAAATCCTGTACCTGTTTTCTTGAAAATGGCAAGTACAGAAAATTTTAAACTGCTACAGTAATTACAGTGATACAGAGTATTAAAAAAATAATAATAACTATTGTTAGTTACAGAAATACATTTTTTATTAATAAGATTTATCACAGTTGTTTGGGAATGAAATATTTAACATTTATTTATCCAATGATATTCTCTTAATTTTTAGAATTTTTGAAAGTTGAGTTATTTAATTGTAATTTTCTGAGAGGCATTCTGCTAAATGCAACTTGAGAAAAGAAAAGGGATGAAAAATGTTTCTTTTGCGAAATTTTGATTTTGGTGGCGTTGTATAGTGTAATGAAAAATATAATGTTAAAAGTTCTTTCCTATTGATGCTAAGTTCTTTCGATGAAAATATGTATTTGTATATCATCTCCTTATCATTGTCTGTACACAAGTTGTTGCTGCAATTACTTCTGCCTGGGAGACTCTAGAGTAGAGTAAGCGCCCAGATTGATGAATATTCCCTCCCTAGTTGCTGATTCGTACACTAGGTTTTTGATCCATCCGTGTACCAGACAGATCCTTAATGATTTTTATTTTTCAGTTTTGTTTTTTGCCCTTCTCTTTCTTTCTGGAATCAGAATTCTGAAGAATTTGCCAAAGTTGTAAACTGTTCTTTTTCTATCGCATACTTAAAATGCCCTCCTTGTCCCTCTTTAGAAATATTGCGGTATGTCCCTTAGGTCTCCCTATGCTTCTTAAAGAATTGTTGATTTTAAGTCTGTAAGATGCCGACAGAGCCTCCGACTCTACTACCAGATGCAGTGGCAGGAGTCCAAGGAGCATCTCCATGGCTGCAGTGGGCGTCGTTCCCATTGGGCCTGTTATGCACAGGCACGCTAGCGTCTGTATTTTACTCAGATTACTGTTAGCTGTCAAACTTTTAGTTCTGTGCCACCATACCATAGTAGGTGACTGTAGGTGTGACCATCCAGGTATATAGCCAGTGCATAATGCCCAGTTTCAGTCCCCATGTCTTACCCAAGATTCTTTGGCAGGTTCGTAACCATAATGGTCTTATGGCCTTATTTGTAGTATTTTCCAAGTGTTGTCCACTAGTCAATTTGTGGCCAAGGGTGACCCCTAAATATTTGACTTCCGTGCATATCTTTATTTCTTTTCCTGTTGCACTATTCTTGTTTTACTTATTGCCATTTTTGTGTTTAAATGCTGAACATTGTTTTGGTTGCTGGAATATAATTTGTATTGCTTTTAATCAATTCACATTTTATTACTTTAATTTTATGGTATGGCGACATCACTATACTATATATATATATATATATATATATATATATATATATATATATATATATATATATATATATATATATATATATATATATATATACAGGGTGTTTCCTAACCTCTCTGACAAAAGAACGGAGGAGAATCCTCACATAATTTTAAGACGAAAATATGTTATAAAATTTTTTAGAATGTCGCTTTGTTTTCGAAATACAGGGTGTTAAAAAAATAAAATTTTATGCATTTTTTTGGCAAGCAATAGTCCAGTGATATCCAGGGTACGCGGGTGTTTACTGGCTCATGGAGGACATTTTCAGCAGTTTATTTGACTTTTGTTCATGTGAGTTTATTATGTAAGATTTTTAAATAATTTTATTTAAATGATTTTTATTGATACTGTATCAACTACTAGGTACTTCGTGTAACATAGCAAATAAATTACATTTTACTCTAAAACCCTAAGAGATAGGAGAAAAACGCAAGAGACGTAATTTGCTTAAAATTATTTTTAACATTAGGTAAGATCAAAATATTCAATGCTAAACAGGCCCGTATTATTTATTTTTGCGAAATTATGGTACTCGTTACCCGGATCTCCGCCACTGAACTATTTGAAAAGTTTAAAATGGACACAAAGTAAAGTATTTAAACCCCTTATTATGTGTACTAAATATCACTGGAATATCGCTTGCCACTAATTAATAATTTAAAAAAAACGCATAAAATTTTATTTTTTTAACACCCTGTATTTCGAAAACAAAGCGACATTCTAAAAAAAATTATAAGACATTTTCGTCATAAAATTATGTGAGGATTCTCCTCCTTTCTTTTGTCAGAGAGGTTAGGAAACACCCTGTATATATATATATATATATATATATATATATATATATATATATATATATATATATATATATATATATACAGGGTGTCCCACGACGAACTGCCGCGATCGATTATGGAAAAAGTATAAATAGCAAAGATCTGAAAATTTGGTAACATACTAATGTCAATGGGGGCAATTCGGCTAAAATATTTTCAAAATGGTGGCACTTCCGGTTGTACCGGAAGTAGATATCAACTTGCTTATTTTAAATGGAACACCCTATATATTATTTCATTTTCGGATTTTACGTAAAATTCTAATCGCATTTCATGTATAATCTCCTATACCTAACTCTAACCGTTTTTGACATATTTCAAATTTTATGCCAAAAATGACGTTTGCAGGCCGAAAAATAATTATCGATTTTTCCTACATGAATGTCTTTATGATTTAATTGGGGTTGGTTTCCTTGTGGAAGGGGATCTACTTTAGTAGACTGTGTTGATAATTTGGTAATAAATAAATACAGGGTGATCAAAAACTAACATTAAAAATGAAATTGAAAAAATCGTTAAAAGTCATTTTTTTCAAATGGAAGCCCCCTATTTTAATAATTTTACCCTACTCAGCATTAAAAATAAGCGTAACTTTGTATAAGGTTGTCTATTCCGAAAATCGATAGTTTTAGAAAAAATGGCAGTTTAACATTTTTCTATTGTAAAAATCATATACGGTTTTCAAGTTTTGTTATTAGTTGGCCATGACCGCGACGCGCGGCCAAAAAAAACACTCGAGCACTACAGAAATGTCATTATTTCGTGCCATTTGACAATTATTGATAATAATCATGCCAGGGCGATTAACGAAGATTATTTAAATTTGTTTATTATCTATGGGGAATGTAACAAAGTTTTATCAGGAACATGCGAGACATTTGCTGACAGATATCCAGATAAACAGGAACCGTCACGGAACAGTGTTAAACGAATAATGGAAAATTGCAAAAATTCAGGGAAACAACTTATTTTAATAAATGTTCAAAATTTCCACCATGAGCTTTCAACAGAATTCTATGGATTGAGCTCTTTGAGATTCCTGTTTGTAGAGCCACTTGTCTTAATGCTATCATAGGATATGCCGCAAAATATCCCAAAATTGCAATTTCGACATTTTCATCATTGAGAATGGGATTTCTTTTATGCATTTTTGCCTTAACAGTGCCAAAATTTTTGAAATTTTCCATTATTCGTTTAACACTGTTCCGTGACGGTTTCTGTTTATCTGGATATCTGTCAGCAAATGTCTCGCATGTTCTTGATAAAACTTTGTTACATTCCCCATAGATAATAAACAAATTTAAATAATCTTCGTTTGTATAATTTAATCGCCCTGGCATGATTATTATCAATAATTGTCAAATGGCAAGAAATAATGGCATTTCTGTAGTGCTCGAGTGTTTTTTTTTGTCCGCGCCTCGCGGTCATGGCCAACTAATAACAAAACTTGAAAACCGTATATGATTTTTACAATAGAAAAATGTTAAACTGCCATTTTTTCTAAAACTATCGATTTTCGGAATAGACAACCTTATACAAAGTTACCCTTATTTTTAATGCTGAGTAGGGTAAAATTATAAAAATAGGGGGCTTCCATTTGAAAAAAATGACTTTTAACGATTTATTCGATTTCATTTTTAATGTTAGTTTTTGATCACCCTGTATTTATTTATTACCAAATTATCAACACAGTCTACTAAAGTAGATCCCCTTCCACAAGGAAACCAACCCCAATTAAATCATAAAGGCATTCATGTAGGAAAAATCGATAATTATTTCTCGGCCTGCAAACGTCATTTTTGGCATAAAATTTGAAATATGTCAAAAACGGTTAGAGTTAGGTATAGGAGATTATACATGAAATGCGATTAGAATTTTACGTAAAATCCGAAAATGAAATAATATATAGGGTGTTCCATTTAAAATAAGCAAGTTGATATCTACTTCCGGTACAACCGGAAGTGTCACCATTTTGAAAATATTTTAGCCGAATTGCCCCCATTGACATTAGTATGTTACCAAATTTTCAGATCTTTGCTATTTATACTTTTTCCATAATCGATCGCGGCAGTTCGTCGTGGGACACCCTGTATATATATATATATATATATATATATATATATATATATATATATATATATATATATATATATATATATAAGGAAAGTTCTCTAAATATAAATATATAGAAAATGGGGAATTTTCTTCGGTCGAAATAGGTAACATATATATCAGAAAATGCAAAAGTTTTAATTCTTTCGCTGGTGCAAAACACAAGACCGTAAAATGACGTAAAATAAAAAAAAGTAGGACTATTCTTTCTGATTCTGGTCTGGGTGCCGTCCTACTATCATGAAGCGTCGGCATATTGTGTAGAAACATGAGGCTACACAACACGCCGAGGCTTTACATGAAAAGACCGTACCATGTCGGAGTATTATGTGTACCACAATCTACCTAACTTTAGATGTTGCGGTTTTGTGAAATGCCCATAAGACAGCTTGCTATTAAAGCGTAGGTATTATACAGAGTGGATCACTACAAATAAAGAAATTCAAGTATCTACTTATTCTAACAAATAAATTAATTTCAATAAAAATTAGTAGGCAAAAATATTATTAAATTAAATTATTATAATTGCACCCTAAAAATAACGTGGTCCACGCTATATCTAGCAGTACTGTTTTTGTATGGATATCATGCATGATCCATTCATAAATAACATCAAACTATTTTTAATACATACCATATTTAATTGTTGCATATTGTATGGTTGTTTATTTGGATATGTTACGAATAATGACGACAATTCGGCAAAATACATTAATGACGAACCATTACCCGGACAATGTGGAGGAATACTGTGTAGGTTTACTTAGGTTTGCTCAGTATCAGTTGATCAGTTTTTGTTTTTAATGATATAACAAAAAAGACAGAAAAGAATCCTGAGCAAACCTGCACATTGTGCTTAAGATTGGCCGGCCAATGACGGCCAATGTCGTCACCGTCCAATTTTCATCTTTATCCGTAACAGATATAGCTTTGTATTCTTTATAGTGTGCATTAAGCGACTCCTTTTTATTATTCTCCTCCATAATAACCACAAAATAAATTACTGTTTTAAAACAAACGAACGAAGCACGATTCGACGACTGAAATTCGTTACTTCACAAAGTGCTGATCTTTGAATTTAGTCAGATGATGTTACGACGTTATACGCCGGGAGAATGTGGTATTTTCATGTAAAGCCTCGGCATATTGTGTAGCAGTGTAGCTTCATGTTTTTACACAATATGACGATCATTTCGCCATTTATTGGTGTTTGCGTGTACTTACATACTTTTAGATGTTTTGTTTTTCTTATGTGTATTTATTTATTTAATATTAAGCTTATACTATGTATCTTCTTGCTTTATCCATAAGATATATACACTTCTTCTGACAATAAAGCTTATTTTGAATTGAATTGAATTGAATGATGTGACTAGGATCTTTATGAAAAGACGTGTTTCACGATAAGACTACGACATATAAGAAAAAACGCTAAGGCAAAAATAGCACCACAGTTTATTAAAAATAATGCACGTTTAGTTGTTATCTTTTATAATTACTTCAGTAAAATATTTTTTTTTTATAAATTATTTTACTGCTAGGCGATTACAAGTATACATTTGTGTTCCCTATAAGATTAAAAATGAAGAATCTTATATAAACGTTGTTGAAATTTTTTTCTGCTAAAAAATCTCTACGCAAAGGCGCAGACATAAATCAGCTTATCCCTGAGTATAGTATTTTAAAAATTAACTGTTCGGTATTTTTTACAAAAGTGGGCGTTGTACATGTTTGTCATACATTAATCATTGTATTCATAAAAAGATTAACAACCTCTATAAACTAGGGTCGTATTGTCTGGAATTTTGTTGTTTTGCTCCATGCAGAGTATAAATTTGTCATTGTGGCTTTGTGTGACAGAATTTTTTATGGCCCTGATGATTTTAATAAACAATGAAACAAAGTAGCTTAATACAACTTTGCACGTTATTTCGAATAATTTTTGTATTATGATTAGATTTATAAAAGAAATGTAAATTTTTTTTTTTCTGGTGGCTATTTTCATAAGTTGGCCCACTAGTTATTTTTTATGAATTAATCTGATATGTTAGCTATTTTCTTGGTCTTTAAATTTTTAAATGATTTTCACCTTGGAACGAGTTGCCGTAATAAGTTTAGTTCTATTATTATCGAAAGAACGTACAGTGCGATCACTCAAATTTGAAATCGTTTGTCCTGCCGCTTTTGAGTCAAAAACCCATAAAACTGCATACAAAGACTTGTGCCGCTAGATAAGCAAATGCACACTTGCCGCCAGGCCGATAACAGATCCAGACAACGTGGACTCAGTTCTTGAATGTTATAGGCTATGTCCGGGTTTTGTCCATAAGCGCTTTTAAAATTCCTTATTTGTCAGTGAGTAAAAAAGGACGACTTCTATTGGCCAGCGTTAGAACCACAGCACAGTAATCTGTCATCATACCATTACAATAATTAGTATGAGCATTCGCTGTGGCGTGGATGCGTAATTTTTTCGACTCAATTTTGACTCTATTTCGGTCATCGTTTAAAATTGCACAGAAGTAACTAAATTACTGTTGGGTGAATTCTGTTTTAGAATGTAAAATTCATTCATAATTAAATTGAGTATGATATACCAGCAGTAAGCGAGCTCCAGTTTTACCTAAGAAAAGTTGCAAATAAGCAGTATATAAAAGTATATGCAGTATCAGGCTTAATGCAGAATCAATCTTGGTTACATTTCTACCTGCGATATTTATGAAAAATGATTGTTGGTAGTTATTGTAGGGCAAAACAAAGCTCTAAGGACGGCTTTATTTGAGTGCTCGTCAAATCAAATCAAATCATGCTATATTGTATAAGGAACAGAATGCCTATTTACAAAGCCCTCCTAAGGTAGATAAAATGTACCTTCACATATGTATATAAACTCCTACAAAATATGGGTTTATCATAAAAAAAATCGAATTGGTTTATGCATGATGGTGTTCCCCCACATTTTAGTTTAGTTGCACGTCAGTATTTAAATGAAAATTATGCTGATCGATGAATCGGGCGTGCAGGACCTCAACCTTGGCCACCCAGGTCGCCCGATCTTAATCCACTGGATTTCTTTCTTTGGAGGCACCTGAAATCATTAGTCTACAGAACTCCAGTTCTAAATGAAGATGATCTAAGAAACCGGATACGACAGTCATGCGAAATTCTCCTGGTATGTTTGAGCGGATCCGCCAGTCGATGGTGAGGCGCACAAATGCATGCGTTGAAGTCGGGGGTGGCCATTTCCAGCAGTTACTTTAAATTAAGTGTGCCTCTGTTAAGTTTTCCTTTAAATTAGCCTAATTTTAGTTTCAATTAGCACCTCGTAGATTTCGAAAGGCAATAAAGAACGTTATCTCACGGACCTTACAACACTGGATTGTTTTATTTTTTGCAAAATATCTTCTAGGCCGTAAGAGATAGTGAAAAACTTCAAAAGAGTGAAAAGTTGCAAAATCAAATGATAAATTAGATTTTATTCTCAAACCTATTCAGTGACCTCGTAGCAAAAAAATGGGGGCCTAAAGTGGTCATGGCCACAAAAAACGAAGACCCTGTAGGTTATTTTAAATGTTAATAACGTTGTTTCATAGATACTGGTAAAAGTATTATTTGTGCCAAATGTGCAGTAATTATCCCTGAAACCGTGAAAGAAAAATTAAAAAACGAAAAAAAAAAGAAAAAATTAACATTAGAAAATCTAAACATTTAGGCCACATATTTTTATGAACTTTTTGTCTTAAAATCATACAAGGAATTACCCAGTAAAGTTTGTCCATGTATTTAAATAATACCCTGTATTATGTCTCATGTCTTCCAGGAATAAGTATCGATGCTCTTATATGAAAGGGAGGTTTAAGACATTTTGCAGGTTTCTCAAAAAATGTTTACCAAAATGATTTTGTCTAAAATAAATAAGCAAACTTTTGATTTTGTTCAACCATTATGGTAATGAACAAAATTGCATAAGTAACCCAATAAAATTTTCTTTATTACAAAACTATAGACCTGGTAAACACTTTGCCATAAACATACACTTAAAAAAAATAACAGCGAGAATTCCTTCGATTTTAGCAATACTTTGATTTTTGTATTTGTTCATTTCCTGAGACCATTTATTAAGTTTTTGTTATTTTATCGCTCTTTCATCACGCCATGAAATAATTTATTTTCTAAAGGTGTAGGCGATTCTGAAAAGTGGCTAGTATTTTATATAATTTGCTTGTTCCAGATTTATTCTGTTCTTATCATAAAAATACACATACAGGATGTTAAACATTATAGGTAAGTACACCAAAGCTCGTAGAAGGTAAGAAGCACAAAAAATTTGAAAAATTAGAAAGTTCCGAAGAAAGAAAAAATCGAAAAAATTGCATTTTGGTGTTTATTTCTTACTGGCTTTACTTAAAGGAATGATTAAAATAAAACTTAGCCTTTAACGACCACCTTTTGTCGTCTACGAAACGGTGTTTTAAGGTTTTGAGTACGACGATTCGTCCTCGGACTTCCAACATCAGGTATTATTTTTTTAATACGGGCCTGTATTTGTCATTGCAGTTCGTAAACTCCATGACTGATTTTATCCTAAAACAACATTACTTTAATCAGATTTTACTGTTTTGGTCCTTAAGAAATTCTTCAATAAATCTAATGTACTTTATCTTTAAAAAGTAACCTTTCTAAATGCGCACTAAATATAAAATTTTTAAAATCTTAATAAAACCACTAACACCGAAATTTTGGCTGATATGGATTAATTTAAAGTACGTTTAGCTGACTAATTAGTTTATCAACGTTTATAAGATATTAAGCTCTCTTAAGAGCAAAATCCCATTTCGATGTACTCGTAATAACCTTTAAACCGATCTAACATCAAAATATGGGATACGCGGATCCTTTATGGCATCATTAAATATTTAAAGCCTGATAGTTTCGGGTACATTAAGTTTAAGATTTCCAATTCAGCCTGATTTAATTTACGTAAAAATCGTTATATTTATACAATCTCCAGCAAGAATTATAGAAATTGTTCAAATCAAATCAAATCATGCTTTATTGTATAAAGACGGGAATTTTTATTTAAAAACAGAAAATACACAAATCCTTCTTCTTTCTGTATACTTATTCTCAGAATCTGCTTTCCTTTTTTTGACTAATTTCTGTCAAAGCGCTAACTTTCTTTTATAAACTTTCTTTATTAAGCGCGTTATCGCTCCAAACATCCTACGGAACCTGCAATGCAATCCTGAAATGTGACCTGCATATGCACGCTTATCGTTTAAGCTCAGTCCAAGAATTGTTAGCAATTTGCATAATAATGAAAACGTATTTGAAAAAAACCATTTTTACCGACCAGGCATGGTTGTACCTCTCTGGTTATGTAAAATCTCAACAAATAAGAATGTGGAGTTCTGAAAATCCACATTTCTTTATAGCGAGGCCTCTGCATTCACAGAATGTTGGCGTGTGGGCGACCATATCGAAAAGAAGGTTAATTGGACCGATTTTTTTTGAAGGGACTCTCAATTCGGAGCGATACCGTAATGACACTTTAGAAAATTTTGTAACCGCATTAGACGATGAAGAGATGCGACAGGGCCACTTCCAGCAGGACCGCACACCAATTCACGTAACTAATGATAATTTAAATTTTTTGGAAGAATTTTTCGAATACCGAATTATTAGATGTAATATGCCAGTTAGGTGGCCACCACGGTCCTGTGATCTCACGCCGACCACACATTAAAAACTCGATTTTTAAAACCCCTTGAGAAAATTTAGAAAACCTACGAGCTAGAATTACAAATAAATTTCAGGAGATTACCAACTCCCCCCTAAGTGCTCACCAGTGTTTTTGATGCTGTAAAAAGAAGTGTGAGAGCATATTTGAAAGTACAAGGTGGACACGTCTCTCATTTAGTTTAAATCTATATATTTTAGGTTCTTTGTTATGCATGTTTTTTTTAATTCTGGATTATGCAATGGCAATGACAATAATCTTTCTTAAAAATAAAAAAAATTCAGAACTTGACAGTTATATTTTTCATTCACCTACGCCTTTTACCTATGCTACCTTTCAATAATTCAAGACTTGCGTGATTCCACGGCATACTTTGAGGACGTTTTTTTTATCTTACGTTTTATCGGAGTATTTCCTTTAATATGTTTATCTACTCCTATTAAATTATATATTAATTATTCAACGACTTTTGAACAATTAATAGTATCTATAAACAAACAACATGAGTTATAATATCTCACTGCTATAACTCACTATAATAAATCGGAAAAGATTTACGAACCGAATATCAAGGTGGCTCTGTACAAGCCGATTGGCCGAAAGAAAACAGTCCATTATTGTTATTGAGGGAAGTAATGTCACCCGAATAATTTTGATAGCTTTATTATAGGTAACTATCAAGATTTGTGAATAAAGTTCTTTCTCTGTACTTGTATCTTAGTATTTATTGTTATAGTCGTAGATAAAGTATAGTATCCAATTTGCGGTAATGGTCATAACTCACTTGATGAATTACAGCACTCGCCTGCGGCTCGTGCTGCAAACTTCATCTCCGTGAGTTATGACCTACATTACCGCTCGTTAAATAATATACTATTAAAATGATATTTTTTCGTCGAGTTATAATAATACTCTCATTAAAACAGTAAAGCGTACGTTTATAATTCTAAAGAAGTATGTTTAATTAATAAATATAAAGTTTTCTTAACATATATATAAAACCGCTGAAGCTATAAACATGAAATTTGGTCAGTAGTTTTATTTTATAATGTAGAGACTAACTAAGAAATGATTTTTCAAAATTCAACACCTAGAGGGGTTATAAATCGGTTTAAAGTTTGTATGGAGACAAAAATATTAGACTAACTATTAACTCGAAACTTCATAGAAGTACTATAAAAAAACTAATAAATGTTTAAACACGTGTTTCACAGTTTTTAATAAATCAACCTCTATGGGGGTGAAATGGGGGTTCAAAATTTGTAATGGAGTAAAATTGTTTTACCGCAGACGAAGTCGCGGGCGCAAGCTAGACAATAATATATATAGGTACATTAAATGTCAGTCTATGAATATTATTATTCTGCAAAGTTAATTGTAACTGCTAAGAGGGCCTTAAGGTACTGAAATCATGACTTTTTATAATAAAGCATTTTACATTACAACATTTTATTAAAAATTTTTGCAAGCTTTTATTATGCCAGATTATACTAAAGTTTATTTATCTTATCTCTAACCGTATAAATTTTGTTGACATTATTAACCCTTTCATGCATGCTTAGAATGTTTTACACGATATCAAAATAAACACAATTTTACAATATTATAATTAAATGTCATTTTCGTGCATTCAACATGATGTTAACTTTTTATTAATATCGATTTTTTAGTCCTTTCAGTAACGTTTAAAACCCTGTTTAAAAGTAAACTAATGCTACCTCCTCATGCAACATTTCATATCGTGATAATTCAAAACATAGTTCTAAAAGGGTAAAATACATGACACAATATCGCTTACGGGTAGAAGTTTTTGCTTAACAGATTTAATGTACAAGTCAGAAATATTTATGTTCTTATTTTTATTAACATAAAACAGTTTTTCTTTCGGTTAGAAAAATATCTATTTAAAACATTGTTTTAGAAACAAGGACGAGATACCATTATCTAAATTTTAGGGCGATCAGGGATTTACAAGGTTACGTATAATCTGGTCAACTAAATTAGTAGATGGACCCCGTCTACTTCTTGAGAGTGGAATATTTTCGAAATGAAAAAAGAATTTGATGTCACTTTTTCAGCATGTAATTGAATAGTTCTTCTAGTTTTTATCTTTCAAAGCACTGTCGCTAGCAGTCGCTGCAACCTTATTTTACAGCAGGCGCGGCCCGTGAAATTTCAAAGTTGCACATCTCTGTTGCTACTTATGGGACCCATACCAAATTCAGGTTGTTTAATAGTGAGCCTACTAGGGATGCTTTGGTAAAGAAAAAAAATATTTTACAATTTGCGAAAAAAAGTTGATTTTTGAATTGACCCACCTGGGTAAAAAATTACCGCGATTAGATATTTTATTTATTATTTTTTCTAAACAAATTGTACATCATTTTGTCGACAATTCTTAAATTTTAAGAGAAACAAATGTGTTAGTAGAAAGTTATAGTCATTTCAATTTTTTAAACTTAAAATATAATTTAACGAAAAATTCAAATGACTATAACTTTCTACTAACACATTTTTTCTCTTACAATTTAAGAATTGTCGACAAAATGATGTAAAATTTGTTTAGAAAAAATAATAAATGAAATATCTAAGCGTGTTAATTTTTTACCCAGGTGGGTCAATTCAAAAAATCAACTTTTTTTCGCAAATTGCAAAATATTTATTTTCTTTACCAAAACATTCCTAGTAGGCTCACTATTAAAAAACCTGAATTTGGTATGGGTCCCATAAGTAGCAACAGAGATATGCAACTTTGAAATTTCACGGGCCGCGCCTGTTTTACAGGGTGTTATGTGAAACCCTGACTTTTTTGGAAAAGCTTTCCAGTTCCGAGAATCTACGAAGATTTTTTTTTTCTTTTTCTTTTTATACTAAAATGATCCACGGTCAAATACAAAAGAAACTTTCTCCGGATTCTCTCTATTTTTATTTGTTTTCCGTATACAGGGGTTGGTCGCAATTTTCGACTTTTTCTTACAAAGGAACACCTAATTCGGCCGTTTATTTACAAAAAGCGAAAGACCAAGTAAATTTGTAGTTAGAGTAGTCCAGCTAATCAAATTGATACAAATTTTTGTACAGGGTGTGGCAAGTTTGGATCAGGGGCCAGTAAATAATTCTTTTTAATTTTTACTACTTTTTCCTAAGTTAACTATTAATTATCAAGTGCTACGTTAAGGGGTTAAAATCTGTTAGGTCCGATAACAGTACTGGATAGAAAGATCCTGTTTGCCCAACGGTTTTTTAATTTTTTGTCTAGTCCCATTTTTAGTGATATAAACGGCTCGCGTTTTGAACCTAACGTTCTGCAATTGCGTCCATGAACGAGTGAAGTGAAAGTCCTTTTTTGGTGGTACATAATGAATATTTTATCCAACCAAAAAACATGTAGGGGCCAAGCAGCTAATGATGCTCATTCGAAGAATTTTTTCGCATTATACAGGGTTGCAAAAAAATATACCACCTATACTTTATAGGTGAATTTCTGTTAATTTAGAGGCGTTTCTATTTCATAGTCAATAATATTTTTGACTATTGCCAGTTACCAAGGCAATAAAGGATTCTTCTTTGATGTGGTGCGTTGTTATCCTTTATAATGGCTCGATTAAGTCCAAAAAAACAAGCTAATTGTTTGCGTTTACTACGAGATGGGGTAAAAATTAGGATTGTTGCGGATATGTACGGGGTTGGGCGAAGTACAGTATCTCAACTGCGACAAAGCTTCCACGAAACGGGGAGTGCAAACTATTGTTATGGGGGAGGTCGCCAAAAGAAAGTCGGCATTGTTGATGAAAGATGGTTGGTTTGAGAGGCTCGTCAAAGACGAAAAATTTCATCAAAGAAAATTGACCAGGAGTTCAGAGCAAGAACACACATTCGTGTGAGCAATAGGACCATTAGAATAACTTTAAACAATAATAACTTAAGGTGAGTTACTTTGTGACAATATTTTTTGTGTTTCATTTAAGTAAGTTGGCTATTATAATATCGACTTCAGCTGCGGCTTAAATCATAAAAATTATATCTTAGGTTTAAAAAAATTCAAAACTTTCTACTAACATATTTTTTTCCTAAAATTTAAAGTTTTCGACAAAATAATGTAAAATTTGTTTGGAAAAAATAATAAATAAAATACCTAAGCGTTTTCATTTTTTAACCAGGTGGGTCAAAGCAAAAGTTCACCTTTTTTCGCAAATCAAAAAATAATTTTTTTCTTTACCAAAACATTCCTAATAGCCTCACCATCAAAAACCCTGAATTTAGCATAGGTCCCGTAAGTAGCAACAGAGATATAGAACTTTAAAATTTCACCAGCAGCCACTGACTTTGAGCCAAAGATAGTTCTGCTTTATCCTGTTGTAGTAAAGGTACAGATTAATTTACATTTTTTAGTAATCCCAGCAAGTTATACAGGATATTCCTGTATGTGTAGAAAGCAGAGTAGTTCTAGTAAAATTAAAATTCTAAAAACCAACTAGATTTTAAAATATATTATTGTAGATTTACTTATAAAAGTTAAATGCTCTATCTGTCATGAATAACAGAACCAAACCCTTGAGATAGAGCTAGCGTATGGAGAAGATCTACAAGCAGCTAGATTTGGTCGATTAATTAAGAGCTGTAAGTAGGTTTGCTAACCTAAGCAAACAGGGTCTAACATTGCATTAAAAATTTAACATGTAAGATTAAACCCCTATGGACAGCTTTAAAAAAATGTACGGTATACATTGTTAAAATTGTTTTCTTATTGTTTATCCTACCACTGAAATTAATATTTAATAACCAGCGCAAACGCGTTGTATTAAGCCATGTTGCAAAAAAAAGTTCGGAATGCGTATATTTTGCTGATAAAGTTAAACGATTCAAACCTTTTTAGTTAAAAGATAATCCGCCTGATACGTCGACGATGCTCCATTAAATAATGATTAGTTTGTATCAAAATTTTCAATTAGAAGTAGCAAAAAAGAAAATACAAACGATGGTACAAATTTTCTAAAAAAAAATATTAGGAGATGATGTATGTATCTGTAGCGAAGCTATTTAAATCTGTGGTTATATAACACGTGGTGATATTTATTGTTTTAGGCTCTCAACAAAACTCTATTGTTTATTACTGAATTAAACATAAATTAATAAAATTTAAAGAAATAAGGTGAATAAAACGTTAAACTTCACAAAAAAACGCCCCCATTTTTAGGAAACAAATACATTCATGACGTGACGAAAGGCCGATAAAGTCAAACAGAAATGTAATAAATGGCCTTAGAAAATAAATAAATAGAAATATTCAGTGTGGTGTTTCATAAATAATTTTAATAAAAATCAAATAAATTTTCCCTGTCCTTGGGTTTTTTATGTTAATTCAAATTTTATTTCTTTAGGAAGTGCTTAGCAGACCGTATGATTTATACGTTGTACTTCCTTAAGGGGATTTTATGTAGCAGGAAGAGGCAGCAAACTTGACTATAAAAGAAGTTGTTTCTGAGCTTATAGAGCTTTAAGTGGGTGTGTTTCCTGTTTTATGACCAATTTATATTATGATATGCAAAGCAACCATTATATGAAAAAAATAAAATAAGTTGGCGTAAAGAGCAATTAGTACGTAATAGATATACATCTAGTTGCATAAACCATTTAATCAAGATTTAAACTAATTGGACACTTGTAATGTAAGAGTGCTCATGTTAGTGCCAAAAATGACTGGCTCTAAACGTCATGCTGAAAATGACTCCAAACGTCAATTAACTTTATAACTGGATGAAAAGTTTTGAGTGTTAGGCTGTTAAACCTGTTTTACACTTTGCAAGATTTCATTGCTGGCAATTTTAATTATATCAACTTTTTATTAGGACCAATCATTAAATCCGCTTCACTTTGACGTAATTTGTCGAACTGTGATTGATCCCATCAAAAAAATTGCTGCAATTGAAATTGCCAGCAATAAAAACTTGCAAAATGTAAAACCGGCTTCAAATGTATATGAATATTTCTGCCAAAGTGATACATACACACTGATTAGTAATATTAGCGCGCCACCCGAACTTTTCTACAATTCTCATGTTTTTTATTTTCCGAACCTGTGGTGTGATCTGAATAAACTTTTCTTTGCATTGCAGGTTCGTTCCTCAAGAATGTTTTTGTGGTAGTAGAAGGTTCATTTTTATTTTGTACTAGCTTGCGCCCGCGACTTCGTCCGCGGTATAACAGTTTTACTCCATTACAACCTTTGAACCCCATTTCACCTCCTTAGGTGTCGAAAACTGTAAAATACATGTTTAAACATTTGTCTTTTAGACATTCATTAAAGAACTGATCAATATATAACCTTTGAAAACTTGCCAAGTTTGGTTGTAAATTTATAGATTCACCCAATATTTTTCTGTGCTCATCAAAACACTGCTAATAACGTGTAGGAAAGAAACTTGGCATAATTTTTACATTTCAGTTATTTTTTCAGGTAACAAAACACACAGTCCTGACGCGAACTTGACCTGTTTTTTTACACGTATATTTTTGGTGGAAATAAATTATTACTATTATTGTTATCAATTATTAAAATACGAACGGAGCCTACATGACCCGGTTGGGTTTGCTTGGGTGAGTTATTTTACAGGTGGGTCAAAATTTTGTGCAGTTTTGTTTTGTCAAGAAATTATTTACCTACAAATAAACACCGCAAAAATCGTAAAATAGGTAGATACTGTAGTTTGAACATTGCTACTCTAGATGTTTATGACTTTTAGTATTACTTTTCCAAATCGTGTTTTAAGCTAAGATTGTTAGCGGCGCCCCGTTTTGATACGTCTGCGTCTCCTCAACAGAGATCGCGCTTTGTACTTAAAGTATGATCTGTAGTAGATATGAGATGACCAATTTTTAAAATATTTTATCGAGGAACAAGTCCTAAACTTGTTGCCAATACACCTTTTAGAGCCAATCTAATGTTTTAATAATAAACATTTTTAAAAAGTCTACCCGAACACAGCCTCGAACCCACGACCTCTTGGTTCACTAGCTGAGACTCTACCTCTGGACCACGTTGCTAATGTAAGGAAACCCGTACCGATGCCGCTATATTTGATGACTAACATTGGTGTGGCGTGAGCCCGTAGTATTTCTATGTTTAACCGCTAATTCATAATACCTTAATACAATGCAAATACATGCGCATATTAGGTAAGTACCTAATTAGTTCTTCTTTGTCCAACTCAAATGTTTTGAAAGAGTATATTTCACGGGGCGGTTCGAGTGTATTTCCATAGTGGGAGTGGCGCGATATTATTGGTTGGCCGCCGACAAATTTTGTCTCTTTTTAACTTCCTAAAGAACGTATGTCCGTTTCTCTCTTAGCTTTAATGAATTTATATTGTCCATATAAACCCATGAGGCCAATTTAAATATGACCCAGCACGGAGAAAGCTTGGATATCTTTCGATGATGGCTCTAAAAATTGGACCTCATTCGCTAAAGGACAGCGCCATCTGTTTGACACTACGGTAGACAGAAGTTTATATGGAGTAAAATTATATTATCGATTTTCTTGAAGTTAATAGGTACCTTGCTTTTCCTCAATCACTCTTTCGAAAGCCATTTGCTAATCATCAACTATTAAAACATCTTACAAAGTCCAAAAACAGATGTCGTCAATGAAATTTTACGGGGGGTGACCCATAATAGAAGTAATAGCAATAGTTATCGGGGTTGTCACCTAACACACAACAAGCGAACCCAAGCGAATATGTGCGAAAAAAGGACAGAAACTTAATTGGATTAATGTTAATTCATCTGTTCCTAATTAAATATATATTTTTTGTGGCCTTTTTTGTGTTGCTTTATATAAGAAATCGTAGATTTTTGATTTGAGCATTTGATTGCGTAGGTATACTTTAACTAAAGTTAAGTGAAACCGCAAAAAAAAAGGTAACGGAGCCGACACCTTTGACGCAGCCGTGCCGATATCACATAAATCATGTTCCAAACGAGCATCTGTCTACGTAACGTCTTAATTATAATAAAAGGACTCCCTCCTCTGCATGCGCCAATATAATATTACCCTTAGTGGAAAAGAGACAAAACGAATCGTCGCTGCAGGTGTTCCTTCACGAGACACGGCCGGGTATGAGCGGCAGGCCTTTGTCTGGCTTTTTATACCACTTAAATCTTAATAATTTAGATTTATGAGATTCACTTAGAACTGGTTATACTATACCTACCAAATTCTCGCCTTTCTTGAGTTTCGGCAAAAGTTGGGGAAACTATTGGGAAAATATTCGATTAAACAATTTTTATTGCCTCTTTACCTCTCAAAATGCAGTTGTTCGCAGGAAGGCTGAATTATAGATTTGTTTAAGTCACATCATTCTAATAATTGTTTATTTTAATAAAATATTCAATCATTGCTAAAATTAAATAAAGAATTATTTATTTAATAACTTTTTCTCCAAACCTATTATTGCAAATTATTCGTTAGAGGGGCAGCAAGTATTGAGTATTGTTTCTTAGAGGGGTAGTATACAATTTAAAGTAGTATAAAATAAGAAAAGTTGATGTGGCTATGCTTCTCTATGGGCTATGCTGACACTGTTAATGTTTTGCTTTATAAAAATGAGATTTTTACAATGCTGTTTGTGTTCGGTTAAATTAGGTACTTGAAGTAGAAACACGAGATCTTTTGTTGTAAAATCATCAAACACCAAAGTCAAAAGTTTCTTTCGGCTACCTAAGTATTTTGCCAGATTAGAAATTTATTTATTTTTTATGATTTGATTCTGACAAATCTTTCAAAGTAGACAACCAGAAATACTTGCACAAACAAAGGCAGCTGTGATAAAATTTTGAACATATTCTTTTTTATTGACAACAACATCGTTTTTATTTGTCTTTCACTAATGCGCCTTTACCAACAAGGATCGAAAGAAATCGGGTTGCATTGAGAATTTTGTTGGGAAAGAAGAGAATATTACGATGGCTAATCTTTCAAAGTAGACAACCAGCAATCCTTCCGCAAGCGAAGACGGTAAGATAAAAAGTTGAACATATTCTGTTTTTATTTTCTTTTTCTAATGCACTTTCGCCAACACGGATAGAAAAAAATTTGATTGCTCCGTGATTATGAGGAAAAAATGAATAATATTGCGATTGCTAAAATATGTTCTGGTGTAAACTGTCCATGGAACTGACCAATAGGGTGAATTCTTGTACAATTGTTTTTTCTGTCATCATTCTCAGTTCAAATTGGATATACCATAATATCTCTATTTCTGTCCTTTTACGTATAACACCAAGAAATATAATGTAAAAATCAATTTTCACTTTTTCTGATCTCTCTGTAAAATTAGCTCTCTCCACCTACATATTTCATAATGACATAAATGATAAATTTTGTTGTCAATAAAATTGCTTTACAACATTACGGAAGCCCCACATTCACCGCCTCTGCATGAGTCGTCCCTGAGGTCCTAGGGTTACAATTATGTCATAATTGTACTAAATAGACTTCGTGAGGTGGATAATGTAAAACTCGCTCTTGGCTAAAATTCAAAAGATTAACATAGCACAAGATTACAACGCAATATTTTACAGGGAATCCAATAACGTACCCGGTTTGAAGGAAAAATGGCTAATCCATAACGAACGTTTGCAGTAAAATAAATGGTTACTTCGTTCGTTGCAAGAAACAATAAAAAACTGAAAATGCTACAATACACATTCCAAAAACATATATAGGCAAACAACTGAACAACACACAAAAAAAGGCACCAAACACAACACTATGGAGGACTTGAAGGGCCTCCATACACAACACGTCTATACGCTTCCACAAAAAATGGCAGAACTTCGTTGTCGAGTCGCACCATCCTCTAAACTAGGAAATTCACTATCACGCATGTTCATTGGAGAGATGGCGGGAAAAGCCAAGTGGAATGATCACGGTAACTTGACGGTTAGCCATCTCTATTAGGGTCGTATTCATAGTCGTTCCTTGAGTATCCCTTGGACCTTGAGGTAGGATTTAAGCAAGGTATCGCATATGCTGAAGGAAAGAAATTGTTATTATTCAAAATTTTATAACTAAAATGTTTGCCACTCTTGTGTAAAATTATACATTTATACGGTTGAATTTAAAAAAAATAAAATTAAGAGACTGGGAATAATTAGAAGAGTTTAATACAGGCCTGTAGCCAGGTTTTGATTTTAGAGGCGGCAATTAAATTTTAGGGGGGCAAACTTATGATGTTATATTTTTCTAGGAAACAAGACAATGATTTCAGTGATTTTTTAGAGTGGGCAATTTTTTCTTTCAGAGTGTGCATTGCCCACTCTGCCACCCCCCCCCCCCCACACCCCCCTAGCTACTGAAAATACTTAATACTGAAATTTCTAATTTTAAATCGGGGTTTAATTACAGATTTTACGGGATATATGTATGGAAATCCGGAAAATATTAGTTGAAAGGAAACAACTATGTAGAGCTTGATTATGGAATATATATTTATTTACATAAAAATAAAATTTTCTTCCTTTCCTACTTTTTTTAGCAATAGACCTTTGTTTCCTTTTCAGTATAATTTTTTTTTTTTGATCTGCTTGCTTATTTTTGGCGTCTTAGTACAATTACATCACGACATTCTGTACATGTTCATTTTAAATGCGTAAAGCAACCCTGCGGAAGTACATTTCAACTACGCCTACCATCTTTTTATTTTTCATTCTAGTACATAGTAATAGATAAAGATGCCACATCAGATCGATACACAAAAAGTGCACCTACATAATCAAGAAAATGTTTTCCAAGTCTACGTGACGTTTACGCAGCGTTGGCAACAACACGGCAATTGCCCTGTTTTCACGGCTTTCCAAACCAAAGGTACGGCCACGGCTTTATTGTACTGCCGTGCATATAGAAACACTAGCGTCTAGCCGGTACCGAGAATCTTTAACCCGAATTTTGCCGAACGATTGTTGATTTGATGAGTCGTTAATGACTATTCATAAACTACGAAACAAATAATCAATCGCACTACCAAAACAATGCAATATAAAAAAAGACTAAGTAAAAGTGGGTAAAACCTGAACAAACCCAGCCAACCTGAGCAAATAGTATACAGGTAATGCTAACGCATTTGAATGATTCAGCTTTTTACCTTCGGGATAGATATAATATAGAAACGGCTTTTTCGTTTGAAACCCCCAAATGCACACTTGGCCATTTATGCAAAAAAAAGGCTAAAAATTAAGGAAACAAATGATAAAACTAGCCTTTTAATTTTCCAAACAATCCACCCGCCGCGCTCAGTAGATTTCGAACCGCTCATTTCCCCCTCTAGACAGTTGGCAATGTTTCTGAAACTTCGGTGATTTCCCTTGAACTAAAGTCTATTTATTTGGACGATAGACCGATGTAAATCCCTACGCGTCATAGTCTGACCACAGCACATAAAATAACCAGCAGTATTACTCGACGCTGACCTTGAAAATAATAATTTGACCTCGCTAACGTCAGTTGGGTGTAGAAGTCGGTGCCGGATTTGGAATAATTTAAAAATATAGCAAAAATAAAGCACATTTTTTAAAAACATTTGTAATATACCGTACTTACCTTCTTGAATCAGCAGGAAATCTAAAGAAACTCTTGTTGCAAGAAGAGTAGCTCTTATTTGAACAATTTCTACAGCACATACACAACCCTGTTCTGGTTTATCCATTATGAATAAAAAAAATTATATAACGGTCTAAACAATAGATAAAAGAAAAATCACGTTTACTTGTCAAATAAATTGGGTACGAGTGTCTATGACTTAAAACTCAAGCAACACCACCGTATACAGACAAAGACGCAACACCAACTAAAATATCTAAACCGACCCTGTTACTTAGTGGCGGCATTTGAAGGCTTCTACACCAAACACTGTCTTGCGCGAAAATATGCGCAGTTGCTTAATAATGAGGGAGTAATACTGCTGGTTATTTTATGTGCTGTGGTCTGACGATCTCGTCGAGCCTCCACCAGCTTCTTATTCGTATTGGCCGACCGGGCATTAAATTGAAAGAGGCGTGCCAGAGAGCTATCGGCGGGATTTCGCAGGATTTGTAATTAGGCTGTCTAGTGAAAAAGGCCATTCGACTTTCTTTCGAGTTTTGACTTGTTTTGTAGTTTTAATTTTTTGCGTTGATTTTTAATCGTTGTTTTGTTTGTTCGGTTGTCAAGGCTGGCAATTATTTTAGTTTTTATTTAATTGTAAACAGTTTTGCAGTTTAAAGTTTTCCTTCTCATTCTCAATGCGGCCCTGTTCAATTTCAAAGCTGGAACCGATTACTTGGAGGCAGCGTGCATCTGTTTATATTCGGTCTATCGTCCAAATAAATAGACTTTTACATATGTGGTTCGAGATCCCCGTTTGACCAGTGGCGCACGCTTAATATGTTTTTCACTTTATATTCGTTAAGACGTTTTCTATACTAGTCGTTTCAGCGTAAGAGAGTGAGAGTAGCGTCATTTACAATACGAAACTATGTCTGATGAAAGTCATATGACAATTAATTAATTATAAAATATTTCCTATATTCCTATGATCCTTTAAAAACGTCATCAGTTCTCCTTGTTTTACACCTGGTACGGCCGTAGTTCATAGAAAAGGCAATTTTCGATTAGGGGCGATGCTTTTATTTTTTGCTGGTTGGCAACACTGCGTTACGTCACCATCACTCATTCTTTTCTATGACTGTCCGAGTATGTGTTCCGCAGTGAAATGTTCAGATAAGTGTGGTTATGTTTAGTTACTGTTTTAAAACTTTCTTTTAGTTTTTTTTTAATAAATATGGTATCTGTTTTTATAAAGTCACTTCTTGTGATATCAGTCGTTGCTGTTGGTGTAGGAAATGCTAATCAATTACGAAAATTACAGGTTAGACAGACCGTCTTTCTAAAATTTTTGGTATCCTATCCTATGTGCATTTTTTTTACCTTAAAAATAATTGCATGGGGTGAACTTAAATATCCAATATAATCATAATGACTAGATCAATAGGTTATTAGGTAAATATACGAATGTAAGGTGTTAAATGTGATAACTTTGTTCAGTCATTAAGTTTCGGGGATAGTATTTATTCTATACCAAGAAATCATCCATTCAATTAAGTTTTTATCTTATTTGTTTTTGGAGATAATTAATTCATTACATTGATTCAGAGGTTTTTAGTAAATTACCAAAATTTAAAAAGTCAAGCCTTTATGACCTTTTATTATTTACGTACTAAATAAAGTTGTGAGCTGGTAAAGATACCAACATCTAAGTAAAAGACAAAAAGGCTTTACTTCAGTGAAGTTAAGGATAATGAATCCAAGTTATTAAGTTAATGTGGTCCAGGCGCGTATGGTGAAATTTCAAAGTTGTATAATATCTCTGTTCCTACTTACAGGACCCATACCAAATTTAGGGGTTTTAATAGGAAGGTTTGGTTGGGTTTGATTGGGTTGGAAGCATTTACACTCCACATTTTAAAATGAAGTCGACGCTTTGATCACTAAAGCATTTAAAACAAGCACATTTATTTTTTTAGGGAAATCACACAACACAGCGACTTACAAATAGTGAAGTTAGACAGTTATCAAGCCTCTCAAATATACAATATTTCAATGAAGTACTGGACAACATACTTATTCCTAGAGTTGTTGGAACAAAAAACCACGAAATTGTATTCAACTATATCAAGACAGAATTGGAAAAACTTGGATGGGCTGTAGACGTTGATGAATTTGAAAGTACAACGCCCACATTTGGAAGCTTGATATTTAAAAATATTATAGGAACATTAAATCCTAATGCTGAAAGATATTTGGTACTGGCGTGTCATTATGACAGCAAATATTTTAAGGATGAAGTATTTGTAGGTACGTAGTGGAGAAACAATAAATTTACTACCTACCTAATTCGTGAAACTGAGTGCAGTTGTACACTTAATCATTCTGGTTAACCAATTAAGTTTGACAAGTATTGAAAGTGTTATATTGATTGTTTGTTATTCAAAATTGTTGTCCTATTCTGTTACTTCTGTCACTATTACCTACCATTTTTAACGATTTTTTGTGATAATATGTGGAATATCCCGTATTCCCTTCAAGAAAAAACTACTATTTTTTCTATTGCGCTTTGACAATATTCACTCATGAATTTAGTCAGTACTTAAATTATTGAAACACAAAAAATCGTACCTACCTATTTTCATTACATAATATAAAAAAATTAATTTATCAATTTCAATCTTTCCACATGTAATACAATACGAAACCAAATACTATCACTTAAAGTAGGTTCAGTATTTAGTGGGACAAAGTGGTACATAGTGGAACGCTCGGTGGAACGCGTCCCACTATATACCATTCTGACGTGTCCCACTGTAAACCAACGACCAATTTTTGTTTTTCAATAAAATAATTTTGTCTAAAATTAATATGTCACAAATATGTATTTTTCTTGCCTTGCCAAAACACCAAAGAATCCAAAGTGACTTCACAAAATTTTATCTACTTATAATCTCTAACAGATCCCATTTTTTAAAGTACGAAAGGTAAATACGATTGACATGGAAATGTGCAGTAAAACAGAGCACTTTAAACTTAAGAGTAGGTCTCATTATAGAGGCAACAAAAGTAATCTGGCATTTTATCTAACAACTAACAGGTGGTAGCTAGAATGCATGTCCCACTATATACCACCCTCCCCTAATAAAAACGAAAGAAAATAAATTGTTATTTACAAAATTAGGTATTAACCCACACTTTAATTTCCTTTACTTTAAAAGTGTTGGTAACTGCCAATCACCTCAATTATTATTATTCTTCATTTTTACCGGCTCTAACTACAAAATCGATGTTTTTAGTGTTTATAGCAAAGGTAGTATAGAATTCAAGAAATTTCTGATCTCCAAATCCCTAATTGGCACAGAAAAAGTTGTACGATGAGATGACATAGGAAAGAAAATTCTTTTCCTTCGTCGTTCCTCTCTATGATTTTACATAGTGCCTCAGGCTGAGGCAATTTTTACATTTTAAATAACTTCTCACCATGATACTTGTATATGCTGCAACAGATTAATTTACACTTCAAATATTACAGAGTGTAGCTTAAAGACTTGCATAGATTTTTTAAAATTTTGTAACTACTTATATTGTTAAAACTGAAAATAATATTTAATATAGTAAAACAACATTCATTTAATATAACAGTTTTTTAGGGACCATAAAACTTTATTAACACAATGGGGAATCCTCGGGGGAATCATTAAATAAAATTACGTAATGGTTTTATTACCAATAAAAAACTACTTAGGCGTGTTTAATAAAGTTATCTGAAAGTACCCTTGAGCTATGTAATCTTAATTGTTTTCCAAATATTCAATAATATTTTCGACCAATTAGTGCCTAGGATGATGAAACGATTACGTGACAACCTAAAATATTTATTATTATTTAAAATATAGTTTTTGATATTCAGATTGGGATTTTTTTTTTAGGTTTTTAAAATTCATTTTTATTCAATTTATGTAAATTTGGTAATTGTAACAAATTTTGCAGCGCCCCCAAAATAAAATTATTAGTTACTTCGTCAAATCACCTGCTGAGATATTTTTCTCTAAGTTATCCTTTGATCACTCTCAACCATTTTTGGGGACAACACTGACTTATTGCTGATTTGATAACTGGGTAACTTCGGTTTTATAATAATACTAGCAATCCTTTTGCGGTTTTACCCGCATAGTGTTGGTTTTTAAGACAATTTTCGTTAGTAGAGAAAAGAAGTTTATAATATCTGCTGAATTTCTTTCAGTGGGTGGTGGCCCCAATGTGCGGCGTGCGCGGCGGCGTGTCGTAATTTTCAAGAATTTTTTTCTATGGAGTATTGCAACATACATTAAAAAGGTCAAAATGGCACACAACTTTACCGTCCGAGCAGGGCATAAATCGACAACCGGTTGTTGACCTCTTGTGCCAGGCACTACTAGCCTGTGCAATACATGTGCGCACACATTTTTGTTTTGTTTTTTTAGTTAACTTGTTTCCCAACTTTTGTTTTCGACTTCTTTATTTTTCGTTCTTTTGACATCATCATTTTCACTTAATTTTATGTCGGGATTAATTCCTGTTTCAAGAATTAGTCCCCTGCGACGTTGTAAAACTTTTTGCTAAAAGTAAGATGTGTCGGCGATTATCTTCATATTTTTTTATTTTATGCAGCGATTCAAGTTTTTCATTATTTTTATCAGGAAAAATATTTTGTTTTTGTTACGAAAAAATTGAATAGAAAATTAAATAATTTTCCTCTTACACGATATTTAAATTGCTTTTGTGGGACGTTTCATAAAATATAATATTCATTGAAACTCATTTGTATTCATGGGATGCTAGATTTCTGCATTATTTTTTCACTGTATTGATTTTGGGTATAACTTATTTTGTTTGTGTTGATTTTTAATATTTCATGTCTGCTATATTATACATATTAAAATATTGCGACTTCTTTGCTGTTAACCAGTTGTCATATTTAGTTTTTCTAAGGTACATCACATATTGTTATAAAATGTGTTCTCAGATAAAACCTTAAATGTAAATGTCACATTTATACAGTTTTAGACCTCTACCTTATTTCAGAAACTATAGGTTTTATAAAAGCTGTGTATTTTCTTAAATATTATGGAATAAGTTTAGTCATGCTAAGCTTTATTAGGTATAGTTCGGATACAATAATTTCCTTTTTTTAATAAAATTCTGGTTTTTGGCTTTATTTTCGGATTTATAAATTAATTTTTTGCAGTCCTGTAATATAACGTAAGACAAAAAAAGTATGCCATGGAATCAATCAAGCATGTCTTGAATTATTACTATTGAAAGTAACATAGGTAAAAGGTATAGGTGAATGAAAAATAAAACTGTCAAGTTCTGAAGTTTTTATTTTTAAGAAAATTACAATATTGTCATTGTCGTTGCATAATACAGATTAAAAAAAACATATAACAAAGAACCTAAAAAATATAAATTTAAGCTAAATGAGAGACATGTCCACATTGTCCACCTTCTACTTCCAAACATGTTCTCATTCTTCTTTTTTACAGCATTAAAAACATTGGTGAGCACTTGGCGGAGTTGTTAATCTCCTGAAATTTATTGGTAATGCTAGCCCGTAGGTCTTCTAAATGTTCACAAGGGGTTTTTGAAACCGAATTTTTAATGTGTGGCCATAAAAAAGTCGCACGGCGTGACATCGCAGGACCGTGTTGGTCACCTAACTGGCATAGTAGACTAATAATTCGGTCTTTTAAAAATTCTTCTAAAAAATTTAAATTACCAAGAATTATGTGAATTAGTACGCCGTTCTGCTGGAAGTAGCCTTATTGCATCTCTTCATCGTCTAATGCTTTTACAAAATTTTCTAAAGTTGCATTATACGGTATCGCTCCGAATTGAGAGTCTCTTAAAAAAATCGGTCCAATTAACCTTTCCGATTTGGTCACCCACACGACAACTTTCTGTGAATGCAGAGGCTTCTCTATAAAGAAATGTGGATTTTCAGAACTCCACATTCTCATGTGTTGAGAATTTACATATTACATTACATTACAAATATGTTTTCATTAGTATGCAAGTTACCCATAAACCACTCTGAAAATTGCATTCGCTGCGGCTTGTCGTTTGGTAACAATTCTTGGACTGAGCTTTGACGATATGCGTGCATATGCAGGTCACATTTCAGGACTGTATTGCAGGTTCCGTAGGATACATTTACTTGCTGGCTTAAACGCCGAATAGGGGTTTGTGGGTGATAAATATCAATTTGCGTCAATCCGGGTCCGGAACGCTTTCCGGACACCCGAATTAAGAATTTTTTCGTATGTCATCGAAAAGTAGGTATTAAAATTAGTATTTTTTTGAAAACTTACATAATAAAATGTCAGTTATAGGCAGTGTTGTGAAAGTTGACTGAGTCTCCTATAGATTTTCTGTGCTCGATATTGCGGCTTGAAACAAGTTAAGTTTATACTTTTTGTGCAGTGCGAACTTTGGGTCTCCCACTGCCTTCTTTTCTATTCACACTTCCTGTTTCTCTAAAAAAAAAAGCCACAGATCTAGTGAAAACTTGACGAAACGAATTCGATAGGTGGAAAGCGAGGTTACACAGAATTCCACTACTGGTCGAAATCCATGTGGGGAAATTCTGTTTGAAAATCCTGAATGGCGTCCCCTGTTGAATAAACCCACTGGCCATCAACCTCTCTAAAGTAACTTTCGATCATAAAAGCTTCTTGTTTTGCCGTTTGCTTGGGTGATTGCCATATTTATCTTAAAAATAAAAACTTCAGAACTTGACAGTTCTATTTTTCATTCACCTATACCTTTTACCTATGTTACCTTGCAAGAGTAATAATTTTAAGACATGCGTGATTGATTCCACGGCCTACTTTGAGGACGTTTTTTTGATCTAATGTTATTTGTTTCAACGACAAACTTTTAAGTGAAACACCCTGTATAATCGAAATATTTTGTAGGTGCAATTGACTCGGCTGTACCGTGTGCAATGATGCTCAATTTAGCCAAAGTGCTTAAAAACGAACTTAACTCAATTAAAGATCGCTCAGACTTAAGCTTGAAACTGATATTTTTTGATGGAGAAGAAGCTTTCGAAACTTGGGGTCCCCAAGACTCAATTTATGGGGCCAGACATTTAGCAGCTAAATATCATCAGAACCGAGGCCTAGCACGGACAACTGGTGAAACTGTATCTGATTTGCAAAAAATCGATATTTTGGTGTTATTAGATTTAATTGGACACAGAAATGTCAATTTTTATAATTACTTTCCAAATACTTCAAAATGGTAAGTTAATGTCTTATCGATTATTTCTTAAAAGACTAAATTAACTCAAGTTTTGAGACCTGCCTAGAACAATCTTGTCAGCGTTCGGCCGTTAGTTGTTTTTTTTTATTGTGAGGAAATTGTTCCTGTGTAAATGATTCGTGAAAAAAATATTAATAAGATAAACTCGGGGAAGTGCATAGTAGATTTATAAACGTTGTCTTTGCGGACGTAGTTATAGCACATTATGTTATTTTAATCGACTGTACAGGGACATCCAAATAAAAGTGAACATGCCTTATAACTTTTTCATTTTTAAAGATGGGAAAAATGTTAAATATGAAAGTTTTGGGAATTTTTATGGCTCATTCATATATCTTATCAGCAAAACAATTGAACATCGAATAAAAAAAATATAGTATATAGTATAGTATAGAACATCGATTTTATCGCTTATTTTAAATTGGATGGTGTGATTTTTATCATATTTTTGGATTCTAGGAGGAGTTCTAGGCATATTTTGTATAACATACCCTATGCGATTTTTCAGTCGTTTTTGTAATATTCAAATTAAAAATTATTTTGCATAAATATACTTTAAACGTATCCAGGTTGCGATCGGAATACCTGCTACCTTTTTAAATTTTCTTCCTAGGTAAGTCAAAGTTAATGTCTAGGTTGACAATAATACTTTAGTCACCGTGAATTTATAGTTTTATTTTTATGCAAAATGAGTTATTCTATTAAACAATAAATGTTGATTTTTATTAGTTATTAATATTTGAAAGCAATAACCAGTGATTATAAACAGTAACAAATGAATTATAACTTAAACAGATAAATGTTTACATTGATGAATAAATATCAAAAGAAATTTTCAACATGTCCGCCATTTAATCCTTCGCACTTTTCATACATTCTTCTCTGCCTCTGAAGTGTGTTTATAACACTTTTATCATCATTTTCGTTCAGATTTCTTACTTCATTTCTTACCTTCCTTTGAATTTCTTCAATATTTTCATTATGATTTCTGTATTCGACATTTCTGAAATGACCCCAAAGAAATGTGTCTAAA
Organism: Philopedon plagiatum; assembly: GCA_963971165.1. Taxonomy (NCBI): domain Eukaryota; kingdom Metazoa; phylum Arthropoda; class Insecta; order Coleoptera; family Curculionidae; genus Philopedon; species Philopedon plagiatum. The sequence goes on along the minus strand of OZ020196.1, from coordinate 40,414,318 downwards.
GGTGTGAGGTCTGGGCTATTTGTAGGCCAATGTAACGTTCCATACCTATCTACCGATCCATTCGTTATACTGATTGTTTAAAAAATTGCCCTCAATTATATTATGGGGAGGCGCTCCGTCCTGTTGCCATATAATACGTCGACGTTCTTCAAGTGGTAATTTGTTGAGAATATTTTCGATTTCATTTTCTAAAAAATTAAGATAGCGCTGGCCGGTTAATGTTCCCTGAAAAAACAGTGGTCCTAGAATTTTATTTTGTAATATCCCACACCAAACGTTGATTGAATTACGCCCCTGAAAAGCAATATCTTCGACGGTAAAGGGACCATCCGACCAAAAATGAAGATTTCGTCTATTAAACATTCCCGTAGTTGAGAAAGTTGCTTCGTCCGTCGATAGTAGGAAATAAATTAGCATCTTGCCGCATTCTTTCGTTAATATTTGTGACGAAAGTATATCTCCTTTCTTTTTGATCGGCACTAAGCTTTTGAGCTGGCATAATTTTATAAGGTCTATACTTAAAATACTTTAACGTTCTTTGAACTGTCCCATAAGTCAACATTTTATCTCTTCTTCCATATCTGAGATACCGCACACGATTCGGCATTGATTTTTTTTGGTTCTCTTGAAAATATAATAAAATCGCTAAATCCCTTTCTTAATTTATTTCTCTTCTTTTTCCATTGCCCAGAATTCCTCTTTCTTCTAGTCTTCTATTTGATTTTATTATGGTGTTTAATGATGGAGTTCTTTGTCCCTCTTCAATACTTTCTTAATATTGTCTTTGAGCCGCTCTAACATTATTATTTTTTAAATATGATTACATTTTGTATCTCTCATTAATAGAATAACTCATTTTGCATTAAACTAAAATTATAAATTCACGGTGACCAAAGTATTATAGTCAACCTTGACATTAACTTTGACTTACCTACGAAGAAAATTTAAAAAGATAGCACGTATTTCATTCGCAACCTGGATAGTTATGTTTAAAGTATATTTATGCGAAACAATTTTTAATTTGAAATATTTCAAAAACGATTGAAAAACTGCATAGGGTATGTTATACAAAATGTGTCTAGAACTTCTCCTAGAATCCAAAAATATGATAAAAATCATACCATCAAATTTAAAATAAGCGATAAAATCTATATTTTATACTATATTTTTTTTATTCGATGCTTAATTGTTTTGCTGATAAGATATATGAATGATCCATAAAAATCCCCAAAACTTTCATATTTAACATTTTTCCCCATCTTTAAAAATAAAAAAGTTGTAAGGCCTGTTCACTTTTATTTGGATATCCCTGTACCTATTTTCCCCCCAGATATATATACTAGTAGGAGTAAAGTCCTACAATTTTTTTGTGGTGATATTAAAATCACATTTTTTCTTGGACATTTTTTTTAAATGTCGTTACGGCCTTGCCCCCTGACGCGGGAAGAATGAGTAACACGTCGATGAAATTGTATTTAAATGCTGTATTACAACTATTGGGTAAGTGCGTAGAAGTTAGGTTTTTAAGAAATAATCAGGCGTTTACAGAACTTAAATATTATTCATAAAATTTTAACAAAAATTTATAATATGCTAACTTTATGAAACAGTAAATAAAGGAAATTCTAATGAAACTAAAATCTACAGAAAAAGCTACTGAATAGGAAAAGACAAAAGCCCTACTGAGAACATTACTTCTCTTCGTCGTCCAATGTCGGATTTTAGCAACATTGATACAATATTCGTCAACCACTTATAAATTATTCGGACATAAAAAAAAACCAAAGAACTGATTTATAAAATTCTAAGGATTTGTTTTAATTTTTATTTTTACTTTATTGTAAGAGTACATACTTTATTTTCGATATTGTCTCTACCCCTTACGAGTTCTCCATTGAGACCACTTAGTGATTTTTCAGTAGTGCCAGTGTTAATATTATTATAACTAAAGTTTGACAAATGGGGGTAATTCCAGAGACGGCTTCTAACCTAGTTGGAAATAAAATTAGGATTCGATTTGAAAATAAAATACAAAGATTTATTTACCCACATTGTGTTATTTGAAAGTGCGATACGAAAATATCATACAGGGTGTCTGAAAAGTCTTAGCATGGGCAAATATCTTTACTATTAATAAAGATAGCGACACCAAATTTTAGTTGTACCTTATTGGTTGATAAATCTACGTTTTTATGTAATTTGACTTTTTCAACCCCCTTGGGGGGTTACGCTAGGGAGTTGAGGTCGAAAATTTTGAATGCAAACCTATGCCGTGTGGCCTCTTCGTTTAAAAATCTTCAAAAAAGAAACATTGCTTTGTATTTTAGTATTTATTTATTATTGTAATTCATTTTTAAATGGCAAGCCTATAAAAATTATAACTCGTAAATCGTATAATCGGTCGGGGCAAAAGTCGACCATTAGTCGACCTCTTGTGCCATACAGCACAAGTCGGCGCTGCTATTTTTTGTTTTGTGGGGCACTTTTTTCTAACTTTTCTCCAACTTTACTTCTTCATTTGTCGTTGTTATATGTTTTGTTTTTTGACATCTGCGCAGTAGACCAAAATGCGTACCACGCGCAAACCGAGCGTGCTAGACATGCGTACGCAAGTTCAGGAGATGTACTTGGGTGTCTACATTCGAACCTATTCACTTGTAAGAATATATCCCCAATAGTTAAGGTACCACTACGTAGTTAACTGTATAACTTTTTCCCAAGGTTTTTTCGACTTTATTTTTCGTTTTTTGCCATGTGCGCAGTAGACCAAAATACGTACCACGCGCAAACCGAGCGTGCTAGACATGCGCACGGAATTTCAGGAGATGGACTTTGGTGTCTACATTTGAACCCATTCACTTTTAAGAATCTATCTCCAGTAGTTAAGGTACCACTGCGTATTTAACTTTATAACGTTTTTCCCAAGTTTTTTCGATTTTATTTTTCTTTTTTTGCTATCTGCGCGGTGGCAAATAACGAAAAATACAGTCGAAAAAAACTTGGGGAAAAAGTTTTACCATTGATCAAAATGCGTACCACGCGCAAACCAAGAGGGCTAGACATTCGCACGAAATTTCAGGGGATGTACTTTGTTGTCTAAATTCGCAGTGGTACCTTAACTACTGGAGATATATTCTTAAAAGTGAATGGGTTCAAATGTAGACACCAAAGTCCATTTCCTGAAATTCCGTGCGCATGTCTAGCACGCTCGGTTTGCGCGTGGTACGCATTTTGGTCTACTGCGCACATGGCAAAAAATGAAAAATAAAGTCGAAAAACACTTGGGAACAAAGTTATAAAGTTAAATACGTAGTGGTACCTTAACTACTGGAGATATATTCTGAAAAATGAATGGGTTCAAATGTAGACACCAAAGTCCAACTCCTGAAATTCCGTGCGCATGTCTAGCACGCTCGGTTTGCGCGTGGTACGCATTTTGGTCTACTGCGCAGATGTCAAAAAACAAAACATATAAAAACGACAAATGAAGAAGTAAAGTTGGAAAAAAGTTAGAAAAAAGTGCCCTACAAAACAAAAAATAGCAGCGCCGACTTGTACTGTTTGGCACAAGTGGCCGACTAATGGTCGACTTGTGCCCCGCCCGACTATACGATTTACGAGTTATAATTTTTATAGGCTTGCCATTTAAAAATGAATTACAATAATAAATAAATACTAAAATACTAAAACAATGTTTCTTTTTTGAAGACTTTTAAACGAAGAGGCCACACGGCATAGGTTTGCATCCAAAATTTTGGACCTGAACTCGCTAGCGTAACCCCCCAAGGGGGTTGAAAGAGTCAAATTACGTAAAAAAGTAGATTTACTAACCAATAAGGTACAACTAAAATTTGGTGTTGCTATCTTTATTAATAGTAAAGATATTTGCCCATGCTAAGACTTTTCAGACACCCTGTATGATATTTTCGTATCTCGCACTTTCAAATAACACAATGTGGGTAAATAAATATTTGTATTTTATTTTCAAATCGAATCCTAATTTTATTTCCAACTAGGTTAGAAGCCGTCTCTGGAATTACCCCCATTTGTTAAACTCTAATTATAAGACATGCAACTCATTTTAAGCAGGTCCTCACTACAGTAATCTCTAAAGTGTATGTATTTTTTTCTTTATTTGTGGCCATAATATTTTAATTCTGTTGTACTGTATTATCTGCATTTAAATGACAAATATTCTTTTTTTAAAATTGTCAAAATATAAGTATTTTAAAAGTTATCGAATATTTTCCGCTTCTCTATATATTATACACCAGTGTGCGGCGTTGCTGCGCTGGCCACGCACGCCCCGAAAGCGATATAATTGGTGGGCCATCGACAAATTTTGCCTCTTTTTAACTTCCTAAAGCGCATATGTTTGTTTCTCTCTGAGCTTTGATGCATTTTATACAGTCCATATACACCTATGAGGTAAATTTAAAATACGGCTAGTCCCGAGCAAGTTTGGCTTGATTCTTTCTTGGGGAGTTATCGCATGGAACTTGCACTTGAAAAGATTATGTTTTGGTTTTAAAAAATAAATTATTAGGTAGATCACTGGAAATAAATTTAGGTGGATCATTGACGACTTGTGAAAACTTAATTGATTATCCTTAAATAAAATAAGTTTTTGTACTACAAAACTCCTACGAGCCATCTACAGAAAACTATATTCGACCAACTCACTTGCCCCATTTACGCACTTCCCCGAGTTCACCTTATGTAAAATGCAATGTTTGTTATATGGTACTTCGTTTATCAAACACTATCGTACTTTTTTTGTGCTTATAAAATAATTATATTTTCATTTTAGGTTTAGCAGAATGGCTGACGCAGAGGATAGGCTAGATAATCTGAGATTGTTAAAACCTAGAAGTACGCGGTATTTTATTCGAAGGGATTTTTTTAATGGCAGAATTGAAGATGATCATATACCGTTTTTAAAGAAAAGTATGCTTTTTTAGTTATTTTTTTTTTCAGCGGTAGTCTCCTTAGCGTAGTGGTGCCAGGCAACTGTGCGAAAGTTCTGCGAATCGTATTTCAGTACGGGCGTCCAACTTTTATTTATTCGGTCAGTATCTCGCAAAAGGCAATGGCAAACCACCACGCAGTATTATGCCTAGCACAACCTCTCAAATAGTACCGGTCGTAAAATGGCACACGTCTCGGGTGCGGCATATAACCTACGCTCAAATATGAGTGAGACACTTAAAGTGTCAGTAGTCGTGTAAGTACTTTTGTAGGTTAGACACGTTTTTACGCATTGAAAGCCTTTATTTTTCTGAAATTGAAAAATACGGCCCTATATATACAATATATAGAGAAGTATCGTTCGGTTATCCGACGACACGCCATCTGTAAAATTAGGTCTGTGGTGTTTTGCGACCCTGTCCATTAATTTAACATGCCATTTTACATTTCCAATTCTCAGTAATTCTAAAAGTGGCTCTTCTGACTGAATTGTTTAATATGTTAACACGTGTCAACACGTCATGTCACAATACAACCTATCAAATGTCCTAATCACATTTAATCTGATGTGTTATACGGACATGTTGAATGGATTTAATGCATACTGAGCATAAATTGTCGTTCTCGAGCAACCTGTGTGTGTCTCTGTCATCGTAGATAAATGGAGAACCTACTTGAAGAGATGGATCAATTAGATAGAGGAGGAAAGGTCAGCTGCTATTACACTATTATTTATGTTGCGAAATGAATCCAGAGAGTACTGGGTTCATCCAGTAAATGAGCGTAGACACGAGTTTGGTGCATTTTACGTTCTGTGGGCTGAAATCCTTACTTTGCACATTGTATATGAATTCGTACTTTCTAACCTCTTCAATTACCTAGTTTTTTTCCATCTAGTATTCACAAACTTCGTGGATAAATATCGGCTGATGCAAACACACTCTGACGCCGATCTGGGCCGAACGGATAATGAACACTTGTATGTCACATCACAATAATATGTACTCTCCTATTTAAAATAATGTAATAGACCTTCCTATATCACGCTCTAACACGTGTCAAAACGTGCTAACACGTCACGTGGTAATGTGTCCGTAGCTTAAATTTCAAACATTTTTTTAAAGCTTGGCAAGTATTATATTGTATTTTGATACGGACACTAACCTTCAGTGTATAAATTGAGCGCCCTATGAGTTTGTATGCATGGTTATTTTTCTCTTTTTATTAAGTATAAATCGATTGAAAGAAAAACTTTAAGATACCCATACTCATATACAAGCTATTTGAAAGCTTTATACCTGTGGATATCTATTTTGGATGTATTTTTTGTACTTTCTCTTTCAGGATATAACACACAATATAAAGGTTTATGTTGCCGGCCAGCCACCGATTCAAATTAGGATTAAATAAATGTTTTACAAAAACCCAAGACTTACTTTTTACATTTGACAAATTATAATTCTTGGCTGCCAGCAAAATGAAGTTTGATTTTTTTTAAATTGTACTCTTAAAACAAAATTTGTTGCAAATGAAGCAGAGAGGTATAAACATTTGCTCTTAAATACGTCATTATAGGTAAATGATAGCTTGAAAAATTTGGTCTGGTATGTCTTATTTTTTTTAGGTGTTTTATAACTCGACAAATGCTTTAAGATCATGGTAAACTTACTTTCTTTTTTCAGATGTGCCAATTCTACATTTAATATCTATACCTTTCCCTCAAGAATGGCACACACCTAAAGACAACAGAGATATTATTGATATTAATGCGGTGGAAAATATTAACAAGATTTTAAGGATATTTGTGGCAGAGTATCTACATATGTTAGTAAAAAACTGATATATTTTTATAGGGTGTAAGTTGAAATGACCAATTAGTAAAATTTTGACTTTTGTTCCGAGATGAACTATACTTAGCTTACAACTAAAAAATTTATGTTATTTATTACGTTATGAAACGTGGGATATACTTTACCGAACAAGAACCTGATTTGTCTCAGTCTGATCTAAGTAAGTGGCTCTGGTCAAAAATATATTAGCCAATTCCTGGAGAAGTTTTATATTTCAAATTTTTAATTTGACAATTGGTGGGCATAAATTAGCAGGTGTAAAACAGGAAAACCAGGTGTTGTCTTACAAAGTAATTTTTATTTTCTCATCAATCAATTTCCAATACAAAAATATATTTGAAACGCCAATGAAATCGCAAAAACAATAGAACACTTCTGAATGACGAAGTAATACAATGAAATGGCCAAAACTTTTCAAGAGCTAACTGATCCTCTATTAGTGCTAAATTTAAAACCTGGCTAATTATAGGCTCCTCAATGGATTGGACAGGAATGTTTATTACTGTCTGTGATGGCTGACAGTGATGACTCGTAGAATTTGAGTATAGAGCACGCCAACTCTAAGCACCGAAAAATGTACTCCGGTTGGAATTATTTATCAAAAAATATACATTTAGTAAGACAAATTTCTGGCAATATAGAGAAAGTAAAGTGGTTTCATATATTCTGACAAGCTTTGTAGGATCTATTATAAGAAATGGAAAAAACTTTCTAGACAGGATCATCTGAAATTCCAATAACTATTCTAAAAATCGTCATTTTTTTAAAGGTGGTAAATGTCAGGTTAAATGCTTCAAAATAGACTTATTAGAATTCTACACTAAGCACGCAAATTTCTGAATACCAGCAAATAGCTAGGTAAGATATAGAGGTAAACGTTGTTGCGGGTGCCCGGCCCTTTGGCTCATATTGAGGTATAATATTTGTCTAAGAATAATATTTAAACGTCAGTTTTATTAACTTTTGTTTGTGTTTGTATGTTTGGGCCCATGACCTATTCTTATTTAACAAAATAAATGTGGCCAAGATATGAATACCTATCACAGTAAAGTAGAAAATTGGGAGTAGAAAAGGTAATTTATTTGAAATCTTAAAAAGACACGCTTATATACTCAATAAAATAATAACATGAATTTCAAATTAAATATGATTTTAAATAATTGTACCATGAATGTTATTAGTTGGTCAGTTCATCTCACTATTATTTTTTTTAGTCGAATCAAATATTTTGATCTATTTTTATATATTACTGTTATTTTATTTACCAGTGTTATTCCATTTTTATATTTTACAAATTTAATATATTTTTTAATTAATTTAGAAATTTTAACAAAATTTGTATTACCCTAATTTAGTTACCTATCGGATACCTCAGAAGACATTCCAGACAAAGAGTTGTGAAGACATGAAACAGCATTACTAAGTTTAATAGTTGGTAAATTTCAGTATTCTTATTTCTCTTAGGATAATTTGCTGGATATTTAATCGGCGCAGTGATTAAGTGATCACTCTAAAAACCAGAGCAAGAACATTTCAGCTAATGAAAATCATTATTTGAGGTCACGTGATATACCAAAGGCCGATTTCCATTTGTCATTCTTAGTTCTTGACAAACCTATCTTCATCTAAAAATTGTAGGTTCAACAATATTTTCATCATTTTTATCTAAAAGCAGTGTTTAAACTTATTATTTACTGTATATTATGTAATATCATGATAAAAGTTTTTGTAAATCCTTGTCCTTAGAAATTGGAACCTTTGAAGTAGTTTTAAAGATAATTATTTATAAAATTAAATATTAAATTATTCAATCAGCTGTTACAGTACCATGGTAACATAAATTCAAATAAACAGCCAGCTTAGTGTTGATACGCCGACAAAGAATATCTTGTAATGCCCGGTTGTATAGGTAACCATTAAATAACAAGCTGCATTTAAACTTTAGTACAAGTTGAAATGTTCGTTGTATAGATTACGATGACCGTCACGTAAAGTTGAAACTCCACCTAACAGTGTATGACAGCTCCGGTTGAAGTTGTCAGTTTTGTCATTTTAAAACCACGACTATTGCGTTTTAAGATATTTGATATCTGACAAAGATTTGATTTGACAAAAAAATATAAAGAGATATTGATAAATGGACGTGTAGTGAAATTAGCTTTAATCATAATAGAGCTGTATAACTGTTCCTGCAACACAACCGCAGGATGCGGCCAAACTTACTATTACGCGCACCTATGTCGCGCGGGAGCAGTTATACCGCTCTAATCATAAGGTATACAAAGGTCTCCCTGTACAGCTTTTAGTTTAAACTTAAATTTAAAACTTAGTTTAAAGGATACCTATACAACAGTATTTAAATGATTGTTAAAAAACAGGGTGCAATATTAAATTAAGTAAATATCGAAAACTATACATTTACTTTACCTAAAGTAAAGTTACTCGAGTGCTCCGTACTTATTTTTACAATTCTTAATTCTTGTGATAGTTGGTCTTATCTGCTTGTTTATATTACAAATTTTATATCAGTGTTAATATTAAATAACTACTGATTATTTTTAAATAAACACGCATTATTACCAGAAATGTGTTTTATTATGATTGATAGTTGTTTGTAAGTACAATGATTTTAAAAATGAGGGTTCTTTGTTTTTTTATATTTTTTGCTTCTCAAAGCAGGCTGGTAGTAGGATATATAGTTGATTTAAGCTGGGAATTTAATAATGAAACTGTTTATTGGCCTGGGCAACGACCTTTTGTGTTTACAAAGCAAGTAGCAACCGATTCAACCACAGGATACTGGTAAGTGTTCAGCTAAATACAGTTTTAATAGTGCAATTTATAAATGAATGGTACGGCTATATCGCACATACTTTCTCGCGGGACTAAAAAATTCTTTTACTCGCTCGGTGTTGTCAAATCTGGTGGTTTATCGCAAAATAGACGATGTAAATTTTTTTCTCGTATAATGTCCATCAGAAAAAAAGCGATAAGGGCATTTTATTAGTTTAGTAATGTACTGTTAAGTTTTAGTTAAGTAATGAATTTAGGGTTTAGAGTCACCTTTGGCAATGACATTCACATGAATGCTGTTACACTCGTTAAAACTGTCCAATTAGTATAATTCTTGATTAAATCCTTTAGAAAAGGTTAAATCATTTGATAGAACTTATCATTTTGATATAAACCGGTCAACGGTCACAAAACAATATTTTCCTACTTACTTTATTGTTTATTTAGGATAAAAATATGTATAAGGGAATTTTTTGTCATAGAGTTAATCAAAGAGTCGCCCTTAAAGTTTGTCTATGTATCTACTTAATTTACTGCAATATACTATATTGGATGTAGGTGTACATTAATTCATGTCAATGTCAACATTCCTTACATAAAAATAAGGATTTTCGTTTTCAATATACACGGTGTCCAAGATAAGGAGGGCCAGTATCGTTAATAGTTAGAAGTACAAAATTGGTTAAATGGGAAAAAGTTGCATAATTAAAGAACTAATGTTTCGAAATTTTTTAGATGATTTTTCATTTTTTTTTAACTGAGCAAGCCTAAGTACTAACGTACCGTGGGCGTCTAAAGGAAAGGGAAATATAATCTATTAATCCGGGATTTAAAGAATTGGAGCTTGGGAGGGAAGGGAAAACATCTGCAGGCAGACCGTTCCATAATCTGGAGACCCTAGGTATAAATGAGCGAGAGAAGTGGGATGTTCTAGGTTTTTGTAGCTGAATAGTAAAGGGATGCATACGTAACGCGCCTCGTGTTGTTCTGTTAGGAACAGTCAAGGGAAGAATTATAGCAGCTAGTTCTTCAGAGCAAAATCTGTTGAAGGATCGGTAGAAATGGGATAATTCCCCAATAGCGCGGCGATGAGCGAGATGGGAGTTTTGTTGTGAGGACTGGGTCATCGATGAGTCAAATGGCCCTCTTTTGGATATAATCAAGGATGCTAAGTGCCGAAGGTGATGCCGCTCCCCAGGTATGGGAGCAATACTCTAGAAGATATTTGGAAAAACTAAATTTTCGCATTTTTAATCAAATTTTTTTGGCATTAATTTGAAAGGTAGACCGAATAAACTTTTATCCCCTTCTCACTGTGATAAATTATTAAGTTATTAAGCAATAGTGACAACGCTATTTAACGGTTTACTACCAGTTTTACTATGAATTGAAAAGTGGCACAATAACATTCGTTGCCGTTTGCTACATTGCTTAATTTAGATAATTTTAAATTATCCATACTTCTTTTAGTAATAAAAAAAAGTTAATTTGTTTCATGAATTAATTTCACAATTTTAAGCCTAAGAAGCCGAAATAAATTTTAATAAATTTAAACTCGTATCAAAGTATATTCTTTCAAACAGCATATATATATTTTTTTGATCTGATATATAGTTTCTAAAAAAATATAGTTAAAGTCAAAAGTTTACAGTGGGCCGATTTCTATGCACGCAAGTGCATGATACTTAATAGGGATGTTACGGAGCTCAGTATCTGAAACCGAAATTATCGTATATCCAAAACAACACATACCTCTGAAACCGTATCGCAAATAAATATTTCAAATAGTTACCTTCGTTGCTCCGTGCCCGTGCGAGCGAAAGTTTATCGTTAATACTGATAAGATTTTCAAAGATGAAAGTTTCTGCTGTTTTAATAAATCCGAAGAAGCATGCTTTTAATTTTTGAGGATTTTATAGGATTTTATGGATTTTAATGTTTGATTATTAAAATTTATATGTTCCTGTTTTTATGACAGTATGATATGATTAGCTAGGAGACTGAAACAATCTGCCTTAATCAAACTAAACCGGTTTTTTAGGATAACGTAAAACAACTATTACGTCGTAGAACTAGAATGTGAGTTTATGGTAAATAATAAGCCAAGATATTAGTTGCTATACCTATAAAAACTGTTAAATTTTAATCAACAAAAATTCGAATCTGAAACGGTATTCAAAACTGAAATGAAGAAACAATATCCCTGCCCATAATCATAATGCTTACCACCTTATTTGTAGCTATGGCTTTTACAAATAGATAACGAACCAATAAGGATTCTAGGGGTGTGAATATGAAGTTGGTTCAGTTAAAGTTTTTATATATGAAAAGTTAAAAAGTCTAAAAAAATTTCAGCCCTAGAAGCTGCTAGACGCCAATCTAAAAAGAAAATAATCAAACTAGCTTACATGGAACATGTATATAAAAGTATAGTTTATTCCAACAAATACACTAAACTTTTAAAATTAATTCACTCTACAATAAAGCTCCCTAAAATTTCGCTTATTTGACTTTTGACTAAGAGTCTATGCTTTGGGTCAATCTGCTTTAAAGTTTCAGCCACATAATAACCAAAAAGGTCTTCTTCAGAATTAGATACTTCTTCACTATCCGCAGGATAAATTACTTTAGTACCTATATTACTGGTGGAGGTAGCTCCAGTCACTTCCATAACTTGTACAGTTTGTTTATTTGATTTTCCTTTGTCGATTTGTAGCTGTTTATTAGTTAGAAGTATGTTGCAGTCAGTTATATCATCGTTTTCTGATTTTATCTGTTCCAAGTCTATAACAATAACGTATGTAGGTTAGTTTTCCTAAAATAATCTTTATCAAAGAAAGTAGTTTTTAAAAAAGAATTGCTCATATTACAGGTATTAAAGCGTTATAATTTTTTTTTCAATTTACCTTGATAGTTACGTTCTCAACTTTTACGCATCAACAGTTTGTACTTGTTAATTAGGTTAGCGAGATTTTGGAAGCTCTGTATGTGTACGTGGAGAAGTGTCTACGGATCGAAGATATATACGTAAAAATGTAAGCTTTAAGCCCGCATTACAATACAAACATCAAATTTAGTTGCTTATAACCGGAAGGAATTGGTAACTACGCATTAGACGACTTTGGTTATTAGTTTGGTGGTCGATCCATGACGTCATCATCACACGTATGGTTTATGTAAATATATAACCGAAATCGTTTGGTATTTACCACCGTTTTTATGGTTGGCATTTATTGGTTGACAGATCGCTCTTATTTGCCGCAGAAGAAAGCATTTTTTTGCTATTTTTCTTGTAGTTTTTCAATGTAATTACAAATATCTTCGGAAAAAATGTTTCTTGGTTTTTTCAACAATATACACAAATCTATAAAACGATGCTGTGTTGGTTTGATATGGACAAACTGAATTATGTTATATAGGCATCTACCAAGAGTTCTCAAATGAGTGGGGAGCCCTGCGCGAAGGTAATCGCATATGTGCCTAACTCAAATGTCAATATTGTCAATTTTACGTTAAAGGTTATGTTTTGTAATAATTTGTTTAATTTGTATTGCTTTATGTTGTTTTGCAAAAAAATATACACTAAGCAAACATTGCGGACATCTCTTTTTTTCAACTAAAAGAATTACTGCGAATTCGTGGTGCTTCCCATAACTTCAAGCACTAACAACCAGACTGGCACATGCAGTAGTGGCGCCACTCGGCAGAATAATTTTAAAATAATAATTAAATGGAGTTTCACATATTCTCTAATATGAAAAATATTCATTACAAAAAGTATTCAAAATTGATGTACCATGACTGGGACATAAAAATGTTTGCTCTGTGCTTAACATACATCCACATCGGCAACTCGAATTAATGGTAGTAAATATTTAAAAATCAGCAACGATGAGAAGCAACAACTGAGCGGTAAATACCAAGCCATCTACGTGGTCATCTATTTTCTGAAAGCTTGACGTGACAACACAACCTGCCATTTAAACCCTAAAAATTACCCTTTTGGACCGCTTTTTTAACGGACAAATTCATTGATTTCAATAACAACAATAGGGCAACATTTCTTGCAATGCATTTTCATATAGGTAATATATATTTTTTAAATATATGCGGATATAGGTTTGCTTAGGTTTATTTACCGAAATCTGTGGTACATATACATATATTTGCACATTACAGGATAAACATGTTACCTTTCAGCTTTATAAGTATGTGAACTTAATATCAATTTAAAAGTGGCTCGAATTTATACGCACAAACCCAACGCAGCGATTTGTGTAATATGGATTTTAAATTTTTGCTTATATTGAAAAAAATAAATTTCGATAAAGTATTTAAACAAAGACCTTCTTGTAATATTTTAGGCCGAAGTCTATAAATCTTTCCGTTTAACATAAAAGCGATGCACCAAAATTTGTAAATGGAACATTCCAAACATGTAATGGATAAAAAAATACGATTTCAATTTGTTTAAAACAGTTTAAAAAAAAACTTAAGTAAATAACTTTAAAATGCAAGTTAGTAAACACTGAATACATCATACAGAAAATTGTCTAACCTTTAACAAATTACAATAAACCCATTGCAATTTGCCTTCCACTACAATTCAAATTCCAAAATCAATTATTTCCAGGGCGGCTAAGCTATCTAGGTACTTACCATTACTATTCTCCAATGTTAAGCTGGGTAAAGCTAATCTTGCTTTCTTGCTTTTGGAAAAATTTTTAAGATTTTTTAAATCAGACCTTGTAAGCAGATCGGATCTTTGTATTCTCTCAAACTCAACATCTTCAATTTTCAAGTCAATTCTACAATATTAATATAAAACGTTGTAATCTACCAACTTAAGTGAGATCAAGGCGAGTTTTGAAATTCCTAATGGAGAACATCAATTAATTTACTCGCATTAAATGTCATTGACGTCATCAATTAAGTCAGTGAGTTTCAGATAAACCCGGTTTCAATAACGGACTGATGAATTGTCCGATGTTGGATAAAATATTTTCTAAAACAAGATTAGTTATATTTCCATCTATTGGTGAACCGGACAAGGATGAAATTGTACAGTGTTGCCACACATTTTTAATAATGAAATTCCATTACTTTTCCCGGGGAAACAATTACTATTTTTGCAGGTAGAACAAAACCTGAATCCAGGTTAGCACGCGAGGCTGAATCCTGGCCGCTCAAAATTGGTACTGAGGGGGGGGGGGGGGGGGCACAAACGTACAGCCATTAACCATTCAAACTTTTATTTCTAAATGGAAAAGCAATGTTTATTTGAAAGTTTCAGTTGCCAATGGCTTTACAGAAAAAAACTGTTTAGTGAAATTCAGTAAAAATGATTAGCCGAGTTGTCAGAACTAATTGGGTATATTTGACAAACATAAATTTACCAAAACAATATGTTATTTTACAGAATATTGGTATCATTCCCTAACCACTGATTTTTACTGCAGTTTTACTAGTCTTCTCAGTGTACCTGAACAATAACATAAGAGAAGGTAGTCAGTCAGTATACTATACCTGAATCTGAGAGTTCAGGGGCTCAACCCTGGACACTTAAAATAACGGACCAGGGGAGAGGAGACAGAGAATATAGGTAGTTTTTAATGTTCAACAAAAATATATTTGAAGTTCAGTGGAATTCCATGACTTCCAGGATTTTAAAAGGCGAATGGAATCCCATGATTTTTTGCGGTTTTCGAGGTTTTCAGAAACATCGGTCTTTTGGTCTGTTCGTTTGTGTTGCATAAGACTGCAATAACTTACACTTTTTTTTATTTGTAGAAGAACCCCGTTAGAAAAACAATTCAGGTTAGTGCCGTTTTCTGCAACACAAACTAATAAACCTCTTAATTGTGACGAATCCGATGAACAATCTGATAAAAGTGCGATGAATTTAAAAAAGCTAAAATTAATTTCGGGCAATTTTCATCTGTAATTTAAGGACGGTTTGATGGAAATATGATTACCTATGCCCATTAGATTTAAAAAGTTGCTCATATAGGAAGGTGGTAAAGGAATTCTTTCTCGGCCGAGGTGGTACCACCCCACACATCCTCTTAAAGGGCTGGTAAAAATCCTACGGATGTTTCGAGCTCTGGATGTGTGATTCAGATTTCCCCACTAAACCCACGGTAAATAGTACTTAGGCTTTGGTCTTCGTGGGCTGTCGGAAGATAAAAATATCTATAACACCTACAACACCAACGAGCGCGGATTGAAGTAATGCATAGCGCTATATGTTGACGAATTTAAGAGTTTTGAAAAATCACTGTAATCTTTGTGCATTCATTTTTAGACTTCGATAGATAGTGCGTGACAAAAACAGGCGCGGCCCGTGAGTTTTTTTATAGGTGGGTCAAATTTTGTGTAGTGATATGAACGCGACAAGCAAAATACACTTTTTTAATTAAGGAAGGGTTTTTAAGAATGTGCTTAGTTCTCTACCAAGAAATTATTTACGTCCAAATATCACCGTAAAAAACAAAATATCAAAATTGCATTTTTGTTGTGACTTTTTAAATTACGTGCAAGCCTTTCTAATATTATTTTCTTTATAATTTACTCACCTTTTATGTAGTTAAATGTGTTTGTATATCAACTCGATCATTCTATCCTTCTGTTGGGAGAAATGTTCAATCACTAGCTCATTAAAATTATAAATACTTCTAATAAAAGGGTTTTCAATGCTTAACATAGCTAAAGCGCTTAACCTTGACTCCGCCATTGTATTTCTTAAGAAAGTCTTAATCCTTTTTAGTGTCGAAAAACACCTCTCACTTTCCACTGTAAAATCTCTAATAATTTTACGCTCTCCGAAAACGTTTCACTTAGGTTCATTTGTCACAAGAGCTGTAAAATAGCAACAGCACCCGCACTGTTAGAAAAAATTTCACGACTTAATAAAACTATTTTTAACATTTTAAAATGTCTTCAGGAAAGTCTTTCTTATATTTAGAAAAATTATTTGTTATAAACAAACGTGTGACAATTAAATGTTCTGTAAAATTATAACGACAGCGGATTCCGACAAAATTAGATCATTTTCCTTTAATTTCTAAACGTTTTTCAAATGTTAATGAGCTACTTATTTTACACTGCAGTATTTGTTGCACTGTTTAAAGCCATTTGTGACACAAGTACTCAAGTACTAGTACTACACAAAGGACACAACACAAATATCAAATATTATCCAAACAAAACACACACTAAACAAAATTAGGTCGAAAATCACGGAACACTTCAACTTAACAAATGCCAGCATGAACGATAAACAAGAGCTGGACGGTGGCGGCATCACAAATGCAATTCTGACATATTAAAGGGTCGAATGCTGTGTTGCCAAATTACTGTCAAAGTCGTAATTACTGTAGGTTTTAATGTTTTATAGGCATAGTTACAATTTTATTATTATTAGTAATTACCTAAATATCTTAAAATTAAATTAGGTAAGTTTATATCAAATGTATAAATGTATCGCGAATATTGTTCTAATAATAAATTGGTGAGATTTAAATTAGTGAGCCAGATTGGGTTGGGTCTCTTTAATTTCCTCAAGCGCGTATGTTTGTTTCTCCCTTAGTTTTAATGCATTTTATGTAGTCCATATCCACCTATGAGGTCAATTTAAAATACGGCTAGTCCGGAGCAAGCTTGACTTGATCGCCGTTGTATACGGTGGCTTGATTCTTTCTTGGGGAGGTTTCGCAAGGAACTTTTTGAAAGATTATTTTTGGTTTTAAAAAATTAATTATAAGGCAGATCATTGAAAATTGTAGGTGGGTTATTGACCAAATGACCTTATGGACGCGCCTGGACAACTGCGAAAAACTAAAAACACTCTTGAAATAGACAATTTTTGCGTGTGTACTTCGGAATGGCAGCACCGATTTCAATAATTTTTTTCCGTTGTGTTTAGCATGATGGTCCTGATCCTGTAAGTATTTGACTTAAAAAAATAATAAAGGGGACTAAGGGGAGGGCGTAAGAGGGGTAAAACCACAGCGGCTTAGAATTTTTCCGAAAATGTTTACTAATATCTCATTTTCAGGGGTATTCAGGTCAAAATATCTAATTTTGTGTAATTGTCCAAAAATGGTAACTAATGTGTCATTTTCAGAATATTTAATTTTTTTCTAACAGATGATAAAAAAACCAACGACGGGAGGGGGGGGGGGATAAAGAGGTGCGACTGCCAATTTCTCCAAAAATGTTAACTAACATGTCATTTTCGGGGTTATTGAGCTCAAAAAATGAATTTTGTGGAACATGTTGAGAAAATTGACGGTTGGGGGGTGGGGGGGGGGGGGGGGGGGGTGTTCGCCTATTTCTCCAAAAATGTTAACTAATGGGTCATTTTCGGGGCCAAGGGGGAGGCAGAACTAAAAAGAAAGGAATAATACCGACTTCACAAAAGAGAAAGCACTAAAAAGCATGAAAATATATTTTTACGTATTTATAACTGTGGTTAACGGTAAACGTAACTTTGTTCAAAGTTAGATAACTTGTACACCGATGCTCTGAAATTTGAAGTCGGCGCAATTTCACAGGGATCCGTAATGATAATTCATAAACAATTAATAAGAAGTTCAGAACGTTTGTGTATAAATTACTAGAAGTCGAACGCAATTAGGCTGACCATTAAGTTCAGTAACAAATAACTAAAAATATTATTCTTTATTAAAAAATTATTAATGTATTTTATCATTAAGGATTCCTATCATACTTTAAAATTGCGCAGGCTTTAAAGTTCAGAACTTCGGTGTACAAGTTACCTAACTTTGAACAAAATTAAGTTTACTGTTATCCACAGTAAATAAGTAAAAATATTATTTCATACTTTTTTTGCAAAGTTGCGCAACTGCCCCAATTTAGCCGACTTCTTACGGTTACCGAGATCTCCGTACAAAGACTGAAATTTGTAGCACCCTGTATAGTAAAATTAATATTTTAATATTAAGATAATTCCTAATAATAATACTAATAACAATTGAGACTCTACTTTGGAAGGTACATTGTTTAAATCAAATGAAGAATTTGATGCAATAGAACGAGATACCTATCTCATACTCATAGACACCCAAATCACAAATCACCCTTACTTTAAAAGTTCAGCTCCATTTGCCAACTTATCCAAAATCACAGCCCGGGATTCCAAAGGTACAGGTATGTGTTCTAGCTCGATTTCATGACCATAATGAAAATCACAATAGGTAGCCAGGCAATGATCATTATTTTCCTCTAATTTTAAGTAACTTGTACAACCGGCATTAATTTTTCTTGTTCCATTTTTCTTCAGCCGCCTTTTTCGGTCGTTGGTTTTAATTTTGCTTAACCCTTAAAAAATTTAAAATTCTGATTATTTGCAAGAACTCCTGCTGATCAGATAGGTACCTAATTGATTTTTGTGTTTGAAAAAAATTTCATATTTCAATTCTAGAACATAGATGGTACCTACTCAAAATTATTAGCTATTTTAGATTTTTAAGTAAAATAAATTATATTAAGTATTCTAGGTATATTGTATTTTTGAACAAGATAAAAATAATTCAAATAAATAAAAGGCTGTATGTCTTTTATCAGGTGTGCCTTAAGTATTTCGGAAACCAATCAACATTGGTCATAAGACTTGAATTCGCGATGCTCCAATCACGAAGTCAGCGCTTTAGCAAAACTGCGCCAACCCGATCAGCCAAAATGTTGTTAAACATATTTGTTAGGTACAGAATCTGTTAAAAAAACTGGCCCTTGTCTCTAGCTTACAATTGCATGTCTTTGAAGGTGGTGCATCTTTATTTACATATAGGTAAGAGTAATTCTATGCTATGGTAGGTTTTATATATATTCTTCAAAACTGCATATTGGCAAGTTTCTAATGCTATGCTATGTTAATTTCTAAAGAAGCAATAAAGTAAAGTAAAGTAATCTTTATTCATCACTCAAGCTTACAAAAAATGAAGCCTATTGGACTTGTCAAAAAGATTTTATGCCTATACCCAAGATAAAACCAGACCAGATGCGTCAGCTCCAATGTCGCCTGTACTTCATGCGACGGCGAACCAAGGATTGACGAGACGATCGGCCGGCCGTCTGGCATCAAGTACGGGGACCGAGGCTATAAATTTAAATCACAGCCACTGCCGTGTCTTCTTCAAATGTAACATAACTGCCGTATAGTACAGACGCATCTGGTCTGGTTTTATCTGGGCCTATACCAAGATATGGTGTATATAAAAAAACTTTAGAAAGTTACAAATAAAAACGGGTGTGATTTAAACGGGCAGCGAAATTTTACAATTTTGTCACATCGTAATATACGATTGGCTGGCGAAATGATGGATTGGGCGGTGAAGCTTGATCAGGTAATAAAACTAAAATTGGTCTGCGTTTTAGATTTGAACAAGCAGCTTCAAAATCTTTTAAGTAGTAAAAAAAAATAAGTTGCAACTAAATAAATATTTGGTCTGTGCGAAATAAATTACATTTTATTTTTTTTTTGCCTGCTCCAAAATCAAGTTGACTGCTGAAAAAATATTGTAACATTACAAATTGATGGGTAATCTAATACTGTTCTGACTGCTCTAAAATTAACTTAGCGTGTAATAAGGGGTAATTAATTACGTATAAAGCATTTAATTAGAAAACTCCAAATATTGATTAATGTAAAAGCACATACATTTCATGGTATTATTTAGTAAGGCTGCCCACCATGAGCGCCCACAGGAATTTTAAAGTTGTATATCTCTGTTGCTACATACGGGACCCATACCAAATTCAGGTGAGCCTACTAGGAATGTTTTGGTAAAGAAAAAAAGTTAAATTTTTGCAAAAATTTAACTTTTTTTCGCAAATTACAAAAGATTTTTTTTCTTTACCAAAACATTCCTAGTAGGCTCACCTGAATTTGGTATGGGCCCCGTATGTAGCAACAGAGATATACAACTTTAAAATTCCTGTGGGCGCCCATGCTGCCCACCGACCGAACTAACGAATCTCGCCGATATCTTCAAACCCTTGCCAACTAAAAATATTAAATACAGGTCATTTGACTTTCTGGCTTCTAAAGTAAATATTTTGCAGAAAACGAAACGCTGCTTAAAAACTGCTGAACGATATTTAAATACCGAGCACATTTTATTCACAGCCTAATTTATTTTGTCACCAGCCGACTAATAATTTCACCGCCCAATTAATAATTTTACTGCTCGAATAGATTTCGGACTGCCCAACGGGATAGTTATTTGTTACTTAAAGTTTTATTATGCCGACCACATGAACTATATTTTGCCCATCATTGTTTCACAGGCAGTTTATTTAAAGTATTGACAGAAAATTATTATACCGCCCGAGTAATTTTTTTGCCGGTTGGGCTTACCTACCTACTTATTTAAATCGCAGCAGAAATAATTACTTGCCAATAAAAACACATAAAATAGTTCATGTGTAAAATTCTAACAATAAAATGATTAACATTTCTATGATAATACGCACTTACTCACGCTTAATCTAAAATTCCAAGTATTCCCCATGTCATCAAAAGCTTGGCCAACTAAGAAATTATACAAAGTACTCCGGAAAGAAACAGCAGTGAAATTATTGCCAGAAAGTTGCAAAAATCTATTATAGAAAATAATTCCCTGAAAAGTAGGAGAGTTTTGGCCAACACTTAGATGAGAGTATGAGAAATGCAAGTGGTTTTGAGTTCTGGTATTATAGTTGTGAATTTCTCAATTCTTAAGGAACTTACTCTCATTTCGTTTGACATACAAAATAACAGCAGTATGTAAAGTAAAGAATACATGTGAATATGTGTAGTTTGTTTTCTATTTTCTCCTCTCTAAACAAGGGCTAGGCTTTATGTTTATAATATAGGTATAGCAAGCAGATGATAAAATAATATTGACTATTGTATTCACATAAATCCGCCAAATCTGCCGGATATCAAAAAGTTGACCCACCTTCTCCACCTAGGTTTATAATATTGAGAGAATATGTATGTGAGCTGATTAATGCTAAATTCCAATACCTAATGTGTCAATAATAGGTAGGTACCTAAGTGCTTTAATGTTCATTTATCTAAATTAGCAAAATTCTAACCTGATAAAAGTATACCAAATCCCGAAAAATCGTAACATTGAAATTGTATTGTCATTGTGGTTTTATACTATTAACTAGATAAGCTTGATACTTGGCTTGAGATTATCCACAAAAACAGGTCTGTATTGTTACCATGAGAATAACAGCCTATCGATTTAAGTCCACATTTTACCAAACCATGTGATTCTTTTTGAAGATTACAATCAAAGTTCCATTTTAGGAGCCCTTGCTCTCGTCTTTAAAAAAAAAAACGGTCTTCTTTGGATAAATGAAAACAAGATTGTTTCACTCAGCCTGATGTTTAATCCTTCCAAGAATACTAAGCTGTGTGTATTCTAAGGAAACTATAACTCTTTAAAATGCACTGCATAGTTATAACATGATTTTGACAGACGGATTATGGAAAATGTATAAAATGTTTTATATTTAAAATGACAATAAGAAAGTAATCATAGGTCACAGGTAATCATATGATCATAGGTATGTAATCATAAGTCAGATTGTTCTATAATTCTTACCTTACTCATCTGGTAACCATAAAAATGGCACATGCTAGTAATATCTAGAAATATACTAATCACCCAGGCCAAATCCAGGAGTGGAAAAACTCCTTTTGTGACGAGACCTTCTCACTGCCCTTACTATAGAACACACACCCTTACTTTTAACACTGTGCCTAACTATATAGATTCATAGTCAAATGCACAACTACTTTTAGTACTGCCTAATAAGTAATTATTTCAGTGAGTATGTTTTACACATACTAACATTACTAACATAACGATAAAAATCTTATATTTTATAAAACATTAAAAGCTGTTACCTGTCCGACTGCAGGAGTAATATGTAATTTTGCTGCCTTTACTTGGGCGTCCGCTATGTTTAACAAAGCATGTCCCACTTTCTTGTTTCTGTATAAGCCATCTACGGAAGTCTAAAATAAATAAGAAAAACACTCAGAAAAACATCAATTATAATTTAGTTTAAAGCCTGTTTGTATGGAAATTTGTAGCCACCATAGCTTACTGATCAATGTACATTGGGTTACAATCTGGTAATTTTGCAGGCGTTTCAAGGACTTTTGGACAAGTATACCTACCTATAAGTAGCCACTCTTGAACAAGGTAGGATTTATGTTTTGGATCATTGTCCAGGTAGAACTTGAATAGATCCAATAGTCCCATTTTTTTTTGCTAGCTTTTAGATTGTATTTTAAAATGTTCAATGCAATGTTTTGTCCATTATTCCCTCAATACCTGAAAATTTCCGGTTCCATGTGCAGACATACAATCTCAAAGCAGTGGCAATCTACCACTGTGTTTTACTGTTTGCATTATATTTTCTTTGTTCAACTTGATATTTGGTTTCAGCCAGACCATAACCCTTCCATCCGATCCAAAAGCATTGAATTTCGATTCATCTGCAAATACAACATTGTTTTTGGACACATGGAACCGGAAATTTGCAGGTAATTGAAGGAATAATGGACAAAACAGTGTGTTCGGATATTTTAAAGAACAATTTAAAAGCTAGCACTAAAAAATGGTACTATTGGATCGATTCAAGTTATACCTGGATAATGATCCAAAACATACTTAAATCCTACCTTGTTCAAGAGTGGCTATTATATAACTGTCCAAAAGTACTTGAAACACCTGCACAATCACCAGGCTGTAACCCAACAGAAAATTTATGGCATGAACTGGCTATGCAGCAGTAGCAAGTAGATGCTAATAAACAAGTTGCAGGAGGAGTGGGCTAATATTCAAACGAATTACATCAAAAAATTAGTTGAATCAATGACCAAGAGACTAAGAGACATTATTAATTGTAAGGGCTTTTACACAAAGTACTAAGTAATTATTTTAAAAATGTATTCCTTGTGTTAATTGTTAGATCGTGTTTGTCTGTATGAATTACTAAGTGACATTATTTTTAGATCCACAGGATATTTTAATTTTATTAAACAAAATGTAAGCATTTTTAAAAAGTTTTTGCTTTATTATGTTTTTGTTTTAATGTGCATACTACAAGTGATAAGTAATATGTAATTTACAAATGTATTAGTTTAAATTTATTATTTAAGCATTTTTTTTTCCTTACTCTGTGTATGAACAGGTATCCAAGTGAGTCACTGTAGGTACACTTTCAAACCAATCTATGATAATGATGGAAGACGGAGAAATTTTATTCGTATATAGTATAATTTTTTAAGGGTGTATTTTTTAAATATGGGCAAACATTTATTAGTTAATACGTTTTATTCCAATGAAAAAACTAATCAAAACTCCTCGCAAAACTCTTTAAGTTCTTTTTAAATCTTACCTTCAAAATTCAAAAATTTGCTGGTTTTCTCTACAATAGTAAAGTTATGGCAACTATTTAGATGATCTCGCAAATGACGATTGAACCTAAACGAAACATCGCATCCTTCTAAACATTTGTAAATACACTCAGCTATATCATAACAAGAAATAAGTCCTTCATATTGATTATGCACTTCTCTTAAATGTCGATATAACTGACTTTTTCCTGAAAATGTTTTGTAGCAGTTGTGACAAGTCGTGTCTGTGATACGAAACTCGGTATCTTCAGCTTCAGACATTCTTTAATTTAATTCAAATTTAAAAATCGAAAAAACAAACGTAAACAACACCTAAAAAGTTTGGTTATAAATAGGCATGTGGTTCTGGCTAATGTTCCACATTCCGTAACAATTCATAGGTAACAATTGACGACACAACAGTTGACACCATGGGTCTTAATAAATCCATGGTTGACACCGATATAAGGAGTGTCTAGTCGGCTCTCTTTTATTCTATGAAATAGCCATATACTTACTATGTAAAAGTATATGGAAATAGTAAAGAGAGTGTTATCAAAGAAAATAAAAGTGTTATTACTATCATTATAGCCTCCTTGCCGCGAGAACAGTTTCTGGTGACCGAACATATGTATACCGGTTTGTAATGAATCTTGTAGATCGTGCGGAAACGCACGATGATGATAATTGTGATTTAAGGTTAAGTAAACAAATCTAGCATTTTATATTCCTTAATTATGAGTATTTTAGTTTATCTTACTAATTTTTTCTCTGTGATGGTTCTGTTTCCTTTTTTTGGCAGGATTGATTTATGGGACAATTTATTTCCTAGTAAAGCAACGGCATCGGCAGTCGGGAAACATCCGGCTGCCTGTCGGCATTGCAATAATATGGGGTGGTTATAGTTTTCTATTGGTTTGTTTCTGCAACAGTTTGAAACTAGTCAGAGCCAATCATCTTCAAGGAAAACAGTTTGCTGATCGAAACCGGGCACTCTCATTGGCTCTGATTGATTTGAAACTGCTGCAGAAACAAACCCCCATAGACACAAAGCGATTGATGTATTGTTTTTGTCTGCTGACCATTCGACAGCGAGCGGAAAACGGAGCAAGAAAATATCGCTTTGTCATACAAATAAAAGATTATGACCTCGCAGAGTCCCACTACCAGTGGGAAGTCGGCTGCCATTTCCTGACTGCATAGGGTACGTGGTACGTGCGACTTGGTCTCTTGCGATGAATTGCCAATCTTCAACCTAAAGCTCACGGACTCGGCATACCAGAAATGATACTTAAAGTTTCGAATTGAACGCGGTTATAATATAATTGTGGCAGCCCAGTTGCCAAAATTAGCTTTCACACCGCATTCGGTTCTTAAACGGCTGACCCTTCTGCTTGGCTTTAAATCTCGCGGCATTTCTCCGACAATGTACATGCTTGATAGTAAGTTACCGAGCTTACGACTCGACAACAAGGAATCGCCATTTTTTGTGAAAACATAGAGACGTGTTGGTGTTTGGTTGTTCGCCTATATTTTTTTAGGAATATGTTGTAGTATTTTCAGTGATGGCCTCGTTATTTATTGTTCCTCGTTTTGTATGTAAATACTTATGTTTTTAAATAAATGTGTCGACTACTTTATGATTATAAGGTATTCTATTATATTCTCTCGGGGTTGTGCTGCATTGCGCACTTGCACTGAAGCTTACTGACGGCTTATTGTGCCCCTTAAGGATCAATTTTACATCAGTCGAGTGTTCTCCACATAACTCAAAACACTAGATAGGAGCTCTCGCTATTTCTTCAGGTTCAGGATATGGTTCCCCGAAGTGCCTAAGTCTTGCCATGCTTAGAGCAGGGCAGTGGCATATAATGTGGTGAGGAGTTTCTTCCTACTCCACACATGCTCTACAAGTAGCATCCTCCTCTAATTCAATGATATTGATATGCCTTATTGTCAGCCGGCAGTGTCCCGTGAGGAGTCCTGTTGGGATCCAAAGTTTCCTCCTGCTTAGTTGCAGGAGTGCTTTGGTTCTATTTTTGTCAGGCTTCCTGATGAAAGCTTGCGATTGTCTTAAACCAGGTAGATCCATCCAGTACAGCTGATGTTGTCTTGTCAGTTGTTCCTCTATTATTCCCCGTGATGTTTGGTAGGAGAGTTCACATGTGGGGTCAGGGCCGGTCAAGGTTTCTGTCGTTCCCTTTTTAGCTAGCCCATCGGCGGCTTCATTTCCTTGTATTCCTTGATATCCGGGCACGTACTTCAAGGTGACTCTGATGTGCCGTGCAAGGAATTTTCAGGTTTGCAAGGCACTCTTCCACTGTTTTGGAGTTTATTTCCGGACTTTCTAGTGCTTTTAGGATCGCCTGACTATCAGTCAGTTTTCTCTCTCTCTCATACTCGTAAAATTTTTACAACTGGTAGAAAGTTAGGTTATGAGGAATATAAACCCATATACGTATTACTACTATATTGTTAGAATCCAATGTACCCGTTGTTAAAATTTGAAGCAAAGATAAACTAGTGTTGTACCACATGATGTCCCGACTCTTTTGACGGAAATGTCACTATCAGTTCTTACAGCAGTTTAAAATGTGAGCTTATCGGTTTCCTTTTCGTCTTTTTACCTTTCAAGAGTAAATATAATTGTGTTTTTATTTGTGAAAAGTGGATTAAAAGTTAATTTATTATCCTATTTACGATAATGACTTAACTAATGTACCGATAATGACAATTTTAAGCAACAACCAACCCACCCAGGGTTGTAAAGCCAAGGAAGAAGAACAGGAAGATGATGTTCAGTACGTCACGTGACTGGTTAGCAATTGTTTCCAAAGGCTACGTCTTTGCTTCATCATTTTTTCGTCGTTCCCGATATAGTAGTAATGCGTATATGTTAATCTCTCTGTTAATTCTCCTATGGAGGTTGTTACTCTTCTGTGTCTTAGTGCTGAGTCGATCCATCTGATAACAGATTGCTCCACCGCTTCTACTATCGTATCAAATGATGTATTGTCAAAGAACCCCTTTATGTCAAGGAAAGTTCCTAAGGAAATTACTTTAATGTATATGGCTTGTTCCGCTCTGCGTGTTGGCCCATGTAATGCTCATTCGCAGGATTTTCCTGTCTGGCAGGCAAACTGGCTTTTGTAAAGGCAGATGTTCTTCAGATTCGTCTCCCAGGTGTATATATCTGTCAGTTTCTCCATTGTTTTGAGAAGAAACGATGTTAGACTAGTGGGTCGGTATACTTGTTCGTATGATTCCCGACCTAGTTTGGGTATAAAGATTACTGTTACTTCTTTCCAACTATTTGGTACGTAGCCTGTTGCCAGACTGGCCCTAAACAGTGTGCAAAGTGGTGATTTCAGCGGCTCTATACCATCTGTAGTAGTGCTGGAAATATTCCGTCTAGTCCTGGCGACTTTTATGGTCGAAATGAGAGGATTGCCCTTGTAAGTCGAGGTAAATTGACGGTTTGCTAGTTTCCAATCCTCCCTAGTCGCCCGAATGTTCGGTAAGGTTAGGTTTCCTTCGTTAACTATATAGTTCTCTTTCAGGTATTGTTACGCTTCCAGGAAAGTGTATCCCTAGTAGCAATTCTAAAGACCACTGGTAGTGTATTTTCCCTGTTCGTTGATCAAAGATCCGATTTTGCCTGGATTGTCTAGCACATTCTCGGGTTCTTTCGATTTCCTCGCAGTACCTCCTCCAGGGGATTTTGCTCTCCTTATTGCATACATGTATTTCAAGTTGGATGCTTTGTATGCTTTCCACTCCGCGGTTTGTTGAGCATGGTTAAAAGATCTGTGTGTTTCTGCCCTTAGTGTTGAGAGTTTGTTGCACCACCAAGTAGCTCCGCGCTTTTCTTCTCTTACCTTCGGAGGGGAGTTTCTTTCATAGGCGGTTATGACGGTTGAGGATAAACTCTCCGTCATTATGTCTATTTCAGCAGGCGTCGTTGGTCTGGTCGGACATTTACTCAATCCCTCTTTTAAGTCCTCCTTAAAGAATTTCCAGTTGCAAGTTTTTGGGTTTTAATACCTGCCGATTTTTGGGTGAGGAGTTATTGTATCGTATCGTACGTACCTGTGATCCGATAGGGACAGTTCCTCTGAAACCTGCCATTTACTTGTCACAGAGCTAGTGAGTAAGGACCCGATTGTTATACCGATAACCTCCCGCCTATTTGCCATCCCAAATATCGGTACGTTACCGCGGTTGGCTACTTCTAATTTATTGCTAATAATAAACTCTAAAAGTGACTGACCTCGTCTGTTTACTCCTGTACCCCCCAAAGTGTGGTGTGCGTTGGAGTCACATCCGATGAGAACCTCTTTTTTACAGTTTTCACAGTCCTTTATTAGCTCCCTCATCTCGTTGGTAGGAGGTTGCCCTGATTCATCAAATGGGAGGTATGCGGATGCGACCACAAGGTCCCTCTCGTTGCCTCTCAGGATGGTATTCATTGTGGCCACTATAAGTTTTCTAGAACACAAACCCCATAGTTGAATAAGAATAAGGTGTTTCTTTGCTATGATGCAAGTCCTGGCATGTCCGTGCGGCGGTTGGAACACTTCCCATCCGCCTGACGTCCTAAGTCCTCTGATTCTACCCTTGACTAACCAAGGTTCTTGAATCAGAGAGAGATCTATGTATATCTCCTTGCATTATGTAGTTTTGGTGGGCGGCCGAGGCTGCCTTGCAGTGTATGTTCCTGCAGTACTTTGATCATCAGAAATCCTTTTGGTGGTAATGTTGGGAGATGCTTAATTATCTCCCTCCTTTAGTTCTTCCTTTGGAGGTATTTCTTGTGGGGGTGATTCTGAGCCGACCTCTTCTTTTTCCTCTTCGGTTGTCTTTTTCTCTAGCTCTATCCTCTGTGCAAGGACTTTAAAGTGTACCCTGGTAAAGTTGGCGTATGGTCGGCATTCAAGTTCCTACACTTTTGTCCTGGAACCTTTGTCTATGAGCATGATCAACTGTTGTGCTTTAGCATCCAGCTTCCTATCCATGACTTTAAAGATTTCAGTTAGCAACCTAAGCAAACATAAGACTTTGGTTTTGTATTTTGAGCCTTCCAAAACAGCCTTCGCCGCCAGTCATCGTACTCCCGGAATCCTAGTCATTGCTCTGATCGGCTTCGGAATGTCCTTGGCGTCTACGACTTTCAGTTTCATTCCTTCGCATGGGCGGATTTCTTCCGCAGGACCGGCCCTAGGGACAGGTGAAGTAGGGAGCAAATTCGATGGGACGCCAAAGTGACACGGACGGCGACGGCGATCCTCCAAATTTATAGGGGCGCTACCGCAAATCAAATACCTAATTAATATTTAATTTACCTACCGTTAATAACGACTAAATGACATTATAGAAAAAAAGAAATTATAGCAATTGGATCTTTGAAACAACGTTTTCAACAAAAATCAAGTTACGATCCAAAATTTGGGTTTTTTCATTCAATATCAAAATTAGCAAAGTGGGAAAGGTGAGGATTTAAAACATTACAAAGATTTAGAAGGGATACTAGCGCACCGAGAAACGAAAGACGTAAACAGTATTGAACTATGCGAAGAACTCATATTTATTTCTAACCTAATAAAAGAGCAAGACGATCCAAATGACGTATATAAACTGTATATTCAAATATGAATATAATTTAAGAGGGTTAACGTTGGTTATTACAAAAACATTTTTACAGAAAAATTAGTTAAAATTTTCAAAAATAATTGCATTTTAGCCCGGCATACCCCAAAATTAGGGGAAAAAATTAAATTCATATTATTTAAAATATCTTGTCTAGAATCGATATAACAGCAAGTGCAACTTATTTTTTGTTAATTTCCAGTGACTATTTTGCTGTAAAAGCCTTTCTGAAATGCCCAGTGCGGACCATCTTAAGTTTGTATTAAAACAATGTATTATTGGACCCAGCCGTGGGCGGGCCATCCACTGTACTTGGCTAAGCCACCATTGAACGAACAGCGGATCTTCAACAGTACTGCTGGGTGCTACTATGTTCACGTTTGCTGGGGTTATCGCTTTTCAGTCACCTGATTATCGAGTACAGAAGAAGTTAGCTTGTCACGGGAAAAATATCACTTGAGTCAAAAATGTCGCCAGTCCCGTGAAGGTAGTAGCACCCCTGGGCCCTGGTCGAACCAAATATTTAATTTGCAGTCCAGCGACGGAACCAAGAATCTGTAATGATGCTTATGGTCCATGAGTGGCATTACATTCAATGGGCCGCCACGGCAAAGAGGACATGCCCGGTCTACAATCTGCTGGATTTGCCATATTTCGGGAAGAAAGCGGCTTTCGGTAATGAGATTTCCGTCTGCTTGTGGAAAGCCACCTTGTGTTTACTACGAATATTTTAATAACTGATTCAATTGTTTAGTTTATTCATTTTCTGAGTGAGGACGCTATATCGAAGTACAAAGCATGTCCAAAATTGGACATCCATAAACACTTCAATAAATGGGTATCCAATGGACAGTTAAAAAATGTCCATGGATATACTGCATACATTATATGGAGAAATTCTGACCTCCCAGTCGACGTCTTGTGCTATCTGGGAATTAACTTTGCATTGCTCTCGTCTGACTTTGGCCGTTGACACAATAAAATACTTATGGGGTATGAACTGTGAAAGGTTTTCGCGGCCATCGTCCAATATTTGTGTGGTTTTTGGGTTGTTAGACCATCGTCGGTTGTCTCTTACTCTTGACATTTCGCCAACACGAGTGGTTGGCATCTTCTGAAGGTGCTCTCAGTTGATACCAGATACCAGATATCAGTACGATTTTTGTATCCTTCAGTATCGGGATCCATGTTTTATGTATTTTTACTGCTTGCTCTGTTTTGTTGGAGTTGACTGCATGCTTGTGAATTTCAATGGCTTCCCTGTAGAGTCTGGCGTGATAAGAAGAAGTCGATGTGAGGACTTATGTTTCTTTGAATTTGATGCGATGGTCTGTCTTTGTAAGAGTGTGTTCTGCTACGGCGGATTTGTCGATCTGTCCCAATCGGCAGTTGGCTTTGTGTTCCGTAATTCTGGTGTTTATTGGCCGTTTTGTTGTTCCACATGTGCAAGGTATGCGGTATACTCCCGAAGCTGACAAATAATCCCTGTTATCTTTAGCCAATCTTAGACATTCCTTGATTTTTCTTGTTGGTTTGTATGTGATTTTAATATTTTCCTTTTGAAGAAAACGACCAATTCTGTCTGTTATTCTGGGACTGTACGGTAGAAATGCTTTGTCTGCTGGTTGATTCTGGTTGTTGATTCGGTTGGTTTTGGGTTGCATGGTCTTCTTTATTTCCTGCTCCGAATACCCATTGGTCATTAAAGCGTTTTTCAGATGCTCTAGTTCTGCGTTGAGCGCCTCGGGTTCACAAATTTTTCTCCCCCTTAGCGTTTTGATAACACCATATTTTTGATATGGGTGGTGGTTGGAATCCCTGTGTAGATATCGGTCGGTGTGGGTAGGTTTTCTGTACGCTGTGTTCCCTAATTGCAGTCGTTTGCCTCTTAATAAAACATCGAGAAAAACCATCTTATTGTTATCTTCGATCTCCATTGTGAACTGGATATTTTCGTGTATACTGTTGATGTGGCTCAGGAATTCTTTAAGCTTTTCTTGTCCGTAATTCCATGACGACATTTTCCTTATATGGAGTTATTTAATTTAGAAATTGAGGTTTTCGTCTTTTCTTGCGAAGTCGTCCACAACTTTGTCAGTATAGTATGGTTTACACTATACCGTTGATTTTTGACTGACATAAAACCCTAATTATCCCTATTTACATATTTTCGGGCAGGGCCGGAGTATAATTTATTTTGTAAAATTGTAAAACTTTTCTCTGTACACACACTGCGCTGTATTTTAATCTTAATATATACATTTATTTATACTGTTATTATTATTTTTATATTATTAATTGATCTTTATTTTCGTTTGGTTTAAAATGTCTTTTTAATTCTATATAAAAATAAATAATTATGTATAATAGATTCATATTTTCAAACCGACCCTGCACCCATTTATTGCGGTTTAAAGATGTTGGGGCCTACACAATGGGGTTTAAGCAGGTAGTTCATTTATTGCAGAAGAGGTTAACGGTATAATGTAAACTATACTATATGTTTCAATGTTTCGCTGAACTGACATTAAAGCGAGACCTACTATACGGTATCCATTTGGTTTTGAGAATGATGACAGAAAAAACAATTGAACAAGAATTAACCCTATTGGTCAGTTCCATGGACCGTTTACACCAGAACATATTTTAGTGATCACAATATTCATCTTTTCTTTCCTGATAATCACGGAGGAATCAGAGTTCTTTCTATCCGTGTTGGCGAAAGTGCATTAGACAAAGACAAATAAAAAAAGGATTTGTTCAAATTTTTATCGTACATTCTTTGCTTGCGGAAGTATTGCTGGTTAGATACTTCGAAAGATAGTCATCGCAAAATTCTTTTTTTTTTCCTGATAAAATCCCAGCGGAATCCGGTTTCTTTCTATCCTTGTTAGCAAAAGGGGCATTAGTAAAAGACAAATAAAAACGATGTTGTTGCCAATAAAAAAGAATAATCAAACATTTCATCACATGCGGCTTGGTTTGTGCGCAAGTATTTCTGGTTGCCTATAGTGAAACAGTGAGTTTAATCGGCGTTGTCATAAAAATAAATTTCTAACCTGACAAAATCAAAATACTTCCGTAAGTTTTATGATTTTATAGCAAAAGACCTTTGTTTTTACTGAACACAAACAGCATTTGCAAAAATCTCGTTTTTATTAAAAAAAACAGTGTCAGCATAGCCACATTAACCTTATTATTTTATAGCATTTAAAATTGTTTCCTGCCCAAATAACAATACTATCTCTAACCAACAATTTTCACTAAAAGGATCGGAGGAAAAGTATTTAAATAAATAAAGGAAAAATTTCAAAAATGAGTAAATATTTTTATTAGGATAAGCAATGTATAAGGTTAAAAAATATTCCCTATTCTCCGATATATAATGAAAATGGATCTATAATATAGCCTACCTGCGAACAGTGATGTTTGTGTAAGTTAAAGACGCGATAAAAGTTGTTTAATCGATTATGCCAAGTATTCACAATTTTTAACTGTAAATGTTGAGTCTTAGTTCCAGAAGGATAGATACACTTTTAATGACTGTGACTTCAGCTTTAAACTGAAACCAAACGTTTCTAAAGCGCAATTTTCACTACTTTCTCAGTAACTAAAGAAATCTTCTGTAATGCCCACTATTCTCAACTTTATATCGGGTCGGCGTTCCTGTTACTTATTCCCATAACGCCCAGTCCAAGTAGTGTAAAGGAGAACAAATATGTACCTTGCTTAATATTTCAATAGTTGATAGTCCAAGATTCATATAGCACAGGAATTTAAGCTGCTAATACTTTATATAAACTTTTTAAGTATATTTTTATACTGAAAAAACAACTTATATCATGGGACAGGCTTCAAATAATATGACATATTAATCTTTCACATAACCTAACTTTCTACCAGCTGTAAAAATTTGACGAGTGTGAGAGAGAAAGAAGACGACAGAGAAAAAAATGAGAGAGAAAGAACATGAGAGAGAGACATAATTGATCTCTTCGTTGTAAAATGGGTTTCTGTCATCATTCTCAAAACCAAATGGATACCGTATAGTCTATCTTCTACGGTTCTGTTTCTCAGGTGCTTTTTAATCTCTTGCTATGGACTGCTATGCACAGAGCGTCAGCAGCCGAAATATATTTGTTAAGTTTGTGGGTTAGTGTATACCGTTCGGGAGAGGGGGCTGAACTCCCCTTGTATACGCCACTGCTGACCAGTCAGAGGCGCGCTATCTGAAGTTTAAACTTAAGATTGTGGTTAACCATATAATTTGTGAAAGTTGCCCTTAGAATGTGGGAACATTAATTATATATCATATTGGAGCAAATTCGGAACACACTGATTTTCAAAATATGAGCAGTCGTGATTAATAGAACTCACTTTTTCCGCTGCTTACGATCGATTTTTAATGAAACAAAGATCTAACAGGTTTGATGTCGCCACTAATAAAATTATTTCAGTTTGTCCGGAAAAAAATTCTATTCGTATTTCACCAGTGGCGTCTCGTGAGGTATTAAACTGGGTGTTCAACTCGGTGATTATGCAAGAAAAATACAAAGAGGGATCTTGCAAAAGAATGCATACCAATTTAAGCTTGTTTGTGCAAAAAGTCCATTCTGTTCTTCATTTTTGCAGAAACTTCAATTACGCGATTGAAATTTAAAATCTGGTACTCAAAATAATCAAAATATCCTCGAAAATAACCTACTAGCACTAGCCGTCTGAACTCCCGCGTATATCTATGCTTATCACCATTGTATCAGCAGACCACTGATGTGATTTAGGTGCATTGTGCAGTGCACGCCAGAACCCTAAAATTTGCATTATTTTGATACGACGATGTTTTGTCTCACGCGCCGGACTCTCTTTCTCCAACGCACGGTCTGTGTTGATACTCTCGGCGCTCAGTTCTTATCCGAGGTTCTTATATTGAACTCGCTAGAGCTCATATTAATGTTAATGTTATGTTGAAAGAAAAGAGCTTGACTGTAATAAAAATACAAAAATCTATACAGTAGTAAAAGTAAATGTAAAATTTAGAATTATAACAAAATAATTAAAACAAATTATGGTTGATGTATAATAGTATAGAAGTATAGAAAGTATAGAAAACCATCTTTTTGCGTAGATTTTTAGGATGTTCATTGTACAATTGATTCTACACAAAAACATCCACTGTATTTCACGAGTGACTGGTTTACATGGAGTGTGGCTAATAGGAGCGTGTGGTTCATGTCAACACCTCTTAATAAAAATAATATCAGAATCCGATTCGTGCGATGCCTTTGACCAAGTATGGCATTTCGCACTCCTCGACAAATTACCTTCTTACGGTCTTCCTCCCACACTTTGTACCTGTATCGATAGCTTTCCCTCTAATCGGCGCATATCTGTCGTGGTGAACGGTCACCCATCTAACTTCCATCCTATCAATGCTGGCATACCCCAAGGCTCAGTACTAGGATATGCTCTCTTCAACTACCAATCAAATCCACAGTTACGCCGACAATGGTATACTTTATCCAAAGTCAGTCTAATGACATAGAAAAGTTTTTAACGGGCATCAAAGAGACCGACCTTCTAAACAGGGTTGTCAGATCTTTTTTTAAAAATTCTTTAAGTTTTTTTTTTATTAAAAAAGTTCTTTTCATATCAGTATTCAATTGTTAGTAAGTAACTCTCTTGGAAAGCTAGTTTGCAAACGTACTTTGAACCAAGAAGTTTTGAGCGTCAAAGAAAAATAATTAATATTATAATAATTTTTTTAGTCCTTCAGAAATATTATTTCTAGAAAAATAATTAAAATCAAAATAAAAAGGGTTTCCACTGTTGTTAAAAAAAATCTAATTAACAAACCTTTATATTTCTCCTATACTTACGAAAATTTTGTAGAACTGGCAACACCCTGGAGATAGCAGGCCATGCTTTCTCGAAAAGAATGCAAAGACAAAAACAACTGCAAATTTATATGTTCTAGACAAGAACAGCGGAATATTTTTAGCGAATGAAAATATTTCTATCCACCTGCTTGAACCATGATTATTCAGATAATTGAGCCATCACTGTCACTTCAGTTATTAAGTGAACTCGATATCAACGAATCGACATTTTTTGGAAGCGTATAATAGACGTGTTTGGTGCTTTTTTTGTGTACTGTTTAGTTGTTCGCGTATATTTTTTTTGGAATGTATATTGTAGCATTTTCAGTGATGTTCCCGTTTTTATTGTTCCTTGATTTGTATGTAAATATGTTTTTAAATTCATTTGTCCACTGGTTTATAATAAAATAATTATTATAGATTAATATTTTTTTCCTTCTACCATTTTACTACTTTACTAACCAGAAAAGTTATAAACTAGTTTAAAGTGATGAGATAAATTTACTATTTATACCTATCTCTTCCAACAAAAATTAGAAAGGTTTGTTAATCTGCGAGTAAATACTGGGGACAGAAATGTTCAGCACGTTTTTATAAAAAACAAAATGAACTGAATATTCAAATGTATATAATTTAAGGGGGTTAACGTTGGTTATTCTAGAAACATTTTTACAAAAAAAAAAGTTTAAATGAAAGTTTAAAAATAACTTAAAATTTCCAAAAATAATTGCATTTTAGTCCGGCGTAGGTACCACAAGTTTGGGGACAACCATTTTGAATTCATATTTAAAATGTCTTGTCTAGAATTGATATGACGGCAAGTGCAAATTATTTTTGTTTATAAGTAATGTAGGTATATTTAATGTATATCTCATATATGACTATAAATATACTATAAGGGATAAATAATGAATATTAAGGTCATATTACTACATATCCATACTGTCGTTCCCGTCACACTTTTAATACCTCGGGTGTATCCTTATATTTAAAACAAAACGTTAAATTTAAAAGATCTCTTAGATATACTAGAGGATATTCGGTGAATTTAATATAAGCATACATAGTGGTCAAATTCGTCACAAAATGACAAACATTAATCCTCATTTTTATATTTCCTGCATGGATATCACAGGTCTGCAAAAAAAAAATTTCAGCTGCATGAGTTATTGTTGCTGAATTATATGTTTTAAAGGTCACAGATTCTAAAAATGCCTTCCACAACATCCCATCACGTATAGGTTTTTTGCAAAATAAAATTAAATTTAATAAAAAACACTTATTTTGTACAATGAACTAAATATATGTATTTTCTTACAATTAATCAAAAATTGTTTCTAATATGTATACACAATTTTAGGTCTACTCCTTTTGCTTGTGAAAGCTTTTCTTTTTACTTTGATGATTCTCCGAACTCGTTTCCGATTTCCTTCTTTGGTTTCTCGATTGAGCATCCAACAGTAGTCAGCTAACATATTGACATCCCATTTTCCTTGGAAACGTCTCTCAAAATCTCGGACATCTTGGTGAAATCTTTCACCCTATTCTTCGCTGTAAGCTCCCAAGTTTTCAGGAAAACAGTCAATATGGGAGTGTAAGAAATGAACTTTTAAGCTCATCTTGCATCCTTGAGCGTCATACGCTGCAAGCATGCGTTGTACAATAGTTTTGTAGTCCGGGTCCTTAGTATTCCCCAAAAACTTGTGCACGACATTCTTGAAAGAGACCCACGCTTCTTTTTCCTTGTGGCATTGTTTCCAAAAAGAGGGGATCAGTTAGAAGTTTTCTTATGTCCGGGCCAGTGAAATCTCCCTCTTGTATATACATGTATAGACAGATATCTGAAACACTTCCCATCTCTTGGCAGTGACTTGACAAACTGCTTTACAAGCCCCAATTTAATATGAAGAGGTCATTTTTTAAATAAAAAACAGAATACTAAATTGTACGCTACTTAGTAATTTACACTACATAAAAAAAAATTTAATGTAGCAAAAAAAACTTACGTGATGGAATTTTCTTGGTATTTTTTTCGTTTTTATCAAGTTGAAATCTATAAGAAAATGTAAGAACATCCTAT
Organism: Philopedon plagiatum; assembly: GCA_963971165.1. NCBI lineage: Eukaryota > Metazoa > Arthropoda > Insecta > Coleoptera > Curculionidae > Philopedon > Philopedon plagiatum. The sequence continues at coordinate 40,376,680 of OZ020196.1, read as the reverse complement.
ACAGTTTTTTACTTGCAGACCTGTGTATTTATTACCCATTAGTGAATAGACATTTATCCTTAAGTGAATATAGATATTGTAAATTTACTGTTATATTGATATGTGGGATTTGCTAAACGATGCTTGTAAACATTTCATACTTTACATTAGCAAAGGAGTTTCATTGTGTAGGTCCTATTAATATAATTATTTCAACTTAATTTTAAAAAAAATTGTATTCCTCTTGAAATTCAGACCCCGCAACACATCTTATAGTGCTTAAATTTTAATCTTATGGCAGATACTTTTTCCTTAAATGTTGGTGTAATGGCACTGATATAACCTTTTCTTGTTTTGAGCTATTATAATTTCTTTTAGAGAATTAAATAATATTGTTAATGACTACGAAAAATAAAATGGTTAAAACAATCGGAAAAACATTTTATGAAGAAAAATAGCAATACATCTCTCTTTTGTGTTAAATCCAAATATTTTAAATTCATTTTTATATATTTTTTTAGGTATGCGTTAAATGAATTTTGTGCTGCCGAACACGGTGGAACACATTTTGACGCCCCTTATCATTTTAATGAAAATGGTTGGAAAGTTTCTGAAGTACCTGTGACAAGACTGTACGCTAAAGGTATGTAGGTACCTACTTCCATAAAGGGTGCTCCGATTTTTTACTTCATTGTCCCCTCCCTGCTTAATCAACATTTTTGTGATTTTCAAGCAGCATTGTACTACTTGCTACATCGTAACAAATACAAATAATAGTGGCAATCTTACATATGACCGGGCCCAGTTGAATTTTGTGAGGTGACAATTAGTTACAAAATTCAACGCCGTACTGACGTCCCAGTGAGTAATGTAAAATAGAGCTGTATAAAGCCTACGCCTACGCGGTGACGTGACTTTTCGTCTGAAATAACATGCTGCGATTTAATAATAATGCTTCGGTGTTAATACCAACGTTCTATCAACATCAATGGTTACAGCCATATACGTATTACTACTATATAGCGAACGACGAAAAAATGTTGAAGCAAAGACGTAGCCTTTGGAATGACATCACGCGACTGGTTAGCAATTGTTTCCAAAGTTTGGAAACAGTGGAAACAATTGCTAACCAGTCACGTGATGTCCTGAACATCCCTCATAAATCAGATTTATCTTTGCTTTAAATTTTAACAACGGGTAGATTGGATTCTAACAATATAGTAGAAATAGGTATATGGTTACAGCTGCGTTCTAACCCTAGTTTTCTTTATTGAACCTCTATTCTCCATTTCTTCAGTACAAGTTAAAAATAAAAATCGCTTTTAAATATTTACCTGCAATATTATAGTACAAAAAGAAAAGAACTAGAACCGCTTCTTTGTGAATGATTAACAAATCCTTCGCTTTCGTTAATTCAGGAAGTCAAAAACCCTATTATCTTCCCTCACAATACTGGCGATGATTCAGACTCTGGGAATATATTGAAAACACCTCGGATACTCGGACGACAATGATACGGATACTGATAAATCTGAAAGGGATTTATCCGATGATTATGACTAAAACAAATTTCAGTGAAAATCGATTAAAGCAGACTTTACAGTATACTGAAATAACGTTACGAAAGCCTTTAAGAAAGTGAGCAACAAAAAATAAAATTTCATATTATGTTTTACACGAACTTTAAAAATATTAGCAAAAGTTAAATTTATTAATTTACAGTAGTTACCGGGCACGCCCATGGCAGTAACAATTGACACCATGGGATCTGGTGAGCTAGGAAACCATGGTAATGGTCATAGCTTAGAAAAAATGCTTAGTTCTGCTTTAAATGTATTTTCGTCCAGCTCGCAGTCAGAGCTAGCAGTTTGAAATGAAACGCAAGTCACTTAATGCAAATCGTAAATGCAGCGAAATGGCATTACTTTTAACTGGTAGACAACAGCAGAAGTTTGATATAGCTATTTACCTAACAAGTGCAGAAAGTGATACTTTTTCGAACGCGACTGCGGAAAATACACTTTCCGCACGTGTTGGGTACAATATTATTTCTACAAGCGTGAGGAAGATTTTCTACTTTTGGTATTATTTAAAATATTTTATTTCAGTTTAGACGTCACGGTCAAAAAAAAATTCAAAATTCGAAGTAATATTATTTTCATTTGTTATTAACAATATTAATGGCAAAAGAACAGTTACTTGGATTTGTTAAATTTATTACTGCACGCTATTTATTTCGGTAATTTAATTTTATTGCAGAACATCTATAATATTTTCCCATGAGCCGCCACTGCGCCCGACTGCAATTTTGCCCCAGGGGGCTTTAGAAGCCTGGCACAGGCTAGTTGTCACTGATCGGATACCCCACTCTACGGAATTGAAAATCGCGATATTCACTGTCGCAATAAGGAATATGCACTGATTTTTTTATTCTATAAATCGTTTAAGGGAGTCATTATACAAACCTAAAAAAAATATTTTGAAGCAAATGGATAATTTAGCTACAAAAAATATTTACATTTCGGTATAATTCAATACAATTTAAAAAGCAGCCATTTGTCCTCAGTGAATAACGACGCCAGATCAGCAAAAATAAGTGTCAATCTATGTGTTAACGTGAAGCTAAAGTCGAACAGGTTTGTTTTTCTCAGAAACAGTCAGAGGGGGAGCAATCGAATTTTTTGAGTTGAAAGAGGAATAGTGCAACTAGCTTCGATAAAAAAATCAGTTATACAGGATGTTTAGTTTCGGAGCTATTAAACGTCAAAGTCGAAATTTTCTGCGATTTCGATCGATTAAATCGATGTAAATTTTCGGAGGTTGTAGAGGACCCGGAGCTTCAGAACTCTGTTGAAACTGGTGAGGATCGGAAAATGACAAGTAATTCTTTTGAATCTTTTTAGATCGAAAAATGCCATTTGCAGATCCCTCTTTGGTACCTAATAACTCGAAAACAAAACGTCGGATCGAAAAACGGATTCATAAATGAAACTTTAAAATCCCAAATACTTTCCTTTTGCAGTACATTTACCTAAACCTAAAATCACTGGAAAATGGATATCTATATTTGGGAAAAACTGTAAATTTCGAATTTTGACCCAAATGTTTCACGGGTTTTAATTTTTTGTGAGGTCAAAATGATTCAAATTAAAATCCCAAATAGTCATTGGAAAGAGCTCGTCGAAATACATGATATATGTACATGCTTTTTAGTTTTTTTCGTTATTTATAGGAAGGAAGCAATCGCCGATTAAGTTTCGATTTTTTGACTTTTTTTGCACCTCGACATCGGTATATTTGAATCATATTTGTTCCTATCTCCTTGTTTCCCAATTTTTCAACACTATTTGATTCTTATAAAGGGATAATTACACTTTAAAATGAATACCAAATGGCTCATCCAGGAGCGTATTTAAGTGGTGAAAATCGAATTTTCTTGATTTTTTGCGACAAATCCAATTTTTAACCGACATTATTCCACACTATTTTTATTATTTAGTGATTCTTTTTGGATTTATTTTATCCGTTAATTATCTAAAAGTGCCTCCCACTAATTTAAGTCACATATCTTTTTGTTAAAGTTATAAATAAATTGGTTTATTTGCGTCGGGGACATGCAAAATTGGGAAATTTTTGAATTTTCTGAGATTGCCATGAAAACAAAGAATTGCAATTTATTTATTCGAAATTAATAAGATATGATGTGTCAAAATTTCGCAAAATTGTCAGTTTTTGTTGCAAAATTGAAAGGTTCCTGGACCGATTTCGGCTTGAAATATACACGATTAAGATTTTAGGAACCTTCTACTTTAAGTGCAGGGATATTTCATTGGATGGGATACGCATTAAATGCTATTTCTATGGATTTTTCGATGACCATACAACACTGGAATTCACCATGTACTCATTATGAGTCATAAGAGCACTTTTGACGACAGCCAATGGGATCACGTTTTACAAGTTTCGAAATTCGCGCGAAAATTTGCAGTAAAAAATCTTTTTGTTTTGTTGATAAAGAACAAAATAAATGGATAACAACAATCGCCATAAAAATTTAATTTATGTAGAGAATATAAAAAAACTACTTCAGATTTATTTCTGTTATAGGCATATTCTCTACTATGAATTTACGATCGGATGCAGTACCTATTCCGACCCGCTTCTGTCCTGAAAGGAATTATATTGAGTTGAATAAAGTAACGGAGTGCTCATGTTCTTATTGTTTCAGGAGCTGTAATAAATTTAAAGAATGAAACTGGAGAAGATCTCCGACTGAGGGTTAATGATTTACAAAATTGGGAGGCCAAGAACGGCCCCTTTGAAAATGGTTCAGTGTTAATTGTGGATTTTGGATGGTCAATATACTGGAATAAGAACAAAACAAAGTATTTGGGATTGGATTTAGATAATAAGATGACATTTCCAGGTATTTTTAAAATGGTAGTATCTAAGCGTGTATTACTTTAAAAAATTTCAGCAATAAATTTATTGATTTGTGCAGTAACATTTTAAGATTTATGCATTAAATGATACACAGTATAAATTAGAAGCCAAAAATTTTGATGGCCGTGTGGCACCTAAGGACGATGAGCTAGTGGGTTGAAATTTTGCGTGGTTAATTACACCTATAGGTAGTACGATTCTGTTACTAACCCATTTCCAAAATTTAAAAAAAGGTCATTTTCGCTACACCCTTTTACACATATAAAATATATACTCAACAGAAAATACAATGACAATAATATCCAAGTTCTCATTTGCTCAGGAGATCTGTAAGACAAATGTCCTTCTTTACTGTCGTGCCCACATCACAGTATTATCCAGAATGTTCCAAGTCAAAATATAATTTGTGTCCGTTTGAGGATATTTTGATACACAATGGTCACCTAACTAATATTTTCGTCACAGTTTGGACTAATGTGGATCGATTTTGAACCTATAAATAGAAAAACATTTCGGGAAAAATTAGGGCAAATTTTAGACAAAGCTTTGGGTAGATATATTTTGGACATTATTTAGTACACGTTTCACCATTTTGGTGTTATTTTCCACACATAATGGTTGGAAGGTCGTTAGTGTGCTATAAAAATTCCAAATATGCGAGTCGACACTTTATCCATAATGAGTTGCTCTTTGGGTTAACAATGCACAGTATAAATAAATTTAAATTTGGTTTAAGGACTTTCAGTAGAGGCTGCTCAGTGGATTGTAAACTCAAAAAAGTTCTATGGAGTTGGTGTGGGTACCCCGAGCATAGATCCAGGTAGTAGTAGCGATATGATGGTGCACCGAATTTTTGCTGAAAATCAGCTTTACAATTTGGAAAATGTCAAACTACTTACTGAGTTACCAGGTAATATTAATAGTGTTGAGTTTTAAAGCAGTCTTATGTTGTATATGCTTGTTCTGTAATATATCTTGGTGTATAATGCAGTAACATATCACATTTAGTGATGCTATACAATGATTCAAAACCCAGGAAAACATTTCGATCGGTAGTAATGTTATCGAGGGGGCAAATACTGGCTTTAAACTAACGGGATTTTGTTTTTTTGAAAACGCGCTTTTCGGTGAAATGCACATTTTTAATATCGGGTCTTACAGCTTTTTCACTTCAATTTTTATTGTTGGAGATGGCAGACTTTTCCTTCTTAGTTTATTACGTTAATGTTGGTATTTTCTGTTTAATGTTGTTACTGTAATTAGGATTTAAACAATTACTTATTTAAACAGTTCGTTATAAAAATTTGTTTTATTGTGATCTGCTAAAAATCCATTTTTGTATAGCGGGTTGCCTAAGTGCCACCAGCTGATTAAAGACAATATTCAAAAGCTGCAAGGTGTACAAATAAAAACATATTTGAGTTCATTGGGATGAAAAGGCTTTTCCAAATAATCGGTAGTTGCACCTCGATAATCTTATATATTCGATCGGCTCCAAACAAAGCGAATTCTTATATATGTCGTAGGCAGAATGCAAATTTAGGTTATTTATAAGCTTCCTAGGCATTATAGAAAAAGCCGGCAAAACGCGAGCATAAAATGCATTTTTCGTTATGACTGAAACAAATTCAGGCAAATTGATAAATGTCGGCAAAACAAGAACAGAAGAATATATATCATGTTGTGACTGATTATTTTTAGGCATTTTACAATTTGCCAAAAACGGTGCCGTCAAAACGTGAATATTAAACTAGTCGACTTTTTTCGAATGAATTTGTGTTTAATTTTTATTTGTTGTAAGTGTTAACTATTTATTTATGTTTTCTTAACAAAAATAATTATTACGCTTACTGTAACTGCATTATTATATGAACAAACAAAATACTTAAAACTTAATAGTATTTTCCATTTTATTTTCACGTTTTGACTTCCAAATGTCATGGAAGTTTGACATGCAGTAATAAATAAAGGATTTGTTTTGAACTTTTAGTTGTAGTTTTATATTAGTAATAGGTAGGTACGTTCTTACTTAAATGTTAAATTATAGGGATATTTTATTATTTTCAAAGAATTTGTGTTTAATTTTTATTTGTTGTAAGTGTTAACTATTTATTTATGTTTTCTTAACAAAAATAATTATTATATGAACAAACAAAATACTTAAAACTTAATAGTATTTTTAATTTTATTTTCACGTTTTGACGGCACCGTTTTTGGCAAATTGTAAAATGCCTAAAAATAATCAGTCACAACATGATATATATTCTTCTGTTCTTGTTTTGCCGACATTTATCAATTTGCCTGAATTTATTTCAGTCATAACGAAAAATGCATTTTATGCTCGCGTTTTGCCGGCTTTTTCTATAATGCCTAGGAAGTTTATAAATAGCCTAAATTTGCATTCTGCCTACGACATCTACATATCGTGATTTTTCGCCGGTTTATAATTGAGAATTACAATGCTTCCATTAGATTAGGGCAAAATATCCCAAGCCGAGTGACTTTTTTATCATTCGTTTATTATGAAACATACGTTCGCTAAGAAGGTTTAAGATTTAGTACTGGTTTAAATTACGATCTTATAGTTGATCAGTTATGTTTTGACAGGGTTCTGTCCTGTCATAGTTAATAAGTCGTCACTGAAACCTTATGAAGTATTCTAATATTCCAGCGATTTCCCTGGTTTCCAAATGATTTTCATTTTGAAATGAGTTGCTGTAATGAATTTAGCTCTATTATTGTCGAAAGTACGTACTAAAATTGCCCTTTTCTTTATAACTTCACGAAAAAGCTCAGAAATAAATTCATAGTATAAAACTTAGTTGTCTTATTCTTACACACTTGTCAGTTTAAAACTATTGGTTGTCAAATTTGACCCGGACTAGCGTTGGAGAATCTGGCTGATAGAGTTTTAGGAAAAATGTAATACTTTCGGTATTTCGGCAAACATTGCATTTAGGGATGCAACCTATCCATATACCGATATATTAGTTTTAATTATTTGCCGATACACTGATGTCTTCAAAAATGGTCAGAAAGATCTCGCTTCTGAACAACCCGGCCTCGCCCGCCAACTCTCGCGCCACCTTGTCCAGAAGATTTTTATTTTATTGAATTTGTGCAAATGAATATTTCATTAGTATATACCTCTATAAAAAACGTATGGCAACGATACCGATTATCGGAATGAATAATCGGCGACACTGATATAGATGGTTCATTTTAAATCATCGGCGATAGTTATTTATTTTTAAAATCAAAGTCCCAATTATTACAATTCTGGAACACAACAACCTTTTATAAAATAAGGAAAGAAACTAAACCAATAATTCTTTGGAATTATTTATGAAAATTTCACTAATTTTTAATTGATATTCTCAAGCATCAATTTGTTTTATAAAAGTAAGGCTTTAAATTTATTTAGGTATACAGGGTGTTAATAAAGTATGTGGCCAAACTTCAGGGTATTACTTCTTACTCAATTTTAGGACAAAAAGTTCATATAAATATAGGTCCTAAACGACTTTGTTCTTATTACACAGGGTGTTTCCGTTTCCATGGCTCTCTTACTTTTTTGTTCATTTCAACAAATTTCACTAATAAATAATGTTATGCATAACTTCACATTTTTTCATTTTTAACGAAAACGGCCAATCTCAGCGAAAAAAGTCAAGGAATGATTTTTGTTTAGTTTTATTTGCTAAATCTTAAATCCTATCAGATTGAAAAAAAAAGAGACGAACTTATATATTCTTTTTAAATTAAACCTCGAGCATTACTCCTGTGCACGCCACTGGTTAAATGAGAAAAACAGTGTTTTGCTTAAAAGACTTTTTATGATTTAAAATGTTCACCAAGTTTCAACTTGATACTAATTTGCGTCTTTTAGATATTTAATAAAATCCTTTAAAAAACAATTCAATACTGTCGTTTAGGGCCTATGTTTATATGAACTGTTTGTCTTAAAATTGAGTAAGGAATAATAACCTGAAGTATGGCCATATACTTTATTAACATCCTATATAACTAAATAAACATTAATTTTGTCTAACTGAATAAAATAAAAATTTTGTGGTCAAAAATCACAATAAACCTTTCCTTTTATTATGTAGTAGAGCAATGACTGATTTTAAGACAATGTTAGTAATGATTGCGTGAGGTTGAAAGCGCACCCATTTTAAAACATTGGCGAATCGGCGATTCTGATATATCGACAAAATGAATACAGTAAAATGGAGTTACTTTGGCATCTTTAAACTAGGTTGGATGCTTGTCAACTTTTTTGTTTTTATTATTTTTTGTGTTGCTTTTAAAAAAGAAATAATTTGTTTGATTGGGACAGGTCTAAAATAGCTGAAAATGCCTAGACACTATCAAAAAACAGGGGGGGGGGGGGGGCGGCAATATCGCAACTTTACTGAGAAGGCCCTAGAAGAAGCGCTTGCTGCCATTGGGGGCGGCATGGCTCAGGCAGAAGCAAGCCAGCGGTGGATTATTCCACGTGGAACCCTTCAATAAATAAGTCTAATGGCAAGCACAGTCGACCACCAGGCCATCCAATGGTTTTTGAACCTAAGGGGGAGCGTTTTCTAACCAAGACCTTAAGAAGAGTTAACAAATGGGGTTTCCCCTTAACAAAATGTGACATTCGTGATGGTGTCGCGGCGGAACAGTGTACACGCGAAGGTGGAATTATAGTATTTACGCATAAAATGGCGGCAAAAATTTGACGAAATCCTGGTAACCGAGTTGGTTCGGAACCATGAGTGTCTATATAATATGAAAAGCAAGAACTATAGAGACCAGAATATGAGAGCAGAAATTTAATTGGATGCACCCAATATTGTCTTTTTTCTGTCTTCTAAAACTAATAAAGCTCCTGCACATTCTATTTCTTAATCCCAGTCATTAGAGGAACTACTAGTTGCCATGACTACTGAATTGAAACAGTTTTGTTTTGTTTTAAAAGTCACGTAGCGTGATATCGGATAACGTAGGAAGTGTCCACATATAGTACATTTGACGCATCATGTCGGATGGCGTGTCATGTGTCCCTGCCAAGAGTGCATATTCGGACATTCTTTCTTAACCATATTTTTAGCAATAAAGCTAAAAATGTTTAATTTAAATAGTGTCCTATAGTAGTATATAGGTTGTATGTTCTTGCTTTGTGTTTTGAGGATTTATATATTTTGTTTATTATTTTTAATAAATGATAATTTACTAAGTGCGTACTCTTACCCAATTTCCCCTAATCACTCCAATAACTAAAACAAACCCTTTTGGCTCATCACACATCACATCTAAGTGGTAATAGAAATTACAACTTAATGAATAATAGATATTCCTTCATAGTAATTAGTTGAAATATAATTCTAATACTTAAACTATTTTTTTAGATAAAGGATTTGACCTCATTATAGCACCCATGAAAATAGAAGGAGGAACCGGTGCTCCAGTAAGAATTTTTGCCATAATTAATTAATAAGCAAATACACGACCTGTACCTACACTATTATTTAATAAATATGGATTTGGCGACTAGTTTACTTATTGTTTAATTTTGGTCAAAGCCTTCGGTGCAAGAAAGAAACACGTTTCCTGTTTTGATACTAAAATGTACAAGTTTTTTCATGAAGGTGTTACGGCATATCTTTGCTTGCATGCTATCGCGTCATAAAAATGAGTTTATCCAATATTCTCGAATATATATATATATATATATATATATATATATATATATATATATATATATATATATATATATATATATATATATATGGGTAAAATGTATTTGCGTTGTTTCATTTAGCTCACTGCGCCTTACATTCATTTTGATTTTGAACTATGAAAAACTGGTGGCATTCATTTGAACCTATCCGGCTAACTGAGCTAAGGGCTATTTTGCACGCGCTCTACTACAACTTGCTTTGCTTCGCTCAGGACACCCTGTTGTTTCTGTTTTTCTCTGGTGTACCTTTCTGAATTATTTTAATGTTCTTTCCTTTCAAGTTTTAAGCAGTAAATACTTGGTCAAAGATACGCATTATAGTATATTTGACAGTTTATAACTAAACACTTTTTCTTTAACAAAGTTCGTCGTATACTTTCGTATTATGAAATAAAAAAATAGACGGATAAGCGCATTACCACGAATTACCTACCAGATGGAGGTGTCTACACTATTCACTCATGTATTTAGTTATTTTTTAGCGATGCGCGATGGCGTTTCGGCGTCGTCGATGTGTCTGGGAAGATGACAAAACTTGATCATTTAGAGGAAGTAAAAGTCGTAACAAGGTTTCCGTAGGTGAACCTGCGGAAGGATCATTACAATATGTCGTGTCTCGTGCGAATGTACGAACACAAGAACACGTCTGTTTATACGTGATGATACACGTTCTCTCGAACTAAGCTCTCTCTCGATAAAGAGACGACGATGCCGACGACGACGATGAAGTTTTAAACAGTCGCGATATGTGAAGAGATATCACAAAATTCGATGGACAGTAAAACACGTCGCGTTCGGCGAAAAGCAGCGTGCACGACGACCATATAACTATCGATAAATCTGTTAAATATGACGTAACCAAAAACACACCTTCGCCTTTAGCGAATAATGTTGTGTTACGTCGTTTCGGATTATGGTGGAAATGGTTGTCGCCGCCGCCACAGTGTCGCGTGCAACGTGTGTTCGACGAAATATATTCGACAAAATATCGATGATAACACAGGACCACAAACCCAACGAACAACCTGCGCAATATACCTGCACGTCTCCTATATGTTGTTTGGGGTGCTGAATTCGAATCCGTTGAGTATTTAGGTCCTGCACGTCAGGATTTTTAGGCATTTGCAAAAAACACCCCTACAACCCCTAAAACGACAGCCCATAAACAAATTTTTTTAACCTGGAGTCTTATACCCACAAATTCTACGCCAAGTAACCCCAAACAACAAATCACAACCCCAAACCAACAATCTCAAGCCCACAAACCTAAACCCCACATACCCAAACCCCATAAACTCCTCATTCCACACACCCTAAGCAAAAAATGTCTATATTTATGAACTTTGAACCCTATCAACAGGTTTTAAGTCAGTAAACCTCAGGTCTACATGACTAAAACCATCAACACGAACCTCACACACCCAAAAACCAACAACCTCAAGCTCACAACCCCAGTTCCACGCACCCAAAGCCTACAAACCCGAAATTTCACACATACCGAAAGCCTAAAAATAACTTTAGACCAAATAAACGTCACAATTCTCAAAAATTAGAATAGCAGTAGACCATTAAAAAATAAAATGACAAATAAAACTAAGAAAAAATTAACAAAACTACAAACAAATACAAAAAAATACACAAAAAAACAAAAAACCAAAAAAAAAAGAAGAAGGGAATAGAATCTCGCCACCTCCACGTTGGTTATTCCTGGGTACAGCAGAGAGCGAGTAAACTAATAAAAATGTTAAAAAAAATTTTAATTGAAAAGATTGATAAATAAAGTTCAGATATACAAATCTATTTAAAATAACGCAATACGTGCAGTAGAAAAAAGAATCTATACAAAAAAGCTTTGCGACAAGGGCATTGATATAATATATTGATATAATATATGGATTGATATAAAGAACTGGGGTTTGTGGGCTTGAGGTTGTTGGTTTTCAGGTGTGTGAGGTTCGTGTTGATGGTTTTAGTCACTTAGACTTGAGGTTTACTGACTGAAAACCTGTTGACAGGGTTCAAAGTTCATAAGTATAGACATCTATTGCTAATGGTGTGTGGGATGAGGAGTTTATGGGGTTTGGGTGCGTGGAACTGGGGTTGTGAGCTTGAGGTTGTTGGTTTTTGGGTGTGTGAGGTTCGTGCTGATGGTTTTAGTCATGTAGACCTGAGGTTTACTGACTTAAAACCTGTTGATAGGGTTCAAAGTTCATAAATATAGACATTGTTTGCTTAGGGTGTGTGGAATGAGGAGTTTATGGGGTTTGGGTATGTGGGGTTTAGGTTTGTGGGCTTGAGGTTGTTGGTTTGGGGTTGTGATTTGTTGTTTGGGGTTCCTTGGCGTAGAATTTGTGGGTATAAGACTCCAGGTTAACAAATTTTGTGTATGGGCTGTCGTTTTAGGGGTTGTAGGGGTGTTTGTTGCAAATGCCTAAAAATCCTGACGTGCAGGAGCTAAATACTCAACGGATTCGAATTCAGCACCCCAAACAACATATAGGAGACGTGCAGGTATATTGCGCAGGTTGTTCGTTGGGTTTGTGGTCCTGTGAATCAACGTCGCCCATTGTCGTCTTCATCTATGAGATAAAGCATCACGATGGCATACTTTTCGAATGGTATACGTTAAATACCGATCGAAAAAAACAAAATTAACAAAATGTGTAATCCTATGCTGAAATGACACGGCCTTTAAGCATTTATTTAAAGGGGATAGCGCATACTAAATAAGGGAAGGAAAGTAAAAATTTAAAAATATTTAAACGAGATTGTATTTATAAAAATTAATCGGAGGAGTTTTAAAGAAATAAATTTTGCGACACGAAGGGAAATGTTTAAAATAAATTAATCACTTGCAAGTTAGAGAAAATTTAATAAATAAAATTAGAGAAGCGTTCACACAAAGAAAACGTTGAAGTTTGATCAAGAAGTAATTGACTTAAAATTATTTAAATAACTAAAGGGCCAAATAGCTGATCATATGAAGTGCTTTAAACAAATTATCAAATAATTATTCAAATTAACTTACGTGAATAAGGGAACAAACACTTTATTTCAAATTCAATTGAGGAGAATGAATTTAATTCATTTAATTTCACCAAGAAGTATAAAAACTTTCTAATTGACAGAGCATTATAAAGAGGAATCTACCCTTTATTCTGCTATTCAAAATGGTGAAATTTTCCTCCCTTAATAAAGAATTTTTTTTAATTACCCTAGCAAGACAAAAACTCGGTGCTTTGTCTTTTCTAATTGGTCAACGGAAGCACCGCCCCGTGACGCACTTACAGAAATATGGATCCAGCTGCCGTATTGCGAAAAATTGCACAATATGATGGCCTAGATAAGTTTATAGCTTTGTTGTGAACATGTTAGGAACACCTGCAACTCATAAATGTCAGAGAAGGGAGGAAAAACAGCCCCTTTGCAATAAACAAGTAATAAAAGCTTGATGATTCACGCAAATTCTTTTGTTTGGTTGAAAAACAAGGCCACCCACGCGACAACTTTTCCGAGGAAGCCGGTCGTAAAACTTGTTGTTTTGGCCTCGATTCTGCGAAAGGGGTCATTAATGGGGAAAGATTTATGGGAAAATTGACTGAATTGTTGAATAAAAACACGTTATTTTTAAATTTTGCGAACAAATAATCAATCGCACCACCAAAACAATACAACATAAAAAAAGACTAAGTACAAGTGGGTAAAACCTGAACAAACCCCAGCAAACCTGAGCAAATAATACACAAGTAAAGCTAACGCATTTCCCGATTTGCCTTTATATGATAGGTATCAGACAAATTGATGTAAATACTAAAATACAAAATTGTAATAGATTTGGCAACCTTGCATTTACAGGTTTAGTTGACAGGAGACCGAACGAACTATGCTGACGAAGTGACGCGTTCTCTAATCACAAGTAAACAAATAATTTCTGGCCTTTATAAATTCATTTTCGTGTAAAAATTAAAATTTTTAATTTTTTGTGGGTAGTCAAATTTTGTATATGTAATAGGTACATATCCTTGGCGATGATTATAACATTTATGACCTGTTTGGGAAGTCAGTACAGTTAGAATTTGCGAGATGTAAGCAAAATCCCTGCCGGGTTTTTTAGCGGGAAATTCTGTCCACGGGAAAGTTCAAAAGTCTGGATACAATAAAATACGATGTTAGTCGGAAGTTTTGGAGCTCGTCGAATTTTCTTGACCAAAAGCGCGGGAATATAAGTGAAAAAGTAAGGGCGCTTAAAATCAAAGATATTGTCTAGAATTATTGGAGAATTATTGTGAATTTTCAGAAAATTGTGAAAAGTGTAATTTTGGGTGACTCCAACCGTAATTTGTGGAAATAAAAGTGTAATTGATCCAGAATTTTGCGTTTTACTGTTAGGGAACAGGAAAACATAGAAATTAGTTAGAATATACACAAAAACTTCTGCAGTAAGTAATCTCTTAAAGAAGTCTTTTGCGTGGCTAGATAAGGGATTAAAGTAATAGGTGGATTAACAGCAGTTGACACGGGGCTCTTCCGGACTCCACGCAAAAGTTTTTCTTGTCACCGCCAGCTGTATTCCTGGGTTACCGCTCACCCGCCAACCAGATAATAAAAAGGAGATAGGAATCAGTGGTGGGTGTTACAATGCCAACTACCCCCATTCTCTCTGATGGAGTTGCTTTTTTTATCTTCAGACAGCCCACGAAGACTGAAGTCTAAGTACTATGTACCGTGGGTGTACTGGGGGATCGACTCATACATCCAGAGCTGGGAACATCCGTTGGGATTTCAGCAGCCCTTTAAGAGGATGTGTGGGGTGGTATCACCTCTGTCGAGGAAGAATTCCTCTCACCTTCCAATTATATTGCACATTCGTTACTAAATCCTATACTACTCAAAAAATCTCACCCTTAGGGCTGTCTCTAGGGTTATGGATCCAAATGAACCAATTGACATTGTAAGAGGGCGCAGTGATCGTAAAAGCATGATTAACAATAACTCTTTTGAATTTTAATCTTGATTGTACCATTTTGTTTGACAAATTTCATCTCCAACACCCAGACTCTAAAATATAGTGAATTTATTGTGAAATATTTATTATTTTGGATACAGAGACTTTTGCAAAAGCGGGCTATCTAGTGTGTAACTCTGAGTTTCTGTGCACAAAGTATGACATAGAGCGCCATGTAACCGGTCCACAGCATTTAGAAAAGACGAAGATAAAATCTCTTCTTGGACCATCCAAACCAAGGCAACAGGATGTAAGGCAAAAATAATTCTGCATGGATTTGTGTGAAGCCTTTGTTGCAGCTAATATCCCACTTCATGAAGTAAATAATCTTTTGTGAAGACTTTTTAGAAAAATACTACACCCACACAGTACCAGATGCATCAACTTATGTTGCGTTGACTTATGTTGACAAAGTGTTCGCCAAAACTATGAACAGAATAAAAGAAAATCTTACAGGAAAAAAGTTATGGTTCAGTATCGACGAAACTACCGACATCAAAGGATGATACGTTGCCAATATTATAGCTGGACCTTTAAATCCAATTCAGTCTGAACAATCATATGTGATCGCGAGTAAGTTGCTTTCTAAAGCCAGTAGAAAGTATCAGTACACTTTTTTCGGATACAAATAAGTATTAGTGAAAACTTTTTTTGCGGCGTCTGTCGGATACTGCAGCGTATATGCTGAAAGCCAGAAGACAATTAAAAGAACATTTTCCCAATTTACCCTGTACAGAATATGTGAATTTGTGCGGGAGTTTTACCCACTTATCGGTAGTTTAATCAGTGAGCTTAAAAAAGTCTTTCTCAAGTCACCCGCCAGAATTGCAACGTCCAAAGAAATGTGCCCTAATATAGCATTACCATCACAACCTGTGATAACGCGAAGGGGAACATGGCTGACCGCAGTTACATATTACAGAACTCATTTTAAACAAGTCAAAAGTGTTATTACCAGCTTAAAGGGCGATGCGCATCTCTTTTAACATCTTTTCTCTTGTTTGAAACGACCCTAAATAATCTTAAAGACGTTCCCAATGAAATTGGTGTGAAACTAAAATTGTATATACCGCGAATATTAGAAAGAAAGCCCGGATTTATTCAACTAAAGTCTATTTCTGAAACCCTAAAAGATATTACTGTTATGTATCCACATTTTCGTTTCGCTTCAGTGACAAGCTGTGACGTAGAAAGAAGCTTTTCGAGACTTAGAGGTATACTTAACTATAAAAGAACGTCTTTCACTGCAGTAAACTTTGAGAAAATGGTGATAATTTCATGTTATGCAAAAAAGAACTGTGACGTAGATTAAAATATATGTTTTCCATTTCACAATAAATACCATAGCCAAATTTAGCACTGGTGAATGTGGTGATTTAGGAAATCATTTAAACTTATTTTTGGGCTATGTGACATAAATCCCAAGGATGCTCCGCTGGCCGCAAGATCTTTAAACTACATGTAGTTTAAAGGTCTTGCGCTGGCCGTGGAGACATTGCAATTACTGCAACGCGGACTGGCCGATGCCGCGTGATCAAGTTTGTCGTCATCGACGTTCAGTAATCGTAATCTCCTTTTCCTTTCACCCGGACATGGTTCTTTCTACCAATGGTCTTAATAGTATATATTTTTTACTTTTTGCTATACTAAAGGTATGCATTAAAATTATTAAACCCTGGCCCACGCTTATGGTATTTCAAGGCAGACAAGCCAGCAGTAAAAAAGCCCTTGCGCGAGGTCGCGCAAAAATTCTAGCCTTAATTATAAACCACCAAAAAAATTAAAATTTTCCGAATACTCTCTGGCACTTTGTTCGGTAAATTTTTGAATAAATTTAAATCCCCGACGGTGGTCGAAGCTCGGATTAGCAGTGATCAATATTAATAATAAACTAAGAGTGTCTGTGGACAACACTAGCAAATGGATTTCAATATGCGACGTTAGGTTGCACTGGTAAGTGCCTAGAGCAAAACGCTCTTTAACTTCTTTAACTTCTAAAGCATGTTCTGAAAATTTACTAAACCAACAATTTTTTATATATTATGTACTCAAACTTTCAGGTTTAAATGGAAACGCAAGGGATATTTGAAAGTTTGAGTTATCAGTGGTCGTATTATTATAGTTTAATTTTCAACTGATAAAGTAGCTTAATAAGCCAATTTAATAGCAACTTTGGAAAACGATGATGTTTTTTTTTAGTTTTAATTCACACTTTAAAATCCTCCTAGTTGAAAAAAATCGTTTAATTCCTTTATTGGTATGCACGATGCAACATAGTGACAGAAGCTCATGTGGAAGGTCGACAATCTTATAAAGCAAGCAATTACCCCAATACTGTCAGGGAGAAGATTATGTTAATAAAATTTAGGGCATAGTATGAAAATAACTATTACAAAATTACTAATAAATTTTATTGTATTTTAAATACTTTTGAAATTGATTTATAAGGCTGTTACAAATACACATTGCTTTAGTAATAACTTTACATACAATGAACACTAAATCTGGTGTACACATAAGGCCATAGTTTTTATAATAACACCCACTGTACTGACAGTGTGCCAATCCACCCTATCAAAAATTGTATTTGCTTATAGGGGGTATTACTGCACACCTCTGACAAATTTAATGATATTGAATTGGTGAACAATTACCACCAAAATGCTTTGGATGGGCATAGATCATATTTGATGTTAAAAATATTTCACAATTTTTTACTGTGTATGAATATTTGTTTACTGGTACACTAGATGAACATAAAATATTGTTCGTTAATTCTTGGCAATACCTGACATATACCAACTGTTATGCCTGAAACAACAAAGCAAATTACTAGGTAACGTAAAACATTTCCCTCCACGACTAAAATGTTAACGTGAATACACTGTAGCTTGGAGTAATGGATGAATAAAACTTCGAACAACTTTTGATACAGTATCATTTGAACAACCTTAGGCTAGAAGGTGCTAATATTAAATTTAAAAAAGCGCGGCTTATAACGGCATAGAGGGAAAATATTCTGCTTCTATGCCAAATGCAAAACGGACTAAAATTCTGCTTTAATAGTGTTAATAAAATTCAAGTGCTTTTTAAGTGGCATAGTGAACCGAAACTTTAAAATGTCGTTGTACCTGTGTATTATTTACACTTGGTACCTTTGCAGATGTCAAGTAGATTGTTACAGGCCTTCGAATCTAAGTTGGACTGGCACTCTTCTGTCGTTTATCTCATATTCTTAATAAGTGTTATATATGAGTATGCTGCCTGATAGGTCGGAATATAAATAATAAATTTTTTCATCGAATCATTCCATAATCTGCAGGTTCAGTTATATTTAAAAGAAAAATAAACGTTATGTCCTCTAAGACACTAGCCTTATAAAGTACAATAATTTTCAATCAAACCGAACCAAGCACTTCTCTTTTGTTTAATGTGAAAATTTATTTAAAATTTTAGCAACAGTTTATAGCTCATTTACCCAAATAAATTTAAAAAATATCTAAATATTTTTAAAATGCTCCTACAAGAAGCTAAAAGCTAATTACATTATACAGGTCAAATACATAACGACATTTTTATAGTAAAGACGAGTAATACCATCTTAAAGTGTAAACCTTATTTAGTAGCCGGGATCTACTAAAAATCTTTTAAAAAACATTTTTTTCGAAAACTCACTTTTTGAAAGCACAATTTTTGAATTTTGTTTTGAAAACAGAATTTATCAAGTAAGGAAGTAAGGCATTTTGCGAAGAAAAAAATTTTTAAACATTTGTTTTTGAAAAAAGTTATTTTTATAAAATTGTACTTACGAAAAAATATGCTTCCGAAAAATGTATTTTAAAAACTATTTCCGAAAAACCTAAATGTCGAAAAGATGTTTTTTCGAAAAAATTAACCTTGAGAAAAAAGTTTATCGGGAAAAAATTTTCATTCAAAAATTTTGCGTCCACTGGAAGTTCAGAATTTGTACGAAATGTAGCCAGTACATCCATGGGCATATTATAACTGTCAATTTTTTTTCTATTTTTGAATTACAGGCCGTTTGCCGAGGGTTTTTCGGTCAAAAATACTAGTGAATAAAAATTGCATTGATGTTAACCCTTCCTAATGGCAATAGAGCAGATCTGGCGATATATGCAAAAAGAAAGACAACCTTTCTATTAAACAAGGCTTGTTCTTAAAAACAGTAACGATTATTTATTGATATAAATTTTTCGAAAAAGGTAAAACACGGGTTGTAATTAAAAAACAAATATGTCGAAAACACATTACCCGTATCGTATATAGAGTCAAAATGCTAACAACGTTACGGTCAAAAGTGGATTTTTTTAACCAAAAGAGTGCATTCTTGGGTAGTAAAGATGTTATCTTTTTGGATTTTCATAGATATGCTAAGGCATATTTTTTAATTGTCCTTGTTTTAAGAGTTAAACCCAATTCGAATATTTTTCCAGCTGCTGCGCGGCGCGAACATAAACTAGGTAATTAAATAAAATATCTGTTATTGACTATACTGAAAAAATCCCTTTCACTGAGTTCTACAAAAAAAATGTTTTAACTCTCAGGAAAAAATGTGGATTTTAAGCCCAACGATCTGGAGCTTTCAACATTGTTTTCCTGGTCTCTTGAAATTATCAAAGAGCACAGAGTGCGCCAGGACAAGTTCTCGCAATACCGGCCGCGCTTGCACTGTGCAATATTTACTATTATTTACACGAACCATTTCGAGCACTTTTCGACCCTCTCTATCTTCCAGGCTAGCTCCATTACAGAACTAGATTTCAAAAATCCCAAAAATCAGAATTTCGGGCACTCACTGACTCACTGACTGATAGATTATCACAAATCTAGGGTACTTCCGATCGAGCTAGAAATTTGGAGCATAAATAGTATTTAAGGTGATAATTACGAGAAAAGTCAAAAATCAATAAAAATCCAACATGGCAGATACCCAACACAACCGGAGGACGGGGAGTCGGTGTTTCCGTGGTGTAGTGGTTATCAAATCCGCTTAACACGAAGGTCCCCGGTTCGATACCGGACGGAAACAGATTTTTTTTTAAATTTCTGATTTACTTTCAAACACCTCTATTTTATGATAATCGAAACAAACAGAGATATCAGGAATGCATGCAACCTTATCGACGAAAAGCCATTATTAAAAATTTTTGCCTCGAAAAAATACCGTTCATGTAGAGAAAAATTTCTTTAGACAAGGTACCCAGAAACCCAAAAACGTTAAAATTGACAGTTGCTAAGACCAGTCTAACTGAAAGGTGGAAATTTCAAAGGTGCTAAGCGCCAATTTCAAGAATTTCCGTATTTTTTCTTTAAAACGAACGATGTGCCATCGGCAATAACCTATAAAATGATGAGTGCCAATGTCGCTGGAACTGTTTAACTATTGTTACAAAGTTGGCGGTGCCCTAGATAATCTCAAGTGCCATTGTTTGTTTATTCCGTGTTTTTTTTTTGACATTTCTATTGTTTATTGCTCCTGCTCATAAGACTTTATTAAACATATTTTAGATTTAAAATGGACCGAGAACGACGTAAAAGTGGTACAGGTTTATTTGCCTCTGAGCAGAGGAAAGCCAAAACTGCAGGACAAGCATAATATGTTAACCCAATAGAAATATTGCAGCAAAACAGGAGCCTTGTACCGAGGTAAGTCGCAATTGCAAATTTTATATTTTACTGTGTAACTTGGGTACTTTTAAGGTAACTTGTAAGTGTAAGTTTCAATGAAAGATTATTAATCTTGAGACGAGAAAGAACTTGCTGAAACATTATTAATCAACTGAAAAAACAACATGAATCTTATAATGGACCAAATCTAAGCGCACAGAGTGCGCCAGGCCAAGTTCTCGCAAAACCCACCGCGCGCGCACTGTGCAATACTTACACGAACCATTTCGAGCACTTTGCGACCACCCCTCTATCTTCGGGGCTATTTGCGCTACAGGACTGAATTTCTTCTAGGGTTTTAAGGTTACCAAAAAGAAGCAGTATTCCAAATTTTAAACGTCTAGGTGAAATAGTTTCCAAGATACGAGTGTCCAAAAATCAGAATTCTGGGCATTCACTGACTGACTGAAAGATCACCCTTAAGATGCGTATCCACCAAAAAGGATCTTTAGCAACGTTTACAAGCGTCCGCAAATGTTTGCGAACGTATGTTTAATATTTTATTTCCACCAAACAAATATTTGTCGCAAAAGTTTGCGAACGGTCGTTTGTCATTGTTCCGACTAAAAAACTTAAAATGGTACCGAGAAGAAAAAAGAAAATTTATTGCATCATTCCTTTCGATGTACCGACGATGCACGAAACAGCAGTAAACACGAATGAACGTTAGCAGACATTCGCGCACGCGCATGATGAATGTCTCCAACGGACGAATATATTTATGGGTTCGTGAACATTTGCGCTCTAAATGGATACGTACCTGAACAGGTCTCCCATAAAATGTTCCCAAAAGGTATTTTGTAAAATCTTTTATATTTCTATAATCTGAACATAATTTTATCAGCAAAAACCCAAGTAAATATTTTTGTTCAAAAGGAATTCAGTGCTTGCTTTAATGTCTTTTTTTGTCAGCACGGGTTTAAGCTGAATTTATTCTATACAGGATAATTAAGCCTGAGTAAAATTTTACATGGAAATACATATATCTTGGAAAGAAATAGTGCTGTGATTTCCAGTTATTTGTTGTTCTTAATATTTTATTTTGCAAAATGTTACTCTTCTTTACCCACTAATAACTGTCAAAGTTAGATGCACTGATTTGTGTGCTCTATTACCATCAACCTTTTACTTATTCAATATCATATCGGGTTTGTTCAGGCGGCAATTACCTACTAGCAAGATGTGTTAAAGAGGCAATCTCACCCTTACCAAAAAATTTTACTTATCCAGTATTCTATGGGGTTTATCCAGGAGGCAATTATCCATAAGTTGGATGAGTTCAGAAGGCAATCACCTATCCTATGGTTAACAGACAACATACTTTTTCAATATTCTATTTTGCTTAACCAGGGGCAATATTTAATTATCTAACAGCTGGGTGTGTCCAGTCGTACATCAAAACAAAATTAAAATTAACTTTCTTCTCGACTGAGTTGTTATATTGTACATTTGTTACTAAATCCTATACTACTTAAAGAATCTTACCCTTAAGGCTGTTTCTAGGGACATGGGTCCAAATGGACCAATTGACATTGTAAGAGGACGCTGTGATCGTATAAGCATTACTACCAATAGCTTTTTTGAATTTTGATTTTAATTGTATCATTCTGTTCGACAAATTGCATCTCCAACACCAATGCTCTAAAATATACATATATACCCATTTTTAATTTTGAATGCATGATATTTTTATGTGCTACCTAGCTTTACATGTCTCGATTATAAAAATTTATAGTAAAAGAATTAATAATGCTTGACGGGGCAATTTAAATATTATATCGAAATTTGCTGAATCCTGACATTTCTAAAAAAAAAAATATTGGGCTGAAATGCGGCACCTATACTGATAAAGAGGATTATTTTGTTAAAAGGATGAATTAGAGTTTACACAAATATTTGCTTTCTGTCGGAGCTAGATAAGTACATAAATTTTAATTTACGCTTATCCCACCTCAACCTTTAATATTATTTAAGTTTCTTACTAAAAGTTAATGTTGTTCGGTTTATGGCCTTGCAAACTGAGTGTTTTAGCCACGAAATAAGAAATATGGGAAAGAGAATAATTGTTAAACTAATAGTAACGTATATCCTATTAGTTTACAGAAAAATATGCCTTGATAGGTTTTCACATAAACTTCATGTTCTTCATCAAGATTTTTGTTTTTAATTTTATTGTATATATATTAAGTTCCGTTAATGATATTTTATTCTAACAACATTTAGACAGGGACTATCGATTTACATTCAGAGGTCTTTCTTAACAGCTAAACAAAGAAGACCACTAAAAAAAGGCACTTAAGAAAGTATCGGTTTTAGATCAAGTAATATGTTCCTAAAATTTAATGAAATATTTACACCTGTAAATAGATTGTACTGCAGGGATACGGCCCCAAACCCCATGTTATTTCTTATGAAGGTTCAATCTGCATTTTTGGGTCTATTTTAGGCCGTGGTCACTTTTTCCCTAGGCAGAATTAATGGCAAAGGCAGGGTCGGGTGACTTCGGGAAGACTAGGCAACGATCGGATGGGAGTTACGTGTTACTCCACTGGTGAAGTGTAGTTATCAAGATAAAGACTGATAAATGCCTTGAAAGACTTTATTTAGGTTCTTATCTATTACACTGCGTAAAATGATAAATAAGTAATAAGTGCATAACAAGAGTTTTACCGACCATTATCTTTTGTTATTTATTTATTTTACATTTTATCAGTTCTTATATCTCTTACATGAATAATGTTAAAACATTATCTATTACACCGTAAGTTATCTTTTGCTATGAAGCATTTAGTTAACATTTTATCTAATAAAATAATATAAATACTGTAAGAACCTACCTGCAAGTTCATACGGAGGGGTTTCTACGAACCACCCTGTTGGAAACCCTACGTAACTGGCGCAGTTCGGTCAAGGATTAGTGCCCGTACAAGAAGTTCAAGTGTAGTGCCGTAACGTATATACGGATAGCTCTTAAAGGGACTGGTGATTTTCAAATCTTCAACGGGTCAACCACAAAATCCATAAAAATCAAAGCATCAAATTCAGTTGAGGGAACAGTAGTGTAACAAGCGAGGTCTTGGTCACTTTCCACCCTCTTCATCATCGTCAAACTCACGGATTCATAGTGTTGGAGTGCTCAGTGCTTATCCAAATAGTGGTCCGCAACCATCCACAACCATCCAGAGCAACGTATATCCAGTGGAAAATCTTCACAACCAGCCAGAGGAACGCATATCCTGTGGAAAAGCTTTTCATCCATTCACACAATCATCCAGAGGAACGTATATCCAGTGGAACAGTTCAAGTCGAAAAGAAGAAGTCAAGTAAGTAATTTTTCTCAATCCATTTTTTTTATCTTCCTTTTTTTTCTTTCCTAATGAATGTTATTTTCTCTCGTTCTATGATCAATATGATTAAAGTTTCTTTGCGTAAAAATAGGAAATATAGGCAAAAGATAAACGAAATTAAAAAACAATCAGACTCTTCAAGTTCTGATTCTGAGTCAGACTTTGATATATACAGTCTCGCGGCACGGGTCTTTGTCTGCAGTTTTATGAATTTTTTTTACTCGAAAGCGGCAAAACAAACGATTTTAAATTTAAGTAATCCATCTGTATCCACATCTGTTACAAACACTGTCTGTGTTAAGATCAAATATCAAACTGGTACATAGTAAATTAAAACAAAAAATTCTGAAATGTTCGTTTATTAGGTAAATTGTTAATACAATATGAATGCTTACAATCTATTGATTACTGTAAATATGCTTACTAAATTAATTACCTTAACTTGCAAGAAATATGTACTTAATAATGGTCTAAAAATCCAAAATGCTTGCTTGGATGCTATATTTAATATAATCTATTGTGTAACAGTAATAACTTCAAGTTGCAAAAAGCCATGCCATTTTAGACTAGTGCCGATTACCAAGTTAACTTCAAATAACACTGTATACGATATATTAACCTATGGTGAGGTGAGGTTGCAAGTTAAACATTTACTAGGTGATTTACAAAATTTAGTCCGCTGTTTATTGCCCTGTCAATAAAAACCTGTCAGGTTTTGTCACAAAATTGTTAATAAAATGGAAATTTAAATTTTTACTTTAACATTTTTTATTTTTGGTAATCTCTATTGATTCTTATTTAAAAAGTGCAAAGGAAGGAGTGCAAGTATACATAATAATGCTGTTAATCGGACCAAATAAGATGGAATAGGATGGAAATGCCGTTCTACACTCTCAATATCTAATCGGTAGAGTGTACTGTGCAACAAAAGGTCTAGTAAAACCAAAAACTGATATAAATTAAATATTAAAGATGGTTCGCTTTGAGTTTATATCTGTATATACTGTTCAAAATTAATAAGAAATACAACGCGTTAAACCATTTGCATTCAAACTTCTGGATCTAAAAATGTTCAAAGACACGGGCTATAGAGTATTTACGATAACATTTTGATTGAACTGACATATCATATTTGTCAGCTATTGCATGTATTACAATTACTTACTAGCCTTCTTACCCTACAATAAAATCATATTTAATAGGTTTTGTTTCTTTACCGTATCCATTTACCTTAAGAGCATTCATCATCAGCTGATACATACTAATTTGTTTCAAAGAATAGCACCAAAACTAACCAACGAAATGATACGAAATTTTGGAAAAATATTCTAATTTTATAGAAAAATGGAGGAAAATCATTTAAAAAGAAAAAACAAATTTTTTTGTTTCATTTTTTATATTTTTAAAAATTTTTTTTAAATTTCCCTCATTGTTCACCATTTTCTCTATAATTTATGCTGAGGCCGAATTTTTAATTAAACCTTTAGTTTTGGTGCTATTCTTTGAAACAAATTAGCATGTATCAGCTGATGATGAATGCTCTTAAGGTGCGTACTCATCTGAGCAAGAACGCGTACGAGGCAAGGTCATTCAGAACGAATGTCTTGTTCGTAAACTTCTTCCTTGCGAACGAAGCAGCGATCCATCCATGCACGCTTGGAAGAATTGTTGCTGCGTTCGTGTTATTTGTGAAATGGAGGGATACTACGATTTAATAGGCTAGTGCTACATTCAGAATATTAGCCGGTTTACTAAACAAAAGGTAATAAAGAAACTCTGGTGTACAACGAGGATATATCGAGGTGAATTAACTACCAGAGGAATATTATTTTTAAATTGTGTGTCTACTTAAGTTCGCAGCAAAACCATTTTATTATTAATTTTACGAAAAAATGTTTTTCTTCATAAAAGTTCTGCATGGTCCGAAACCTAAAATGCAACCATCAGATATCGAAATTTCCCAGTCATATACGAGGTCTGTCAGAAAATATGAATATTTCCCTGCAGTAAAATACTTTTATTTTTGACAATATCGAAAACCTTTATAAAGAAAATTTATTTAGAATTGTAAACTAACTTCTAATAAACAGTTATCTCTTTATTCATTAAAAATTTTACAACCTTTACGTTTCTTAACCTCTTTAACATACACTACATAACAAAATAATTTATTTTACAATTATCAATTTGAACACAGTACCAATATTGTAATAATTACATAATAAGTTAATAATATTTGACGTTTAATTGCAGATATCTAAATGTCATGGTAACCTAATTAGAAATGCATTCATATCAATGTGTTTACTGTTGTAGGGTAGAGAATGGGAAAATGTACAAAATTATAACAATTTTTATTTTTATCAAATTTTTAATGAATAAAGTGATAACTGTTTATTAGAAATTAGTTTACAATATTGTTATGTTAGTTTTCGATATTGTCAAAAATAAAAGTATTTTACTGTATAAATTCATATTTTCCGACAGACCTCGTATATGACAGGGAAATTTCGATATTTGATGGTTGCATTTTAGGTTTTGGACCATGCAGAACTTTTTATGAGGAATAACTTTTTTTCGTCCAATTGATAATAAAGAAGTTTCCCATATGCTGCGAACTTAAGTAGACACTGTATAATGGAAGATTTCCAAAACTTTGTGAGAATATCTCTGACCATTTCGTATTTCTGTTGGAATCAATCCGAGATCGAATTTCCAGAAATGATATAATTTTCAAAAAGCCTTTAGTGCCATAGGGGAAGAATCGACAACACATGAACAAAAACAAGGCAGAATACACATAAATGCCATCCACATCACATTGAGATTCTTTTTGAAGTACTTACTCACGTCGGATAGCATTCTAAGTGCCTCAGACCTTTCATCGCATAAGCCGTATCCCGGTTACCCGTCCACATTCGTATTGTCGCCTTGCCGCGTACGCGTTCATGCTGATTATGCACCCTTCGGTGTATGGCGAACAGTATTCATATGTTTCATTCTGAACAATGCAATGTGGAGTTAACAAACGCATATCTTTATTCATAAAAACGTATTCGCCAAAATTTCGGGAATTATAAAAATTGACCAGTATGTCGGGAACTATCAAACTGCTAAATACCAACAAGTTTGCGCATTTTCATAAGAAGTTTTTAAACATTGTAAGAGAAAACATAGGTTTGCGCTAGAAAAGACCAGAGAGCGACCAGAAGAAAATATTGTCATATAAACTCGTACAGTGGAAATATACCTGCATAGTGCACAATCTTATTATGCTAAAATTTATTTAAAAGTAAATTGGTTCTGTTATTACGTTGTTAATACGTGTTAAACTGGTTTTAACAACATTTTTTATTACATGCCTGTCTGTGCTAATACAACTTTTTTTATGTTCCTGATACTGATAAATATTTTGATGACATTAGTGGTAATTTACAATAGCACAAATAGATGTTTTCAGAAGTATTTTTTTAAAACACTCACTTATAAAATGTTTTTTAAAACACAGATATCTTAATCCTAAAGGCACAATTTAACGCATAAAATGTTACTTTAATAACTGTAGCAGCGCTTTTACAACCAGCATAGGTGACTTCATTTAAAATCTGTATATGATTGACGATCAAATTAGAGTTTTCTAAAGCAATTTATGAATTCTCTTAGAATGTGGGTGTTAAAAAATGCTAAATGTAATGATAACGTAAAAATTTTATGACAATTTTATTCACTGTTACCATAAATATCTATTAGAATAAATTGTGTACTTATCCATTTTACCTCTATCCATTATTGCAAGAAAGTCTTTACTTTTTCTCGTTTACAGTCTAACAGTGTAAAGCTTACTAATGCTTTAAAAATAATGTTTAAATAAGAAAATTTATTATATCTACTGATGATAGAAGTACTACGTAAACAGTCAGTTATAAAAATAAATTTATGGCGACTCTAGAGTTTTGTATTGCCCTCTTTTGAATATACTTAAAATTATAACTCTTAGGATTTGCTTTATTTCTTGAAATTAGTTAATATTTTTGTTAACACGTTCATCTAGCTGGTTACAATTTTAATGTTTTTTGTCTGCATATTTAATCTATATGCACAGTTGTTTAGTAGTTTAAGAAACATAATAAAATGTGAAGTAGGAACCTAACCCATCGTTATTTCCACATAACTTTCGACATATTTAACTGCTAAGTCTATTAAAAACAAGGTAATGGGATATTTTTTGGTCATCTAGCATCTTGAGGTGTCTGATTGCTTTGCGTCATCATTCTAAATAGCGAAAATATGACGTTCAATTACAATGACAGCTATCTAGTGTAGTACCAAAGTAATCAAAGAAGCAATTTCTTTAATGTGGAACCCTTTTAAATCTTTTCGAACTAAATCACCATTATTATTCTAAAAATAAAAAAGATGAAGTCAAATAATACCAACTCCGCCAGAGAGGTATATTCTTCTATAATTGACAAGTTGACACATTTTATCATTCTTCCCACCACATTCCGCTGACAACTATTCTGGTGCCCATCCGCTGTAAAACGCTTTAAGCATGACGTCATGACTTATTTAAGACGTTAAATGATCAAAACATAACAGCAAATATCAAACTGTTGTCACCAGGATTCAAGTGTTAACGTGATTACACTATTCCTTCGAATAATAGATGAGTAAAACTTGGATATGATATTACATAAACAATATTAGTCCATAGGATGCTAATATTAAATTTACTAAATTTTGCTTGTACATGGTAAACAAAATTCAAGTGTTTTTTAATGTAAGTAGAATAAGACACCGAAACGTTATTGTGCCTGTGTATTATTTGTGCTCAGTACGTTTCTAGATCTTGTAAAAAATCATTATATCCCTTTACGGATTACGATCTAGGCTGAACTAGCTTGCCTCTGTCCTTTATCTTATATTCCTCATAAGTGTTATGTACGAGTATGCTGCCTGGACAGTCTAAAATTACAAAAAATATATTAATTTATGGATTGAATTCTTCTGGAGCACAAAAAACAAAAGTGTGTTTTAAAATACACTAGTCTTTTTAAATTTTACAATTAAATTTATATTTTCAAATAAAAGAAAACTATATGTAAAAAGTACCCTTCAACATCATGAGACAACTGGAGATATTAGGGATTGAACAAAATTTAATTTGGCCTGCTTTTCTGTTAATTGCAGCTCTACTTAGCTGATATAAATATTACATATTCACTAGTTGTATTTTGCATATTATTGAAATTGGGTGTATTATTTATTTAGACAGGGTGTGCAATTTTAAATTGTAAGTAATTTTCAATAACTGTCTAAATTCAAAACGTAAGTTTAAAAAAAGGATTTGGATATACCTAACGTTTTCGGATACAATTTAGATTTTTTATACAAAACAGGCTAAAAAGAATTTGTTCAATGTTGCTACCATTCTGGAATATTAGCTTAAAGAAACGATATTTTATAGTGGGCAAGGAAAAATACTCGGCTCCTTTCCACATAAAAACGTGAAAAATATAATTTTTATACAGGGTGTGAAATTAAAAAATATATATATTTCTTCCATATTTGTTATGAATATCTTTATTGTAATAGTACCCAAGTAGACTACAAGTTGACTTATTATTAGAACTGACTAGTTATTCTAACTTACGCATTTTTGTTGACGAAGGGCAAAATAGTGTGCATTTTTCAATTTTATTATACTTAAATCCATTTCGCGAGGGAAGTTTTGTGCAAAGACTTTTGCAAGTTTTATAGGTGTCTATCCCGGAAAGTAGTTGTTTTTTATAGCAAACAACAACATTAAAATATTGTAGGCATGCTAGCTCATTGCTACTCGTAAGGGCCGAGTATTTACACTCTACACGGATGCTATTATTCGAACCTTTTATTTTTGATTAGGCTAAGCTGTTCTTAGTTTTTTCACACATAAATGTTGTTTTATTATTGCATGTTTGAGTGTATAGGAATATTAATAACATTTAAAAAATTAAATAAAGAACTATTTCGTAACTTTAATCACAGTAAGTGTTAACACCTTGAATTTCGGATGACGAAGGTTTTCACTATAAATACGGTAGTTTACTCCTGTGAGATTAACGATGTTGAATACATTGCAAACTGCTTGATTGGTAAAAATCGTTCTTTTGAATTCAAATTACTCGGAATTGGAGTTTTCCATTATATTCTGAATTATTACGTTCGTAATCGAATAATACTAATTATTTATAGAAAATCGGATTATGGATGGTTTATAATTAAAATTTTTCCATCTTTAGGTTAAAACAAAAGCTGCCGTTTTTTTCGCGAAAAAACACACGAAACGTTCGGATTGCAAGCTTAGAAGATTTTTTCCTGCTTTATGAAGTCATGAATGGCAACCTTTGTGGGGGAATCTTAAAATGCTTTGCTATAATCGTGTTTCCAGTAATAGCTTTAATTTAATATCTATAGTATCACAAATAAGTGTATCACTTTTCGCTTATATAAGGCTCTACCACTGATATCGTAACAAGCATTCTTGTGGTAATGTTTTGTTATAATAAGCTTTCTAATAATATTTAAAATTGGAATATCTTAGGAAAGCTCACAGACTCGCTCGCCTAAAAATATTGCTTTTTCTGAATGGACTCACAAAACGTGCACATTTTAAACAGACTCGACGCATTTTATTTGCTAGTCTAGTAAAATGTACGATAATGTTGTATGCCCCTGCCATAGATGTTTTAAGAACTAATAAAATAAAATATTCAAGAATGACATGAGTTTATAAGTAAAGTGAACAAAATATATTTTTTTTTAAATCTAAAGATTTAAAATATTAGGTATTTTTGAAGAATTTAGTATAAATTCTATACCATTCAGGAAATCTTACCTTTAAGGCTGTTTCTATG
Source organism: Philopedon plagiatum (assembly GCA_963971165.1). Taxonomy (NCBI): domain Eukaryota; kingdom Metazoa; phylum Arthropoda; class Insecta; order Coleoptera; family Curculionidae; genus Philopedon; species Philopedon plagiatum. Next base: position 40,345,591 of record OZ020196.1, on the reverse strand, counting down.
GTCATGGGCCCAAATGGGCCGATTGGCATTGTAAGAGGGCGCTGCGATCGTAAGAGCATCGTTAATAATAGTTTTTTGGAATTTTCATCTTGATTATACCATTCCGTTTGGTAGATTACATCTCCAATGGCAAGGCTCTAAAATGTGTTCAATATATACATTTATTATAAGAAATACCGGATAATTTACATAAGCAGAATACTTAGATTTAAGTATAGAAACCTACTGAAAGGAAACGAAATTAATAACACTTTGCAACACAATGAAAACTTTTTTTTTACTGAGATGGCGCTATGAGATTTTTATTACTTACTCTAAACGCATCTAGAAAATATAAAAGACACCAGAGTCGCATCAGATTTTTGAGAGAAACCATTACGTTTAATTTTGCAAAATTTCACAGACCCTATAGATTTGGAGTCTATATTTTCAAAAAAACATGTACGTTTTCTTTATAGTCTTATAGCCCATTCCCCAAGTTTCTCTTGAAAGAGACCAGCAGTAATCTGCAAGTGAAGTAATTTACCATTTTCCTTGGTAAAGGTTTCGACGTCTTGATGTCCTTGGAGTAAACTGACCGCAAATAATTTATATTAAAATAAATTCGCTGAATCAGCTCTTTCAGCAAACATGAGATTTACAGTTGTAATACCAAGATGACACAGAGTTTCATTTAAAAACTAGTCACTCTCAGTAAAACTTGATTTGAAGTAATGGCATTTAAAACTTTAATTAGGATTAGCTGGGGTGAGGAAGTGAAATGTAAAACTAATTATGTATTGATGTTAACCTCTTCCTCCGATTCCTGTCCTGTAAAATGGTGTATTACAAGGTAGGGTGTGCAATTTAAAATTTCAAAGTATTGGTGCTGGGGGTAAGGGAAGAAACGTCAAATTAAATAGTGTTTGTATACGTACCGTTCGATATCTAAATTGGTCTGTTTTTTTGTTGAAATCGAATTTACTTCAAATCAATCAAGTGTTATTAAAAGAGGCTAGTTTTGAAATGAAAGCCCTGTATTTGATTTACGATTATAAAAATAATCCTGAGGTGTTTCTTAACTTTTTAACGCAGACACAATAATTCAAATTCCAATAAATTTAAAGGGCCAAAGAGTGACGCAGACTATTTCTTGCTAGTGACTAATGGCTTACTTCTGCTATGAACGCGTGCTATTTGATCGTTTTGATGGACATATTATTTTTATATGATGTGTATTTTATATAATAATGTACAGGGTCTTTGATTATTTGTATTTGACGATAGAAAAAAAATGTTTTATATAAAAATTGTAGTTTTTTTCCATATTATCTTTTGAAATTATCAGTAAAAAAATATCTCATTCAAAAAATGGACAAATATAGGCAACTTCAATTTTTTAAAATGGAACACCCTGTATATTATGCGCTACAACCAAAGATCTTTTTTTCTGATTTCAAATATATCTATATATATATATATATATATATATATATATATATATATATATATATATAGATGATATTCGGGCGAACCATTTTTGAGATATTTTAGCTTAAACAATAAATAAATTGCAAACAAATTTCATATTGGTATCAAGAGAGCCATGGAAAAAAAATTGTTATATTTTATAAATTTATAATTTAGTTAGTTTCTACATACAACATAACAATTTTATTGTTTCCATGGCTTTCTTGATACCAATATGAAACTTGTTTGCAATTTATTTATTGTTTAAGCTAAAATATCTCAAAAATGGTTCACCCGAATATCATCAATATCATATATATATATATATATATATATATATATATATATATATATATATATATATATATATATATATATATATATATATATATATATATTTTAAATCAGAAAAAAAGATCTTTCGTTGTATCGCATAATATACAGGGTGTTCCATTTAAAAAAATTGAAGTTGTCTATATTTTTCCATTTTTTGAATGCGATATTTTTTACTGATAATTTCAAAAGATAATATGGAAAAAAACTACAATTTTTATATAAAACATTTTTTCCTATCTTCAAAAATAAAGGCTCCAGATAGCACGAAAATATAATCAAAGACCCTGTACGCTTTCAACACAGAAAGGACGAGAAATTGAACACATTCTAACGGATCGGACATTTTTACTCTAATATCTATGAACGAATAAGTTGATGACAACCATATACGTATGAAATAAATATACCGCTGGTTGTCTCGAATTCGTGATGTCAACAATGTTAAATGGAGATATACAATCTCGCATAAGTCTATCCTTTCTTCTGGTATTTCTGTATAAGCGCATGCGTTAATACGAACTTTTTCATTGGTCAGAAATTGTACTGAATTAGATGGTGAATTGTACTAATCATCGGCTGTTGTGCGTATATTGCGTCTTCTTTCCGCTTTCTGGTTTTTTTAGATTACAATTTGCATAAAATTATAATATGTAAATACTTACCTGAACTATAATTTCATTAGCAAACCATGCAACAAGAAATACAGTTAGAGTAATATGACAGAATATCCCTAAAGCAACTATAGTTCCTACGGGGTTATCTTGCTGAAATACAAATTCTACATGGATTACATGGAAACGTCGTTTCATTATTAATTGTTTATTTCTTAAACTATTAATTTGTATGTTATTTCAGATTATCAATATTCTTCTTAAAGTAAACATATTTTTACTGAAACATTTTAATTTAATTATTTTCACGACAATATCCTTCAGAATTATTTTGACTTTAGCATGGATGTTTCTGTATTTTATATTCTATAAAATTTAAGGCAATAAGATGTATTTTCTATCTAGTTTTTAAAGACGCTTACAAACTGGTAAACAAACGTCGGATATTTTTCACCGAAATAAAATTTAGTGACGAAAACCATTTTTTATGACTGACCAGTAATAATAATATCGGAAAAATTTGGTAATAAATGAGTGATCGCTGAAAGTAGAACTTTCCCTAAAATTGTGTTTTCAACTCAGGTACGGATTTAGTCTTTCCAATATTAAAAAGTGTAGGATAATAAAAAAGTCTCACAGAAATTACTTTTTTTGCAAAAATACAACCTGTACTTACTACATTTTTAACGTAGGAAAGTAATATATTATATCACATAAGTAACTTTTTTAAGAAGCTGCGTTTTTAGTAATAAGGAATATGCACATATTTTTTTTTAATGCATCAATAGTTTAAGGAAGTCATTACAAACTAAAAAACAATATTTAGAAGAAAATTACTAAGATAATTTAGCTACAAAAAATGGATACTTTCGGTATAATTTAATACAATTTAAAAAGCAGCCATTTGTCCTTAATGAATAATGGCGTCAGGAGATCAACAAAAATAAGTGCCAATCTACATGTTAACTTAAACCTTAACCTAAAGTTGAAGAGGTTTGCGTTTCTCGGAAACAGTCAGAGGGAGAGCAATCTGGTTTTCTGGGTTAATACAGGAATAGCTCAACTAGTTTCGGTAAAAAATTCAATTATACAGGATGTTTCGTTTCGGAGATATTAAATGTCAAATTCGAAATTTCCGCGATTTCCCTTGACATCGAGTATAATAGGTCGCAAAAGTGAATTAAATCGATGTACATTTTCGGAGATTGTAGACGACCTGGAGCTTCTAAACTCTATTAAATCTGGTGAGGACCGGACTCTATTAAATCTGGTGAGGTCGAAAAATGCCATTTGCAGACCCCTCTGTGGTACCTAATAACTCCAAAACAAAACGTCGGATCGTAAATGGCACTTTAAAATCACCTTTCTTTTTGCAATAACCTAAACCTAAAGTTATTGGAAAATGGATATATTTTAGAAAACTGGAAATTTCGATTTTTGACCCAAATATTTCAAGGTTTTTAGTTTTTTGTAGGGTCAAATCACCCTCGGGCTACCCCCTGAACTAATCCCTCTTAACATAGCACTACCACTTATTATCTCACTACAAGCCAATAAATAAAACAGTAAAGCCACTAACAGAGGTCGTATCTCGCACAGCTCTAGTGTTTACTGTTTAAAAAAGTCATGAGATTAATACTTAATTTAAGGAACATAATTTATTTTCAAGAATACAACACAATATATTAACATTTCCCTTTTCCTATTTTTTAAATGCCTGCTATTTAAAAGCAGTTTTAAGTGAAATCTCAACATGCCCAACCAATGGGTCAACTCATAATAATTATTGTACTCGCAATGGTAACGCATTACGTACCTACTTCACATCGTACTAATAAATTTAAAGAATCTCCTTTATATGTGGTATTAAAACTCTGTAACAAAAACAAGTTTCTTAAAGGTTCTAGAGTTTATCTCTTTTAAAAAGAAAATTAAAACCGGTCTCTTTAAGCCAATTTTCAGGGAACCAGGTATCATGCCATTACCAGCTGCTTATATAAATTTTTCACTCATAGAAATTGATTTTTCTCACAATAAATTAATTGCTTACTCAGATGTGCACTCTCGTAACAATCATTGTTCTGCGAACTGGGTTCTACAAAGATACAGGCTTACACTATCCAAAAGAAAAACTCTCGACCTAAATTTGTATAATAAGCTTCCTTTAACCTTTAGGTCTTTCAATTATCAACACTGCAAACTTAAGATTGAATCATTCATATTCAAAAGCTGTTTTTGTTACCTTAGTACGTTAATACCTAAATACCAATTTTGACAACAGAGCATAGTATTACTAATATCACTACCAGTCACCTGATATGTTCGAAATTGTACTAACGCAATGTGATATTTTAACTATGAAATCTTCTTACTTGCTTATGGTATTAGGTTCTAGTGTTCTTCTTGTACTTATTTGTAATTGACGTGCTGTGATAATGAAATTGTGCAACACTAAATAATATACACGGTGATTCAGGAGGAAGTGCTAATATTTTAGGCACGTATCTAGGGACTCAAAATAAACATAAAAGTTCTTAAAAACATTGGTCCTATTCTTAACCGTTACAGAGATACAGGGGCTGTAAAAATTAAGAATTATTATAATATTGTTTATGAATAGCTCGTGTCGCTGGATGAGCTGACTGAAGCATGTCTCTTATAATAGCTGCTGCGTTCATTATGCGATCGAGTAATGACTCTCTAGTTTGTACTTTAGTTGCATATACTAAAGATTTATGTCAACCCAAACCCAAAGACAATAATCAAGAGAATTTAGATCTGGCAATCTTGGTGGCCGACCATGTGGGCCACCCCGGCCAATCCACTGATTTGGAAAGTTGGTATTTCAAAAATGTCTTTCTGGTAAACTGTAATGAGCTGGAACTCCGTTATGTTGCAAGTACATGTTGTGTCGTACGTTAAGTGAAACATCATCTAAAAAGGTTCGCAAATAATTTTGTAGAAAATCTAAGTACCTTTAACGATGACTAAATATCGCATGCATAATTAAACCTAATACATATTTTCTAAGCCAAATTTGATATTGACAGAAGTGATTTTTACTTTTCTACATTTATCTGACTTGTCAAATTCACCGTTGCCTAGTGATAACATTAAAATTAAAACTTTTTTATTCCTAACGTTCTAAAATAATGTTACTCCTTGTATCTCTGTAATTGTTAGGAATAGGACCAATGTTTATTGGAACTTTTATGTTTATTTTGAGTCCCTGAATCCGTACTGAAAATATTGGCACTTTCTCCTGAATCACCCTGTATAAACTAAACTATATTATATATAATTTTCGGTATCTCGAAATAGTTTTATTTAAAAGTCACTTACCGTTAAAATTTGTAGGGTTGCTGCAGCAACAGTCAGCGAATTTAACAGAAAGTTTGTTAACATTACATATTTAGAACAACTACCAATTTCTTCTACGAATCTATAAAAGTTAGATTTATTAGTCGAATTTTAGGAAACGTTTGTTGCAAAGTTATTTAATCAACCAAGTAATTGAAATGAAATGTTTTTTCCAAAATGGTGTTAGCACCATAGTACAAGAATAAAAATTGTGTTTATATTATTATTATACAAAAAAAAATCTAATGTCATCAAAGACTTCCCGAATAGTAACCTAATTTGTTTATCTAGAAAGTGTTTTGAGTGTCCAAGCGTATTTTTTCACTTAATAGTAAAAATTATGCTGTAAACTTGGTTCAACCACATGGCTTAGGCGCCAACTGATCGTAATTTTAATGATTCAATTTTAAATAGGATTAGGTAAGTTTCTTGTAACGGAAATACGTCGTTTACCCATTTGTGGAATTACCGCCTCTTTTATATATTTACTATATTGGACAAAAGGTAAGCAACAAATTGGTTATTATTTAGAATTTCGTTAAATCCTTAATATAACTATTTAATTGTGTAAATTATTCACTGACAGTGTTAATAATATATCATAGTATTTTGGTAACTCTTAAACATCATTTAGTGCGCAAAGTTTTTATAGTTAAAAATCCGACAAAAACAAAATGGCATTTAACGTTATTTTACTCTATACAACAAAAAAATAAAGCAAATTTAGGAATTACAGTAGCTAGAAGTATAATCTTAGTAGTGAAACAGAATATTTACTATTTGTTATAAATTTCAGACCCTTTCGCGGCACTAAGTTAACCTATATTACCATATATATATATATATATATATATATATATATATATATATATATATATATATATATATATATATATATAAAAAAAGAGGGGAGAATTATTGTGGGCATGTCCGCTAGCAATGAACAGTAAAATGAAAAGTTAGAATGGTAACCCGTACGACACGTGTTTCTGCTCATTGGCTTCATCAGGCCCACGTATGTGACTGTGCCTCTCAACATAAGTCGAGATGCACAACGTCACATACGCAGTTACGGGTGTAACCTTAAGAAAAGGAAAAAAAATATATTTAACGAGGACCACAAACAGGAGCCAGTGCACCAATTTGTGGCTTCAGCCAAAAGACCCCTTTTTTTGGGGGCAACAATTAGCGTCGCCGACGGAGGCAACTATAGCCAACTGTCGTGGTATCCTATAAGCCCAAGAGAAGAAAAACAAATGCTAGAAACTAGCGCGGATCGATACATAAAAAAAGAGGGGAGAATTATTGTGGGCATGTCCGCTAGCAATGAACAGTAAAATGAAAAGTTAGAATGGTAACCCGTACGACACGTGTTTCTGCTCATTGGCTTCATCAGGCCCACGTATGTGACATAATAATTCTCCCCTCTTTTTTTATGTATCGATCCGCGCTAGTTTCTAGCATTTGTTTTTCTTCTCTTGGGCTTATAGGATACCACGACAGTTGGCTATAGTTGCCTCCGTCGGCGACGCTAATTGTTGCCCCCAAAAAAAGGGGTCTTTTGGCTGAAGCCACAAATTGGTGCACTGGCTCCTGTTTGTGGTCCTCGTTAAATATATTTTTTTTCCTTTTCTTAAGGTTACACCCGTAACTGCGTATGTGACGTTGTGCATCTCGACTTATGTTGAGAGGCACAGTCACATACGTGGGCCTGATGAAGCCAATGAGCAGAAACACGTGTCGTACGGGTTACCATTCTAACTTTTCATTTTACTGTTCATTGCTAGCGGACATGCCCACAATAATTCTCCCCTCTTTTTTTATGTATCGATCCGCGCTAGTTTCTAGCATTTGTTTTTCTTCTCTTGGGCTTATAGGATACCACGACAGTTGGCTATAGTTGCCTCCGTCGGCGACGCTAATTGTTGCCCCCAAAAAAAGGGGTCTTTTGGCTGAAGCCACAAATTGGTGCACTGGCTCCTGTTTGTGGTCCTCGTTAAATATATTTTTTTTCCTTTTCTTAAGGTTACACCCGTAACTGCGTATGTGACGTTGTGCATCTCGACTTATGTTGAGAGGCACAGTCACATACGTGGGCCTGATGAAGCCAATGAGCAGAAACACGTGTCGTACGGGTTACCATTCTAACTTTTCATTTTACTGTTCATTGCTAGCGGACATGCCCACAATAATTCTCCCCTCTTTTTTTATGTATCGATCCGCGCTAGTTTCTAGCATTTGTTATATATATATATATATATATATATATAGGGTTGTGATAAATTAAGGAATAAATTCAATACCTGGATAATTTAAAAAAATAACTCAAAAATCCTCGAATACGTCGATTTAGTTTTATTTTTGCGCATGTTCTAGAATTATTCTGAATTGTACAGGTTGGCTCACAAAAGCTGTACAACTGTCAACTTTGATTTTTTTAATAGAACACCCCAATTTTTTTGGCTGATTTTAATTCTCTGTAAAATTCTAACCAAATTTCGTATACTATAACCTATAACTGAAATTAACAGTTTTCGAGATATTAGCTTATGAAAGACAAATTTTGATACATTAAAGAGATGAAAAATGTAAATGATTTAACTTAAGGCAAAGCTGTATGTTCTATCTTTGATATTACTTTTTATAAATAATTGCAAAAACATATTGCTGCTCTTTTGAATCCAAATGTTGGCTATGTATTTAACCGAGAAGGAGATAATTGTAATTTTAATAATGCTTGGTACTAGTTATAAGTCCAGGACACAACAGAAAGTTGGTGAAATGTTTAACAACAAATATCCCCGTAGGGAACCCATAACTGCAGTGAGTAAAATTTAATAAAAAAATGGACGCAAAAACGATCCTGACCTCCCAAGTGAACTTTTGTCGTATCAACAGAACGGGGCACCTCATCATTATGTGGCTAATGTCAGAAGATATATAAGTATCACTTTTTCAGGGCGATGGATAGAGCGACGTGGTGCAATAGAGTGGCCGGCAAGGTCACCGGATTTCAGTCCCTTAAATTTTTTGGGGTTATAAGGGCAAAGTGTACAAAAATAAACCCGATACTATTGAAACTTTCAAACTTGTAATTCGTACTCTAATAAGAAACATTCAGCCTGATGTAGTTACTAATGTGCAACAGGAATTTTTTGACCGTCTAAGGCACTGCAGAGCTGTAAATGGTGGCAATTTTCAACACTTACTAAAGTAGTAGTTTTGTTAAATTTTTATTCTGTTTTGTGTTGTTGCGCGAATTAATATTTCTCAATTGTTGAATAAAATTGACATTTGAAACGTCAAATTTTAATTTATTAAAATCTAAGATAGAACATACAACTTTGCCCTAAGTTAAATCATTCATTTTAATTCTTTTTAATGTATTAAAAACTGTCAATTTCAGTTATAGGTTATGGTATATGAAATTTGGCTAGAAGTTTACGGAGAATTCAAATCAGTCAAAAAAAAAATGGGATGTTCCATTCAAAAAACCAAAGTTCAAAATAATTTTAGAATATGCGCAGAAATAAAAGTAAATTGACGTGTCCGAGTGTTTCTAAGTTAATTTTTTTATTTTCGAGATATTGAATTTGTTTGTAAAATATTTTAACCTGATATATGTAGTTGTGGAAAATCCGCTGCAATAATTTTAAAAGTTGCTGCAGTAAGTAAACTGTAACACAATATTAGTTTTAGATTAGTAAAGTATGACAGACAATTGTGTAAAAACTGTTAACAATGAATTAATATCTACTCATATTTAAAATTTCGCCTTCAAAATAGCGCAATTGTTCTTTTAAAGTATTCAGCGAAGTGCTAAAATTACTCGAACGATATATATTATTTTTTTACTCATAAGTTTAAGTTATTTTCAGCTTAAAATGGGAATCCAGCTGAAAAATATTTTTAACACTTTAGTACAATAATTTTTTAGGTTCTAAACTTTTTCGTTTAATTTTTTACACCTTTTGTTACATATTATATGCCCAATCAATTTAAAAGAAAAAGAAGAGCATCATGAAGCAGCTTACAATAAATTGCTCTCGTCCTTTTATTTAGAACAATTTGCAGTAAAAGTATCTACATTTGTAATAAAGCCGCAACTATTTTTTCTTCGTGTATCCTTTATCAAAACTCATCTCGTGTATAGATGACTGCAGCTGAATACACTAGATGTTCTATGTATCCCCAGAAGCAAGAATCAAGTGGATTCAAGTCAGGGCGATGGAGAAGCTATGAATATTCACTGCCTCGCCCAATCCAGTGGTGAGGAAAGACCGTTTTTAAGTGATTTTGTACTTCGTGGAATAATGTGGTGGAGCGTCATCATGTAAGTACCACATGTCAGGACGAACGTGTAAGGGAACTTCTAATAATTGAAACAAATCCATTCAGGTAGCTGCACCGGGCCCACTAAATGGTCACCAATTATCCCAAACCAAACATTTGAATTTTAAGTTCATATTGAAACTGCCGAATTCATGTGGCATTTGGGTTTTTATCTGTTATATGACAGTTTTTTCGGTTAATTGTACCTCCCCTTGTGAATGTTGCCTGATCTGTAAACATAATTTAAAAAAAAAGCAAGATCCTGTATATTGGTTTAAAATATTATAACAAATATTTATTCTTGGCAAAAAGTCACGTGGCAAAAGATTTTGAGATAATGTATATGGAAGGATGAAGCTGTTGTTCATGCAAAATTATAAGCGCAGTCCAAGAGCATTCGGCATCTTGAGTTATTCGGCGAATACTAATAGTTGAGTCTTCCTCGACCAGATTTAGAACTTTTCTTGTTCAACTGTTTGAGGCCGACCATTTAGATTACGGGGGCGGAAGCTATCTGTTTCCCGTAGTCGTTGGAATAGTATTGAAGATAACTTTTCATCCTGTTGGGAATGTTGGGATATATCTCAGCATAACCTTTTAAAGCATCGCGTTCATTAAAAATTGTTGGGCATAAACTGCAGCCATATCTGTCATTTTCATATTTGAAAACAAATTTTGACGTGGAATTATGCAATGTTAATAAACTTTAAGAGCGACAGAAGTTTTAAAGCGCATACATTTGTTATGAGCAAAATATAATTGTGTTGCTTATGATATGACAGTGACAATGAGAACATTTATTATTATTTATTATTATCTTTATTTATTCTGTAAAAAACCGAATTCAAATGAATTTTTCTCAAAATCAGTTGCTCTTAGCGGCATTAATAAAAAATACTTTTCAAGTGAAAATGTAGGAGAATAAGAATTTCTATTTACAAACTGTACACTGGAGCACAAAAAAGTTGGGAAGTTTTTAGATAGCATTTAATGCCGTTTGTACTACTCCCTATAAGATACAGCAGATTTTGGAACGAATTTGCTTTTCTCATCCAAAAAAACTCCCGCCTACCAAATTTTTTGAATTCATTTAGTGTCTTAAAACATACAGATACAAATTTCAACTTTAACACCCTTTATCTCTCTTATTATCAACTTCTTCACAAAGATAATTCGGGGTAAATCGACATAAATTGAGCCAAGGACAGCTAAGGTATGGCCCATTTATTACAAAACACCCTGAATATGTTCTGTCCCGTTTTAAGTAGGTATTCTGGTTTTTAAAGTGTTATTTTGTATTTTGCATTGCTTATTTAAACAAGTCCAGTTTTGTCCCGATTTGTTCCTATATATCATTTTCTTTTATCTTTTTATTTAAGTATTTCTTCACTACATCTCCGCGATGCGGTTTCTCTATTTTCTTTTATCTTATTATTAAATTTTCTTCGATTGTAGTTAGAATCTATGTCCACCCCGAAAATGATTGTTAAAATAAACTTAACTTGGTTGCGTACAGTATTTTCTTGAACACCGGTGAGTGTCCTCTCGGTGTACAACAATCTTGTTGGATGCAGTTTATAAAACAAATTCATGATTAGTTTCGCCTCTTCCGTTTCTTTCCGTGGGGTTATAACGCTTGGCCATTCTTTTTCCTGCCGACTTTGGCGTTAAAATCTCCCTTTATGATTATAATTAAATCTTGATTTATCGGTGTTAGTGTGTTGTTATAATTTCATAAAAATTCTCGACTAATTCGTCACCTTAATTAATTACAAAAATGAAAAAATTGTGTAAATAATACAGAGTTTGTCCTATTTAAAATTTTGCAGATATTATGTGCCCAGATATTTTAAACCACTCTGTATAATAAAAACAAATTACTTGTATTAAAACATACCCTATATAATTCACATTTTACAGAAACTAGCTCTGTCTTGTAGTTTTGGCTCTTGTAACCAATAATTTTATTTTCGTTTGTCACATTACAATAAATCGAAATAGTATACTTACCTAATTAAACGTGAGTGATCATCAGCAATGTTTCTTATAGTTGTGTACTTGTCATCATTTTTATTTTCTTTATCGACATTTATGTGCCTTAAGCGGACTTGAAAAATATTTAGTTCCGCAGCAGCAAATATCATAAGTGTAAATGATATTATATGAGAAGTAACGTAGGTTGTTACACCTACCACCAAAAAAACCACCTGTATAAACATCACAGGTAAGATATCGGCTTTCCTGTTTTTGTCAAAAGGGATCCATATTTGGTACATCATACTTTCTGTAACGAAATCCTCTTCGGTCATCGGTTTAGTTTTATCTTTAACTGCTATTAAATAATTTACGGTACGAAAAATACCGAACGAAATGGATAAATAAAAAGCAGATTTCACTAGAATTTTATTTATAAATTTGCCAACTTTTATGTAATCTTGATACGACTTAACAATGAGACTATCTGATGACGAAAGAATTGTATTTTCAGATTCAATAATGCGTTGGAATATTCTTGAAACATTCTTGTTCTGTACTATAATCAATTTTACCCATACCGCTACGATCGTTATGAGCGATGATACAGCTTCGTATATAATGGCAGTATCAGCACCAAATAATAATAATTGAGCCAGCCTAATAAACGCAGAAATTATGAAAATCAAAAGTATTCCTTGAATAATATAACGACTCCACAGGTAAAAATTTCTTAGAAAATTGCTTTCGACCAACTTTAGGTTCCATGTCCCAGATACTATCATGAATGGCTTTACCCCGTTGATCATTTTATAATAGAAAATTTTAAACAACTACGGGTAAGTGCTTCGCTCAAAGAGTTTCTGTGATTAAAAATTATTAAGTAGAGACAATTTATTTTATATTTATATATATATATATATATATATATATATATATATATATATATATATATATATATATATATGTACATAAATCAATATGGGTTAACGGTACACCCTGCAATTATTAAAATTAAGTATTAATTGTAGTCAATAAATAATAAGCTACAATAATTAGTAGACATTTAATATTATCTACTGTTTAAAAAACATATGTAAAAACTACACCAATTACTTGTCTTATGAATAATAGAGCTAAGATGGCTTCCTTGGGCTTCCATAATTATGCCTTCTTTATTGCCACTTGCAGTAATTTTTTGTTGTTACCAAAAATACTAAAAAGTTGTTTAGTTTTCCCAGAATCGGAATATAAAGGGTATTTAGGTGTGTCGCCAATATACATAATAGGTATTTTATTTGAGAGACTTTCAGGCCTTCTAGACGAATTTAAGTGAAATATTATATTAGGGATTCCTTTCCAGACCTGAAAAATAAATGGCTACTTTTTATAAGGATCTGCATCTTATTTTTACAGAGTGTGTTACAAAAATTAGTCACAAAGTTCAAAAAGTCTGTCGCTTAAATGGTTTAATACATGCGAAAATGAAGGGGTTTTGAAATTTTTAGGGGTTTATTTTATGATGAAGAAAGGCAGGCTATCTGTTATTGCGATCCCTAGTATATAGATAGGGCCTATCACAGAGATGGATCCTGAAAACAACTTAACGAAATGCAAAAATCATTTCTTTCACCGACGGAAAAGAAAGATAGACATATCACGTCACGGAAAATTAGACATATCATAATTCTTACCCGAGGCTTCGTTGACATGAAACACAGTGCACATGAAATTCTTGAAAATACTGAATCCATTTGAATAATTCTTTTACTAGTTTGTTCTGGTCTGGACCATATTAAAAAGTGACCTAAAAATTTTAAAATGGTCTAGGCCTTTGGATAAGTAATTTTACCGACGCTTATACTAAAAAAGATTCATAAACAGCACTCCTTTTTATCAAAAGGTTTGCATGTACTATTTTTGTACCAAACTTGTTACATTTTTGGAGAGACAGCGTGCGAAAGTCGTGGCCTGTCGGTGTGGAGAGTTTTAACATAAACAAATATACGGCTATTCTTAAATACCACTGTTCAAATATTGTCATGTCACAGGGTGTCCGAAATAATATGTTTCAACTTCTTAACGTGAAAACTTCCAAACGCTAGGAATGAAAGTATAAAAAATGTTTTTTAATTTTAGGCGAATTATATTTTATTTAGGTTTACAGAAATGTTTGCGTTTTCTCTGGACAATATATATATATATATATATATATATATATATATATATATATATATATATATATATATATATATATATATATATAGTAGAAAAATGGAAGATTTCTTGACCTATAGGTAATATAATAAATGTAAATGCTGATGGGTACGGGCCCAGAAATCGATAGCAGGAGGTCACCCATACCAGAATCAAAGATAGTCCTCATTATTTTTATTTTTCATTCACGGCCTTTTCGCTGCACTAGCGAAGAAGTAAATCTTCGCATTTACATTTATTATATTACCTATAGGCCAAGAAATCTTCCATTTTTCTACTATTGTTGTACAATGGTGCATTTGTACCGTCGACGTCTAGAAAATCGGCATCGACATACTTTCGAGTATTATTGTGTTAGCAGCCAAACATTTTTGGAGCAACACTGGGTGAACTAGTTGGCGCGAGCCACTACATCTTACCCATCCTTTCCGAACATTTTGGATATAAGGACTCTCTTTGATTCTTGTCAAATCGTGGTCTGTTCTTCAGCCACCCTGGGTGTAAGCCTGCCCGCTGATGGGTAAGGGCCCAGAAATCGATAGCAGGAGGTCACCCAGACCAGAATCAAAGATAGTCCTCATTATTTTTATTTTTCATTCACGGCCTTTTCGCTGCACTAGCGAAGAAGTAAATCTTCGCATTTACATTTATTATATTACCTATAGGCCAAGAAATCTTCCATTTTTCTTCTATTGTTGTACAATGGTGCATTTGTACCGCCGACGTCGAGAAAATCGACATCGACATACTTTCGAGTATTATTGTGTTAGCAGCCAAACATTTTTGGAGCAACACTGGGTGAACTAGTTGGCGCGAGCCACTATATCTTACCCATCCTTTCCGAACATTTTGGATATAAGGACTCTCTTTGATTCTGGTCAAATCGTGGTCTGTTCTTCAGCCACCCTGGGTGTAAGCCTGCCCGCTGATGGGTAAGGGCCCAGAAATCGATAGCAGGAGGTCACCCAGACCAGAATCAAAGATAGTCCTCATTATTTTTATTTTTCATTCACGGCCTTTTCGCTGCACTAGCGAAGAAGTAAATCTTCGCATTTACATTTATTATATATATATATATATATATATATATATATATATATATATATATATATATATATATATATATATATATATATATATATATATATATATATATATATATATATATATATTTCTATTTATGTAATATATTTATAAACGCGAGGAATGAAAATTTTAAGAAAATTTGACCCTATTGGCACCTGCACTAGGTAATTTAAGGAATATCGTAATTTATTTAAAAACTTTTTCTCCGATCCTTTTATTTCAAATTATTGGTTGTTACTTAGAGGGGTAGGAAAAAATAATGTTAAGTAGTATAAAAAAAGAAGTTTAATGTGGCTATGCTGACACTGTTTTTGCTTAGTAAAAACGAGATTTTTGCAAATGCTGTTTGTGTTCAGCAACCCAGACAAAGGTCTTTTGCTATAAAATCATAAAACTTACGTAAGTATTTTGCCAGAGTAGAAATTTATTTTCTACTACAATTCCGATTAAACGTTCACAGTAGACAACCAGAAATACTTGCACAAACAAAGGCGGCTGTGACAAAATGTTTGATTATTCGTTTTTTATTGGCAACAACATCGTTTTTATTTGTCTTTTACTAATGGCCCTTTTGCTAACAAGGATAGAAAGAAATCGGATTCTCTTGGGAATTTTATCAGGAAAGAAAAAATTTTGTGATAACTAATCTTTCGAAGTATATAATCAGCAATATTTCTACAAGCAAAGAAGATACGATAAAAATTTGAACATATTATTATTTTACTTGTCTTTTTCTAATGCACTTTCGCCAACACGGATAGAAAGAAATTTGATTCCTCCTTGATTATCAGCAAAGAAGAGATGATTATGGTGATCGTTAAAATATATTCTAGTCTAAACTGTTCATGGAACCGACCAGTAGGGTGAATTCTTGTTAAATTGATTTTTCTGTTACAATTTTCAAATTAAATTGGATAGAATATAGGTTTAATTCAAAAAATTACCCATTTTTAAAACCTGCAGAAGGTTCAGTTTTCTAACAGTTGATAGCTCATAATTTTATGATTTTTTTCTGTTGATAGACTACTATCCTTTTGGTAAACTTTTAAATTTTAAAATGTATAATTTTAAAGAGTGAAATTAATATTTTAATGCCAACTTTTTAAATATCAATACAAGTAATTTAATAAATCAGTGGCGTTCTAAAATTAACAAAAATGTTCAAATAACCCCGAATAACTTTATTTAAAACATATAACCTTAATCAAATAAAATATGAAATATAAATACTATTAGGTCTGAAAGTTATATGGAAAGGTAATTTAAGAAATCTGTTATGAACAGAGTTCAAAGTTCTCTTTGTCTTCTTTACTGGTATGAACTTCCATTACTGCCGTCGGTGAGTTCTGAATGTGGGCTTACATTATCTTCAATTTCCGTCTGATCTCTGGTAACGTCTAGCTCAAATGCTGCATGATTAGCCTTTTGTTCGAGGTCCTCGTTCTTTAATATTTTTATGTGGTTCATATCCTGAAAGAGAAAATGGGGTAGTAGCTTGGTGTACTACAAGAGCCGACAAAATTTTTAATCGTCACTTCATATCCTATTTAGAAACCATGCGTCACAAATATGTGTCATATATCTGTATTAGACAATCACAGCTAAGATATTTTAATCAAAAATTATGCAGTATTGATTGTCTTACCTCAATAATATCGAACATAATCAGAATTTTTATTATCATTGACAAAATACAACAAATATTCACCATTAATTGGAAGCCAATATCAACAACAGTCGACACGTGAATTTTAAGGTTATATTTATACGAACCGTCCAATCCTGAAACCGCGCGTCACAGATATTTATATGCGCCAGACGACCAGAAACTAGCCAAAGTGCGCCCGTCGCCGTTAAACCGCCAGACAATTATTTGCATTTAAACGCAGTAGGACTGATGGCGCATATTATGTAGCGGTAGTTCCTCGGAAAAGCAATGCGTCCCATATGTGTGTCACGTGGTCGTGAACTTGTTAGAGTATATACGCGCTTCATGGGCTCATGTGTGGCAAGAAATGTAAGGTCTCACATGACGTTGCCGCAATTCCTGGCATACCGGACACAACCACGAGCCTTTTGATGTAACTTGTGAATTTTTAATTTCAACAAGGGACGTGCTTGGTAGGGGCACTTCGCTTTTTTGAATTTTTTTTTACCTTTTGGGCTTTATAGTTTAAAGCCTTGCGGAAGGGTACCCAACGTCTGCTAGTCTTTTTATTGTTGTTTTGTTAAAATTAAACGCCTTCCTAATTTTTTTTTTCAACTTTACCACTCCCCAAGTGATTTCGTAACGTCTCAAACAAATCTTTTAGCAGCCTTACGTTGTCTCATTTTCCTTTCTTTATAGCATTCATTGCCGCTGTTAAAGGCTAAATTCCATTGAGCCCTAATATTTCGGCAAACTTTTCCCATGTTTCTAAAAGAAAACATTGTTTTTAGATAATCAGAAAGAAGGCACGCTTTAATTTTTTTGTGGGCCTTATTTCTGAAATGTTTTTTTCAGGTTACGTTTAACAGGTTTACGTAAAACAAAAACAACTTAGTTTTGGTTACTCCTTTATAAAATTACTACGTAAAAGGGCACTACTTACCATCAAAATTAAAGCGACACTTACGGAAGCAAAATAAGATTGTTAATCCTAAGTTTATAACAATGCGCATGAATTTTATAACAATGCGCATGAATGCGTCGCGTCGGTCTAACATACTGACTGTTATTGAAGGTGGCATGGTCGATCAAACGGTGTCACCATCTATGGAAATAACAGACGGTGTAATTGGTATGAATGGTAGGTTTTCTTTGTTCCACTCTTGTAACGAAATGGATATATTCCCCCTTCTTTTTAACAACAATAAAACTGTTATTGCATTCATACATGGCACAACAAATTCCAGGCATGTTCTTTACAACTAAGTAGGTACCTAAAAAAAGGATGTCTCAAAATATACCCTAAATGAAGAATTACAAATTTATTACCTTTTTTTACAAAACCAAACAATAATTTCGTGGCTTAAAAAGGTTCCCGGATAGTCTTTAAGGTCTCCGACACTAAAGAAAACAACCACTCAGAAAGTGGAATAACATAAAAAAACACAACTCAAACTCTAACAACAATATTAAACGATGAAGAAAATACAGAACTAGTAACAACTATAAGGATAAACAGGATAAACTTTTCGAAAGATAAAAAAAAAGTCGAAATACAAGCAAAACAGCACAAAACTACCCTATTTGCATATGGAAACAAAGCAAGAAGGCAACGTTGTGACGCCAAACAATCATATGATTGGCAGTTCTTTTAGCGAACATTGGGTTAAATGGGATTGATCGCTCCTATCTAGTTTAAGGCCTCTGGTAGCTCTTCAGTCGTTAATATACGGTAAGAACTTTAAAGTCGGAATAAATTCGTTTAAAACTCATTTACTTTTTTTTTTAGAAAAACGCTCGGACACGTCAAGTTTTAATTTTAGGCCCGCATTGTTTAAACAAATTTGAGGTATACAGGGTGACCCAAAAGAAAATATAATGTCCCTTATTTTTTTTAAATAGAAACCTCTTTTTTATTTCATTTTTGAATTCTGCGTAAAATTTCAATCATATTTCATGTATCATACCCTATATCTAAATTGAACCGTTTTTGAAAAAAGTACCTTTAAAAATAAATGGCAAATTTCTGGAAAAATAATTTCAACAAATGTTGGAATTGACCTCCACCAACGTCTTGGCAAACCCAACCCGATACGATCTTCGAATCCTTACAGAACATTTTGAACTACTTGAGGTTCTATTATTCTAATTTCTTGCCTTATTATTATTTTTCAGGTCCTAAGTATTATTAATTTGGTATATTAACGTACACTTTGGATTTGAGGTAGCCCCACAGAAAATAATCTAGAGGGGTTAAATCGGTGGATCTGGCCGGCCATTGTATTGGACCCCTCGACCAATCCATCGCCCGGAAAAACTGAATTTAGATATTCACGCACCGGACGAATTTAAATAAACTGTCTTTTCTTTTTCAAAAACGGTTCAATTTAGATATAGGGTATGATGAACTGAAATTTTACGCAGAATTTCAAAATGAAATTAAAAAGAGTTTATATTTAAAAAAATTAAGTGTGACATGTTATCTTCTTTTTGGGTCACCCTGTGTACATCAACAAATTTAGTTTAAACAATGCGCGCCCAAAATCAAAATTGGACGTGTTTGATTGGGTTTATTGGGTTTGATTGGTTTGGTTGGGTTTGATTGGGTTTGATTGGGTTTGATTGGGTTTGATTGTCAGAGAAGGGAGGAAAAACAGCCCCTTTGCAATAAAAAAGTAATAAAAGCTTGATGATTCACGCAAATTCTTTTGTTTGGTTGAAAAGCAAGGCCACCCACGCGACAACTTTTCCGAGGAAGCCGGTCGTAAAACTTGTTGTTTTGGCCTCGATTCTGCGAAAGGGGTCATAAACGGGGAAAGATTTATGGGAAAATTGACTGAATTGTTGAATAAAACACGTTATTTTTAAATTTTGCGAACAAATAATCAATCCCACCACCAAAACAATACAATATAAAAAAAGACTAAGTAAAAGTGGGTAAAACCTGAACAAACCCCAGCAAACCTTAGCAAATAATACCCAAGTAAAGCTAACGCATTTCCCGATTTGCCTTTATATGATAGGTATCAGACAAATTGATGTAAATACTAAAATACAAAATTGTAATAGATTTGGCAACCTTGCATTTACAGGGTTTAGTTGACAGGAGACCGAACGAACTATGCTGACGAAGTGACGCGTTCCCTAATCACAAGTAAACAAATAATTTCTGGCCTTTATAAATTCATTTTCGTGTAAAAATTAAAATTTTTAATTTTCTATGGGTAGTCAAACTTTGTATATGTAATAAATATCCTTGGCGATGATTATAACATTTATGACCTGTTTGGGAAGTCAGTACAGTTAGAATTTGCGAGATGTAAGCAAAATCCCTGCCGGTTTTTTTAGCGGGAAATTCTGTCCACGAGAAAGTTCAAAAGTCTGGATACAATAAAATACGGTGTTAGTCGGAAGTTTTGGAGCTCGTCGAATTTTCTTGACAAAAAGCGCGGGAATATAAGTGAAAAAGTAAGGGCGCTTAAAATCAAAGATATTGTCTAGAATTATTGGAGAATTATTGTGAATTTTCAGAAAATTGTGAAAAGTGTAATTTTGGGTGGCTCCAACCGTAATTTGTGGAAATAAAAGTGTAATTGATCCAGAATTTTGCGTTTACTGTTAGGGAAAAGGAAAACATAGAAATTAGTTAGAATATACACAAAAACCTCTGCAGTAAGTAATCTCTTAATGAAGTCTTTTGCAAGGCTAGATAAGGGATTAAAGTAATAGGTGGTTTAACAGCAGTTGACACGGGGCTCTTCCGGACTCCACGCAAAGATTTTCTTGTCACCGCCAGCTGTATTCCTGGGTTACCGCTCACCCGCCAACCAGATAATAAAAATGAGATAGGAATCAGTGGTGGGTGTTACAATGCCAGACACCCCCATTCTCTCTGATGGAGTTGCTTTTTTTATCTTCTGACAGCCCACGAAGACTGAAGTCTAAGTACTATGTACCGTGGGTGTACTGGGGGATCGACTCATACATCCAGAGCTGGAAACATCCGTAGGGATTTCAGCAGCCCTTTAAGAGGATGTGTGGGGTGGTATCACCTCTGTCGAGGAAGAATTCCTCTACCACCTTCCAATTATTGCACATTCGTTACTAAATCCTATACTACTCAAAAAATCTCACCCTTAGGGCTGTCTCTAGGGTTATGGGTCCAAATGAACCAATTGACATTGTAAGAGGGCGCTGTGATCGTAAAAGCATGATTAACAATAACTCTTTTGAATTTTGATCTTGATTGTACCATTTTGTTTGACAAATTTCATCTCCAACACCCAGACTCTAAAATATAGTGAATTTATTGTGAAATATTTATTATTTTGGATACAGAGACTTTTGCAAAAGCGGGCTATCTAGTGTGTAACTCTGAGTTTCTGTGCACAAAGTATAACATAGAGCGTCATGTAACCGGTCCACAGCATTTAGAAAAGACGAAGATAAAATCTCTTCTTGGACCATCAAAACCAAGGCAACAGGATGTAAGGCAAAAACAATTCTACATGGATTTGTGTGAAGCCTTTGTTGCAGCTAATATCCCACTTCATGGAGTAAATAATCCTTTTGTGAAGACATTTTTAGAAAAATACTACACCCACACAGTACCAGATGCATCAACTTATGTTGCGTTGACTTATGTTGACAAAGTGTTCGCTAAAACTATGAACAGAATAAAAGAAAATCTTACAGGAAAAAAGTTATGGTTCAGTATCGACGAAACTACCGACATCAAAGGACGATACGTTGCCAATATTATACCTGGACCTTTAAATCCAATTCAGTCTGAACAATCATATGTGATCGCGAGTAAGTTGCTTTCTAAAGCCAGTGGCGATACAATAACCCACGCTGCAGTAGAGAGTATCAGTACACTTTTTTCGGATACAAATCAGTATTAGTGAAAACTTTTTTTTGCGTCTGTCGGATACTGCAGCGTATATGCTGAAAGCCAGAAGACAATTAAAAGAACATTTTCCCAATTTACCCTGTATAGAATATGTGAATTTGTGCGGGAGTTTTACCCACTTATCGATAGTTTAGTCAGTGAGGCTAAAAAAGTCTTTCTTAAGTCACCCGCCAGAATTGCAACGTCCAAAGAAATGTGCCCTAATATAGCATTATCATCACAACCTGTGATAACGCGAAGGGGAACATGGCTGACCGCAGTTACATATTACAGAACTCATTTTAAACAAGTCAAAAGTGTTATTACCAGCTTAAAGGACGATGCGCATCTCTTTTAACATCTTTTCTCTTGTTTGAAACGACCCTAAATAATCTTAAAGACGTTCCCAATGAAATTGGTGTGAAACTAAAATTGTATATACCGCGAATATTAGAAAGAAAGCCCGGATTTGTTCAACTAAAGTCTATTTCTGAATCCCTAAAAGATATTACTGTTATGTATCCACATTTTCGTTTCGCTTCAGTGACAAGCTGTGACGTAGAAAGAAGCTTTTAGAGACTTAGAGGTATACTTAACTATAAAAGAACGTCTTTCACTGCAGTAAACTTTGAGAAAATGGTGATAATTTCATGTTATGCAAAAAAGAACTGTGACGTAGATTAAAATATATGTTTTCCATTTCACAATAAATACCATAGCCAAATTTAGCACTGGTGAATGTGGTGATTTAGGAAATCATTTAAACTTATTTTTGGGCTATGTGACATAAATCCCAAGGATGCTCCGCTGGCCGCAAGATCTTTAAACTACATGTAGTTTAAAGGTCTTGCGCTGGCCGTGGAGACATTGCAATTACTGCAACGCGGACCGGCCGATGCCGCGTGATCAAGTTTGTCGTCATCGACGTTCAGTAATCGTAATCTCCTTTTCCTTTCACCCGGACATGGTTCTTTCTACCAATGGTCTTAATAGTATATATTTTTTACTTTTTGCTATACTAAAGGTATGCATTAAAATTATTAAACCCTGGCCCACGCTTATGGTATTTCAAGGCAGACAAGCCAGCAGTAAAAAAGCCCTTGCGCGAGGTCGCGCAAAAATTCTAGCCTTAATTATAAACCACCAAAAAAATTAAAATTTTCCGAATACTCTCTGGCACTTTGTTCGGTAAATTTTTGAATAAATTTAAATCCACGACGGTGGTCGAAGCTCGGATTAGCAGTGATCAATATTAATAATAAACTAAGAGTGTCTGTGGACAACACTAGCAAATGGATTTCAATATGCGACGTTAGGTTGCACTGGTAAGTGCCTAGAGCAAAACGCTCTTTAACTTCTTTAACTTCTAAGGCATGTTCTGAAAATTTACTAAACCAACAATTTTTTATATATGTACTCAAACTTTCAGGTTTAAATGGAAACGCAATGGATATTTGAAAGTTTGAGTTATCAGTGGTCGTATTATTATAGTTTAATTTTCAACTGATAAAGTAGCTTAATAAGCCAATTTAATAGCAACTTTGGAAAACGATGATGTTTTTTTTTAGTTTTAATTCACACTTTAAAATCCTCCTAGTTGAAAAAAATCGTTTAATTCCTTTATTGGTATGCACGATGCAACAATAGTGACAGAAGCTCATGTGGAAGGTCGACAATCTTATAAAGCAAGCAATTACCCAAATACTGTCAGGGAGAAGATTATTTTAATAAAATTTAGGGCATAGTATGAAAATAACTATTACAAAATTACTAATAAATTTTATTGTATTTTAAATACTTTTGAAATTGATTTAATAAGGCTGTTACAAATACACATTGCTTTAGTAATAACTTTACGTACAATGAACACTAAATCTGGTGTACACATAAGACCATAGTTTTAATAATAACACCCACTGTACTGACAGTGTGCCAATCCACCCCATCAAAAATTGTATTTGCTTATAGGGGGATTACTGCACACCTCTGACAAATTTAATGATATTGAATTGGTGAACCAAAATGCTTTGGATGGGTATAGATCATATTTGATGTTAAAAATATTTCATACTTTTTTACTGTGTATGCATTTTTGTTTAGTAGTACACTAGATGAACATAAAATATTGTTCGTTAATTCTTGCCAATACCTGACATATACCAACTGTTATGCCTGAAACAACAAATCAAATTACTAGGTAACGTAAAACATTTCCCTCCACGATTAAAGTGTTAATGTGAATACACTATACCTTTGAGTAATGGATGAATAAAACTTCGAACAACTTTTGATGTTGACTTTATTTATGCAGTGAAACTCTTATTAGTTTTATTTTACTGATATATTTTAACGATTACAAGTTATATATAAACGAACTAAACTGCATGTTCCGACTAGTTATTACAGTAAACTGAAATACAACATAAAATATCTATTTACTATTGTAGTGCCAATAATTAAGAGGGCGCTATCTAATTGAAAATTATACTAAAAGTAGATTTTAAATATGCTTAACATTTGATACAGTATCATTTGAACAACCTTAGGCTAGAAGGTGTTAATATTAAATTTAAAAAAGCACAGACTATAACGGCATAGAGGGAAAATTTTCTGCTTCTATGCCAAATGCAAAACGGACTAAAATTCTGCTTTTACAGTGTTCATAAAATTCAAGTGCTTTTTAAGTTGCATAGTGACTCGAAACTCTAAAATGTCATTGTACCTGTGTATTATTTACACTCGGTACATTTGCAGATGTCAAATAGATCGTTACAGGCCTTCGAATCTAAGTTGGACTGGCATGCTTCTGTCTTTTAACTCATATTCTGAATAAGTGTTATATATGAGTATGCTGCCTGATAGGTCTGGAACCACAAAAAAAATGAATTAACTTTATCATCGAATCATAATCTGCAGGTTCAGTTATATTTAAAAGAGAAAAAAATATTTTGTTATGTCATCTAAGACACTAGCCTTATAAAATACAATAAATATTAATCAAACCGAACCAAGAACTTCCTTGTTGTTTAATGTGAAAATTTATGTAAAATTTTAGCAATAGTTTATAGTCCATTTACTCAAATAAATTAAAAAATATCTAAATATTCTTAAAATGCTCTTACAAGAAGCTAAAGGCTAATTTGATTATACAGGTCACATACATAACGACCTTTTTCTAGTAAAAAAGAATAATACCATCTTAAAGTAACAAAGTATTATTTAGTAGCCGGGATCTACTAAAAATCTTTTAAAAACATTTTTTTCGAAAACTCGTTTTTTGAAAGCACATTTTTTGAATTAAGTTTTGAACAAAATTTATCAAAATTATATTTTCTCGGAAAACATTTTTTTTTAATATTCATAGGAAGTAAGAACTTTTCCGAAGAAAAAAATTTGTTTTTGAAAAATTTATTTTTAGAAAATCGTACTTACGAAAAAATATGCTTCTGAAAAATGTATTTTAAAACTATTTTCGAAAAACTTAAATTTCGAAAAGATGTTTCGAAAAAATTTGCCCTGAAAAAAAGTTTATCGGAAAAAAAAATTTCATTCAAAAAATTTTGCATAGAACCATTTAGCAAAGCTCTTTAAAAATATTATAGACCAGCCTATCGTTAATTGAATGTTTGTATAATCCCAGATGGCACAAGACGTCCACTGGAAGTTCAGAATTTGTCCATAATTTAGTCAGTACGTCCACGGACATTTTTTTAACTGTAAATGGTTTTTTTATGTTTGCATTACATGCCATTTGCCGAGGGTTTTTCGGTTAAAAATTCTACCGAATAAAAATTGCACTGATTTGATCCCTTCCTAATGGCAATAGGCCAGAGTTGGCTATATACGCAGAAAGAAAGACAACTTTTCCATTAAACAAGACTTGTTCTTAAAGACAGTAACGATTATTTAATGATATAAAGTTTTCGAAACAGGTAAAAAACGGCTTGTAATTAAAAAATAAATATTTCGAAAACGCATTACCCGTGTCGTCTATAGAACAATGTTACGGTCAAAAAATTGTGTGAATTTTTTTAACCAAGCGAGTGCATTCTTGAAAAGTAAGGATGTTATCTTTTCGGACTTTCATAGATATGCCCAGGCATGTTTTTTAATTGTCCTTGTTTTTAAGACTTTAAAACCCAATTCTGTTCGTACAGATTTTTTTCGAATATTGGTCAAACCCAACCAAACTGATGCGCTGTGCGAATATTAACTAAGTAATTAAATTAAATATATATTAATGATTAGACTGAAAAATCCCTTTCATTGTGTTCTGCAAAAACAATTGCAGTATCTAAATAGAGACAGAGTAGAGATCGGGCAACAGTGTATGTTGTTTGTCTTGGCGTTTGTGAATAAAGTGTTATTTTTTGGTGGAAAACTTGGTTTTAATTAGTTGTGTGAAAATTTTCAAATAATAAATAGGTGATATTCCCAAGTAAAAATCGCGATATTATCTGACGTTTTTTCGGATAAATTTTTTCATAAACAACAAATAACGGCGTGATAATTTGTGATAAATTCTGCCGTGCTCTTGCAGTGTTGCCGCACCTAATAACAAATGTTTCCTGCGCTAAGAAATTATAGTTTACCTACAGATTAAATAGATGCAATTTCCTTGGGGTCCAGATTGACACATTCAGAATGGATGTGGAAAATCTCCCATGTCGGGTATGCATCCAAAAAATTGGTCGTGATCCACATGTGGGATGCACAGGAGTCTGTAAGGGGTTTTGTCACGTAAAATGTTTGTCTCTGAGCAATAAGGAATACAATGCCGTCAAGAATGTAGCAGGATATAAGTGGTTTTGTCAGAGCTGTCTGGCTTTTGTTGAATTCTGTATGGATATAAAGCAGGAATTTCAGTCTTTTAAGCAGTTGATATTAAGCGAGTTGGATGGAGTGAAAAATGTTATAAATACAACCGCAAATATACCATTACATAGATCAGAAAGTGTCTCGTATGCAGATATTGCAAAGAAGCAGAATGAGGCTATAATTATTAAGCCAAAAAATAAACAAGACAGCAACAAAACAAAAGAATTCGTAACAAAAAAATTGAATCCGTCAAGCATGGAAGTTGGTATAACTGGACTGCATGCAGTTAAAGATGGTGGAATACTAATCAAGTGTAAAACCAAGGAGGAAATAGAGAAAGTGAGGAAGGAGGCTGAAAAGGCTCTGGGGAGAAGTTATCAAGTAACCATGCCGTCCCTCAAAAATCCGTGTTTTAAGGTCTGCGACATAATCGAAAACCTTAAGGATGACGAACTACTTGATGCTTTAAAGTCTCAAAACAACTTTATGTGCCATGATGATATGAAATTGAAAGTTCTAGCAATCAGAAAGATGAAAACCCGCTATATGGCAATAGTTGAGTGTGATCCCACAACTTGGAAATCTGTGATAATGGAAGGAAAGTTAAGTATTGGATGGTCAGCGTCATGTAGAGTGTTTGATTACGTAAGACTGTTTAGGTGTTTTAAGTGCGCAGGTTTCGGCCATAAGGCCGAAGAATGTAAAGTGGATATTTTGTGTGTAAAATGTGGCGCAGATGATCATGTTAAAAGTGACTGTAGCTCCAATATAATTAGGTGTGTAAACTGCATTGATTCAAATGGTAAATCAGGTATGTCTCTTGACATCTGTCACTCTGCCTTTGATGCTGGAAAATGTGTTCTGCAAAAGCGGCTAAACGCTGAAAAACAAAAAATTAAATGTACTGATGAATAGCAATTAAAGCAGCAAGGGCAGTGTGACTTGGATACGCTTGATGTTGTAAAAGTGTATCACCAGAATATGCAGTCTTTAAAGAATAAGTTGGATATCTTGGAGGTGAGTCTAATGCAGTGTAGCGCTGATATTGTGTGCATTTCGGAGCACTGGATGAGGGAAGATCAGCTTGATGTGGTAAGTGTGTGTGTATGTAGGTTAATGGCACTGATTAAGACCAAATGGCCAGCATCTCTCTATATTATAAACATACATATACATATACTGACTTCAGAAGAAGTGTGCTATGATCTATCGGGCTCCCGAAGCTTGGACAGACTAGTGGAATCCCACAACTATTATACAATACAAATATAAAATAATGTTAGTAATATTGTTTTTCTTTTTGTTCTGTTATTAATATGTTTTTGTGTTTTCCGATCGTTTTCATTCTTTTTTCATTACACATTTTTTTTGTTTTATATACTTATATATTTTTTTTTATTCTGTTTTTTTTTTAATTTTTTTTTATTTCTTTTTTTTGTTTTATTTTTTTTTATTTTTTTTTGTTTTTTTTTTTAGTTTTTTTTCCTTTAAACTTACATCTTAAACATTGTTTTCTAAGAAGGTAATGGTTCTCTATAAGTTTATTTTTGCATTAACTAGGTATTTATATAAAATGAAATATACCTGTATGTTATTTACCGAGATGAGATATTGAATATTGAATGGAAACTCTACTAAATTTCTTAAATTATTGATTAGTCCGTCCTTATGATTTAGATGTGGTAAGTCTTAGAAATTTTAAATTAATTACTAAATTTTGCAGATCAGAGCACAGGGGTGGCGGAGTTGCAGTGTTCTGTAGGGCTGATCTCTTCACCCTTTCAAATAAAAGTAATTTAAACAATTTTAGCTCTCTAGAAAAATTCTTTGAAGTTTGTGGTGTGGGCATTTCCCTGCAGGATGGTGGTGCTCTTAAGATATACTGTATTTATCGCTCTCCATCTACCGATGTAAATGTCTTTCTTGTTGAATTATCTAAATTTTTAGAAGCTAACATCAAGAGTAACTAAAACGAACACGTTGTTTTATGTGGGGATTTAAATATTGATTTTCTTGGTAAATCAGTTGAACGCAATGAACTTATAGATTTGCTGGCTGCATACGGCATTGCATGCCATGTCGATTCGCCTACAAGATGTACCGGGTGATCTATTATATTTTGCACCCCCCCTTATCTCGGTTATTTAAAGAGATATCAAAAAACTTTAAATATATAAGTTTTAGGGTTTTTTCTGAACTTTCAGAGTAAGATAAAAAAAAAAAAATTTACCAAAAAAGTTGAGTTATATTTACAAAACCTATGTTTTTTGTAATGGAACACCCTGTATATTATTATGCTGTAGTTGTCAATAACAAACATCATTTTTAAAAATTGTAATTATTAACCTTATTCTTGAAAATAAACTTTATAAACTATATATATTTGAAATCAGCGTAAAATTTTCTTTCGAAACAAAAAATAATATACAGGGTGTTCCATTACAAAAAACATAGGTTTTGTAAATATAACTCAACTTTTTTGGTAAAATTTTTTTTTTTATCTTACTCTGAAAGTTCAGAAAAAACCCTAAAACTTATATATTTAAAGTTTTTTGATATCTCTTTAAATAACCGAGATAAGGGGGGGTGCAAAATATAATAGATCACCCGGTACAGCTGGTTCTGGTACAGCTATTGACTATATTTGTACTAATTTCTCCAATATAGAACAAAAAGCAATAATTGATTTCAACGGTTTGTCTGATCACTCTTCGCAAATGTTGGAAATAAGAGTGACTTCTTTTGCAGAGAAAACCCCACAGTTTGCTTATAAACGTTTCTTTAATGAACAAAATTATAATACCCTTTATTCTTACTTACATAATGAGAAATGGTTGTCAGTATATGAAGCACACGATGTAAATACTGCCTTCAGGGTATTTAGTGAACTTTTAATTTATTGCATAGATATAGCTTTTCCTCTTAAAAGGGTATGTTTGAATAAAAATCAGAAGAAACTTTGGATGACCCGGGGTATTCGCACATCAGCTACAAATTTAAAATTGTTATATAAAGTAATCATTGAATCCAATTATAATATTATTATTACAAACCACTACAAAAAATATAAAAAAATGTACAAACGGGTTATTATAGCTGCTAAAAAGATTCATAATGATAGTCTGTATAGCATTTCCACAAATAAAAGTAAAACTGCATGGAATATTATTGCAAATACTTTATCAAATAAAAATATTGTTAATATAACTACCATGTTGATAGAAAAGAAAAAGACGAACGATAAACGTCTTATTTCCAACAGTTTTAACACATATTTTGTTGATGCACCTCAGAAATTAGTGTCGACTCGAAATGCTGATGGAGATCATTTGAATTTTCCGGAAAACCTAATCAATATGTTTTTCTCACCCGTTTGCGATTATGATATAATCAGTCATAAAATCTTTAAAAAAATCTAATTCGTTTGGATTAGATGGAATATCATCAAACTTTTTAAAATCGGTCATTGATTTTATAGTAGGGCCGCTAACATATCTTGTCAATATGTCTATTGAATACGCAATATTTCCAGATATACTTAAAACAGCTAGAGTGATTCCTTTGTACAAAAAAGGTGATAGTATGCTGCTAGAAAATTATCGCCCAATATCTTTATTAAGTTCAATTTCAAAAATTCTTGAAAAGATAGTATTTGAACAAATATGTAATTTTCTGTCAGCTCTTCGCGTGTTTACAAACTGCCAGCATGGTTTTAGAAAGGGTAAGAGTACAGTGTCAGCCATTCTGCAGTTTTTTGAGCAACTATATAATTACTTGGCTATAAACAAAAAATGTTTTGGTCTCTTTATGGATTTGTAAGTAAGGCGTTCGATTTGGTCGACCATACCCTATTAATATCGAAAATAAATCATTACGGTCTTGGAGGAAAGGTTAGTGATTGGCTACAGTCATATCTTAAGAATAGAAATCAAGTAGTAGATATTGATGGAGTGAGGTCGGACAGATCGAGTGTCTCAATAGGCAGGGATCCATTCTTGGACCTCTGCTATTCTTGATATTTGTGAACGATTTGCCTGGGGTTGTGAATGATCAAAGTGACTTGACAATGTTCGCGGACGATAACACGTACATATGTTGTGATATTACAGTTGAGAGGGCTGTCGCAAGACTTCAAAGTATGCTAAGGACATTTGAACAGTGGTTTACTATAAACAAATTAAGTCTTAACCCCAGAAAAACTGTCTTTATAAACTTTACGCCAAGAACATCATCAATCAGTGAAAGCTACTTAGTTAGGTCTAATATAGATGGACACGATATTGCGCAGGTGCCTGAGACTAAACTCTTGGGTATTTATATTGACAATTCTTTAAATTGGAGCTGTCATACAACCGAATTGTGTAAAAAATTATCTACAATTTGTTTCGCTATTTTTCGCCTAAGAAATGTTGTTAACGAAAATACTCTAATATCGTATTATTTTGCGCAGTTTGTTTCTCGTTTAAAATATGGCCTAATATTCTGGGGTGCATCTCCAGGAATGTTAAGAGTTTTTAAATTGCAAAAAGAGCATTAAGAAATGTTGCTGGTGTTGGGATCAGGCATTCATGTCGTGATCTTTTTAGAAACTATGGCTTTCTTACTTTGCCTGCTATGTATATACTGGAGATTTTAATTTATGTTAGAAGGAATGTTGATAATTTTGTGTCCATGGGGGACATCCATAGCTATAATACTAGATATAATCAAAATTTAATTACTCCAGAGCATAACCTAGCTCTAACTGAGAGAAGTCCTTATTACATGGGCACAAGGTTATTTAATAAGTTACCATTAGATATAAGGAATATGAATTTACAATTGTTTAAAAAGAATATATCTCGAATCTTAATCAACAGCGTTCCCTACAGCATACAGGATTACATGCAAATGGACAATTTCGAGAATAACATAGGACACTATTAAAGTCATATTTTCTTTTCTTTTTGGTAAAAAACAGCGTTGCCTAGCCATTAACATGTTGTTTCTGGCGGCAACCCACCGACGTTTTCCATACCATGTACTTTGGTCTACGAAATAAAAGCTTATTTATTCATTTATTTAAATAAACACCATATTTGATCAACTTTCTGGTACTTTATGTATTAATTAAACAAATTCCAGAGCTCACTAATTTTTATAAAGTTGTTTAATAAAATAAATATGTTTTCCAGTGTACAGGGTCTTCCAACGAGGACTGAACAGGGGCTCATTTTTGAGCTTCCTTGTATTTAAAGAAAAATCTAAAATAGCCAATCGATGTACTTTTTCCTGCAGAATTCAAAAATGAAACCAAAAATTTATTTGAACCAGAAACAAAAGAGTTACGCTATGGATAAGGTGTTTTTTAAATGGAACATAGCTTTTTTTATACGATTTTCGGAACGAGTGATTTTTTTTATGTCCGTTCTGATTAAAATATTTAATATTGTGACAGCTATTTTTATTAAATTTTAATGTTTTATCCAGTATAATTTAACTTCAACCTGTTTGAAACATACACTAGGTAATAAAGGTAAAATCACCTCGAAATCCTTCAAAGTCAAAAAATTTGACAAATTTACTATAATATTGGTTCTTTATCCTTAGAATAGTATTGACGGATATATTTCTGTGAAAATTTGCAATAAATCTTCTCCTTGCTTCTCTTGCATTTTCTTGGCATTTGTAGAACAAGATAACAATCTGCAATCCCTCATCTAATGAATATTTCATTTCGGCAATATTATAGTAAATTTGTCAAATTTTTTGACTTTGAAGGATTTCAAGGTGATTTTACCTTTATTACCTAGTGTATGTTTCAAACAGGTTGAAGTTAAATTATACTGGATAAAACATTAAAATTTAATAACAATAGCTGTCACAATATTAAATATTTTAATCAGAACGGACATAAAAAAAATCACTCGTTCCGAAAATCGTATAAAAAAAGCTATGTTCCATTTAAAAAACACATTATCCATAGCGTAACTCTTTTGTTTCTGGCTCAAATAAATTTTTGGTTTCATTTTTGAATTCTGCAGGAAAAAGTACATCGATTGGCTATTTTACATTTTTCTTTAAATACAAGGAAGCTCAAAAATGAGCCCCTGTTCAGTCCTCGTTGGAAGACCCTGTACATCGAAATCGAATACAAATTTGTAATTAAAATAAGACGTTTTTAATATGTAGTAGGTGGTGTTGAGACCATTTAGTCAGAATTTCGGTAAGTAAAGCATCGAAGAAACCGACAAAGTTTTTGCCTCCTATTAATGAGTTACTCTTTGATCGAACAGCGTTTCAAAGGTTGTCGGTAAATTAATAGAAGGTTTTCTCCTGCGCAAATTTAGTTTGAACGTGTTTGCGAACAGTTTCGGTGCGCGTTGCTAAAAGTTACTGAGAAAATATTGAATATAATAGATGTACTTATATAAAAATCAGCTTGAATTATGGGATCCTGGCAACAACCTTTATCATGTAAAGAATAAGAACAACGATGCATGGCAAGATATTGCAAGGGATTAGTGTATGATTTAGAAATATTAAAGACAAAAATTACTTGAAGATATTCGACAAAAATTCTTAAACTGGCCAGTATCTTTAATCGCAAAATAATTTAGCAAATCATCGCCTCTGTATGTATTTCGACTTTTAAATAAACTTGTGATCCAGTAACGTCTATTTACTATTCTTTTCTTTTTCTTTTTTTAAATGTATCATACATAACAATAAAAGCAGCATAACCAACTAAGGTTGCTTCGTTGGTAATGGTACGCAAAAATTAAAATGGCTCCTGTCGCGTGTAACACTTTAAAACAAAACCAAAATCTTGACGAACACGAACAAATTTAATATGTTGCAGCGGTGTTCCCGGATATGATCGCGAGCGTTCTCGAATGTTCGCAAACGTTCTCCGCGGCCATCTGGGCGCACCCTTAAGATTCGTATCCACCAAAAATCATCCTTAGCGAACGTTCACAAGCCTTCGCAAACGTTTGCGAAACTATGTTCACAAGCGTTCGCAAACGTTTGCGAACGTATATATGTTTAATATTCATTTCCGACTAAAAAAAATTAAAATGGTACCGAGAAGAAAAAAAAAAGAAAATTGATTGCATTATTCCTTTTGATGTACCGACAATGCACGGAGAAGCAACAAACACGAATGAACGGTAGCAGACGTTCGCGGGTGCGCGGGATGAATGTCCCCACCGGACGAATATATCTATGGGTTCGCAAACATTTGCAAACGTTCGTGAACATTTGCGCTCTAGATGGATACGTACCTTAACAGGTCTCCCATAAAATATTCCTAAAGGTATTTTGTAAAATCTTTTATATTTCTATAATCTGAACATAATTTTGTCAGAAAAAAATCCAAGTTAATATTTTTGTTAAAAAGGAATTCAGTGGGTTTAAGCCGAATTTATTCCATACGAGTAAAATTTTACTTGGAAATATATCTTGCAAAGAAATAGTGCTATGATTTCCAGTTATTTGTTTCTCTTAATATTAGATTCACTGATTTGGGTGCTCTCTAACCATCAACCTTTTACTTATCCAGTATCATATCGGGTTTGTCCAGGCAGAAATTACCTACTAGCAGGGTGTGTTCAAGAGGCAATCACCAATCCCACTCTTACCAAAACCCTTTACTTTTCCAGTATTCCATGGGGATTATCCAGGAGGCAATTACCTATAAGTTGGATGAGTTCAGGAGGCAATCACCTATCCTATGGTTACCAGACAACATACTTTTTCAATAATCTATTTTGCTAATCCCGGAGCAATTATATCTAACAGCTGGGTGTGTCCAGTCGTATACATCAAAACAAAATTAAAATTAACAAAATATGCAAATATTATGCTAACCACTCCCATTATTCTCGATTGAGTTGTTCTATTGCACATTTGTTACTAAATCCTATACTATTTAAAAAATCTTACCCTTAAGGCTGTTTCTAGGGTCATGGGTCCAAATGGACCAATTGACATTGTAAGAGGACGCTGTGATCGTATAAGCATTACTAACAATAGCTTTTTCGAATTTTGATTTTGATTGTACCATTCTGTTTGACAAATTGCATCTCCAACACCAATGCTCTACAATATACATATATACCCATTTTTAATTTTGAATGCATGATATTTTTATGTGCTACCTAGCATTACATGTCTCGATTATAAAAATTTATAGTAAAAGAATTAATAATGCTAGGCTTGTGAACTTGTTACCGGTCACTTTAAATATTATATCGAACAGTATTTGCTGAACCATGACCTTTTTTTTATAAAATAAAATTATTGGGGTGAAATGGGGCAGCTATACTGATAAAGAAGATTATTTTGTTAAAAGAATGAATTGGAATTTACCCAAATATTTGCTTTCTGACGGAGCTAGATAAGTACTTAAATTTTAATTTACGCTTATCCCACCTCAACCTTTAATATTATTACTAAAAGTAAATGTTGTTCGGTTTATGGCCTTGCAAACTGAGTGTTTTAGCGACGAAATAAGAAATATGGGAAAGAGGATAATTGTTAAACTAAGGGTAACGTATATCCTATTAGTTTAAAGAAAAATTTGCCTCAATAGGTTTTCACATAAACTTCATGTTCTTCATCAAGATTTTTGTTTTTAATTTTATTGTACATATATTAAATTCTGTTAATGATATTTTATTCTCTAACAACATTTAGACAGGGACACTCGCTTTATATCCAGGGGTCTTTCTTAACAGATAAACAAAGAAACCACTAAAAAAAGACACTTAAGAAAGTATAGGTTTTGATCAAGTACTTAATATGTCCCTAAAATTTAATGAAATATTTACACCTGTAAGTAGATTATACTGCAGGGCTACGGCCCCAAAACCCCATGTTATTTCTTATGAAGGTTCAATCTGCATTTTTGGGTCCATTTTAGGGCGTAGTCGCTTTTTCCCTAGGCAGAATTCATGACAAAGGCAGGGTCGGGTGATATCGAGAAGACTCGGCAACGATCGGATGGGTAGGTTCAATGACCCAGATACATCAACGTCCGCATACGAGGATGGAGGATCTCAGAAGCTATAGCCTCCATCAAAAGTATACCGGATCAAGCGTTCCAGCAGCATGACACAGCAACATTTTTTCAATCTCGACGAGGCTACTGACAGTGGTCAAGGTCAAGATGGCTGCGTTTTACGGAACATCAGAGAGCGCGACAGTGTCCAAGTATCAACAATCTATTAGAAGTTCAACGTCGCACCTACAAGACTATTTACATATTCACGATATTTTTTTTTATCTTCTGACAGCCCACGAAGACCGAGGTCTAAGTACTATGTACCGTAGGTGTAATGGGGAATCGACTCACACATCCAGAGCTGGAAACATCCGTTGGGATTTCACGAGCCCTTTAAGACGATGTGTGGGGTGGTACCGCCTCGGTCGAGGAAGAATTCCTCTACCACCTTCCACTTTTTGTGACAATCCTACTAAATGTCTGGCCACACTTTTTTTTATTAAGCGTGCGGCCGGGCCAGGATTCGAACCTGGTCTAGTGCCGGAGACGCGTCACAAACCCAGCGCGTTGAACCACTGGGCTATTGCTCCGACAAAAACATGCATAATAACAGCACCAGCATTTAAAAAATCCACAATGGGTTCATGTTCCGGTTACTTCATTACACGGTAGCGTGAACAAAACAGCATAATGTTAAAAGTAAAGATAGATATATAATGATAGCAATCATTCACATTCGGCGCGGCTCGTGGAAATAAATACAGGTAGATGATACAGCAAAATTAATATGCGACATCTACAGGGGCGATTAAAAACTATAAATTAGCGCAATGTTTAGAAAATTTATGACTTAAAGGTTTTAAAAATAATGGAATTTATGTAACATGTTCTCGGCACATATGACGATAACTTTCACAAACATTTTTAAAATATAACTACGAGTCAAATTACAGGCTTCTACATCCCCTCACGGGCTTTTGTGAGAACGTTGCCAGGCGAACGGACGATCGGACGGACGGACGAACAAATATACGGATGGACACACGAGTGATCTTAACGATATATATATATATATATATATATATATATATATATATATATATATATATATATATATATATATATCTACAGGGTCAAGTTAAAATCGGGTAATGTAATAAATTTATATCCTAAAGGGCTAAAAATATAATAAAACCAAAATTTTTTTCTAGAGATCTGTTCCTGGAGCCTGGACAGGTGTTACACTGAGCCTCGAGGCTGGGGTATAGTAATAGAGATCTACTAGTTATAATAAATGAAAGTACTGTAAAAAATTTGCATCTTAAAGAAAATATTAGAATATAAACAGTCCCTTACCACTAGGTTTTATAATTATCACTTAGCTCACTACCCTTCTCTCGCTAGATACAACATCTTTGCTGATCCCCATTTAAAGGTGTATATAGAAAGTCTTCTTTCTAGTTGTTCTAGCAGCTTGGATAATCTTACGTTTAACGTATTTTACCGAGCTTACAAATATGAGCAGACATAATACAATCAGCTATGAAACAGCGTGACGCCGCCGCCGATGTGACGTTGGTGTCACGTTTGTGTTACGCTCGTGTTATGTTTGTGTTACGTTTGTGTTACGTATGTGTGACGTGTTTGTATTGTGCAGGTGGTATGTAGATGGTGTGTACAACAAATGAAAGGTATTAAGATCAGTTAACGACCTCATTAATACTACATACTCAATAGCGATAGAATGGCAAGCCGTAAAATTAAATTAAAACTAGCAGCAATATGCATTAAAAAACCTGCTTGGTTTTTGTACAGATGGATCAAAGTGGTTTATTAGAAACATGCTGGTTCACTTTGATGATAACATTTTTGTTGGTAGAGAATGAAAAATATAGCCTACCAGAGGGCTTGTTTATGTTATTAACTAAAAAGAAACCAGAAAGGATATTCAGAGACCGAGCTAGTAAATTACAAGGAAATGTTGCAGTGTCATGCTGCTGGAACGCTTGATCCTGAGATCCTCCATCCTCGTATGCGGACGTTGGTGTATCTGGGTCATTGAACCTACCCGTCCGATCGTTGTCGAGTCTTCCCGAGGTCACCCGACCCTGCCTTTGTCATAATTAGGATGTTAGGTTGCTGGTAGTATAGTTGACAATTTAAAAAAATATAGATACCTCAGTACCTACTTGCTACATATAGAGAGTGGATCTTGATTGACATACATTTTATGTAGATCGCTCGGGAAACGCCTATGGTTAAGTTTAATGCGGCTTTTACCGAAAACCACCTTCCTAGGTATAGAAATATTATTATACCAGTATTTATCTGGTATGGCAGTGTGAATTTTAAAATAAAAAGTTTTACTTTCATTTCCACAATTATGTGACTGCTGATTCCATTTTCGAATATATTTATTTTGCTTTAGATTGGAAAAATGATCTTGGACAATTATGAAAAGGGAATCGAAGCTGCTCTTTAATTTTCCAGTGTTTAATACATTTCCATTACCTTTTATTAATAAATGTGATTTGGTTCATACAAATGTTTTTAACCTTTTTGATGGCTTGAAGTGTTAAGGTGTTTGCTATACATTTATTGGGGAGAAGCTATTAGGCTACTGAAAAATTATGCAAATTTTACTAACAATACAACATTCTCATGAAAATTAAATTTATTGGTATAAAGCAAAGGAAGTCAACTCTATGCTCAGTACACGAAAAATTTGTTTATATTCCTAAAATAATATATGACCCTGCCCGAAGAAATGATGGTCATGGTCAAATTTTACGGTTTTGAGGTTTTAAAAATTTTGTAGCAAGTGAACATCCCTCTTTACGTTAAAAGGTGTCTGCCATCTTTATTTTTAAAAATATTAAAGATATAGGACAAGAAAATAGGTCATGTGATAAATATTATATATGGTAATTATATAGTAATACAGTATACATAGTATATATAGTAATAAATATATATATATATATATATATATAAATGGTAGTTAGCGCTCTTTAAGTAACCACAATAATATTTCTCTCTAAAATTAATAGGGGAGGCCAATATTCGACACCTTCAAAAATTGCATGGCATGTCCGGCCTAATGATGCAACATGCAATTACACAACTTTTAGATAATGAAAAACCCCAAGGCAGAGTAGCTTGGACTACTGACCGACATGCTCGGAAGTAGCTTGGATTAATTCATGAATCATCAGAAGTAGGTAGCTCACTAACGAGTTGGTCGGAGTGCTTCGGATCTCTATTCAATATACAAAAATTATTAGTCCGCCATAGTGGATACTTTAATTTTGAAAAAGGAATAACTAGCTTCGCAATCGACGACCCCAAAGCCCCTAAGGTCAATTAATTTTGGGTACACATGGAGAGGCAAAAATTTTCGTTTACCCTATTTTCCCCTACTACTACTACTACTACTACTACTACTACTATTAAAACATACCCCTTTCTTTTAGCTTTGCCTTGCTTGAAAAACAAATCGTTATGTAATATTTATAAAAAGTACAACTTATGTTTCTACATACTTGGCAAATCGCTATAAATAAACACTAATCAACGATAAAATATCAATACTAACAAAATTGCACACTTAAAACCTTGCAAAGAGCTGTAGTTTTATTACAATTTTTGGGCATACGAGTAGGTACAACCAACACAAGTTATTAGGTATACTTCTGCAGTGTTGCACTAGAAGTATATACCTCAGCTGTTGGTGTATTTTTACAATTCCGTGTA
Source organism: Philopedon plagiatum (assembly GCA_963971165.1). Lineage (NCBI taxonomy): Eukaryota > Metazoa > Arthropoda > Insecta > Coleoptera > Curculionidae > Philopedon > Philopedon plagiatum. The sequence continues at coordinate 40,306,130 of OZ020196.1, read as the reverse complement.
AGTACATCCCAAAATTATTTACTTTTAAATTCGTTTTTTTTCCCAAACGTGATTTTGACCATGAGCATCCCTCCTTCAGGCAGGGTCGCATATGGAAATATTTAGTGAAACATATTCTTTGATATTTGATATTTTTTATATGATTGATTTCTTGATATTTAAGTATTAAAATAAAGAAGGTAAAGTTGAATGTTTTTAGTATAAAAATAAATTATCTATTCTTACATAGTATTGTAAACATAAAGTACTTATTTAAAAAATATTTATCTCGAAATACCTAAATTTATAATAGAAATTTATTTATCATCAGCTATTAAAGTAAGACACAGAAAATAAATCTTTTAATAAGTGAAATAAAAAGCAAATATTTTAAAATGATTTAAAAATTTACTTACTTCTCCAGCCTGCTAAAAATATTATTTTGAAACACAATTTCTCTAAACCGCTGCAGAGACTCGAAGAGAAAGAAACAATATTGTCACTAGGGAGAGAAGTAAGTAAATTTTTAAATTATTTGATAATTTTTATTTATCATTTTATATTTTAAAACATTTAATTTTCTTGTTACTTTAACGGATAATATAAATCAATCCTTATTGTAAATTTAGGTTTTCCTAGTTGAAAATTTTCTGTAATAAGCAATTAATGTTTGCAGTTCTAGGAACAGATATAGTTCTTTCAATACTAAAACATATTAGATTTTTTAATTTTTCTAATCAGGTTTTTTGCGTAGAAGCCAAAAAATATGTTCCTATTAACACTAAACGCAAAAAATAAAATGTATGTGTAAAAAATGCAAACACGTACCTGAACTTTAATTTCGTTGGCAAACCATGCAACAAGAAATACAGTTAGTACAGTAGTAAATATATGAATCGTACCAATCAATTGGGCTACATGGTTGTCTTGCTAAAATATAAATTATTGGTGGATTTTTAAAAATTACATGTGCTGTATTATTTTTTGTGTTATTTAATAATGACGACAGTTCGGCCAAAAACTTTAATTACAGGCCAATAACGTGATTATCCTTACACTTTCAAATAAAAAGTTACAGTTAAGATGTTTCAAAAAACCTTTTTGTTGAGAAAAGGATTTTTTACAAGTAATAAAAAATTGTTACACTCGTATTTACGAAATTCATACTGACTTACAAAGGCCTATTATCTCTTACGAGAATATAAATATGAAATGTAAACATTTTCTTATCAATGCTTACGGGAAAAACAACAAAGGGCATTATAATTTGGCACAATATGACTGCCCGTTAGAAAAAAAAAATTCGGGAAAAAGTTAAAGGAAACTTAAATCTATTTAATAGTAACTACAAACGTGTTCAAATCTTCACTAAATTTGTATTCTTAAAAAATGACAATTGTTTCGACACACCGTGTCTTCGTCGGATGGTTGGTATAAAGTAGAGTTTATATTAATCATCCGACTGTGTGTCGAAACAATAAGAATAAAAATTTAGTGAAGATGTAAACACGTTTGTTGTTATTATTAAATAGTTTTATAGTGGATCTTCATCAAGTAAAGGCTACATCAATTCAATATCGAAAGTTAAATTCTTTATACTGAAATAAAGCTCTTCTATTCAATGTAGTCCAAAAAATTATTGCCCACTAATGTAATTTTTTTTTATAAATAATGCTTCTTGTTGTTATAGGTTCTCACTGTTTGTAAAAGGAAACAATTTTTAAAATGAAATTTTTTTCATTTTAACTTGTTCAAAAGATTCTAAAATGTCATTTGCTTGCTCATTAATTTTCTCTTTAGCTATTTTCTGATTTGTGCCAGTATTGCATTCAGCAAGCGATATGTTGTTCGGATTTGATTAATGGAGAACTTACTAATCTTGTGCAACTTAATGAATCAATGCTGATGCCACTATTGCATTTTGCCTGTTTAATTATTGCCACTCAATTTAAAGTTATACATATTTAAAGAAAAATGGCTTTTTGGGAAACAGCACAGTTTCAGGATAAAAAATTTGAATTCCCTTTTGATTTTTCCCAAATTTTTTCTCTAGCATGTAGAGACGTATTAAACCGTACAGGCGCTCTAACCATGCCCAAAATTTTGCGCCAGTTTAGGATGTTTTGATCTTTTAACTTTTTTCGAGATTTTTTCAAAATACGTTTGGAAGTCTCTAGATCACGTAAAACATGATTTCCCATTTTCAACGGTCTACTTATGTACCAACATTTTATTTTATCTAATGGAATATGTGGTCTAATACAGATTTTTCCATTAAAAATGCATCTAATATCCCACACTTCTGCCTTCCATATCAAATGTACCCTACTGTTAAATAGCTAAGTTTGGGTAGTTGGCAACCTCAAAATAGTTTTATATAAAATTATTTACTTACCACGGAAGCTTCTAAGGTTGCTACAGCAATATTCATCGCATTTAGAAGAAAATTTGTTAGCATTACAAATTTGATATAATCATTTAATTCTTCTATAAAACTGAAAACATTGGGTTTATTAGGCAAATTTGAATAACACGTTTCTTTTAAAGTTAATCAACCTAGTGATGAAAAAAGAATATTGTTATGGACTTTTCAGTGTTTTGTAGACTTTTCGGCGTTAGTTCATGTTCAGGTTGTTCGTGTATTTTGAGATTTTGAGTTTATTTGTTATTAGTTTCTTATTGATTTTTTTTTAGTTTGGTTAACTTTCACGTTACTCCTATAAAAGAAGGTCTGGATCTGTGCAGAATACCCAATTCCATTATTTTCTGCATAAAACTCCAATGACAGAAAGTCTAGAATTTACCACAGTCTTTTATATTGTTCTTTGAAATATCCCTTGTAAGTCCGTCTACAATATTTAAGAATTTTAGGATAGATAGGTACGCGAAAAGGATATATAAAGGGTCCAGACCAGCTTTCGTTGTTGATTTTCTATTTAGCCTTAGGAACGTGTTGACTTGTTTGATTGGGATTGCCATTGTCAGTAAAAAAAGGTTGGACAAGCGAAAGTGTGCTCTTTATTTTGGCCGTTCGAAATAATATATTTTGTGTTAACACGCATAGGTTATAAAAAATTTTGATTTAATCACTAATGCACATAAAACAAGAACTTTTAAGTTAAAGAAAAATTACTTTAAAATAAGCCCATCTTATATTTGATATAATTAAAAGAAATATTTGTTTAACGTGAAAAATCCATGTATTTGACACTATTTTCTCCTAATAAGAGAACAGCGTATTTAAAATAAGGCCTTTTAATTCTTTATTAAATTAAATTTTACTTATCTATTTAGTACAAGTAACAGATTAACTTTCTGTATCATCGGACTATTTTTTATTGTTTACTGTGTCTGTTTGTACGACAGTGTGGTTGTGGTCTTACGGCACTTAGTATTTACTGAACGTAAATTATATTACTTACTGCTTAGTGAACGGTAAATTAATAATAATGAAGGATACATAAATTTTGAGAAAAGTGGACTACCATTAAAAATACCCATCTGATAACGACGTGACAAATTCCAAAACAAGTAAACCATGGTAACTTTGTGTTTTAAATATCAAAGCTTACTGACAAATTTCACTTAACGTTCAAATTAGTAGGGGTAACATTTTCAAAAAGTCCCCTTTATTCTAGTTATTTGTATAAAGAATGTAAAAAATGTTTTCGGAAAAGTTTTCCTCTGCAGCCAAGAAAAACAAATAATTGGACCATATTGTGTTGAAAACATTTATTTAGGAATTTTAGATTTCATATTAATTTAACATAAAATACAACTCAATACAATGATCACGATATTATCGTTTCGGTACATTGTGGCATGTCCTGCGTCCTGCTATTCTCATATAGGATTCAGACGTACCGGCCAGTATCTTAGGGTGTCACGTATAGTTCCTGAGAGCACTACAGTGTCGCAAGCCGTCGTAAATTTTACGAAGTTTCTAATGTCCTAATCATGCAAGTGGTTACTTTTATTTTTTTTTACAGTCCCAATAGCGTTATTATCAGTGATGAATGGCAAGTGGCACATGAGAAGACCTCTAAGTGACAACAAATTACAGTTAGAGGCCGAAAAAAATGACCAAATTTGAGCAAATGTGCGGTAGTAGGAATGTATCAAGAAAAACAAGAAGATGGCCCCGTGTCTCTTTTACAGATTGGATAATATAACGTGCGTCAACTCTTGGATCATCTACAATCATAAAAGGCCGAACGACAATTACCAGAAAGCAATTTATGAACATTTTATTCGAGCTGCTTATAAAACCATGGTTGGAATATAGGGTAACCTGGCCAACTTCGAAATGTTGGATAAGAAGATATTTTAACTGTTGATCCACAGTAAGAAGGGGCAGCACCTACTGAAGCACAACGCACCATGTGTCAGTTTTGTCCTGCAAAAAAAAAAGACTAAGGACAACAAACTATTGAGAGCACTGCCGCAGTCCAGTTTGTGGAGAACATCGCGCTGTTTGTTTTATATTCTGCAGTTCAAAAATGTAATTAGTTTAGTTGTTGCGTTAAGTTTAGTTTTTAAAGATATCCTCACTATATTATTTCTGTGGTTAGATGGCAAGACCAGATATGTAGATGTTTATCATTTTTCAGGAGAGCACGTAAGCAGTATAAGGTATTCAAAGAATCTAAATTGGTAAAAGTGATGTTGGAATAACGAGCCGAGCGACTTCTTTTAATACAATACAATAAAATGCACCAACTACTATGCAACACACCTCCTAACTTGGAATTAAGATATGCTACGTCTATGCCAACTCATTGTATGGATGTGAATAATGGACTCTGAAAGCTGATTCGGCAAATAAATTGGGAGCGATTGAAATGTGAATAATTAGGATACTTCTACGGATTGTATGAACCGAACATGTAACCAATGAAGAAGTCTTGAGGCATTGTAGGAAGGAACGAGAGTTAAAATAAAAAAAGGAAAACTTCTTGTTTCGGCCAAATCATCAGGCATCATAACTATGAATTAAAGCTAATAAAGGAAGGAAAATATAGGACAAACAAGGCATAGACAATAGAAAGTATCACTGGCTAAAGAACATCCGAGATTAGACCGGGATGAACACAAATACTTTATATAGAGTAGTAGAAGATCGTACTCAGCTTGCCGAGATTGTTACCAACCTCCTCCAACCTGTCAGATTGTCAATTTACTTGATTTTAAAGTCCTTTTTTTTAACGTTTGAATCTTCCATCATCCCTGGGACCATAAAGTGTGTTTAACGTGTTCTTGGCTATTCAAAAATTTCTCTATTTTGTTGTATTTATGTTTTAAAAATAATGCAAACTTGTTAAATTATTTTATGTCTTACGGAACAAATAGTCCAGATTCGTCGATATTTTTAGAACTAATACCTTGCATAAGAAAGAAATAATCACTCGAACGAATCTGCGAGGAGTGATTAGTTTAACGTAAACCTCCTTAAAACAATATTTTTTTTATGAATTTTTCGGTCTATTATAGGTTAAACTGAGAAAAATAAAAAGATTTTCGCTAGTGCAATAAAAGATCATCACAGAACTCGATAAAAAGGACTAATTTTGATTCTGGTCCAGGTGCCCTCCTGCTATCGCGATTTAAGGCAGACTTATATCCAGGGTAGCTGAAGAACAGACCATGTTTGAACCAGAATCAGAATAAGTCCCTTATCCGACGGCCACTTTAAGTCTTAGATAGAGTGTAGAGAATAACAGCACACTTATGTAGTTATAATATGTAGTAGCTCGCGCTATTTGGCCATCTAGTTTACCCAATGTGCTAACACAACATGCGTCGAGTTCGATTGACTATGCAAGTACACCACTGTATAAGAACGTGAAATTCTTTCTGTCTATTGGCGACTCAAATTAAGGAAGCCAGCTGCAATTAGCTGATTTTTAACGGGGAAGAAGAGCTTACTTTACGACAAAATTGACAAAGATGCCAAATAAGACAATAATGAAGACAAAGACAAAACGAAAACATTTCCCGTTAAAGTAGTTAGCAGATCGGATGAACAGGACGCCACGTTTTTAATCTGAGTCGCCAATAGGTATGTTATAAGTAATATTGGTGTTAGTAGTCGAATGCAACTTTGGGCACACATTAAATAAACTAAATGGGTCGAGCTTCTATATCTTACTCATACGAACACAAAATAGGACCGATTTTGACCCTGGTTAAATAGTAGTTTGTTTTTCAGTTACACTGGCTGTGAGCTTGCCTGATAAAGGGTGAGGGCCAAAAAATCAAGATAGCAGGAGGGCGCCCAAAGCTCAATCAAAAGCAGTCCTTTTACTCTTGTTTTGTGAGGGTTTTTAATGCACTAATGAATATATTAACCTTTGCATTTTGTTTGGCACATAAATCTAAATTATATAATATACCCACCTTATTAAAAAGGAATGATCTTTGGCAATGATGCTTATAGCTCTGTACTGATTTTCATTTTCGTTATTTACATTTATATATCTTAAACGAACTTGTAAGATCTTCAGTTTCGCAGCAGCAAATATCATTGGTACAAATAATATTAAATGGGTAGTAGCATAGGCAAGTGAAGCAGTACACACAAACAAAATATGTATTATCATTGCTGGTAACATATTGGTCTGTTTCGTTTTATCGAAAGGCAACCACATCTCAAACAGCTGAAATTCTTGAAGCGGTTCCTTCTCGATATTCGGTTTGTCTTCATCTTTCAATAAATAAGTCAACACATAAGTAAAAGAGGTAACCAGACACGTGCCAAAACTTATTATGGATATAGCATTATTTAAGTATTTGCTTATTTTTATATCCTCTTGGTAGGACCTAAGTATGTCATCATCAGATGACGAAAGAACTTTATTTTCTTCTTTAATAATGCGTTGAAATATTTTAAAAACATTTCTCTTCTGAAATATAACAAGTTTTGCATCTATCCCAATGAGAGTTATGACTATTCCTATGCTTGGGTATATATTTACCACATCCGCTCCAGATAATGCTAATTTAACTGCCTGTATGCAGAAGCTACTTGAGAGAATATAAAGTACTGCTTGAAAAATATAGCAACCCCATAGGTAAAAATTTCTTACAATTCTGCTTTCGATTAACTCTAGGTTCCATGTTCCAGATATAACCATGAAGGGTTTAATACCTTTAATCATTGTATTGTAGAAAATATTAACTAACGATAAGTGGTTGTTACTGTGTTTTTAAAGATTTAACAATAGTAAATTTATTTTATACACAAAAACTAAATTCGTGAAAATTAATCCCTGTAATTAAAAAATTAAATATTAATTTTGCTAAAAACAATAATCTACACCTGTTAGATCACTTAATTACAATTTATGCTAAATAGGCCATTATTCAAAATTTAAGCAAAAATTACTCTATTTATGTTCCTTGCTATTTAATCGCAATAACAATTTTCCGTCAAGTGCAAGCTATACTTGCACAAGTAGTGTTCTGTGGCATCACCCCCCCAGTTACCCTGAGTAAACCTCGGCCATCCGATCTTCACCCATCTGCCGCGCTAACCGTCGCCGATGGCAACAACGTCGTATCACATCGCGTATGCGCGGAGCACTGAAAAACGTGTAAGGACAAAAGTGGTTCCTTGCATCGTGAGAAATATTTTTTGTCAAAAAACTTTTTCTCTAAAACCAATGGTTCCGCAGTTATAAGGAAATAAACTATTAAATTGTTTATTACAATAATTGATCGCGCTTGCATTTTTAAATCCTGATAATTTTTGTTCAATCTATACCTAATTCTTAATGTTCAAGATTTTTTCAGATTTTTTTAGCGATTCTTTTGGTGATAAGGGTGGGGGACAGCAATTCTTAAGCGTTTTTCCCGAAAAATGTTTAAAAAATGGGATAAAAACATCATATATATTGTTGAATTCGTGCTTCAATAAGCTTCCATTTGACAGCATACACGATGCCCTTAATTTTTTTTATTTCTCAATTTACCCCGTGAAATTAACCCCCAGAATAAAAGTTAAGCTTTTATACTTCACGTCTATACTTGGGCCACCACACTCTATCTCTGTGCCAAATTTCAAATTTGTACGTCAAATAGTTTCAGAGAAAATTACCTCTGACAGACGTACGGACGGATAGACGGATAGATGGACGGACATCGAAGTGATTCTATAAGTGTTCCGTTTTCACGAAACACTAAAATTAAAAAAATATATGAAACTCAGTGTTTCACGTACATGTATACCATATATCAAATTTTAATTTCCTATTATTTAGGTACTTGGTTTTCCTGAAACTTCATAACCATCTTTATGTGACGAAATACAGGTATTTTTTGTGATAAATACACTAAAATAATCCATATTTATATTAACAAGTTTAAAATGAATGAATCTAGAAAATTTTTTACTTTACCGCACTCTTATTTTTATTCATAAAATATATTTAAATTTGTCAGCACCTTATTATAATAATTTTTTGACTAAATTTTATGAAATTCATGAACAAAATACCAGAGAAAGAAACAATTTCATCGACAGAAATTTAAAGCAAACACAAAATTATATTTTTTTAAAAGGTATTTTAAGTTTGTAAGGTCCCACCGAAAACATACCTGTAAAAAAACAGACCAACTTCTCGTCCGGGCTGTGTATTTTGTTATTTGAAAAAAATAACTGAAATGTAGAAAATAATGCCAAGTTCCTTGCCTACACATTATTACCATTGTTTTGATAAGCACAGAAAAATATTATGTGAATTGATAAATTTACAGACGAAACAGTTCTTTAATAAAAACTTGTCAAGTTTGGTCTGTAGATTTATTAATTCATACAATATTTTTCTGTGCTTATCAAAACACTGCTAATAACGTGTAGGCAACTTGGCATAATTTTTACATTTCAGATATTTTTTTCAGATAACAAAACACACAGTCCTGACGAGAACTTGGCCTGTTATTTTACATGTGTGTTTTTGGTGGAATTTCACAACTTTTTGTTCAGATACCAAATGATACTTATTTATTCGTATATGTGAATAGACATGAACGGTATTTTTTCCAAGCAAAAATTTTTAATAATGGCTTTTCGTCGATAAGGTTGCATGCATTCCTGGTATTTCTGCTGGTTGCGATTTTCATAAAATAGAAAGAGGTATTTGAAAGTAAATCAGAAATTTCCACCCGGGTTCGATTCGATGACCTTCCGATGTGATAACAACTACACTACGTACACACGTAAGTTTCTAAAGCGGAAGTCGCTACCAATTTCGTGTCAAAATCCGCCATGTTGGATTTTCCGCCATGTTGGATTTTTAGTTTATTTTTCTCGAAATTATCACCTTAAACGCTATTTATGTTCCAAATTTCAAAACTCTAGCTTGATTGGAAGTACCCTAGATTTATGATGATCTATCAGTCAGTCAGTGAGTGCCCGAAATTGTGATTTTTGAACTCTCGTATCTTGGAAAATATTCCACCTAGACGTATGAAATTTGGAGTACTGCTTCTTTTTGGTAACCTTAACACCCCAGTCCTGTAACGCAACTAGCCTCGAAGATGGAGGGGGGTCGAAAAGTTTCTTGCCTACACGTTATTAGCAGTGTTTTGATAAGCACAGAAAAATATTCTGTGAATTAATAAATTTAAAGACCAAACTTGGCAAGTTTTTATTAAAGAATTGTTTCGTCTGTAAATTTATCAATTCACATAATATTTTTCTGTGCTTATCAAAACAATGGTAATAACTGTGTAGGCAAGGAATTTGGCATACTTTTTACATTTCAGTTATTTTTTTCAGATAACAAAACACGCAGTCCTGGCGAGAACTTGGCTTCTTTTTTTACATGTATGTGTTTGGTGGGATTACGACATCAGAACCCAATAATATTCATTGTTTTAAGTTTTATGATAAAATAACTAAAGAAAACAAAAACTATTCCCTGTAAAATATAACGGCTCCATAGGTAAAAATTTCGTACAAATTTACATTCGGTTAACTCTAAATTTCATGTTCCAGATACTACCTTGAAGGGATTTATACCTGGAATCATTTTATAGTGGAAAATATTAACCAGCAACGATAAGTTTTCTGCATTTAAAAAAATTGAAAATTACAAACTTATTTTATATGCATATATATGTTAATAAATATGGGTTAAAAGGACACCCTGCAATTATCAAATTAATTATTAATTTATCAACGTAAGTACAAAATAAAAGCTATAATTACTAGACATTTATTATTATTGACACCTGTTCCATCAAATAATTACTATTTATGTTAAATAAGCTGCTTATTAAAAAACAACGCGAAAATGTAGGTACACTAATTACATATCTTGCTATAAAAATTTAGGTCAAATACTAATTATTTTGCGACAGAAAAAAATTTAAGAAAAACTTTTTTTTGTGATACGTTTTCTACGAATTTTATCCTTAGAGGCGGTAAAATGACACGTTCACCCAAAGGCACAAAATACGAATTGATTAACATAACGATAGAAGTTATGCACAAGCTTCAGCAGATTAAAAATCGAATATTTTTAGATCAAGCAAAACCATTAATAAGCACTGTTTTTTTAATTAACTGACTGATAGTTGACTATGGTTATTATAGCTAACCTACCTCTGAAAACAGGTTCGAAAATGTTTGCATCTTTGACGATCCCCAGTAGATGCCACAACGCCTCGGTTATCAGGTATTGAAGGAACCTCTGCTACGTATTTTCACAATTGAACAATTCTTGTTGTTCTTTTTCATGGAACCAAAGTGCATAATCCATCCAACCAAAGTCATAAATTAAAAATATTATTGAAGAAAAATATATAAATAGAATAATCTAAGACATAAATTACAGCATTTACTTACCTCCGAAAAAATCAGCAACGACTTTGGTAAGGGGGATATAATATACTACTCTAGGGCAAAGCTAATATGCGATTGAAAGAAAACCAAATATGAACTTCCAATAGCTTGACGTGTCATTCGAAAGTAGTCAAAGTATGAAAACCACAAAGCACTAATACCACACAAATAAAAATATACTGTCTTAAAGTCGGTAAAGAGGAATGTCATACCTTACCAAAGATTGTTAAATAATGTAAAACACAAAAATTACTCTTCGTATTTAAAAAATATAACAATTTTTAGTTTACTTCGATGTAGGTTTATTGTACAAAATATCATAATTAGCCAGTTGTGCGCGGTGCAGCGTTTCGGAAAAAATTATAAAACAACAAAAATAATAAAATTTGTTATATCACTCTTAATGTTCACATTTGGGTTAAGTTTTTAATTTGAAATAACTTTTTTTTATTACTTTTATCGATGTTTCAAAAAAAGTAAGGGTAATTTACTCCTGAATAATTTTGAGAAAAAAGACGCTATTTGCATCCTTACAAACAACTTTGCATAAGATGTGATATCTAGTCTTTAGTTTGACAATAAGCGTTTTCGTAACAATTCATTTCTTTGAGAAACTCATAATAAAAAAGTTTTTTTCCATATGTTGCATATTTTTACAAATACGTTTACATACGTTTACAAAACTAGTACCGTGAAACTTCTATTAACGGACACCTCTCGACAATGGACCCTTCTAATAAACGGACACTTTTTAAGTCACCAAACCTTATTTATTATTATAATTCCTTATGGAGGTACCTATACAGGGTGACGCGGATCTAAATGTACATACGATACCATAAGAAAGAGACCATCTTGGGGGTTCTAAATCACCCGCATTTAGTAGTCCAATCTCTAACCTTTACCGAGATACAGGGTGTTTTATAAGTTTTGCCTAAAATTTATTTTTGTAATATTTCTGTAAGCACTTGAAATAAAAAATTCATAATGGGTAAGAATATTTTGTACAATTTGTGGGTTTAAAATGCCATATGCAAAAGTTCTAAAATCCAGGTCCGTACTTAAAATAAAATTAATTTTTAATTTTTTTAAAATTCAACACCCTGTATATGGGATTTTTGAAACTTGTAATTTCTACTCCAAACAAGCATAAACATATGATTCTATTGACATGGTTTTCAAAGTTGCCGCACTTACCACGAAGTCATAAAAAATAGGCGTTTTTAAGAAATCAATGAGAAAGTACATTTCAAATAAACAAAATCTGCAAAAAAATTGTTGGTAGCCTGATAAAAGTGTCCATATTGACTAGAAATATTACTATGCACTACTTGTCGGATTAAAATGAGATACGAAAGTGATAGAATCCAGGTCCTCACTTAAATAATAGGCCCATTTGTAATTTTCGAAATTTGACACCCTGTACATCAAATTTTGAAAAAAAGATGCATTTGGAACGAGCATAAAAACTGAAATTATTTACATGATATTCGAAGTTGCCACACTTATTACTTCATCGTAGAAAATAGGACTTTTGCAAATCTACATTTAGGTAAATTGTTTTATTAACAGTATTAATGGTTAAAAACAATAAGGATTGAATTCGAAAAATTGGGAATAAATATTAATACCTAGAACAACTTAAAATAAACCTAAATCAACAACAATTAATTAAAATAACGCAAAGATAATCATACATACTACAAGGCATACTGTCCCTCAAAAACACATAATTTAACAATAAAATAAATTATTTTAGAAGATTTTCAAAATGACCGCCATTGACTTCTTCACACTTCTAGGTATTAATATTTATTCCCAATTTTTTGAATTCAATCGTTATTGTTTTTAACTATTAATACTGTTAATAAAACAATTTACCTAAATGAAGATTTGCAAAAGTCCTATTTTCTACGATAAAGTAATAAGTGTGGCAACTTTGAATATCATGTCAATAATTTCAGTTTTTGTGCTCGTTCCGAATTCATTTTTTTTTTTCAAAATTTGATGTGCAGGGTGTCAAATTTCGAAAATTACAAATGGGCCTATTATTTAAGCGAGGACATGGATTCTATCACTTTCGTATGTCATTTTAATCCGACAAGTAGTGCATAATATTTCTAGTCAATATGGACACTTTTATCAGGCTACCAACTATTTTTTAGCAGATTTGTTTATTTGAAATGTACTTTCTCATTGATTTCTTAAAAACGCCTATTTTTTATGACTTCGTGGTAAGTGCGGCAACTTTGAAAACCATGTCAATAGAATCATATGTTTATGCTTGTTTGGAGTAGAAATTACAAGTTTCAAAAATCCCATATACAGGGTGTTGAATTTTAAAAAAATTAAAAACTAATTTTATTTTGAGTACGGACCTGGATTTTAGAACTTTTGCATATGGCATTTTAAACCCACAAATTGTACAAAATATTCTTACGCATTATGAATTTTTTATTTCAAGTGCTTACAGAAATATTACAAAAATAAATTTTAGGCAAAACTTATAAAACACCCTGTATCTCGGTAAAGGTTAGAGATTGGACTACTAAATGTGGGTGATTTAGAACCCCCAAGGTGGTCTCTATCTTATGGTATCGTATGTACATTTAGATCCGCGTCACCCTGTATAAAATACTTCTTAACAACGGTTCCGGACAAAACTTTTTATGATTTATACCCATATTTTACTTGCAACATTTACCTTCAAACAACGGACAATAATCGGAAAAGAAAAAGACAGAACTGAGAAATTGTATAGTCAAGACGGTAATCTGCAGCAAAAAAGAGAATTAAAACTGAAAATATGTTTCGCAAGTGAGTTTGTGACAGGACAAAGAATGCGGGCGAAAAATTAAAACCCTTTTATGGCCAAGCTGCTATGTTGTTAGATTTTTTAAATTATCATTACATTTATATACAGCTGTAATATACACTTTTTTTAGTGACTTGAACACATAGCATTATAATACTATTAAAGGGAACTCACTATTTAAATTCATTCAACATTCTATTTAAATAGGTATATTTAAGACGATCAATGAACAAAACTGAAATAATGCATTAAAAGAATTAATTTTTGATATACATAACTGGCAACGTAATGCAGGCCAGTCAAATAATGGTTCGTGAATGAATCCAGTTATGGTAAAAGAATTGATGGCTGATCAGTAAGGAACGGAAAAATTATACGAGCTTGTCGCAAGTTCATGGGCGGCGTAAAAATATTTTTGTGTAATAAATGTAAAATCAAAACAAATCTAGACTCTATTACAATTTATTGGCATTACGTGATATAATTAACATTTTTTCAAAGTTCTCTTCCGTAAAACGCGTTCGTTTATAATTAAGAATATCTCTAAGTCTAGAAAAGCTTCTTTCGACATCACAGCTTGTAACAGGAGCGAAACGGAAATGATTATACAATATTTTTAGTTTTCAATATTTCTAAAATATAAGACATTTCTGAAAATCCTGGATTCCTTTCTAAGATTTTTGGTATATACACTTTTAATTTTTCACCAATTTCGGTAGGATATGCTTGATGCTCTATGGTTGTCTGAAATAAATTGAAAGAAGTCAAAAGGGGAAGGTTTTGTATCTCCAACTGTTCAGTTACACCTGGAAGATATCCAAAATTTTCAGAAATAAACTTTAAATCATTCTTAAGCGTCAGTGCACTTATAACTTCTTTACTTTTTCTTACACCCAAAGCATCATCTTTTCGACTGTCAATAACATTTTTACCTAAGTCGTAATTTGTATGGTAATATATGACGGCTGATAACCATGTTGCCCACCTTGTAATAACAGGCTGTGGGGGCAATGGGACATTTAGGACACATTTCTTTAAATTTTTTTATTCGCGCTGGTGATTTAAGAAAAACTTTTTTTCCTCACTAACCAAAGTATCAATAACTGTATAGAAGTCACGTATCAGTTCACATATTCTATGCAAGGCATGAGCTAGACATGTAAAGTGAATCAAATTTGGAAAATGTTCTTTAAACTGCCTTCCTGCTTTTAGCATATATGCCGCACTATCCGAAAGCAGAAAAACAACGTTTTCAGTAATATTCGTATCTGGAGAGAGCGACCTGATACTTTCTACTGCAGCTTGAGTTATTGTCTAACTATTGGTTTTAGCCAGAAATTTACTGTTGACTAATATGAGCTTTCCGCTTCTGTAGGATTTAAAGGATATAATATTAGCAACGTATCGGCCTTTGATCTCGGTGGTTTCATCGATGCTAAACCACAACTTTTTTCCTTCAATTTTGTGACGTATTTTGTCAATAGGTTTTGAGTATACTTTAATCACATAACTTTTACGAAGTGTAGATTCGTCTGGTACTCTTTGGTGGCAGTATTTTTGTAAAAATTTCTTCATAGATGGATTATTTATTTTATGGAGATGAATATCAGCTGCAACAATGGCTAGAGAAAATTTAAAGGGCGATTACCTGCTTATTATCGCGAAACGCCATTTATGACTATTTTTCCCCAATCTGAATTCAAATCAGGATTTACCGGTTTCAAAATATGCAGTGAATTTCATAACACCCTGTATAGCGGTCTAGCATAATAAGCAAAATATAATGTAGGTAGGTAACTAACTGCATTTAGCCTGATACCGATATTTCATTTTAGTCTGCCTTTTTACAATTTGTCTCCAGTTAAACTGGAGCGCGCGTGCTACTGATATATTATAGTTATTCAATTTAATTATGAATGAATTTTACATTCTAAAACAGAATTTGTCAAACAGTAATTTAGTTTAAATAATTTACTTCTGTGCGATTCTAAATGATAACTAAAATATAATTAAAATTTGGCCGAAAAGATTACATCCATACCATTGTAAAAAGCATAATACTAATTGAGGTGTTATGGTGACAGATTACTATGGTTCTAACGCTGGCCAATAAGAAGTCGTCCTTTTTTAATCACTGACCATCTGACCAATAAGGAATTTTAAATGCGCTAATGTAGCCTATAACATTTAGGAACGTCAGTCCACGTTGACTCGATCTGCTGTCCGCCCGGTGCGCATTTGCTTATCTCGCGGCAGTTTATGGGTTTTTTATACTCGAAAGCGGCAAATCAATCGATTTCAAATTTAAGTAATCCATCTGTATAGTTATATTGCTTGTGTTAAGATCAAATATCAAACTGGTACATAGTAAATTAAAACAAAAATCTGAAATGTTCGTTTATTATGTAAATTGTTAATACAGTATGAATGCTTACACTCTATTGATTAGTCTAAATATGCTTACTAAATTATTTACCTTAACTTGCAAGAAATATCTAGGTAATAATGGTCTAAAAATCCGAAATGTTTGCTTGGATGCTATATTTAATATAATCTATTGTGTAATAGTAATAACTTCAAGTTGCAAAAAGCCATGTCATTTTAGACTAGTGCCGATTACCAAGTTAACTTCAAATAACACTGTATGTGATATGTTAACCTATGGTGAGGTGAGGTTGCAAGTTAAACAATTACTAGGCAATTTACAAAATTTAGTCTGCTTTTTATTGCCCTGCTAACAAAAACCTTCTTTAGTTGATCTGTCAGGTTTTGTTACAAAATTGTTATTTAAGAAAATCGAAATTTAACTTTTTACTTTAACATTTCGAATCTTTGTTAATCTCTATTGATTATTATTTAAAAAATGCAAAAGGAGTGCAACTATACATAATAATGCTGTTAATCAGACCAGATAAGATGGAAATGCTGTTCTACACTCTAAATAAATATCTTATTGGTAGAGTGTTCTGTGCAACTAATGGTCTAGTAAAACCAAAAACTGATATAAATATTAAATATGGTTCGCTTTGAGTTTATGTCTGTATAAACTTGTTTGAAATTAAAAAGAAACGCAACTCGTTAAACCATTTGCATTCGAACTTCTGGATCTAAAAATGTTCAAAGACACGGGCTATAGAGTATTCACGATAACATTTTCAACGAACTGACATACCATATTTGTCAGCTATTGCATTGCATGTGTTAGAAGTACTCACTAGCCTTCGTACCCTACAATAAAATCCTATTTAATAGGTTTTGTTTCCTTACTGTATCCATTTAAGGTGCGTGCTCATCTGAGCAAGAACGCGTACGAAGCAAGGCCATTCAGAACGAATGTCTTGCTCGTAAACTTCTTCCTCGCGAACGAGGCAACGAACGAAGCAGCCATCCATCCATGCGTCGAACGCTTGGAAGAATTTTATTGTTGCTGCGTTCATGTTATTTGTGAAATGGAGGGACACTACGATTTAATAGCGGCTAGTGCTACATTCGGAATATTAGCCAGTTTATTAAACAAAAGGTAATAAAGAAACTCTGGTGTACAACGAGGATATATCGAGATAAATTAACTACCGGAGGAAAATTATTTTTAAATTGTGTGTCTACTTAAGTCCGCAGCATATGGGAAACCTTTTTATTATTAATTTTACGAAAAAAAGTTTTTCTTCATAAAAAGTTCTGAATGGTCCAAAACCTAAAATGCAACCATCAGATATCGAAATTTCCAAGTCATCTACGAGGTCTGTCAGAAAATATGAATTATTCCCTATACAGTAAAATACTTTTATTTTTGACAATATCGAAAACCTTTATAAATACAATTTATTTAGAATTGTAAACTAACTTCTAATAAAGAGTTATCTCTTTATTCATTAAAAATTTTATAATCTTTACGTTTCTTAACCTCTTTGTTGCAGTATTTTGACGATGTATTAAAATAATTAATACATAACAAAATAATTTATTTTACAATTATCAACTTGAACACAGTACCAATATTGTAATAATTACGTAATAAGTTAATAATTTGCAGAAAAAAAAGCGGTCTAGCAATAAGGAAATTAAAATAACGAAGAACTTTATGACAGGAATTGCTCCACGAAACTATTTTACTTTACTACCGATATACGATAGATTTTCACAGGAAAAGAATAATGTTTTTATAAAGTTTTTAAAACGTTGCGTTCCAGTTACGCCATAAATTTTAAATACCCCATAACAAAGGCTCTTAAAAATACAGTTGCGAAAAGCTTCCTGCCCTTAGCGTGTTAAGCCTCTTTTTTAGTGAATACAAATTGAAAATGATTCAGGGATTTTACAGAAAAACGCGCAACTTAAAGCGTTTCAAAAACTTTATGAAACATAAGGCATAAGTAAGCTTAGTTACATTCCATATGCATCGACTTTATAAACAGCAAACTGTGTTGTTAGATTAATTTAAAATTTACATGATATAGGAATTTTTTGCCGCATATCGTTTCATAAACGGTGTAAAAATTTCTATAATCGGTTCGTTTGTAAAAATTTCTATAATCGGTTCATTTTTCCGAAACGGTTATATATAGTGGAAGATGTAAGGGAAGGTGTTGTGACGTCAGCGATGATAAAATTGTTTTGTTTGGTTGGGTTTATAACCCTAGTCGAAACGAAGGTTAGTGGCTGTTAACCGCTGATGTTGATAGGTTACAAACTAATTTACGTGTCAAATTATGGCGAATTGATGCGAGGTGTTGTATTTTTGCAGATTTTTCAATTCAACGCCTTTCTTATTTACC
This sequence comes from Philopedon plagiatum, assembly GCA_963971165.1. NCBI lineage: Eukaryota > Metazoa > Arthropoda > Insecta > Coleoptera > Curculionidae > Philopedon > Philopedon plagiatum. The sequence goes on along the minus strand of OZ020196.1, from coordinate 40,287,715 downwards.
TCTACTTGTGTCGGTGCCTTTCATCTAAAAACTATGATCAAAACAAAACATTCCGGTTAACCGCTTTGTTTTAGCGACAACTTGTATTTTGGTATAAATAATTGGAGAGTGAGGAGTAACCCCACCGATTATAAGCGATAATAAACGATATGTCGCAAAAAATTCCTTATAGTATAAAACACACCAAGTAAATATTAGAAATTCCAGTGAGCTCGGCTAAACACTACAGCATGATGTATGTCTCCAAAATCGTTCCTTTGACCGTTGTTCATAGCGGTGAAAAAAATATTTTTATGTAAAGAGAACAAGTGCTCGACATCCAACGATGTAACCTGGTCGTAGGTTAAATGGTCTTTGAAGCTGCTGAACGCATCTATTGGAATATTATCAGTATCAACCTGTCTCAATTTAGCGAGACCAACATTTTTCCTTAATACATTATTGAACACAACCAGTTTTCCAGTTTGCCTCAACACTCCCAAAAGGATTGACTGTTAAAAACTGACAATCATTTTCAATTTCAAAACGTTTTTTTTTATTTTTAAAATACGAACGTACTGGGTACAAATCTGAAGCTGCTCGGATATTTTGAACTTGCGCAGAGCTTTGAACCTCCTTGTGTGGTTTTAGCAGAGAAAAACCCAGACAGAGAGAAGAATATCTCGTACTGATTTCATTCATAAATACGATTTGCTTTCAATGACCTCCAAAGCAGTCAGACTACCGACGTTTAAATAAAGTTGCCACGGGCGTGCGTTGCAGATTTTGGTTTATTTAAAAAAAAGCAGCAAAATAAAAAACACAAATCAAAAACAACAATCAAAAGTTTAAAAGATTCTCCAAAAATGTAGCCACGCGTCCAAAAGAGAATAGCCCGTCCGTATAAATATAAATTGTATAAAGCACAGTGAGAGTGAGTATTGAGGCTCGCCGCGCCGCAGAAAACTCTCTCTGCTTTCCATATTGCTACCGCACTGGCTGTGTCGGGGTGGATTGTGAGAATCCCACGCGCCAATCTCGAGGTGTTGCCGTTTGAAGGCCATGGCGTTGTTGAGCTGGCGAGAAGAACAGGTATTCTTCTCTCTGTCTTGGTTTTTCTCTGGTTTTAGTGAATAACGAGTTGTATTCTATTCTCCCAGTTTTGTTCCTTTCGTTATCCATTTCGTCTTTAAAATAGGTCCTAAGGCATGTAGTTCCCTCCCCGCCTCCCCATGCTAACTCATAAGACAATACAAAAAAAAAATTCTAGCCCATGCGGAGTCTCTTCATTGCAGTTATCTACCAGAATTTTAAATTTGTTATATTTTGGAGCAATTAAATTTTCTTTTTTCGGGCTCTTTCTGAAGTTGTTTTGGCTGTGAATGTTTTGCTTTACGTGCGGCTTTAAACTCAAAATCTAAAATGGATTAAAAGCAATCCCAAATTCACCATGAAATTTTTCCATTGTCATTTTGGCGGTAATGTTCTAAATGGTTTTAATTGTATGTTCCTTGTATTCATCGCCGTTTTTGTTTATTAAATAAATTAAATGCCCAGTCTGTTAAAATAGTCGCCTTTTGATTTACCGTAGTGTTTCTATCCAGCGTGTATGATCTATTCTCACAAAAATTCACAAACTGCCTTCACACAAAGTGTTTATTCTTCCGGATTTCAATATTACATGACGCAAAAATCGGGATCGAACTCAGGTCACTGATAGGAAAGTATGAAATAATATTGTTACATATTTATTACTGCGGTTAATGGTCAACTTCATTTTGTTCATTTCTATGAGAAAATGTATTTTTTTTTCTTTTTAGTGCACCTGTCCTCCTCTCCCCCACCCTTCATCTTAACCCCCTCTTTTTAAATTTGCAATGGCCATGTTATCTCAGATTTTCTGACAATATCCCCAAAAATGACATATTAGTTACCATTTTATAAGAAATTCTCACCCGTCCCTTTTACCCTTAATAATTTTTATGACATCCTTTACACAAAATTAGCTTTTCCAACCTTAATAATCCCGAAAATGTTACACAAGTTAACACTGTTGGAGCAATTGCCAATCGCCCCCCCCCCCCCCTCCTGCAATTTTCTTCGTCTATTACACGAAATCATATGTTTGACCTTAATCACCCCGAAAATGACAACATTTTTCAAATAACTGCCTATCGCTCCTTCCCCCATTTAATTTTTTTACCATCTGTTAATCTGTGAGACAAAATTGCAGGTGCAGTTGTGATCACTTTGTCCTTTATAAAATCCCACAAAAAACGTTACGGGTGGTCAAATCTGGGGACCTAGTAGGCCAGTTGACCGGATTGGTTTGTTCAAGTCACCTCTTTCCAAATATTTCATTGAAATGATTATTATCAACTTGCACATTAAAATTCACTTCCTTGTTTAATTGGGCAATAAACTGAGAAATAATCGTTAAAACGTCAAAATTTGCAACTGACTTAAGTAAAAATAACGCATTTCTTTCGAAACCAATAATAAATAATTCTTAAATAAGTGAACTTGATTAATTGGTAAAATTTATTTATGTTTTAATTCAATCAAAATTTAGTTTTTTTAGTCTCCGAAAGAGCCAATAAATTTTTTTAACATACGTAGTTTTTTACATCGATTCGAATTTTATAAACAAAAGTGATCCTTTTTAAAATTTAAGATGGGGTAAATGTCAAAAACATGTTTAAATATGTCTCCCATCTCCCTATTAGAAAACTCTGCATTAGTTAATAAATATGGGTCAAAAGGACCCCTGCAATTATTAAAATTAAATATTAGTTTTATCTAAAAAATAAATGCTATAATTACTACACATTTATTATTATTGACACCTGTTCCATCACTTAATTACTATTTATGGTAAATAAGCTGTTTATTAAAAAACAATACGCAAAATGTACACTAATTACGTGTCTTGCTATATAAGTTTAGGTGAAATATTAATTATTAGGCGACAGCTTTTTTTAGACGAATGACGAAATATTTCTATCTTTCAATCCCTTATGGGACTCATGCCAAGTTCAGCTTTTTTAATAGTAAGCCTACTAGGAATGTTTTGGTAGAGAAAAAAATTATTTTGTAATTTACGAAAAAAAGTTGAATTTGTGAAATGACCCACCTGGGAAAAAATTAACACGCTTAGGTATTTTATTTATTATTTTTTCTAAACAAATTGTACATTATTTTGTCGGCAATTCTTAAATTTTAAGAGAAAAAAAATGTGTTAGTAGAATGTTATAGTCATTTGATTTTTTTAAAATTATATTTTTGGTTTAAAAACATTCAAATGACTATAACATTCTAATAAAAAAAAATGTTCTCTTAAAATTTAAGGTTTGTCTACAAAATGATGTAAAATTTGTTTAGAATAAATAATAAATAAAATACGTAAGCGTGTTAAGTTTTTTCCCAGGTGGACCTGGGGCGAAATTCAACTCTTTTTCGCAAATTACAAAACATTGTTTTCTTTACCAAAACATTCCTAGTAGGCTCACTATTAAAAAACCTGAACTTGGCATGGGTCCCATAAGTAGCAACAGAGATATACAACTTTACAATTTCACGGGCCGCGCCTGTATTAAGAACAAGCAAAACCACTACCGCTATGTATTCCTACAATGTTAACAACTCTTGTTGTTCTTTTTCATGGAACCAAAGCCCAGACATATCATTAATTAAAAATGCTATGGAAAAAAAATAATAATCTAAAACATAAAGTACAGCATTTACTCACATCCGAAAAGAATCAGTAACGGCTTTGGTAATATTGGGTATAATCATAGACCAAATAATAAATAGACCAACACTGGCGTGTAACAAAAATGAACCAAAAAGCGGGTCCCCCTGGAGACATTTTGAGGGTTTACTGGTTTATGGCTTAGACTGCAGAAAAAAACGTGACAAATTTTGACGCCCAACGTGGGACGGATGAGGAGAATGCTATATAAATAGCAACAAGAAAAAAAACTTAATAAGTAGAAATAAGTGACTGAAATTTGTTTGCAATTTGTCAACGTAATATCCGCAGTATAAACAAAAATTTTGTGAGCTACTATTATTTTTAACCGCCTTCAATTAGTTTTTGTTGCAGTAGTTTTAACCGAAACATGGAAAAACTCTCATATAAATTAATTATTTTAACATTTTTTTTTCGCAAGTACAATAATGGAGATAAATGTCAATGACGGGGTTTGCATCTAGATAGATGCAAACTTTTATCGGCACTCTTACAATTTAGTGCAAATAAATTTGGGAGATATTAAAATATTTAACATATTAGTATGTTCTTCGGGACCTGGTAAGTGCTCTCTATAGGCTCCACGTTACTTGACCAATTTATATTGTAATTAATTTAGGACTTTTCTTTAGAAGATCAAAATATTAAAGTAAATTTTCATTTTATTGTGGGTGATATCAATATAGACCCAATAAGAAGTATTCAAAATTTTAAGCTGAATTCGAAAATCAAATGAAATGTAGAACGTTCCATTAAAAAAAAGTTCCTGTCGGTTTCAGGAAAACGGTAAACTTGACAACTTGACTTGTACCGTGTACAAAATATAAAAATTGGATGAACGGTTTGCGAGATATTTCGAGTTACCATATGTTTGTTACACACTGTCTACAAAAGAATATACATCCACTGGAAAAACTCAGTCCGACCAGCGAAGTTAAACGTCGTTTGATTTGGTCTTAGTTTGATATATAACGAATTTTTTTTACTCTGAAGCCATTTATGGGCTCTTTAGTAACTGATAATAACCAAATTTAGAATGGTTAGAAATTAGACTGGTACGTAGTAAATTAAAACAAAAATTTGTTAATACAATATGAATGCACACTCCTGATTACTATAAATGTGCTTACTAATTATTTACCTTAAGTTGCAGAAAATATCTAGGTAATAGTGGTGTAAAAATCCAAAATTCTTGCTCAGATGCCATATTTAATATAATCTATTGTGTGATTGTAATATTTCATTGAAGCTGCAAAAAGCCATGTCATTTTAGTCTAGTGCCGATTATAAAGTTAACTCTAAATCACAATGTATGCGATATACTAACCTATGGTGAGGTTGCAAGTTAAACATTTGCTACATAATTTACAATGAATTGCCCTGCAAACAAAAACCTTCTCTATTTCGTCCGTTAGGTCTTGTCACCAAATTGTTATTCAAGAAAATCTAAATTCAAATTTGTACTTCAACATTTTGTATCTTTGTTAATCTCTATTAATTATCGGATTTAGAAAGTGCGAAGAAAGGAGTGTAAGTATAAATAATAATAATGCTATTAATCAGACCAGATAAGATGGGATCGGATCAAATGCCGCTCTACACTCTCAATCTCTAATTGATAGAGTGTGCTGTGCAAGTAAAAGTCTTGTAAAATCAAAAACTGACATAAATTAAACAATAAAATAAATATTGTTCACTTTGGGTTTATTTGTATATAGACTTAGACATGTTTAAAATTAATAAGAAACACAACGCTTTAAACCATTTGCATTTAAACTTCTGGATCTAAAAATGTTTAAAGATACGGGCTATAGAGTATTCACGATAACATTTTAATGAACTGACATATCATATTTGTCAGCTATAGCATTACATGTGCTACAAGTTCACTTTTGTGCCCTGCAATAAAATTCCCTTTGATAAGTCTTGTTTCCTTACTGTATCAATTTACGTTAAGGTGCCTACTCATCAGTGGCGTAACCAGGGTGGGCTTAGGGGGCTAGAGTCTCCCCTTAGATTTCCACACACAAAGGAAAAAGCTTTTACAATAGGGTGGGTCGATTTTTAAAAGTTTTAGAATTTCGATTTGGAATACTTACAAAAAGTTTCCTTTTATTTTAATAAAAAAAAAAGTTTATTTAAATAATTTTTCAAAATGGGCTTCTCAAGTATTTATTTTTCAAAGATGACAGAATGAAATGTACATGGAATGTTGTCCAAAAATTATTTTTGTTGATGGTAACTATTGCCTGGTAGATCTAAGGTTTGCGAATTACATAATAATGGTAGAAGATTAAAGCGGCCTGAGTGAGATTGTAGCTATTTGCTCGTTCGCGAACGAGGATGAAGAGTCTATAATTATAATTTTTTTTATTAAAACATTTAAATACCGAAATCCTGCATGAAAAAAAGTGGAGGTTGTCCTGTCTGATAAAGATAGAACAGAGAGAAAAGTTTTTTCGAAAATCTTCCCGAACGCTAATAATAATTATTATATTTTTGTAGCAAGATTTAAGTTTCGTTAAAGTTTACACTATAATAAATTATTATTTTTTAACTAAATTAAGGTATTTTGATTCTGATCTTATTTTGACATTAATGTTCTAATGTTGCCGGCACCTAGCTCGGCTGCCGGTGCCAACACCTAGCAATGCTATCGTTAGGGCTGCCGGATGGCTGTCAGCACCGGCAGCGCAGTCACTTCCTAAATTTAATGACAATGTAAAAGTTTTATGATAAATGATGTATTTATTCACTGTTACCATAAATTAGACCAATATTAGAACAAATTGTGTACTTTATCCATTTCACCTTTATCCATTATTGCAGACAAGTCTCTACTTTTCCTCATTCACAGTTTGATGCTGTAAAACTTACCAATGCAATGGGACGATTTATTATATCAGCTAATGATGACGGAAGTACTGTGTACCTAAACAGTCAGTTATAAAATAGATTTATGGTAACTCTAGAGTTTTGTTGCCCTCTGTTGAACTTACTTAAAATTAGAACTGCTAGGATTTGTTACACGATTATTCATTGAAATTAATTAGTATATTTTTTAAAACGTTCATTTGTTAGCTGCTAGTACCAAATTAATATAATTTTTCTGGATATTTACATCTTTATGCACAGTTGCTTAGTAGTTTAAGAAACATAATAAAATCTAAATTATGAAACTAATCTACAATGACAGCTATCTAGTTTAGTACTAAAGTAATCAAAGAAGCAATTTCTTTAATGTTGAAACCCTTCTAAATTACGATTACGGATTACGATCTAGGCTGAACTAGCTTGCCTCTATCCTTTATCTTATATTCCTCATAAGTGTTATATACGAGTATGCTGCCTGGTAAATCTAAAATATCGAAAAACAAATTATTAGATTGTGAGCTGGATTCTTTTAGAATACCAGTTAAAAATTAAAAACAAAATACTACATATTTCGTGCTATATCCTCCAACAAACCTGCATTATAAAGTACACTGGCCTTTTTTATATCACAATTAAATTTATATTTTCAATTAAAAGCCAACTATGAAAGGAGAACTATTACAAGGAGACACTGGACTAGACTGGAGATGTTGTCACGTAGGGGTCGTAAAGGGTGGATAAATTATATAACGGTTTACCAAAACACTTATATTCAGCAGGTACAATACACAATATGTTTGCATGACAACTAGGTATTATTGACGTAGGGGCAGCTTCAGACGGGGGTAGCTAATGTAACCTGAAGAGTTGGTGCTACTGGAACCGCTAGCGCGACACAACAGCACCGCTTCCTGTCGCAACGCGACAGTACCGCGCTCCCCTTTACATTTCGCCGGTACGGTATAGAGGGTGTTATGAAATTCCCTGCATATATTTGAATGAGTGACTCCTGTGGTAGTATACAGATATACCCAATACTTTTTCCCTTCAAATCGCACAATTTTTTATTTTAGAAAATACCATAAATCACCCCCGTATCCGACGCTTCTGAAGAGCCTGACGTCATATGCTCTAATAATATAAAGAAAAACAAACTGATCCAGCCAGGACATTGCCAAACTTAAATATTACCTTGACGGCTAATTTTTTTATCAGTTTTAAATAATCCAAAGTATTTTTAATTTAAACTTAATTAATGTCACGGACGCATTTTACCAAATATAAGTATTTTAATTTGACAACAATGTTCTTATTTAATATGGTAAAATATGGACCACTCGTGAAACCTGTTGAAATTGTTCCTAACCAGAACGAAAAGTTTATGTTATACTGGCAACACAAAACATTATGACACCCTATATTACGTTATTAATAAGATTAGCATTATTCCTACTAGCTTAAACTCTCTTCTAAGAAAATGTAAAAAATCAAAACGAAAAACACCAACTAAGCACAACTACACCGTATTTTATACTATAACAAAGATTAAATAGCACGTTCAGAAAGTTGTTATTCGCCTTTTTACCAATAAAATTATCGTAACCTACGGTTTTTTTTTTGAGAAGGTTCCCTAAATCACAAAGATCGCTAAAGTCGAGATGTAACTACCTAAATCGCTTTCTTGCACCCGCAAACGTGACATAATTCGTAAATATTATTAGTGTTAAATTTAATTCAGTTTTCAACCCTATTAGACTAATTTAAGAAGCACAATAGTGAAAGCAAAATCTAGATAAAAACGAGCAAAATATTAGTTAATAACGGATCGACGAAGACCATTTTCTAGGTAGCAAAACAAAAAGAAACTAGGTACATTATTATTTAAAACTACTTCCTACTTCTAAAAAAAATACTGATAACAATACGCACGGGTGTTTGTATAGTTGCCTAAGCAGTAGAGTAGGTGGTGGATCATTTATGTAGCCGAAGCCAAGCTGAAGGGTTATTGACCGCATTCCGCTATCGTAATTTAGGCACCTATCTAATTGGTCTGCTCTACCATGATTTCGACCTCCCTGATTGGTCTGCCGAACTCGTACGTTAGCGTCAGCTCTGTGTATAGATGCATATTGATGAGCTTAAATAATAATATTTTTGCTTTTTAATTCTTAATTTGTGAAAGAAAAAGTTTAAGCCGTTAAATATTAGCAAAAGTGAAAGCCGTTTAATATAAACAAAATATCGTACGCGCTTAGTGATGTGCATTTTTAATTACATAGTTAAACATTAATTTCTGGGTGTTTAGTTAAAGTTGGGGTATTTATTTGTTGGTTTAAACAGCTGTTCTCTGGAGGTTTTTATTTGTGTTATAGGTAGTATTCTACCTTTTTGAAATTAAGAATTTTGCAAGAGTTAGTAGGATTTCTGTCTTTAATGTAATAAAAATATTATTTCGTCGAACTTGTTACATAGAAATATTGTTAAGAGACCTGGCAACACAGCAACCTAGCTCATTGTTTTGTTGTTCTTTATATGGTCATTTGTTTTATTATCAGTGTGCCGTGATTACAATTTTTTTTAAAGGGGCTATGCCTAGCTTATTACGGCGAAGCTCCATTTATGACTATTTTTCCCCTATTTGAATTCAGATCAGGATTTACGCGGTTCCAATATATGCAGTGAATTTCATAACACCCTGTATATATGAATCTCTCAGGAACAGTTTATAAAAATAGTACAAACTGGTCAGGGTTCATAAAATAACGGCGATGCCAACGATACGCAATTAGAGTGGTTTCTGAAATATAAAATAAATTTCTACTCAACGAAGAGTTCGCATAAGGTGTAAATGTCAAAAAAAATTTCGAGTTTAATGGTGCCATTCTAGAAAACGTTCGTGCTTGTTCCTAAACTAAGATATTGAAAAAATAAATCAATTTAATTAATATACAGGGTGTTTTTAGAATCGATTTTCAAAAATTAAATAAAGAGTAAACTACCTCCATTTTAAGAGATATCGAAAAAAGGTATGAAGAAAAGTTGTTTACAATTAAGAGTTATGACAGACTTTCAGTTCAGTCAAACAAATCGACCTATTTTGATTTTTAATTTTTTTCCGTGAATAAAATATAGCTTTGTTTACTACAATACTTTATAATAATTTATGTTAGAGTCACATTTACTGATGGAAAACAAAAATTATAATGTTTATTGGTTTATTGCTATTTGATTTTACGTAAATTTGTTTTAATCGAAATCGAAGACTTCGATTGGATTTTAAATCAAATTAAACACATAGTAGTGCACTCCTATAGCCACAATAAAACATATTTTTGTACAAAAATAAAAATAAAAAATCAAAATAGGGCGATTTGTTTGAAAACTGGAAGTTTTTCATTACTCTTATTGTAAATAATTTTGCTTAATACGTTTTTCGATATCTCTTCAAATGGAGGTGGTTTACTCTTGACTATTTCTGAAAATCGATTGTAAAAACACCCTGTATATTAATTAATTTGGTCGATTTTTTCAACATCTTAGTTTAAGAACAAGCAGGAGCGTTTCCTAGAATGTCACCATCACACTCCGAACTCTTCCCGTGGACACACTATCACAGATTACTCCTACCAGATGCGAATCTTACGCTTTCGACGGTGGCCCAATTTAGAGAAATTATAAGGTGGCGATGCACCTTATTATTTAGTCTGTCGCCGAACGGTGAATTCCTCGCTGTTAGCGTGTGCGAGCGTCTCGGTGGAATAGAGAGCAGGCTAATGTTATTACATCAGTTTTGTTGCGTTGATTTTATGGTTTAAATTGTGGTTGTACTAGGTTGTAGTTTAATTTTAATAAACGAGATACGTTTTTGTATTTGTTAATGAAATAATGTTATATAAAATGCCACACAATATCATGGTTTAATATTTTAAAATATAATCCATAATTTCTCTGAATTAAAACCTACCAAACGCGTGGAAAATTCCATTCACGGCATCGACGCTCGAACCGACCGGGCCGCTCTGTCCGTAGCGCCAAGACCGCGGAATCCTGATATAGGAAAGTTATTAAGAGATTCGCATCTGGTAGGAGTAATCTGTGACACTATATATACCTAATAGTCCTTATTTTATTTTTGATTTTACGGTCTTCTTGTTCTGCACTAGCGAAGAAGTAAATCTTTGCATTTACATTTACTATATTACCTCTAGACCGAAGAAATTTCCCATTTTGTACAGATGGAGAAATTTAGGTCGTGGTTAATCCGGGAATACATCCGTTCGTTTGATTCGTTTCTAGGTGAAACGGTGAAACTTGCAGACGTTTCGCCAAAATCTCATTTGGCATCTTCTTGTGCTCGGCAAAAGAAGACCGTAAAATGAAAAATAAAATAAGAAGTTACTATTTAATTTTTTACTATATATATATATATATATATATATATATATATATATATATATATATATATATATATATATATATATATATATATATATATATATATATATATATATATATATATATAAGCGAGGGAAATATTGGGGAAGATGTCTGTAAGGTAGTGCTAGACACGTGTTTCGTGCTTATTAGCACTCGTCAGTAGCACATAACCAAGTTAATAGGTGGGAAACTTGGAAGTTAAGAAAAAAAAAGAAAAAACAATTCTTCTTTTTTTTTTTTTTTTTTTTCTTAACTTCCAAGTTTCCCACCTATTAACTTGGTTATGTGCTACTGACGAGTGCTAATAAGCACGAAACACGTGTCTAGCACTACCTTACAGACAGCTTCCCCAATATTTCCCTCGCTTTCATAACTGGTACTGTCGCTATTTCTTTACCTTATATATATATATATATATATATATATATATATATATATATATATATATATATATATATATATATATATATATATTATAATATATGTAACTGTAAACGTTAAAAATCGGTTAAAACTACTTTGTTTTATAACATCTAAAGAAGCCCATAGACTCGCTCGCCTTAATATGGTTTTAAAATATAAAGCAAAAAAGGTAATAAAAATTCTAAGAACTTCAGGTATTGGTTCTTTTTTTTTAAATTAATTTAAATTGTATACTACTTAGAAAATCTCACCCCTAAGGCTGTTTCTAGAGTCATGGGTCCAAATGGGCCAATTGACATTGTAAGAGGGCGCTGTGATCGTAAAAGCATAGTTAATAATAGTTTTTTGGAATTTCTATCTTGATTGTACCATTCTGTTTGATAGATTGCATCTCCAACACCAAGGCTCTAAAAAAGGTCAATATACACATTTATTATTAGGGATACAGGGTCTTTCGCATAAGCAAAGTACTGAGATTTAGGTACACAAACCTACTGAAACGAAAAGAAATCAATAATTATGGGCTGTTTAGAGTCAGAACTATTCAATTAATCAATCGCATGCTTAAAACCTACATGGAAACATTTTTACCATTCTAGATTTTATTTACTTAAAATAATATGCACATACGTACCTGAGCTTTAATTTCATTGGCAAACCATGCAAAAAGGAATACGTCTGCAATAACATGCGTTAATTGCAGTAAACCAATCATACTTCCTATAGGGTCGTCTTGCTGAAAGATAAATTATTCATTCTAATGTATTAAACTGTGTGCGATAAGATATCATATTAAGAAATAGGGAGTAGTAGTAGTAATGGTAATAGATTTTAAAAAGTACAAACAATGTCTATGATCCACCCAGTTTTGATTGAGATTGGTGACAGAAAAAAAACAAGGATTCACCCTATTGGTCTGTTCAGAATTAAGAAATAGGGAGTAGTAGTAGTAATGGTAATAGATTTTAAAAAGTACAAACAATGCCTATGATCCACCCAGTTTTGATTGAGATTGGTCACAGAAAAGAAACAAGGATTCACCCTATTGGTCTGTTCCATGGACGGTTTACACCAGAACATATCTTAACAATCGCAATATTCTTAAACAAGATTCTTTGATGATAAAAATCACAAAGGAATCAGATTTTTTCCACCCATGTTGGCGGAAATTCGTTAGAAAAATACCAATAAAAAAGCATATGTTTATGTTTATAATTATATTTTAAGTTTAAAGAAATTCAAATGACTATAACTTTCTACAAACACATTATTTACTCTTAAAATTTAAAAATTTTCGACAAAATGATGTAAAAGTTGTTTAGAAAAAATAATAAATAAAATACCTAAACGTGTTCATTTTTTCCAGGGCAGAGCAAAATTTCAAGTTTTTCCCGCAAATATCAAAATATTTTTTTCTTTACCAAAACGTTCCTAGTAGGCTCACTATCAAAAACCATGAATTTGGCCTGGGTCCCGTAAGTAGCAACAGCGATATACAACTAAAATTTCACCCGATGCTCATGTATACAGTTTGTTATGTTTTACTGTTAAAAAGCTAAGTTTGGGTATCTTGAAATAGTTTTATTAAAAAGCCACTTACCATTAATACTTGTAAGGTTGCAGAGCAACATTCATCGAATTTAAAAGAAAGTTTGATAGCAGTATATATTTGATATAACTATTTAATTCTTCTACAAATCTAAAAAAGTTGGGTTTATTAGTTAAATTTCACTAAAACGATTTTTGCAAAGTTATTTAATCAGCCCAGTAATTACAAAATATATTTTTCCCAAGATGTTATCAGCAGTCAGAGGTAAAAAAGTATAAAAATTGTGTTCTAGTCACTATAATACAAAAAAAGACTGATGTCACATACGACTTTGGAACGGTCAGTCAATTTATTCACGTTTCTACACGTGACTAGTGAATTTATAAAATTCTGTTTTCGTAGAGCCAGAAATTGTTGTTTTAGGTACATATTAATGAGATTTTTTTACTAAATAGTGACAATAAAATTATACTTTAAACTCGATTTTACCACGTAAGCTAGTGGCAAAAAGAAGTGAATTGGCAAGGGACAGTGCTTAAACAGAAGACAGCTGGGTTCGGCCTCTGTGGGTCTCTGAGTGTGCGGTCTAGTAAGTATATATGGTAAGCTTTTGTATTGTATTTTGCCAAATTAAATGTGTGTAGGTGAATAATTTGTTGTTTAATTTCCAATGTGGGAAACGGAGAAAGGAAACAGCTTGAATATGAAACAATCTTGGAATTTTGATTTATTTGCTAAAATTTTCCACGGTCTGGCGTCTATTTAACATCTTTTTATAGAAGAGAATTCCTATATTTCCTTCGATTCTATTGAGACTGCGTGGAGGGTATTAAACCGGTGCTAACACGCGAAAAGAAACCTCCCTCTACGATCGTACTACAACCGACTAATAAGAGCTGCCCTTCCCAGGTTCGAACATTTAGATTACCTGGTAAAGGTGTAACATGAAGATCCTTAAGAAAAACTAAGTTACAGTATAATGAAGGTCCTGAAAGGATAACGTCTCAATGTTTTGCTGGGTCAAAAGGCCTTATTTGTAATTTTGTTTTACAACCCTTCCAAGGTCAAGGAGAAATTCTATAGAAAACAGGACATTTTTTATTTATACCGCTGGGCAAATGAAGGGATCAAAAAGTCACATCCCTTATGAATCTCGTCTTTTCGTAGCAACAAGAAATGAAGATTAAAAATTAAACTTGCCGTTTTCCTGTTAGGTGGCTGTTTCATAATACACGGATGTTATTAAATCATTAATTTAAATGTGAACGATACCGTCGATCTTTCCAGAATACCTCAGTTTCAAATAAAATTTGAGTGATTTTCATTAATTCAAAAATTACAAACGCCGGATCGCTGATTAGGGGACCTCAACCATAAAAATATAACCAATATTTTACCTTTAAAACACAGTTAGAACAATGATCCTTACAAGAGGAGGGTGGACAATAAGCTTCAAACACAAATCCGAAATGTTTTTAAACACTTGTTTAACAAGCGACATACATGACGTCAGCTCCTAACAAGAAGATAAAATGTTTTTAAACCATTTTATTTATTTATTTATTTATTTATTTATTAACGGGTAAAATACCCAATAAAATATTACAATCATAAAACAATAACATTTAGACCTAAGATAACTTCAGTTTAGAAACATGTCGTTTAAATGAATCGAAACTATGTGAGAAGTCAACACTTATTTTATTTCCACCGGCTGCAATTCTTGACATTGGTGAGAAAGCGCCGTAATTACAGCGATGAAATGGTACTGCAAACAGTTCAGTAGCTCTGGTCTGTCTGATGGGTGCTCTTAAGCCAACCTGCCATAGCAGATCTGGACAATCAAGATTACCGTTTATTAGTTTAAACAGGAAGCAGACATCAGCTTTTTTCCTCCTGTACTCTAATTTATCTAACCCCAGATGGGTTCTGGCCTCATCGTAATTATAAAAAGTAATCGGGAATTTTATCTTAAAACATGCCATTTTAATATATTTATCCTGAACCCTCTCAATGTTTGATATGTGAACCAAATAGGAAGGAGACCATACAATAGAGAGGTATTCGAGTCGCGAACGAACTAAACTGTTATAAAGAAAATTAAGACATTTTATTTCTGTGAAGCCCTGGGAACACCTGTTTATAAAACCCAACAATTTAAGGGATGTATTTACAATATAGTCGTAATGAAGATTAAACGTCATTTTACTATCTAAGATTATTCCCAAGTCCGTAATTGAAGTTACCCTTTCCAAAGCCTTACTCTTTATTGCATAATTAAAATTTATACAGTTTGAACTTCTGCGAAAGCTAATACATTTACATTTACCGATATTCAAGTCAAGTTTATTAAGAGAACACCACTCAGCTATTCTGTTCAGATCATTCTGTAATGAGATACAGTCCTGGTATGATTTTATTAATCTGGACAATTTTAGATCGTCAGCGTAAAAGAGAAGTTCAGAACTGATTACATCAGTTAAATCATTAATAAATAAATTAAACAAGTAAGGCCCTAAATGACTGCCTTGAGGAACCCCAGATGTTACCAAAAAATCCCGAGAGCAAAAACCCTTAACCTGCACAATCTGTCTACGTCCAGTCAAGTAGGCTTTAAACCATGATAAAACATTGCCACCCAAGTTATACGTCGGGCCAAGGGACAGGCGTTTTTAAAAATCACTGTTTTCAAAAACTGTATAACGAATTTATTTGATTTTGGGAAGAAGTTTAACAATTTAGCAAGCAACTATAACAACAGAAGTGACAATAAAATCTACTCTGCCTGTATTTATAATATTTCTTATCGCTAAGGCTAGGAGTGGTCAAAAGGAGCTTAGCTAAGTAGTTTACAATATGTAACTCCTCCACCCTTAGAGGGACATATAAACTTTTAAAGTTTCTATGACCTAAATAATAATTGAATCATCTTTAACTTTATTACTTTTAAAATAAACAGGCCATAGATACTTGTAAATTAAAAACATTATTGTTATGCAAAGAATAACATACAGTAAAACTGTCCAAATACTCGTTTTATTAAAATATAGGGGTGTACTTAATAATCTTGAATTTTCAAGTTTTTGCAAATTAATATTTTCTTGTAACTTATTTAATTTATTAATATTAATGTTATTTAGATTGAGCAGTTTTACCTTCTTATACAGTATTTTATTTGTCAAATTATTATTAATATTTTGTAAAGGAATATTTTTAAAAGTATGTTTTACATTTTTATATGCTCTAATAATAATATCTCCTAATTTTAGGCTACATGGAAAGCTTAATTCTAGTATATATGTTCCATAA
This sequence comes from Philopedon plagiatum, assembly GCA_963971165.1. Taxonomy (NCBI): domain Eukaryota; kingdom Metazoa; phylum Arthropoda; class Insecta; order Coleoptera; family Curculionidae; genus Philopedon; species Philopedon plagiatum. The sequence goes on along the minus strand of OZ020196.1, from coordinate 40,271,393 downwards.
AATAATACATTATTTTGCGAATTTTCGCACGTTTCAATTCCTACTATATCATTATTTGTAACTAGAATCCATTTATTTGTATCAATATTTTGAAGTTGTATATTATCAATATCAACATACAGGGTGTTACAATCAGAGATATTATGTTCGTATCTTAATAACTGTACCTCACAAGGGATGCTTTTATAAAGATTTTCGGAATGTATATGAGTACATAAATATTCATTAATAGAAATGCGTTTACATGGTTGATTTGAATATCCAAAATTTCTTTGGTTAATAAGTAAATATTCAAAGTTAGGTACAATTATTTTATAATGATTTTCGTATTTAATAGGTAGGGCAAATAATTGAAATAAATCATAGTTTTCTTTTTCGACTAACGGAATGTCAATTACGAAAACTACTTCATTGTCTTTTACATAACTTCTTATTTCTAAAGTGTTTTCTATATTTAGAATATTTTCTGCTATAGGCTCAAATGGCAATTTTTCAAAATTTAATTTATTGTTAAGTATCTGTAATTCATTTAAAAATTCTTTTGTATTAATTATAGCATTGTGGAAAGCATATAATTTTGCAAAAGTTATTGCAGTTTCGATATTTCCTAAAATATCGTAAATATTTTGATAAAATGTAGTTATTTGTGAAAAAACCATATAAATGCGAAAAAACTCAAAAAGATTTGTTTCTTCGATTTCGACTTTGTTTACTACTTCTATTATTTGATTAACTCGTAATTTTAAAATTTCTTGATTATGTGAAACGTTCTTAATGGTTTCTTGAAAATCGTCAATTGATTTACTAAATAGTGTCATTTGTTTGTCTAAAGCAACTTTTATGTCGTCTTGGTTTTTCTTTAATATATTTATGTTAGTATCGATATGTTCTGCATCTTCTTGGTCTAAATTACCTGTAATGCATTTTATTATGCTGCCTAAAGCATTTATTAAGGCTCGTCTTTTGCGAGTTTTAATTGGAAGGATTTGATTTAATTGATTATTGATTTTTTGCTTAAGATTGTCAATAATGACATAAGAATTATAAAATTCCTTTTTATAACTAAAACAGTTATTAATATTTTCTTTAAGAATGTCGTACTTAATACTTATTTCAGAAAATTCAGTAATTAAGTTTTTCATATCAAAAATTTGAATAAAAGTCCAGTGGTTGGTTGTCTTTTGGGCGTTACCTATTTTATATGGTAATATTCCTGGGTTATCATTTAAGTTGTGGTATTTTGGGTTGTCTCCGTACACGAAGGACCATCTGTAACAAGGGGCTTCTTTAATTCTTTAATATGGACTATTTCAGTTTTACTGGGATTTTTAACGTTTTTTATTTTAACACGATTATGTTCTAGCATTTCGGTTATTACATAAGGACCGTTAAATTTAGGCTTATTTTTATTTCTCTGTGAAAGTTTTTTGTAAACTTTTTGATTTAACTTAAAATCAGGAGCTTCATTTCCTTTAACGTTTGTCTTTGCTAAAACTCTTTCTTTGGTTTGGTCAGTTTTTGTGGTGACGTTTTCATAGACTGCGTCTACTTTATCTTTATGCGATGATATGTAATCAGAGTAAAATGTCGTAGGAATAAGATCTAATGGATCTCTGGAATTTGTATGACCTAGGACAAGTTCATGAGGTGTATACTTTGTAACGCTATGAACAGTGCTATTATAAGCAATTATTGCGTATGGCATTAAGTCATTAACAGATTTATTTTTATCTTTTTCTTTTAATATTCTTAAATGTTCGATAAGGGTTGAATGAAAACGTTCTACAGGCGAATTCGATTCGTGGTGTTTAGGGGTAGTAAAATGTACTGTAATCTTTTGGGCTTTAAGTAACTCTTTTAAAAGTTCATTATTAAATTCTCCACCGTTGTCACATGTAATGTTTTCGGGGCATCCATAAAATGAGAAAAAATTAATTAATTTATCGCAAACTGATTTTGCATTTTTATCATAAGGGTAAGCTTGTCCAAATTTAGAAAATTTGTCAAAAATTGTTAAAAAGTTTTGATTCTCAAAAATGAAAGTATCTATATGTAACATTTGAAAAGGTTTACAAGGTGTGTCTGTTTTTATAAGAGGGACATAAGACTTTAGTCTACTGTATTTTAATGTTTGACATATATTACAGTCATTTATAAATTGATTGATATCATTTTTCATTTTCGGCCAATAATAAAGTTCTTTAAGGCGGTTATAAGTTTCTAAAATGCCTCTGTGATTGGTTTTTCCTTGATGTTGATGCATTATAAGCATAATTTTTTCTTCTTTGTCAGTAATAGTATTAACTAATTTCGTACAACGAATAATTTTCGGATTTTGAAAATTCTTCAGATAAACATCAGAAAAAATTGGAATTAAGTCTTTATCGTGAAAATATACGTAACACGTTTTATCAGGGTCCATATATTCTTTAATAAAAGTTTTTATAACATCAGGATTCTTTTGTAATTCTACATGATTAATTTTAAATTTTTCAACGTTTTCAGTTTGTATTTTTATATCAGGATGTGCTGATTTTTTAATTAAATATTGTAAGCTTTTATTGTTAATAATCTCATCTAGAATGTTAAGGTTATTATCTGTGTCAGCTCGATTACTATGCACTGTTGATTCAGAAGTTTGAAGTTGAGGTGTCACGAGTTGAATGTCAGAGATAACTTTTATCTTTTGCTTGCTTGTACTTGGTTTTTTAAACAAAGGATTTATTATTTCAGCATTTTCTTTGTCTTGAACTGGATTTTCAGAAAGTTCTCTTAAGTATTCGATAATATTTTGGTTAGAATCACCTGGATTATTTATTATTGATTCATTTTCATATATATTTAATTGAATGCGTGACAATGCGTCTGCGTTAGTATTTAGTGAACCCTTTTTATATATAATTTGATAGTCGAATTCTTCTAAGCGTAATATCCATCTAATTAGTTTCGAATTTGGTTCTTTTAAGTTAAAAAGCCACATCAGTGGTCTATGGTCAGTATAGATATAAAATTTACGTCCAAATAAATAAGGTCTAAAATATTTGCATGCCCAAACTATAGCTAATAATTCTTTTTCTATAGTTGAGTACTTTGTTTCTGATTCATTAAGGGTACGAGATGCATAAGCTATAGGTTTATCATTAGGAATAGTGCCCTGCGATAATATTGCGCCTAAGGAAAAATTACTTGCGTCCGTAGTCAATAAAAATGGTTTAGAAAAATCTGGGTACTGTAAAATTGGAGCGTTAATTAATAGTTGTTTGCAATGTTCAAAAGCTTTTATATATTCAGGGGTATGTTCTATTTTTACGTCCTTTTTTAAACATCGAGTCATAGGCTTTGTGATTTTTGCAAAATCTTTTATAAAACGTCTATAATAGCCTACTAAGCCTAAAAATGATTTAATTTCCTTGGTAGTTTTAGGTATTGGAAAATTTTTTACTGCGTGTATTTTGTCTGGGTTTGGTTTTACACCTTCTTTACTTACTATGTGTCCCAAATATTGGACCTCTTTTCTCAAAAATTCAGATTTGTCAAGTTGTATTTTAAATTTTGAGTTGCGTAGTCTAGTAAATACTTTTTTTAGTTTTTCAAGATGCTCTTGAAGACTTGTACTAAAAATAATGACGTCGTCTAAATAAACAAAACATATTTCATTTTGTAATCCGCGTAAAATATTATTCATAACACGTTGAAAAGTTGCTGGAGCATTTTTTAGTCCGAAAGGCATTCTTAAAAATTCATAATGTCCTGTATCAGTACTAAAAGCTGTTTTAGGGATGTCTTGTTCATGCATTTGTATTTGATAAAAACCATTTGCAAGATCTAAAGTCGTAAAATATTGTGCTTTACCTAATTTATCTAAAATTTCGGTAATATTTGGTAATGGAAACTTGTCATCGAGTGTAACTTTATTAATATTTCGATAATCTACGCACATGCGCCATTTCTGTTTACCTGATTGGTCTAATTTTTTAGGTACTATCCATATAGGAGATGACCAAGGTGAATTTGAGTCTCTAATAATATTTTGAGCTAATAATTTTGAAATTTGACTTTTCACTTCCTCACGGTGTATTTCCGGGTATCTATAACTTTTTGTATAAATCGGCGTTTCGTCCGTGAGTTTAATTTCATGTTTTATCGTATTTGTAAAGCTTAAAGGAATTTCTTCGCTATGAAAAATATCACGAAATTCATAACAGAGTTTACGTAGTTCTTGTTTTTCTTCATAATTACAATGAGCTAGTCTTATATTTTTTAAATTAGCCTTCAGCTTGTTATCAATATTTTTTTCATATTTTTCTGGATATACGGGGTGATCGATAAAATTCATTTCGTTTAAGTCTATAGGTTCGACTTCGAAAGATTCAAGAAATTTAATTTCTATAGGATTTTCTTTGGGATTCAAAATTGTAGTAGAAGCAAAATTATTTTCTATTTTTACAAGACATTCTGGTATTTCTAAATCTCCTAATTGTTGATAAGCGAGTATACCGTATCCGTTTGGAATGTTTACTGGAAGTTGTATTTTTTGAATCGTTCTTGCATCAATGATATAAGTTAAATTATTTTTAATATTTTTTGAGTTTGATTGCAAGTTATTTTCGTTGCGTATTGGAATTTGCGTGTTTGGTAATTTTAACGTAGATGTACTGAAATCTATGTTAGCATTTAATTGTTGCATAAGGTCTAAACCTATTAGTCCATCAAACTTATCAGAAAAATCGAAAAGATAAAATTTATGTATACCGGGAGTATTGAAAGTTGGGAAAATTGGTAAAGTTGCTATTTCGTTATGAAATGAGGTTGCGTGTGCTGTTTGTACTTGGAAAATTTCTTCTTCGATTAAATTTGGGAAATTTTCGTATGCAATTTTTTGACTTATAAAACTTCTTGTGCTACCTGTATCTAATAAAAATTTTGCATTTAGTTCGGGTATCAGAATAAATGGTAATTGTATGTTATAGTTATTTAAAAATATTACGTCATATCCGTTTTCTGGCTCGTTAGGGTAAAATTTTGGTTTTCTTGCTCATTATTTGGCAAATCGTCTGAGTTAGCAGAATAACTCAAATTTATATCGTAATCATTTTGATCTTCAAATTGATTATGGTCAGGTTCGGTATTATTATAATCATAATATTCGGTGTAATCAGTATTTTCGTAATTATAGAGATTTTCAGAAGTAAAATCATTAGATTGATTTGATTGATCAGGTGGTTTCTGCAAAACTTCCTGATTATATAGTTGTTGTGTAGTAAATCGTTTATTTTGATTATTTAAGGCATTGTTTAAAATTGTATTTCCTGAGCTTGTATCCATCGGTTCTAGTTTAGTTCTTCGCGACATTTGTCCGAAATTTTGGTTATTAAATTGTGGTCTTTGTTGCATAAAATTCTGATTATTATTAAAGGGAGTTCTTGGAAAACTTTGTTGATTATTTGTAAAATTAGGTCTCGGTTGAGAAAAAGCGTTTTGTTGTGGAAATCTAGGAAAATTGTTTTGTTGAGGAAAACTCGAAAATGGTCTTGAAAAATTATTATTCTGTGGAAACATTTGCGTTGGATTATATGGTCTAGAATAATTATTTTGAGTTGGTGTAAACATTGGTCTATATGTCTGCGACATAGAATTAGGTTTTTGATTTTTATTTAAAAACATAGGCTGTTTAATATTGGGATTATTTTGAGCATTTTTATATAAAATAAAGTTTTCTTCTTCACGAACACATGACATTGCTTTCTCTAAAGAATCTGGATTTTTTAATCTAGTAACTAGTTGTAAATTGTACGGTAAACCATTGAGAAATGTTTTTAATGCAAATTCGTCATAGTGTTGGATTTTTATAATCTTTGTAGCGGCATCATCAGGCCCAGAATTTAATTTCGAAAATAATAAACTGCGAGAATCTTGTATTCTCATACCAAAAATTATTGGACTTTCGTTTTTAAACGGTTTTAAATTTACTAAATCTTGTATTAGGCAATCGATCGATCTCTGATCGGAAAAACTGGTTATTAGTATATCTTTAATTAGTGCCCAAGAATTTAATTCTGTTCGAGAAACAATTAATTCGGCTGCTCGACCTGTTAATTTACTTAGAATGGTATCAAATAAACAAGTATTTATTGTAGCGTTTACATTAGTTCTGTCTTGGAATGCTTTTAACAGATTTTCAACTGCGCTGATAAATCTATTTAATAATTTTGGGTTTCCATCAAAATGTGGAACGTTATCAGATTGGTATCTTAAAAGTTGGTAATTAACTTCAGGCATTGTATTGCTAGTTGAGCTAATAACTAATGAATTTAGAATATCGGTAATATGATCTAATTCGGAATCAATTTTGAAAGTTTAAAAGGAACACTCAGTATATATGCGAATAAAAATAATCACTCTTAAAATTAAATATGCTTAATACTAAAAATAAAGTGAAATCTTTGCAAGGACAAATGACTAGAAATATTAACAATGAAATTACACTGTAAAAAAGGAATTATTGTCCGTACAAAAATTGCAAAAATTGAAATGAAAAAATTCGAATGAAAAAATTCAAAAAGTCAATTTTTCACTTACAAGAGTAAAATGACGAAAATCTTCATTTGTGTTCTTGTTCTTGTTCTTGTTCTTGTTCTTAACCTAGCTGGTTTGGCGATGTTTGTCCTCCCCAGGTCCTTAAATCTAGCTGGTTTGGCGATGTTTGTCCTCCCCAGTTTTGTCCACTTTCAGCGATGCTTGTCTGTCGGTAGACCAGGAAAACCCTTCGATATGCCCTCGACTGGTTGACCAGGACTCCTGAAGTTCAGTATGCTGCTTTGTTTCTTTGTCGAGCGATGTCTTTCAGTTGCCACCTGAAATCGGTACTATCTGCTTCTGATTGACACTTTTTGGACTCTTCTCCGTAGGTTTTTTCGAGTAAATTCTTGAAAGAAACCGTGATCACAATATGCCCTTGTAACACGTCTCAAAAATCCACCAAGACTGCGCCAGTTATACGTCGGGCCAAGGGACAGGCGTTTTTAAAAATCACTGTTTTCAAAAACTGTATAACAAATTTATTTGATTTTGGGAAGAAGTTTAACAATTTAGCAAGCAACTATAACAACAGAAGTGACAATAAAATCTACTCTGCCTGTATTTATAATATTTCTTATCGCTAAGGCTAGGAGTGGTCAAAAGGAGCTTAGCTAAGCAGTTTACAATATGTAACTCCCATGCCCAGACTTCCAAGCTTGCTTAAGAGGAGAGCATGACTGACTGTATCGAAAGCCTTGGAGAAGTCAGTGTAAATGGAGTCTACCTGACACCGATCCTCCAAGGACCCCAGCACATACTGGGTATAAATCATTAAATTTTGGACCATATTAGCACCAAAAAATGGCTTAAGCAAATATGTCGACTTGGTCTATGTTTTTTAATGAATTACTTATTGCCCTGAAATAAAAATATCGAAAATCAAAAATACCTTTTGTACCCTTATAACTCGAATAAAACTGATCCGATTTATAAGTATTTTTCTAATTTATAGGTAAGTTATCTAGACGGGTACCTTGTTACGTTACATTAGGGTTTTTATGCTTCAGCTTAAAATTTAAAAATGGATGTTAAAGAGTTAGGACCGATCTTTCAAAATAATTGGATCCATATCAAAATGAATTATTTATTCAATTCGAGCATCTAAAGTTAATAAAAGATTCTAATGTATTATCGGTGATCGCTACGAACTTCAATGCTTTAAGCAGCGGTAGGAAATCGTTCTCTTACTTATTAAAGAATTAAAAAACTTGTGTATTTCTTGAAAAAATTCTTATATCTCGCAAAACACTAAAAGATGGGTTATTAAATTCGGTATTCTTTCTTCCATTAATACAAATAGTCTTAGAATCAAAAGCTGCGTGAGCACAGCCGCTAACAGGGTATGCGACACGGGCGTAGCCGCGAACCGTTTACCAATTGGTATATAAATTGAAGGTGTCGTGTCTCCTCTTTCACTCCTTTACAGGGTGTTGCATCGCCAGACGGGAATTAGAAAATTCCATCTAAATTTTAAAGTGCTCAATAATCGACTCCTTTACTTTGTGTATTTAAACTTTTTGATGGATCCAATAAGGCAAAATTTTGAATACTTTTCTGAAATCTACTTAAAAAAGTGATTTAAAAAATTCTTTGAAATTAATTGAAATAAATAACATGATCCTGGAACACTAATAAAGATATCAGCAAACTTTTTGATCAGTTAATAAAAAAATATCACTGTTAAAACTTAAGGGATTTTTTTTTATAAATTAATAATGATCATTTAGAACAGTCATCGAAATTTTGTTTTATTATTTATTTATTATTCTATAGCGTGCCTCGACAGCTAATGGTCATTGTCACATTTACAGAAAGATTTACATTTATATTTATTTACTATTTATGAGAAATATACAGTATTAAAGTAAATATTGATTTACGACGAATTATATAATATAATGTACATTACAAACAATATATAAGATTAGACATATTAATGTCTTTTAAAAAATTTATTTTGTCTTTTATTTTGTTGGGAACACTAAGCTGTTTAGAACAGTTACCTTAAAATAGTTCTTCAGGTCTTTTTGGAGCTGGATCTTTTCCTTAGGCTGGTTGGAAGGCAATGATTCTTTAGCAGCTTAGTCAGCTCTTTCATTTCCAGTGATACCGACATGAGATGAGGGTATCCTTCTAAGAAAGATTGTTGAAGCATGACATTAGAAGTTTCATGGTTTTTATATTTACATAGGGATGTATTGGTTTTTGGCCCCATTTTTATCCATGGCGGTATAGCTGAAATAGGGTCAAGCAACCCAAGCAACTGTTCTGGTAATGTCACTGATTCCAAATAGATCCACAAGCAAACCCAAACAACTACAGTGGTTGCAGATGCAGATAGCTCAGTGTGGCTTTTAGAAAATCATTACATACCCCTGGGATTGACAGCATTGACATTTACCGCGGTGGCACTTTACCCTATTTATTTCATGTACGCTTTTGGTTGTACCTCTTAGGTCTTATTTGTGGATCAATGACCTAAACCCTACTGGTGGAGTCTTTCAGACCTATAATTTTTTTATGACATATTAAGGTTACTTTGTTTTACAACCTTTTAATAACTGACCGTATTGTCGACAACACGCAAGCGTATTGTCGACAACACGCAAGCGTAATACCAGGCCACGTTGTTTCTAAGCTGAACCTATAACTTTAACCTAAAACTGTATAATACGCAGGGTATCCTTTTTAATTTTGTCGATGCTACATGTCCCAGATATTTTAAACCATCCCGCATAACAAGGAAAAATGTAACATGTATAAAAACATACCCTATTTAATTTATATTTATCTCATAGGTGTCGAGAAAATTCCTTTGAATAGTGCTAGTGACTATTTTGAACAAATTGAATTTGAAATTGAAATGACACCTGGAGTTCCGCTGATGTTTCTAAAATTATTACCCTGTATAAGAACGAATTCGCGGGCACTTGTTAGTTTAATGTAATATGACACTAATATAATTAATACTTGTATTTTTGTTTGGCATATTTAAAATAAATCTAAATCGAATACTCACCTCGTTAAAAATGAATGATCATAGACAATATTTCTTATAGTTGTGTATTGGTCATCATTTTTATTTACATTATGGACATCTATATACCTGAGACGAACTTGTAAAACCTTTAATTCCGCAGCAGCAAATATCATAGGTGTAAATGACACTATAAGAGCAGTAACGTAGATCAATGAACCAACTAACCCAAATACAATCTCTATAATCAGTATAGGTAACATATTGGCTTTTTCGTTTTGGTCAAAAGGTAACCATAACTGTATTATTAATTTCTCTTGAAGCAATTCCTTTTCAGTCCTCGGTCTAGTTTTATCTTCATCTTCTGTTAAATAATTTATTGTGTAAAAAGTACAGTAAGCCACAAATACAGATGATGTAGCTATGATCATAATATTGTTTAGAAATTTGCTAAATTTTAGATTGTCTTGATAGGACTCAAGTACGTGGCCATCGGATGCCGAGAGAATTTTATTTTCCTCTTTAGTAATGCCATGTAACATTCTTAAAGCATTTTTCTTCTGAAAGATAATAATTTTTACACCTGTCTCTATGACAATTATTACTACTGATGCAACTTCATATATAGCTGCAGCATCAGCACCAAATATAATTAATTGAGCAAGTTTTATGGACAAGGAACAAAAGAACATAAAATAGATTGCTTGCAGAATATAATAACTCCATAAGTAGAAATTTCTTACAAATACGCTTTCGGTCAACTCAAGGTTCCATGTTCCAGATGCTACCATGAACAGCTTTATATCTTTGATCATTTTATACTAGAAATAATTTCAATGAGTACTTAATTCGCTTCAAGAGTTCCTGTTATTAAAAAGATATCTGTACTCTGTTACATAAAACTTATTTAAGTTACAGTAAATTTACTTTATAAATATAAAATAATAAATAGGTACTAAAAGGATATGCTATATCAATATTAAATAATAAATAGTTAATATTCTTTATTTATTACTTACGCCTGCTTGATTACATAACTAGTTATGTTAAGTAGGGTGATTATTAAAAAACTTACACAAATTACGTTTCTTGCTATATAAATTTAGCTCACCAGCAGAACTGGTTGTCATCGATTTTAATAAAATTTCGGGCACAGGTACAGGTAAGATATCGAAAAATAAGGGACACGTATTTTTCTATGCTAGTATTCACACTGCGGGGGTGGAAATTGACCTTAATGTTTGACAGAAAATCACTTTATTTTCTACATCTCAAAAGAGCTGATGTAGTAATAAATCAGAAAGGATAATGTTTATATAAATTAGCGTTATTTTGTTACCTGAGAAGGGCATTACATAGTGAAGTGGGACGAAAGGGGGTGAAAAAAAAATAATTTTTTTAACCTTGGTCACCGTGTTAAAAAATTACACTTTGGTTTATTTGGACCTCAAACTACATGCGAAACTAGCAAAAAGTCTTTTAAATTTTCTCTGCTATGACAGAGCAAGGTTTTTTTTATAAAATCCCTTACCTTACCATACCTTGTTAATACAATTTTTCATTGATGTTAATTTGACACTAAGAGCGTCCTCATGGAGCATTAAGCTGTGTGCAATCTACTACCACCAGCGGTTCCGACTATATGAAGAGTGCGGTCATGATTATTGCAATTAATATTTTTGGAAAATTAATGACTGAAAATGCATTTTTTTTTCACCTAAAAAATGTCAATTGTAAATAAATCATATAAACCAATGGTGAAGTGTGAGTCCAGCTAGCGTGATTAGTGTTTCGTAATGCAACTTTTTATTGTTATAATTTTTTTCTACTGTGTGACTGTGTGCATCATTATACAACCCTTTGATTTTTGTCAGATTTGTTCTACTCTGATTATACAGAGTGTAGCTCTTTCCTACACTGTAAAAATAAGTTTTTTAAAGCTTTGTTTCAAATTTTACTTAACAAGTGTTATATTAATTAAGCAAACTATATATATATATATATATATATATATATATATATATATATATATATATATATATTGTGTTTGTATTCTCCATTCCACGGTGATCTGGCCGCCAAACAAAAGCGGTCATAAACAAAAATTCTTTATTCATGTTTTTTTTATTGGGAAAATAATTCAGAATCTTACAAAAAGTCGTAATATGTCCATATATACGTACTTTAATTATAATGGTACATATTTGACATCTATTTTTTCAGAGTATCAAAACAATTAAGCAACAATTTTGATTTACTCCAGCATACATTTTCCAAAAATTATCAAGGCTTTTACACAAATTACCAATGCGACTGTCTAAAGACTTACAGCCAGATCCTCCAACGCTAGTCTGGTATAATTTGACAACCAAAAGTTTTAAATTGACAAGTGTAGGAATACAACTAAGTTTTATACTATAAATTTATTTCTGACCTTTTTCGCAAATCTATACAGAAAAGGGCCATTTTAATACATACTTTTGACAATAATAAAACTAAATTCATTACAGCAACTCGTAGAGTACTGCTCCCACGTCTGGGGAGCGTCATCACCTCCGACACTTAACATCCTTGATTCTATCCAAAAGGATTTAGGAGCATTTTTGAATTTGTATTTTAATTTTAAATTAACAGATACAGTTGTTTAAATAAACACTTTTTGAAAAGAGGAATATAAAAATTTAATGTTTATATACCAATTATTATATTATATTTGATCAAAAAAAAATGTTTAAAATAAAATTTAAGTTTACCTTAATCCAGTTTTTATGAATCTTTGATAACACTTTAAGAAATTTTTAGAATCCTCAGAAAATCAGACAAAACCATATTCGCGGGAATTCCCTTTAGAGCATACAATTATTGATTAAATGAAAGCCGTTAGTTTTGTATACCAAAAGGGTAAAGATCTATATCATTCGGTGGTGCAATATCATTCTCACTCGAAGCAAAGAAAAACACACCAGTTAATTGTTTTTCTTTACCTACTACTTATCAAATTATACTTAATTTTACTATTTTCAAGAGAATGAAATATATTATTTTGGTTAAAAATATTTAATAAAGAAAGCATAGGTACTCGTAAAATAAATCTATTTTTGACTAATGCCAGTTTTGTAGAACTTGATACAGAATATAGAAATGCGAGTTTTAGTTTCTTTGAAAAAGTAGAAATAAATGGCTAAAATTTGTTTGCAATTTGTAAGCAGTATAAATAACAATTTTCATATGCTACGATTATTTTTAATCGCCTTCAAATATTTTTTGTTGCAAATGGTTTTAACTGAAACATGGAAAAACTGATATAAATTTCTTTTAACATAGATGTATTTATCGTTAGTATAATAATTGAAACAAATAAGAATGACGGAGTTTGCGTCTCTCTAATGACTTTTATCGACACTCTTACAATTTAGAGCAAATAAATTTGGGAGATATTAAAATTTTTAACATATCAGTACGTTCTTCGAGACCTGGTAAGTGCTCGTACTTGACCAATTTCTGTTGTAACTAATTTGGAATTTTTCTTTAGACATCAAAATATTAAAGTTATTTTAATTTTATTGTGATTGATATCAATATAGACACAAAATGAAATAAAGAGTGAGTTTTTGATTTTTAAAATTTACTTACCTTTTACGGATTTCAATCTAGGCTGGACTAGCTTGCATTTGTCCTTTATCTTATATTCCTCATAAGTGTTATATACGAGTATGCTGCCTGGAAAGCCTAAAATTAGGAAATAAAAATTATTAATTTATGGATTGAATTTTTCTGTAGCACCAGTTAAATTAAAAATAAAATACTAAATATTTCGTGCTATATCCAACAACAAACCTGTGTTATAAAATCCACTAGCCTTTTTTATTTCACCATTAATTTTATATTTTCAAATATTAGAAGATTATATAAAGTACCCTTCAATATCATGAGAACTGGAGATATTAGGGATTGAACAAAATTAAATTGTGTCTGCGATTGCTTTAATTGCAGCTCTACTTAACTGATACAAATATTACTTATTCGCTAAGTATATATTATTTATTTACACAGGGTGTGCCATTTTTAATAGTAAGTAATTTTCAATAGCTGCCTAAATTCAAAAACGTAAGTTAGTTCATGTACCGACCTAAAGCTATCAGTGAAGATTCAGATTTTTCATACAATGCAGTGTGAGAAATAAAAAAACGGATGATGAAATTTGTTTTGTGAAATAAAAGTTTAAATTTTGAATTATAATATATATATATATATATATATATATATATATATATATATATATATATATATATATATATATATATATATATATATATATATATGTATATAGGGTGTTATGAAATTCACTGCATATATTGAAACTGGTAAATCCTTATATGAATTCAGATTGAAGAAAAATAGTGATAAATGGCGCTTCGCGATAATAAGCTGGTAATCGCCCCTTAAATTTTCTCAAACCCGCCATTGGCAACAAACACATGATACGGAGTAAGTTGCCAATTCAATCAATTCTTGTATGTAAAAGGTTAGCATAAGAAATAATGTTATAATCACCTTTGTAGTAAAATCTCTTTAAAATACACTTCTTTTGAAAATACCAATACAGGTACCAAAAAACATTGACAACACAGTACAGTCATTAATTTAATGCAAGGAACTAATGCCTGACTATACTAAAAAATTCCAATAGTGCATCAAACATAAAATTTAAAACATTCCACGGTATTTGTCACTACTATTAAAAACTGAAAACTTGTGTTTTTTTTACTTTTAAAGTAAAAACTCTGTAAAATCACTTCCCTTATTATAAAAAGATGTTTACATTAAACTTGACACACTACACAATACTAACAAAACCGTAAGTATTGTCATTAGTGAAAAAAATATTCCACTAACTTTGTTAATTAAATACAATGCTTAAAAGAATCCACAAGATTTTTTGTACTACAGCACTATTAAAAAACCACAGAAAAACAAAGAGATTGTTGTGAAAAACTGGGAACGAATTTAAAGACGAAAATGAAAAGTATTGGCGACTCAAATTAACGAATCCACCTGCAATGAGCTGATGTTTAAGGGTGGTAAAAATTGACGACAAAACTGGCAAAGATGCCAAATAATGCGATAACGAAGACAAGAACGAAACGGAAACATTCCCCTAGCCAATCGCCTGAGGAGGACGCCACGCTGTTCTCAGTTTGAATCGCCAAGCTGCGAACTACGGCGAACCTAAATATTTCATAGTGAGGTTTTGCAACTAGCAACGTTAAGCCAAAAACGATAAAATTTAATGTGGTGTTTCTATTACATGATTTATAAAAAAGACCTAAAAGTTAAAATCTCTGGTAGGCTTATAGATTCATTTAGCAAATGACGTAGAAAGTCTGACTAAAATATCACTCTAAATTTTGTCGTTCATTAATTAGCGGATCCGCAATTTATTTTTGCAAATTCTCCCAAATGTTAAAAGATATTCCGGTCAGCTTTCCAACACAACAGAAAGAGACGGACAAAGGCAGCGAGCAAGAGCGAGATAAAAATAAGACGGATTTCGTAGTTATTTCGTAGTTGCTTGTCAAAAATCATGTGGGGTGCAGAAGTTGTAATTTTTCACATTTTAGTGTCCAAAATTGTGTTAAAAGTTATAATATTGACGAAAACGGTTAGTTTATGCGAATAATAATACCGAGGGCAGAACCCTACCAAAAAATAAGTAATAAATGGGTGATTTTTTGTGATTCAGTAAAATTTTGAAGCATCGGTGAAAGAACTTTCACCAAGTATGTCTTAAACTCGGTTATAAACAATCTATTGCTTGATTTTTAACATTTTTTGAAAGGCAAAAGGTTTAAGCTAGTAGTATGCTCATCTCATTAGTAAATAACGTAATAGGTAAGTGACTATTCTTTGTGTTAATGGTACAACATAGCCTATTTTCTTCTGGTTGCAATTTAAACCGAATTCACGAGTCCCATATTTTACGATACTAAGTAAAAAAATTGCACCTATTAAATTTAAATACACATCTTTGATAAATCTTTGGTAAAATCTTTAATGGAATTAAAAATTCTTTTGATTATTTTCGGTTATTAATTAAATCACATATGAATTGGGCTTCACTTTTAGTAGTTTCAGTGAAATATAGATACAGGGTGATCACATTAATTTCTGCTTTTGTTACTTTCCTCAAATATGTTTTTGCAAAAAAACATGCAGGTATATTTTATATACAGCAAGACTTTTACTTAAATATAAAATGCAGACACCTTCAATCAATATCCCTGATAGAGGTTGGGCAGCTTATAATTTAAATTTTGTCGTTTTTTGAAGGACTATTTATATATTTTAAATAAATATTACCTATTTAGTAGCACTTGTATAAGCAGGGTGTTATTATGTATGAAATTAGATGTGTTTTCATACAGGGTGTGCTTTTTAATTTTTTTTTTCATTTTTGGTTTAAATCGGGAATGTAATTAGAATATCTTAAGAAAGCTCACATATTCGCTCGCCTTAAAATATTGCTTGTTCTGTGAGTCGACTCACAAAACGTGCAACATTTTAAACACACTCGACGCATTTTATTTGCTAGTCACGTAAATTTTACAGTAATGTTGTAGGCCCCTGCCATAGATGTTTAAGGAATTAAAAAAATAAAATATTGAAGAATTGTAAAGAATTTAGAAGTATTTAAAAATAAAGTGAAAAAGATATTATCTTTTAAAAATTCAAAAAGTTTTAAATATTAGTTAATTGTTCAAGAATTTAGTTTAAATTCTATACTATTCATAAAATCTTACCCTTAGCTGTTTCTAGGGTCATGGGTCCAAATGGGCCGATTGGTATTGTAAGAGGGCGCTGAGATCGTAAGAGCATCGTTAATAATAGTTTTTTGGAATTTCTATCATGTTTGTACCATTCGGTTTGATAGATTACATCTCCAACACCAAGGCTCTAAAATGTGTTCAATATACAGGCTGTTATGAAATTCACTGCATATATTAAAATGAGTGACTCCTGGGAGTCTACAGACATACCCAATACTTTTTTTTCTTAAGTCGAACGTTTTAAAAATTTTCAAAAATACCCTAAAACCCGTCCATATTCGTCGCACCTGGCTGAGCGATCACATGGCTCTTGACATAAAATTGTGCGCAAAAAACTAAAAACAACTGAATTTGTTGAAACGTTGCCAGACATATAAATCTTTAAGGAGAATTTATTTTCTATTTTTAAGCGTGATTTAAGACAAAGAAAAAAAAATTAAACCTGTTCCTAAGAAAAAACAAAAAAAAAATAGTAAAAAGACCACGGCGATCTTTTTTGTCAGTAGCCTTAGTTTTAACTAATATTTATGACACCCTATATTACGTTAATAATGAGATAAGCACTATTTTTACTAACTTAAATTTTCTGCTAAGAAAAAGTTAAAAATCACAACGAAAAACATTAACTGAGCACAACCACATAGTATTTTGAAAGTATAACCGAAATTCTTTCATTACAGATTCTGGGGATGTCCCAAAATGCAAAATTTTCAAAAACATCCCGTATCTGAAAAACTAAGAGGGCTAGAAAAATTCTGTTGACGGCATCTTTTGTTTCTTAAAAGAGTAACATAGTGCCGCGAAAACTGCATCCTTCTATCTTTACTAATAACGGGGATACCCCGTAAAATCATCGAAAAATGGACACCCTGTATTCGCAAAATTATAATTGCTCTCAGTATTTAGAATGCCAGTAAATTTATTAGTGTTGCATAGTGTTATTATAGCCTGCATAATTTTTCCGAGCTATTCAGTTAATCATTTTCAGGCATAAAAACCTACTTGAAAACATATTTACCATTCTGGATACGTAAAGTAAAATTCAAAATATACCGTTGATTTTTTGACTGCAATAAATCCTTAATGATGTCTTAGGCTATAAAAGCTCATAAATGTCCATCCCTTTCAGACAGGGCTGGCCCTTAATATTTTACCTGCGACATGAATTATACCAATTGTTAAGATTATTATTTTCCAATTCATTTTAGGAAAAAATGGTTAAAATTAAATTTTTACAGGTAATTAAATAAATTACCTGTAACTTAAGCACTTAATATTAATAATATATAATGATATTTTATTAAGGCACCTTCAGTCACCTTTTTAGCTTTCCTGTGTGAGGTGCGAGTTGTGTGCGCTAATTTTGTCTTTTTATTTTAACTATTTAGTTTGCTTAGTTAAACTATTTTTTAAGTATAATGTGGCGTCCATGGACTCATGCTGATGGTGCAGCTAGTAGTGTATCTTTAAAAAGAAAGCATTTATCACCCGATGCGAAAGAAATAGTCAAAAATGTATATTCATCTTTACTAAGAAGGGGTTTGAATTAAAATGCTGCTTTAGCAGAAACTAGTGCTTTAGCTAAAATTCCCTTAACTTCGATAAAGGACATGACAATGAAACCTATTAATGCAAGAAAACAACGAAACGACGTTGGCCAATTAAGGAGTATAGACGAGAGTGATAAGGACCTATTAAGAAGAAAAATTTATGCTATGTATGAAGAATAATCTGTACCCACATTAAAATCATTAAAAATTTGGCTAGCAAAAGACGAAACAAATATTTCATGCAGCATATCAAGCCTAAGGAGAATTTTACTTCAAATGGGTTTTAAGTATCGCGCCATTGACAAAAAAACAAGTTTTAATGGAATCGGAGCGTTTACGGAAATGGCGTCTTAAATATTTGACGAGTATTAAACAGTATAGATTGGAGAATCGGCCAATTATCTACCTTGATGAAACATGGTTTGATACTCATGACACCCCAAAAAAAGGATGGAATGATTTTTCAAAAAAATGTCAAACCAAGGCTCCTCCGAATAAAGGCAAAAGAATTACCATCATACATGCAGGTTCAGAAAATGGATTTGTTCAAAACTGTTTGTTGCTTTCAGCCAAGAACATTGCAGATTCCTATTTGGACTACCATCAAGATACGAATGCAAAGCTTTTTGAAGAATGGTTTGAATATCGCCTTCTTAAAAATATTCCCAAAAATAGCGTTATTGTAATGGATAATGCTAGTTATCACAGTCATCAGACAAAATTAGTCTCAAATTCCAACAGCACCAAGCCAGAAATTCAAAATTATATGTTAAATAATGATATATTTTTTGAAGAATCTTACAAAAAAAGAGAACTTCTTCAAGTATTAAATGCTTATAATATTGAAAAAGAATATGTGTGTGATAAACTTGCCGCCGTAAACGGTCATACAGTGTTACGTCTTCCCCCCCTACTATTGCGTTTTTAGTCCAATTGAACAAATATGGCACGAATTAAAATCAAATGTTAGGAGAGAAAATACTACTCCCACATTAAGTACATCTGTGGTGGAATTAATACAAAAACATGTAAATAATATTTCTACGGACAGTTGGAAGAATTGTCTACAACACGTGATTAAGGTGGAAAACTCTTATCTGATTCTTAGTGATAGTGTTCAACCCTTAATAATTAGTTTAGGTTTAGATGAAGATAATAGTGATAGTGAGACAGAACTGAATATAGAATAGGTAAAATATTGTATAGAATTAAGTATAAATAAAATAATTACATTTTTTTATTTTCCAATAATTTGTCTCTTTATAAATAATTTATTGAATGTAGTATTGTTTGATAATGTATTTTCTTGTGTATTTTAGATGTATTTTAGACTTATTATGATTGTATTTGTTTTATTGGATTTTTGACGTATGTAAGTGCTGTGTAGGTATATTAACATGAATAAATAATTTTGAAATAAGAGAATATGTATGCGTATACCTAAAAACAAAATCCACCCCTGCGCCCATTCATTGCAGTTTAAAGATGTTGGGATCAACACAATGGGGTTCAATCAGGTAGTTGATTTATGGCAGTGAAAGCCAACGGTATATTTTGAACATTTCTTTACCTGAACTTTAATTTCATTAGCAAACCATGCCACAAGAAATACAGTTACAACAAGATGACATAATTGCACTAAACCAATCATAGTTCCTACAGGGTTGTCTTGCTGAA
Organism: Philopedon plagiatum; assembly: GCA_963971165.1. NCBI lineage: Eukaryota > Metazoa > Arthropoda > Insecta > Coleoptera > Curculionidae > Philopedon > Philopedon plagiatum. The sequence goes on along the minus strand of OZ020196.1, from coordinate 40,251,783 downwards.
ATATAAATTCTACATGGATTACTTGAAACCAATACAGTAAAACGTCGTTGCATTATATTTTTCTTTCTTAAACTATTTGTGTGTTATATAGAAATGTAGACAATTTACTTTGTTTAATATCACCTTATTTTATTTTAACAGAATAGTGACTGCAGTTTCGTAGTACTACTACATTATCAAACTGAATAAGTTAAAACTACGGTGTATGTTTATATATAACAGGCAGGTACTCTAAAGGATCTATTTAACAAAGGAAGGTTATTGATAGTTATAAAGGACTGTGAATAGCTGGGAATTCCACAGGGCTGTTTGGACATTTAATAAATTTATATTAGGGTTTCTATTATGTTTATAAATTTCAATTGATTCTAGGATATTAAGCTTTCTTTCTTTAGGTACGGTGTATAAAATTTTTAAATTATTAACGTCCGGAAAGGTATGACCTGTCTCTAAACAATGTTTGGCGAAGTTTGAATTTTCTTTGTTTAACAAAAAAGCTGTTTTGTGTTCCTTAAATCTAACGCTAAAATTTGCCCCGGTTTGGCCTATATACGAGCTATTGCACTCATTACAACTTAGCCTATAAACTCTAAAGCAACTTTTATGTTATTTTTTGAGATGATGTGTGCTGTATTATTTTTCTCGCAATAAATTAATTGCTCACCCAGATGTGCACTTTCATAGCACTCGTTTCTCTGCGAACTTGGTTTACAAAGATACAGGCTTGCACTATCCAAAAGAAATACTCCCGACCTAAATCTGTATAATAATCTTCCTTTAAACTTTAGATCTCTTAATTACCAACTGTGCAAAGTTAAGATTGAATCAGTGATACAGATAAACTGTTTGTATTCAGTACTTGATTACCTAAGTAATGCCCGAAGCACGAGGTGCCCTATGAAAATAATACGAATAAAAAGTGCAATATTATCGATTTGACTAGCAGACATTTCAATAAAGAATATCTTAATATTTATTTATGTTACACTATAATAATATTAGATTGTGTAAGAGTATTAAAATATATACAACAGAATTATTTAAATTTTTATCAGATCGTATCTATTATTTATTGAAGAAATAATAATGATTTGTGCCCTGGAATATCTTAATAAATCATAATTTATTATAATTATTCAAATCTTTCAACATTTAACCCGACGAACGGCAGTTATTTTCCCTTTCTCTTCAGACCATAGTGCTAGCCTCGTACGGCGAACTTAACCAACTTTGACAACAGAGCATAGTATTACCATAGCATTCACACAAATACTGTGATATGTTCGAAGTTCTACCAATGAAACATTTTAACTATTTAAACTTATTATTTGTTTGTGATATTATCTACTATTGTTCTTCTTACATTTATCTGTAATTGACGTGCTGTGACAATGAAAGTATACAACAATAAGTAATGTATAAACTAAACTATAATTTTGGGTAATTCGAAATAGTTTTATTTAACAGTCACTTACCGTTAAAACTTGTAGGCTTGCTGCCGCAACATTCAGCGAATTTAACAGAAAGTTTGTTAACATTATATATTTGGTATAACTATTCATTTCTTCTACGAATCTATAAAATTTGGATATATTAGTCGAATTTTGGGAAAACATTTGTAGAAAAGTTATTTAATCAGCCTAGTTATTAAAATGAAATATTTTTTCCCAAAATGGTGTTAGCAGCATATAGTACAAGTAAGTATAAAAATTGTGTTTTATTTACTATTACTAAAAAAACTCAATCTAATGTCATCACAAGACTTCCCGAATAGTCATCCAATTTGTTCAGGTTTGGCGTATAGCTAAAAATTGTTTCAGGTGTCCAAGAGTAATTTTTCACTTATTAGTGAAAATTATGCTTTAAATTTGATTCTACCACATGGCCTAGGCGCCAAATGATCGTAGTTTTAATTACTCAATTTCAAATAAGATTCGATAAGTTTCTTGTAAAGAAAATATATCGTTTAACCATTTGTGGAATCCGTCTGTTCTATGTATTAACAATATCGTGTCGGAGCAATAGCCCAGTGGTCCAACGCGCTGGGTTTGTGACGCGTCTCCGGCACTAGACCAGGTTAGAATCCTGGCCCGGCCGCACGCTTAATAAAAAAAGTGTGGCCAGACATTTAGCAGGATTGTCACAAAAAGTGGAAGGTGGTAGAGGAATTCTTCCTCGACCGAGGTGGTACCACCCCACACATCCTCTTAAAGGGCTGGCGAAATCCCAACGGATGTTTCCAGCTCTGGATGTGTGAGTCGGTTCCCCAGTACACCCACGGTACATAGTACTTAGACCTCGGTCTTCGTGGGCTGTCAGAAGATAAAAAAAAATATCGCAAAAAATTTAAGCAACAAATTGGTTATTATTTAGAATTTCGTTCAATTCTTAATATAACTGAGTGTTTAATTGTGTAAATTATGCAGTTGCAATGTTAATAATCCAGGGTGTTCTCAAAGTTGAGGCATTTATTTTAACAGGTTGTAGAACTCGTTAAAATAAAGCATTTGACCAAAAATCGCCTATATAAAAGTTGAAAAATAACGGAAAGAAAACAACCCAACAGATAAATTCATCCCATTATGGTCCTGATCATTTTTAAATCACACAACTTACAAAATATAAATATATCAGGCGGAACTTTGATCCATCGAGATCACAAGCGAGCCGCGGCCACCTGCAATGTGTAATAAAATCTCGTCGCTACGAGGGACAGTTTGGTTTCGAGTGGGAATATTTGTTTACCTAGGGTTTTCAAAAGTGCGGCATTTAATTGTATAAATAAAAATTTCAGTGGATAGTTTTAGGGAAGTACATAATTTAATGTAATAAAAAAAGTTATACACATTGAAATTGAAATATAAATTAATTATCAAATTGAAAATGGATTATGAACATTTGTAAAAATACAAAAAGGTATTGGGAGTACCAATTATTATAAACAGCAATCAGTGATTATGAATCCTGATAAAAAATGAGGTAAAGTATCTAAAGAATTTTTTTTTTCAAAAAAATGAACCATCACAAAATAAAAGCAGTAATTTTACGTATTTATAACTGTGTTCCATGGCAAACTTAATTGTGTTCAAAGTTAGGTAACTTGTACACCGAAGTTCTAAACTTTGAATTCGGTGCAATTTTAAAGTATAATAGGAATCCTTAATGATAAATCATTAATAAATTGTTAATAAAGAGTAATATCTTTGGTTATTTATTACCGAGTCTAATGGTCAGCCTAACTGCGTTCGACTTTAAGAAATTTGTACACAAAAGCTCTCTACTTAATATTTTTGGAGGAGAAAGTGGCAGCCGCTCCTCTTTATTCACACCCGCCCCGTCCGCCGCCAATTTTCTTAACATCTGTTACTCAAAATGAAATTTTTTTACCTCAATAACCCCGAAAATGACGTCTTAGTTAACATTTTTTGAGAAATTGTCAATTGCTCCTTTCTATCTCCCCTCCCGCGTTAATTTTTTTAGCATCGGTTGGACAAAATTAGATTTTCTGACCTCTATAACCCCGAAATGATATACCTGGTACATAACATTTTTGGGGGAAATTCTCAGCCGCTCCTTCTTATCCCCCCTTCCCGTTAAAATATGTTTATGTTTATCTCCTCTTTTTAACTTTTGTAAGAAAAGATTTCATATTCTGACCTCGCTAGCCCCGAAATTGACATGTTAGTTGATATTTTTGAAGAAATTCCTACTAACTCCTTTTTATCACATCCTCCCTCCCCTCCCGTTAATTTTTTTAACATATGTTAGATAAAATTAGATTTTCTGACCTCAAGAACCCCGAAAATAATACATTAGTTAACACTAGAAAACTTTCTAATCTTATCGTTTCCTTTTTATTTGGACCACCGCATATAACTCGCGTGAAATCCGTTTAATGGGTGGAATGGTTATTTGTGAAGGCTACGCCCGCCTCAGTTTGCGTTTACAGAATGTGGATTTCGACAATATCCTCAATGGACACCCGGAAATGCTGCTGACTGGTGATGTTAATGCAACACATTCAATGTGGCATAACTACTTACGTAATAGAAGCGGCACACTGTTATTTGACTACTCCACGGCGAATGTCTTGCAAATACTAACAACAGATACACCAACACATTACCCGGCAAATGGAATGCGACCCACTTATATTGACATGATACTAAACAAAAATGTAAACAATCTGTCAGTCTCCACTGTACTAACTGAACTGTCGGCGGACCATCTACCAGTCGTAACAATTTGAGGGATTTTTTGGCGAGATAAACGGTTATATGTAAATGACCGCTGCGGTCTTTTAATAATGACGTCATAATCAAGCGGTTTTTTTAAATCGCCAAAATGACAAGGTTTTTTCATTGGTTTATACCAACCACCTGTCAAGTTTTATTTCTCGTTTGTTGGTTCTGTTTTTTCTTTTATTGTACTAGACTGACTAGTGTTTACTGACTGCAATGTATTACTTAATATAATTACTAGCAGCACAAGGCACAATTATTAACTCAAAAAAAAACATGCAAAATAAATTGAAGTTAAATAATAATTATAAAATAACAAAACGTGTCATTTTATTTATTAATAATTAATTTGACTGTTTACTTACCGTTTAGCAACTCCATAACAGTAGCCAAACCTGTTACCAGCTTTATGCGCCCGCAGACTTTTTTCTCAGGTGGGGCAAAATAAAAAATATATATATTTTTAAAGATTTTATTACTAATAATTAAAAAAGATGACAATCTCACAATCTCAGGGGGGCCCTGGCCCCTCCCTGCGGGCGCCCATCCCTGCCTCTAAAGTTGACCGAGTATTCATACTGTTCATTTTCTCTGTCTCTCTAATGGATTGTTAGCTTCTCTTTCTGGAGCAATTTTCCAGTACTGTTCATTTTCCATTTTTGTGGATGCATTTTTGGCACAGGCACAGACACAGGACTATATCACTACACAGGACTCCACAAGTCGTTTTTTTTTAGGCTATGTACGTTGAAAAATGGCGAATTTGGCTCTTAATGTCAAATTTAACCGGTGATGGCTTTTTATCAACAACTTGCACCTTGTTGAATAAATTAAAAGACCGTTTTTACAACGATGACGTCAGCAATGGCGTCATTTGAAAGACCGCTTCGTCGCGAAAACGCACCGGTATCAGATACCGCTCCAAAATTTAAAACCGTTTATCTCGCCAAAAAATCCCTTTGGGAAACTCAGGTTCAACACAAGGATGACCCGACGACGGTTATATTTAAAAATGCCAACTTGTCACAAGGATTTATAATATATCTGTATTGCCGAATTATAATTTCGATATAAGTAGCGCCACCTTTGTTTCCAGTTATGAAGTGTCTTTCTGATCTCAGAAGTTTCTAACTGAATGAACGGTTTGAGTTTACGTGTGTGTTCATAGAGTTCGCGTGCGTTTCCGTTTGAACGGTGATATATGCAACTGGTGTATAAGTTACGACCTTGTTCGAGAATTGCGCTTGACGGTTTTGGTAGGGACTTGCGGTTAGATCGAGCCAGAAGGTATCGATACTAATTTGGATGATTTATTTTGGCATAACGGACAACATGTTACGAACTTATAAGCGGGACGGGGCATGATATATTTTTTATACCTAGTTTTGACCCAGACCGTTTGACGTGTTGAGGGGTTGTCGATACTTTGACGGTATCGATTACCGTGGTTCGAATAGATACTATTCGGCACCGCTCTAGAGCGTGAAGACGGGGAAAAAGGGATGAATTTTGGGTTCGTCGAGGTACTGAAAATCACGGCCACTTTTCACCTTGCTGCCAGCTCAAGACGGTAGTGGTGAGCATTCCCTATGCCCTGCAGGTGCCCTAACGGATTTGGGGTTGCAACACCGAATTTTTCTTCCGGAGTTTGCGTTTACGTTTGTTTGGCTGTTGATGCCGTTTTGGTTTGGCTTTGGATGCCGTTTCCTTTCCCGGAAGAATTTCATTTTTATGGATCTAAGCGGTAGAGGCTAGCAGTCACACGTGTACACCCGACATTACAGCTCCAGGTAAGCTGTTTTTACCTCTCTAATAATACTAAATCACTAAATTTTGCGTTCAATTTTACATCTAGTTGTTTCGTTAATACTCCGTTGTTCTTTTTTACGACATCCGCGTTTTTAATTAGTTTCTTTTTAATTAAACCTTTGCTAAATACTAGTGGATCGTTATATTTCATGCTAAGTAATTAATTAACTGGGTACATACTGTTTTTATTGAGGATTTAAGGGGTTTATTTAATTTGTCCTTCACTATGTTTTGTAGGGTCAGAGTTTTTTTATCGATACATATTTGCCTTATCGTTACGGGTTTTTTTAGGTACCATAGCTTGTTTTTTTTTACCTCCTTTTGATAATGTTAGACATAGCTGTACAGGGTGACTCAAAGTGAAATTTTATTTTGTTCTATTGTAAGCAACCCAAAACCATAGTGAATTGGTCAGTAGTGGATATACGTTGAGTACGAATTTAATGAGTTTTTTTTGTCGACTAATTATATTAATGAGCAATAGCCATGTTGGCAAAATTATTGTCTTGTAATTAAAAATTATTATTTTAAATGTTTTAAATTTTTGGCTGTCGGTAGTATTGCTTTTCATATTTCTCTATTTTTTTCTTGTTAACTGGCTTATAATTAATAATGTGTTTGACATGAACAAGGCTTATCTTTAGTGATTGTATTTGATTACCAATTTAAGGGTGGGGGTACTACTGTAACTTTAACTATTTACTATGATATTCGGTTACTCTTGGGTTACGCAGCATAAAAATAGTATGATCTATTTTTTTTAATATTAAGCTACGTTTTCTATATTTTGATGTATACGTTTAGTAGTGATACTGAATTTTCCCTTTTGATCGCATTTAACGTTCCAAATTTTATGAGAACATTGTTTTTGCGGATATAAATTTTCTCATACATTGTCAAACAATTCAATATAATGATTTTTTGCATTTCAAAGCCTTATCAAAAGAGTTAAGAATTTTGAGTAAAAGAAGTCCGTGAAGACAACAAAAATAAAATGAACTGGAAGCTGAAAAGGAGCAGCCTAATAAAATTTTCTTTAAAACATCTCCTTGTGATACCTACAGGAGTATTACTCCTTAATAAGGGAAAACCCAAAATAACGCTGCCTAAATTTAATGACTTGGTTGCGCTATGAATGGGACAGCATCCAGTAATAAGGTTCGAAGAACACGTTAGTTTGTACAAATCGTTTCTTCATGAATATAATTTCAACATTTTGCTTATTCAAAAATTGAGGATAAAATTATATATAAGATTTTTTAGTTTGTAAGAGTTTTCTTTACTTTGTATTTGGTTTTATAGAAAAAATATAGTTATTTGTAAGATCTAAAATAGGCGTATGGTTTGTGTCTTAACAAAAGAGGGCGAAAAAGTTGAACACGAAAAGGCGTATCTCATTTTTTCTTTTCCGATTTTTCTTTGACGAAACGGAAAGCCTTATGCAACTTTTCTTTAACCCTGCTTGTTAAACAAACCTCTAAAATCATAATAAAAGCCAGGCGTAACCACTAAACCGTTTTCTTTCAATAACAATTTGACTTCCGACAAAAACCTTGAAATGACTTTCCTGAAAAATGTAAGAATTTGAGATACACCTTTTCGTATGCAGGGCGACGAATATACTCCAAAGTAATCCTCAACCAATCAACATTTTATTATTGTAAAATCAACACAAAAAACCAAACCCCTGGGCCAGATGGCATGTCTAATCTTCTCCTTAAAAATTTACCTAAGAAAACCTTCGTACAGCTAACCTACATTGTAAATACTATAAAACTCCTACAACATATTCCGGCCCAGTGGAAGGGGGCGGTGGTGATAGCAATATTGAAGCCAGGAAAAAGCCACAACCAACCGGACTCATATCGACCTTTATCGCTGTTGGACACAATATCCAAAATAACAGAAAGAGCTCTCTTGACAAAATAAATAAGAACAACTGGACTAGAACAAACAATTCCCCAATTCCAATTTGTTTTCAGAGCGGGCCACAGCACGACCCTACTGATAGCTAGGGTTGTGCAGGACGCTTTAAATAAATTCAACGTACAGCAAAACACCGTAATGATTCTTATAGACGTCAAGAGGGCTTTTGACTCGCTTTACGATCTATTAGTATTTAGCAAAGGTTTAATTAAAAAGACACTAATTTAAAATGCGGATGTCGTAAAAATTAAAAGAAAGCGAATATCAACGGAAATAAATTAAAACTATCAGTGTGAACGCAGAATTTCGTGATTCACTGTTATTAGAATAGCAACAGAGCTTACCTGGAGGTGTCATGACGGGTCTAACTGAACATCTCCGCCATTGTCGTACCTTAAATAAAACGAAAACGTTGCAATTCTTCCGCATAAGAACTCAAACGGCCTCACTTGAACGAATACTGTAACGCCAAAAAGGCAAGTAACACAATAAAGCCGAAGAAAACTAATAGAACAGCATTTCAAAATCCAATTTTGGTGCCTTCATGAAGACGACGGAACGCTGATGCTTACGGCATTGTGAAAAGAAATGAAGCTCGTGGTGGCACACCCATCCTCTCCAAATTCGGGTATCTCCAGGCTATATGCCCCTCCGAGTGCTTCCTCATTCTTTTTTCTGTCGATTTTGGCGTTGCAATCTCCCTTTATGATTATAATTAAATTCTGATTTAGCGGCGTTAGTGTGTTGGCTGTAATTTCCTAAAAATCCTCTACTAATTCGTCATCTTAATTTATCACAAAAACTCAAAAACTGTATAATACACAGTGTGTCCTATTTAAAATTTTGCAGATGTGTGCCTAAATATTTTAAAACACCCTGTATAATAAAAAAATTACTTCTATAAGAATATACCCTATATAGTTTATATTTTAAAGAAAGTCGCTGTCTCTTGTACTTTTGGCTCTTGTAACCAATATTCTAATTTTTGTTTGGCACATTACAATAAATCTCAATTGCATACTCACCTAATTAAAAATGCATGATCATCAACAATGCTTCTTATAGCTGTGTACTGGCTACAATTTTTATTTTCTTTATCGCCATCTATAGACTTTAAGCGGAGTTGAAAAATATTCAGTTCCGCAGCAGCTATTATGATAGGTGTAAATGATATTATTTGAGAAGTCATGTAAAGAAGTGGAATAAGCACCGCAAACACCAACTCTATAATCATCGCAGGTAGCATATTGGCTTTCTCGTTTTTGTCAAAAGGCATCCATAATTGGAACAGAATTCTTTCTTCAACCAATTCCTTTTCGGTCCTGGGTTTAGTTTTATCTTCATCTCTCATTAAATAATTTATTGCATTAAAGATGCAGAAAGCAAACATTGGAGAAATAGTACATATTACTGTAGTTTTATTTATGAATTTTCCAAATTTTATGTAATCTTGATAGGACTTAACAATGTGACTATCTGATGACGAAAGGATTGCATTTTCAGCTTTAATAATGCGTTGGAATATTCTTGAAACATTCTTCTTCTGTAATATAATCAATTTTATACCTATCCCCATCAAAGCAATCAGCGTTGTTGCAGCTTCGTATATAATGCCAACATCAGCACCAAATAATATTAATTGAGTAAACTTTATAAACGACGAACTTTCGAAAATCAAAAGTGTTGCTTGAAGAATATATCGACTCCAAAAATAAAAATTTCTTAAAAATTTGCTTTCGACCAACTCTAGGTTCCATGTCCCAGATACTATCATGAATGGCTTTATCCCTTTGATCATTTTATAGCAGAAAATATTAACCCACTATGGGTAAGTGCTTCTCTGAAAGAGTTTCTGCGATTAAAAAAAAAATGAAGTACAGACAATTTATTTTACATATATATGTATATATAAAGAAGTATTGGTTAAAAGTACACCCAGCAATTATTAAAATTATGTATTAATTCTAGTCAATAAATAATAGGCTACAATAATTAAGTAGTAGACATTTATTATTATCTACTATTTAAAAAAGAATACGCAAAAACTACACCAATTACGTGTCTTAATATATGAATAATAGAGCTCAGATAGGTAGTTATTAATGTTATTATTTTTCGAAAAGAGAAATTCTCAAAAAAGCTTTTACGCAATATTTTCAGAGAATGCAATTAAAATCCTTCAATTCGCTTGATCGAAAGCAAAAAAGTTTTAACTGTACACCACGTTCCTACGTAGAGTGTGACCGAAATATTACTTACTTCATTATCACTTACTTTTTTTGTCTGCTAGTTGGCCTTGAGCATAGCTGGTTTAGCCACAAATGAAGGCTAAAGTGACGATTTGATAAAACAGAAAAAAATTTTACAAAAAGATTAGGAAGTAGGGGAGACCGGTGACAATTGTAACAAAAAACACATGTGATTTTTTACAACATTACCTGTCAGTTCTAATGTATTGATTTTTTTTTTGAGGATGTCCCCGAGCTTTGTACGTAACCTGATAAATTCAGAATGCAGAAAAAATATCTAGTTTCTTGTTTAGAACATATAATTCAAGTCAATGACAAGTGTTTCAATTGACATACGACTGGTGGCAATTGTAACGGACACAGGTGTCAGTAGTAACAGTACGTACAAACATATATTTTATTTTAAATATTATATTTGAATACAAATAATAACATTAAAAAATAAACAAAGACAAAAATATACCAAAAGAAAAGCGATAAATTCGTAACAATCTGTATTAGTAACTCCTATTAAAATATAAATAAAAATGATAAAAAAGTTAGATAAGAAACGTGGAGTTAAGTATATCGTGAATGCGGAAGAAGACAGTTTTAATTCAAAATTTTTGACTTGTGAGATTTTTATAATGATTGGCTTAGATTTTATGGGAAAAAGTTAGAGATTATTAATTTTAAGTTAATATACGAGTATTTTTTCTTCCGTATGCTCGGTATGAGGTATCCAAAAATGTTTGGTTTCATATTGTAAAGCGTTCTATAAAGAAATACACTATGACGATACACACTTTTTACATTGGTTTCACTTGTAACATGTTACAATTGTCACCTTTATTCATGTTACAATTCATATGATTTGTTTACATTATCAAACTATGTAATCTAATCCCTAAAGCGTTCTTATTATAAGATTATTTAGTTAATATAATCCGTATTTCAGTGGTATAATTTAGATATATATATATATATATATATATATATATATATATATATATATATCTATATATATATATATATATATATATATACATGTATATATATATATATATATATATATATATATATATATATATATATATATATATATATATATATATATATATATATATATATATATATATATATATATATATATATATATTGAAAATATGTTTAAGAAATTAAATACAAAAGAAAATAAAAATAAATACTTACTTTTCGTGGTGAAAGTCACGTTTGAGATCGTAACAACGATATGCATCAGAATTCTTAAAGCAACTAACACCCTAAAGAAAGATCTGCCAACAACCGTTGAACATGTGTAACTCGGTTCGCGATAATCCGACAGAGGGCGGACGCATACTAAATGTTACAATTGACACGTGTTACAATTATCACCGGTCTCCCTTAACACAAGCCAATCTTATTCAGATTGACAAAAGTTATAGGATAATATAGAGGGTGTTGCAGAATTCTAGCGACAAAATTTTACGAGTTGTTGTGTTGCCAAAAATTAGAAAAAGCTCCTATTAACATAGGTGCTTAAACGCTTCATTTCCAAGATACAGGGTGATAAAATTTTAATTTTATTTTGGTTTCTATTATTTACTTGACAAGCTTTTAAGAATAATTCGTTTAAATCCCGTTCATACAATACTTGGTTGGAGTACCTATGGAACAGTATCTTTGCTACCATTCGAAATAATCTACAGTATCATTCCTTTGGAGGTGACGATCTTTTAACCCCCTGATTTTTTTGCGACAATATTGCTGGGGTGGATTCAGAATTTTGTCAATGGAGGGGGGTCTATAGGACAACGTGAAGTCGAGTTACACAAAATTGTAGAACAAAAAATGGGCTGGTTCGCCTGCAACATTATTATTGTATTGTTTACGAACAATTGACGAGAAACTTAAACCTTTTCTATCTAAAACAGAACGATTGATAAAAAGTGGTAAAAAGAAGTATTATATTAACATTTGGGTATAATTGGATAGACAAGAAAATACACTATGTTGAAAAAATCCAGATTTTTACCTAAATAGTTTATGTGATTTGCAAAGTTTAGTTCTGGATTTAAATATATCACTAGTTATTTGATTACTGCTACAGGCTCAATAAGCAAGACATTTATATAAAGAGATTTTCCAAAACTAAATATTTTTACAGTTTGCTGTTAACCCTGTAACCATACATTTGGTTTTTGGTTCATTTAATTTCAGTTTATTCTGACATAACCAGTCATAAAGGGAAATTAGCTGATTATTTAATTTAATAGTTCTTTCGTCACCCCTGATACAGAAATAAGCGTATCACCAACAAATAAACTGACGAAGAAATCCTGTAAAGAGCTAATATCAAAGAGAAAATATCATTTATATAAATAATAAATTAATAATAGTTGGCCTAACACGCTACCCTGTGGCACACCCCATTCACTTTCTATTTTCCCTGGATTTCCCTTTTATTATCTACCTTAGCCAGTGAGGTCTTTACCCTAAGGGCACGTGGGGCACGAGCCAAGGGTCCCCGGAATGATAGGGGCCCCGAAATGCCGAAACCCATGCCCATTACAGGGTTTTTAACTTTCTAAGGGGGCCCCCAAACTCTGTGTGCCTAAGGGCCCCTGCGTGGCCTAAGACGACCCTGACCTTAGTTTTTATAATACCTGTCTTTTAAGTCTTTGATCCACTTGAAAGGACTATCACTAATACCATATCTGAGTAATTTTCTTACTAGGATCTCCCGGTCAATGGTTTCGAACGCACGTTTTAGGTCCACAAACACACTGAACACTATGTTGTTGGCATTAATAGTAGTAAGGAAAGTATGAAGGCTGTGTGCACTTTTTAAGTATGAATGAAACAAAATTTTTGTATTAAGTGCAAATTTAATAAATTTGCACTTAATACAAAAATGTTGTTTCATTCATTAATAGTAATAGCTTTTCTCCACTTTTCCCACACACACTTCAAGTGCTGACTCGAATGAGTGGATAATTCTTAAGCCTGATTGCCGATTGCCCAATAATAAACTATTATTTCCAAGATAATTTTTTAACTACTAACAATGATTTCAAGAAGTTTGTCGACAGCAGTCAATATTGCAGGTAGTCATTGGTCTAAATTCAGCAGGAGGTTTGGTTTTATTCACTTTCGGTACTAGATCGGTCGTACTAGTTCCTGGGACCTTTCCAGTCATTAGAGAGATATTTATTAAATATAATACGGGATATCCTGACACAAAAAATTTGTTTTACTAACTTAACCACTATGTGTCCTAATCAATGAAACTTAAGTCATTGTAGTTTTAAGCCAATAACTATACTTAAATTTTTATAGTAAAGTAATAGTTGGTTAAGAATACATAAAAAGTAGTAAATTTACGATAGAAACGTAATGAGTTCAGATTTATTATTAGGAAGTAACTCTAAGGCTAACTTTAGGCAAAAAATTCATATAAATATAAATCTTATAATGCTTTACAGCTAAGATACAGTGATAAAGTTTAGGGGTTCTTTTATTTTTAATCAACCCAAATTATTTGTTGCGACACGAAATAACTGAGTCACATTCTTAACTTTATTTAACAACTTTTTCGTATTTTCCAATGTTTCCATATCTTGCACGGTTTAAACTTATTTAGCAAAGTGTCCATGTGTATCTTAAAAATAGAGTACACAAGAATGGATTAATTCTTTAGAACCAGTGCAAATATTCCAAAAAAATACAAGACGCCCAAAAGTGTCAACAGGAGTACTAGTTATTCAATTAAACATTGCCAGTAGTATTATAAAAAAGTTTAGGGTGTTTAAAATGGGCCAATAAATAGCTAATAAAAAGTTTAACACTTGGAAACTAATTATAACTTACCACATGTTTGTACGAACTGTACTACTGTATTATGTATTATTAAAATTTCAATTCTTTGGGTTTCGGTTAAATGATTTTTATTTTTTGTAAAAACGAAACTGACAATGTCAGACATTTCAGGTAAACTTTCATGTACAGGTATTTTAAGGTAAAATACACCAAAATAACGATTTTTGACCACCATTTTCTCAAAAACTGTTAACTTTAGGATAAAATGTTTCTAATAGGAACTACTCAGAATTTTAAGCTAAATTCGAAAATACAGAGCGTTCTGTTTAAGAAGAAGATCCTGTCGATTTCAGGAAAACGGTAACCTTGACGACAATGCGGAGGTACAAAATTTCATAGAAATCGGATGAACGGTTTTGTAAGATTTTGAGGCTTCCATATTTTTGTTATACACTGTATGAGTTCATGGCATCTTAACTCAAAAAACTGTAAGCGTACTTTACGTTTAAGCGATTTTAATATTTTTGATTCGGTTGTCACGATTTTGTTAACCGTCAATTTTGTTTTTAGGTGTGAATCAATTTCTCGTAATACCTAGAAAAATACGACTAACTCAATAATATTACGAAATTTCACATTTTCTGTGAACGTCTTGGGCCGCACTGTAAACGCGCAATGAGGCTCGTCCGCCAAATTCCCACACTAGTAAGTGAGGCCGGTTTTAAAGCACAAGTGGCCTAACATTTTTCATAAATGAGACCTTAGACCAGCCATTAAATTGTATATTCCAAATTCAATGGACCAGCGTTCCCCAAACTTTTTTGCTTGTCGACCAACTTCGAAAAATTATAATTTCTTGCGACCTACGTGAGTTTTCGAACAAAAACACAGAATAAAAAACCAAGCTTAGATAAGATGAAAAACATCGTTTTAAATACTGTTTGCGACGTACCAAAAACCAGCTTGCGACCCATCAGTGGATCGTAGCCCACAGTTTGGGAAACGCTGTCTTAGACTATTAAAAGAAAAATTAAAGGGTGACCAAAAACACACCGCTATTATCTGTTTAGGGGCCTGCAATTTTTCATTTGTATTGAGGTCCAAGAAATATTGATTACCAAAATTTTAAGCCTAAGCTCAGAAATAGATTGAGTCTATTTTAAATGACACCACTACTGCCATCTTTGAAACGGTAAGAGTAATATGGGCTTTTATTAGAAAAGTATTCATCACGTGTAAACGAAGATACCAAATTGATTTTAGGTTCGGAGATATTGCAAAGATATACGTATTATGTAAAAATAGTCCAAAACCAATTTTTCAGAAAAACTATTTATTTTAGAAAAATGCTTCATACAAAACATATCATAATTTCTCTTCGTTATGAAATGCCGTATTCCGATTCTATTATATAACGTTTGGCTTTCAAGTTTTAACTGTCCACTTTATTTTGTTAAGAACGGACCTTACCTAATTTTAAAAATTTGTTTTGAAATAATTCAATAACGTGATAACTTTAACAGATTTTTTAACACATAATAAATAAAAAAATATATAATTTCCAAACAATTACCTCTGATTAGAGGCCGATTAATGGATATTGATCGTTAGGTCATTAGTGTAAAAAACTCTTTTTAGTGTAAGCAATATTCTTTATTTCTTATGAAGGTTCGTACTCATTTTGATTTAAACTGCCACATACGTTATTTCTTATTTTTTTTGTTTAATAAAAACGACCTAACAAATACAAATTTATTTAACGTTGTTTAAGTAACTTAAGTTTTAATGGTATTTAGTCCTTGCTTAGTTTATATGTATAAACTAGCTTCCGCCCGCGACTTCGTCCGCGTGGTGTAGGTGATAACAGGGTAGTTTTGATGTCATATAAGTCTGAATACATGGAACATCCCAGTAAACCAACGGCTACCTGTTGGCACTGGTGGGAAGTCGGCGGCTGGTTTTGCCATTTTCTGACTGCATACCGTACGCGCGTGTTTTTCCATGCGATGAATTTCCAGCCTTCAACCTAAAGCGTCATGGACTCGTCACACCAGAAACGATACTTCAGTGTCGAATCGAAGGCGGTTACGATTCTGGCAACCCAGCTGCGAAAATCAACTTTCGCATCGCATTCGGTTCTTAAGCGGCTGACACTTCTTCTTGTTGGAGAATGCAATGATCATGCGTGATAGTAATTGCCCAGTTTACAAGAAGGTGCGCCTCGACAACAACTAATCGCCATTTTTTGGAAGCGTATAGACGTGTTTGGTGCTTTTGTGTATACTGTTCAGTTGTTCGCCTATATGTTTTTTGGAATGTGTATTGTAGCATTTTCAGTGATGATTTTATCCCCCGCCCCCCGCCGTTAATTTTTATAACATCCGTTACACAAAATAAGCTTTTCTGACCTTAATAATCCCGAAAATGTTAGTGGTTAACGTCGTTGGAGAAATTCCAATCGTTATTTTTTACCACCCTCTTTCACACTACTTTTCTGAACATCTATTACACAAAATTATATTTTGACCTTAGTCACCCCGAAAATGACAACATTTTTGGAAAAATTGCCAATCGCTCCTCCTCCCCCACCCTCAATTTGACAATCTGAAAATCTGTTAGACAGAATTAGAATTTTTGACCTTAATGACCCCGAAACTGACATTTTCGATATCATTTTTGGAAAAATTTAGCATTTGATTTTCTAACCCCAGTAACCCCATGTTGCATTATAGTTAACGTTTTTACTATAACTGCCAGTCGCTTCTCTTACTATAACTGTCAATCGCTCCCTTTTTCCCCCCTTCCCGATATTTTTTTTACCATATCTTAGGCAAAATTAGATTTTCAGACCTCAATAATCCCAAAAATGATATATCTTACATTTTTGGAGAAATTTCCAGCCGCTCCTTTTTATCCCCCCCCCCCCCCCCTCCGGTATATATTTTAACAACTCTTAGACAAAATTAGATTCTCTGAGCCCAATAATCCCGAAAATAACATTCCGCCGCTTCTTCCCCCCCCCCCCCCCCCCCGGGTAATTTTTTTAGTATTTATTGCACAAAATTACATTTTCTAGCCTCAATAACCCCGAAACTGGTAGGTTATTTTACATTTTTGGAAGAAATTGCCAATTGCTTTCTTTTCATCCCCGTCCCCCCTCGGTAATTTTTTTTACCATCTGTTAAACTAAATTAGATTCTCAGACCTCAGTAATCCCATGGTCTTGTCAAAAATATATTTAACATGTTCTATGTTCATTGTCTTTCCAACGGAGTCCGTTCCTGGAATGTAATATTCGAATCCAGTATCTAGTTATATTCATAATTAAATCACAAACTTTGAAACACTATTTCTCCACCTTAGTGGTTGATGTCTAAAAAATTATAGAACGTGTTTATTTTTTAGTGTACTTTTACGTAGTTTCACGGTAATAGAACCGCATAACAATTTTACTCCATTACAAACATTGAAACCCATTTCATCCCCTTAGGGGTTGATTTAATAAAAAAATGTAAAACACGTCTTAAACATTTACGTTCAGATTCACTAAGAAGGTTTAAAATTTAGTTCTGGTTTAAATTAAGATCTTGTAGTTGATCAGTTATGTTTGGACAGGTTTTTGGTCTGTCATTGTTAATAAGTTTTAATTAAAAACTTGTGAACTATTCTGATATTTCAGCGATTTGCTTGGTTTCCAAATGATTTTCATCTTGGAACGAGTTGCTGTAATGAATTTGGTTCAATTATTGTCAAAGGACATACGAAAAATGCCCTTTTCTTTATAAATTTACGAAAAAGCTTAGAAATAAATTCATAGTATAAAACTTAGGTGTCTTATTCTTACACTTCAGTTTAAAACTTTTGGTTGTCAAATTAGACCGGACTAGCGTTGGAGAATCTGGCTGTTATTTTTCAGAGAAATTCTATGAAGTTTCGAGTTAGTAGGACCATCTAATATTTTTTCTCCGTATAAGGTTTAAACCTCTGCTTCACCTCCTTTGGGGTTGAATTTTAAAAAAAAACCCTTTTTTAGTGCAGGCCTACGTTGTATAAGAAACCTCTGTGCAAAATTTGAAGTTTGTAGACCAAGCGGTGTGAGCTGTGCGTTGATACGTCAGTCAGCAAGTTTTCAAAATACCATAATTTTTCATTATTTATTCCTATAAATAAATAATAAAATTTTTTTGTTTATACAATTTTTTTTTATTTCTTATTTTTTATTCTGTGCAATACCGATACCGAATTCAAATGTATTTTTCTCACAAACAGTTGCTTCTAGTGACATTAGTAAAGTATAGCCTTTTTAAGTAAAAAAGTTAGGGGAATAAGAATTTCTATTCAAAAATTGTGTACACTGAAGCACAATAAAGTTGCGACGTTTTAATATGGCATTTAATACCGTATGTGGCGCCCCCTATAAAATACAGCAAATTTGCTTTACCCATCTCAAAAAAATCCCCGCCTACCTAATTTTGTCAAGTTCTTTAGTATCTTTTAAAACATATTGAAAAAAATGTAAAATGAAATTTTAAATTTAATGATGTGTACATGTGTACAATGTTTACGTATACACACACATGGCCTTGCTCTAAGCACTAATTATTTTAGGAAAAATGACCAGAAGCCAGTCCAAATCCATCTCCAGACCACTCAACAAAGTGCAACATTTATCCACAAATAACGGTGGTCAGTGCAAACCAGAAATATTTGGGCAAACATGATGTAAACAAACCAACCCGAGCATGGTTAGGCAAGAAAGGGGATCCTCCAGGAGAAGTTCGTAAAATCCAATAAAGCTTACGCAAATAATGCTGGAAGTTATGCCAACAGTTGTCACACACGAGAAATTCAACAATTAATGACAACCAGACATTTGACCAACCGACTGATCGAAGCTATCGAGTGACCATTAAGATAACAACAAGCAATAATATCTAAACGACAGCCCTACTTACATTCCTTCTTGCTTTTCTTTTAGTGGAAAGAAATCACCGATTCAGGGAGGTATACCTGAAATCGACCCAACTGTTTCTATAATGAAGCGTGCAAACAATGGAAAAATGCTATGTCATTTTAATTTCAAAAAAAGTGGCTAAAAGGACAATTTTGGAATAGACGTATGTTACTTATAGTAAGTATACTATATTGTTAACTTGTAAAAGTGACTACTTTGATGAATAAATAAATAAATAAAACAGAAGGAAAGAAGACAGACCTGTGTACCACTGTAATTTAGCTTCTTCAATAGTCCTTCCTTTCTTTAATAAATAAAACTTGCTGGTTATTTATTTAATTGCAGAATTTAAACTACGGTTCCGAGAGAAAATTATATGTCGCGCATTCGCCAAAATCTAAAACATAAAAGTAGAATTTTAACACGTTACACCAGTGATCCCAACACTAGTTATTACCCTTCAATTTAGTTTTTCTACGACTGTCTCGGAAAAGGATAAATAACGCACAATAACCATGACTAGAAACTTTTCTTTTTTTACATTATGTGCAAAAATCCAAATAACAGAGCCCTGTCATGTTTTTTACACAGTCCTGTCAAAAACTACTCTGACGCCTGTATTTGTATTTTTGGAGGCGGTGTAGCCTATTTAGTTTCATAGCAATCGACTTGTTTGACAAGTAAACATCGTATTTGATGTTTTTAAACCACAATTTCAGTTTTTTTTTCAAACCCAAACAAGTTAAATGCAGAAAGCAAGTGGCAGGAATCAATAAACTAGTTCATAGACTAGTTTACCAGGAAATCTTTTTCTCCGTGTCCCTCGTATTAAGTTGTAGTTGTACCACAAAAACTAAACTGCGTTTACTCCAGTTAAGTCAATTTTGCCTCGTATGTTTGACATGCATTGGCATTATATTTTCATGTACTGCGCTCGCTACGTTTTGTGTCATGTATTTTAGTTTGAGGTAAGTAGGAACAATAATTTTTATTACCTTTATTAGTTAATGTTTTTTTATTAATCGCTAGAATAGATAATGACCTCGGTGTGCCGGTTTGCTCAAGTTTGTGTAAGGAATTGACCGACTAAATCAAATTCCTGAGTAAAAAATGTATTCGAGTGATCACCACTCGATCATTAAAATCGCACGAGTACCGAGTACTTGACTCTTTAAACTAATCGGCTTTTCCCTGCACTAACAACTATTTTATATACCGATACATTAAATTTGTTGGGGTTTGTTTGGGGTATTTTACTGCAATCGATAAACAGGACAATATAATAGTACAGAAAGATTTTAAAACGTTTATAATATTATCAGAAGGATCACTAGATGGAGCCAGAGTATATTGATTATATTTTATTAGCTTCTTGTAGCATTATAAAACACCAGCGTTGTCGTGTTGTAAAAGTATTCTGGAATTTAAAAATTTGTTCTTGGATATTGAAATATTTTAAGAACTAAAACGGTTTTCTTGTTTTATATTAACAATATCTTGCATTACGTTAGATCGGCAAAACATTTTTGTAATGCAATAGAACAATTTTTTACCTAAAATTGTTTCTAAACAAAACATAATTTTTTATCAGAAGCCGATTTTATTATTGGCTTTTTAAAGTAGATTATTAGATTTTTATTGAGCCAGAGTATATTGATTATATTATTGACTTAAAGTAGATTATTAGATTTTTATTGAACCAGAGTATATTGATTGTATTTTATTAGCTTCTTAACACCAGCGTTGTCGGGTTGTAAAAGTATTCTGCAATTTAAAAATTTGTTCTTGGATATTGAAATATCTTAAGAACTAAAAAGGTTTTCTTGTTTTATATTAGCAATATCTTACATTACGTTAGATCGGCAAATCATTTTTGTATTCCCGCGAACCTGTTAGACCTGCTTTTAATATACCCTTCAATGGCGGCCACGAGACCATGATCAAAGCAGTAGATTGTAGCGAACACACCTGTGATAGTTAACAACTCTACAATATATCGCAATATCTCACGCTAAATTTAAATGCCGTTTATATTAAACAAAAAGGCAAAAAATTGCGGACACCACCATACACTTGTCGAGACTCAAGCTTCACTAACAAAATCTAGTTTATGCGACTCCTGTCAGCCAGCTGAATTTGGCGCTCTATTTAAAACTATCACTGGAGGATGTTTTGATCAATTTCGCTCCCGGAAATCAATTTCGCCCCAAATTACGGTAACTCATTATAATTCAAACAATACGTCACAGACAGTAAATACACAAACTTCGGTCAAAATATACAGTATAACATAAACCCTAACTTCATTCTCACATATTAACAATAATAACAATCCTTACCTCAACTCCCTAGCGTCATCCCTCAAGGGGGTTGAAAAAGTTAAACAACATAAAAGAATAGATTTATTGACCAAATACACCTAAACTCTGTTCACATTTCAAATACGCCCGATAAAAACAATATGTCAGCCTCGTGAGCGGCAATCTAGCCTCGTGATTGGTAATTTATGCAACGCTATTGGACAACAGATCATCAACCTGCCGCAGCGTTTACGTGCATTTGTTTGTATCGGACCTATTTGAAATGTGAATAGAGTTTAGGTGTCTCTATCTTTATTAATAGCAAAAATATTTGCCCATACTAACACTCTTCGGATACCCTGTATACCATTTAGTGATAGATTAAGGTCAGACATACTTTTTCATAATTAAAAGTCACAGTGTACAGAACATTTTCTTTTCAGGATTTGTTTTATTTTTATATTTTCAGACGCAGTGACTTTTATTATTTTTAAATTATTAATTTTGTGGCTTAACACCTAAATAATGGATCTTTTCAGTATGAATCCGCCACAACAACACGAGGTTATCATCTTTTATTTAAAAAAATTTCTAAATAACAAGACATTAATTCGGGTCTCCGGTGGCCGAGTTGGTACGGCGCCAGCTTTGCAACCGAGAGGCGCGGGTTCGAATCCCGCTTCGACCATGGGTATTTTGTGATTGTTGTTGGAAGGTGGTAGAGGAATTCTTTCTCAACCGAGGTGATACCACTCCACACATCCTCTTAAAGGGCTGGTGAAATCCCTACGGATGTTTCCAGCTCTGGATGTGTGAGTCGATTCCCCAGTACACCCACGGTACATAGTACTTAGACTTCGGTCTTCGTGGGCTGTCAGAAGATAAAAAAAAAATAATCATTTACAACAGACCAAAAAAAAACTATTTTGTTAAATATAATAAATATACAGTTAAGTTTTCTTATAGCAGATCATATTGTTTCGCATATTAAATTTTCAACTCCATGTTAGGCCCAGTTCTATCAGAAATAGAGAGATAAAACTTGACACAGAGTCTTAAGAATATGTTAATTTGCCAAATATGCCAAAAAAGCTCCAACAAAATATCGAAAAATGCAATTAAATTGTTTCAGTAAAATTTTAAATGTTAGTAAATGTGTCACCTTTATTTGCGACGAAAAAGTAAAAACAATAATACAAGGGGCGTGAAAAATTAATTAAAAAAATAAATGTATTTTAAAGTATTTTTTTTATTTTTAAGACTGAAATTTGCCTCTGACAAGTTTCATCTCTACAGGGTGTTACAAAAAAAATGTTAATATATTTTAAGAGCAGATTCTACATCTAAAAATATGAAAATAAGTTTATGTAAACATGGATCCTCAACGTTTCGTTTTCGAGATACAGGATGTTTAATATTTTCTTTATAAAATGTTTTTTTAATTTGTATTTAAATTTAGAGCATGTATTGAAGCACGGGAAAGCCATTTCTAGTATCTACTATAAATTTAAATCAAAAATCACTGTAGGTCTTTATATTTAGCGAAAAAATGACACACCGCTAATTTTTTTGCAAAATTGATATTCTCTTAAAACCCAATTAATTCTGCGCAAGAGGTGTCTCTTGAACTTATTCGCTCAGGCGCGCCGTTTCCGAGATAGAAATTAATTTATTTCCTATAATAGAAGCAAATAATAAAAATGATTTTTTTTACATATTTTTGGTCCAGGGAACAGTGATTTTTCATTTAAATTTATAGTAGATACTAGAAATGGCTTTCCTTTGCTTCAATACATGCTCTAAATCTAAATGCAAATTAAAAAAAAACATTTAATAAAGAAAATATTAAACGTCCTGTATCTCAAAAAAGAAGCGTTTGAGGATCCATGTTTATATAAACTTATTTTCATATTTTTAGACGAAGAATCTGCCTTTAAAATTTCTTAACATCTTTTTGTAACACCTTGAATACTTTTAATAGAGCAGGGCCTTCCATGTGATTACAAATTTAACATCTAAAACCCCATGGCCCACTTTAAAAAAAATATGCAGTGTGCATACACTTCTAAAAAAGTTACAGTAAAACATACATGTTTTCAAATAATTTACAAGTTCAAAACTCATGCAAATCAAAAATTTGACGAAAGGTGAATGAATAAGGGACTGCATGAAAACTTTAGTTACGTAAATAAATTTGTCTGAGGTTATTCAGCATTAAAAAAATAATATTAAAGTATTGTCGCGGTTGGAGTCAAAACAATAGAAAATAATTGAAGACTGGCCGATGTTATTCATAAGGCAAAGAAAGAGATAGAAACTGTTATCTAGTTAATGACGTAACGACCAGTATCTATTATTTGGTGTATAGTCATTAAAAGTTATATATATATTAAAAAATATAAAACTGCTTGAAAGAAAATAAATAAAATTGGTTTATATTTATTTAGTTCCATATGAAGCAGCGGTCCAATATTTCACCGACTAGCCTGCAGGATACAAAACGGTTTCCATTTGGCAACCCCTATCAAGCTGTGACGTAGCAGGTTTAAGTGGGGAAATTCAGTCACGTTGCTTCAGAAACGTCGAAAGCCAGGCAATCCAGTGAGACCGGATTCTCGATCGGTTTTCGGAATATTTCGTACGCTTGTTGTTTTAAATATAGAAAGACGGTTTTCTTGTGGGAGCTATTGATAATTTAACCATATTTTCTTTTGCCTAATCTTCCTTTTGTTGGACTACGTCATCTTCATCATCAAGGTATAGTTAACTTTGACGTTTCATAATATTTACGTATATGATACCCTTTTGTTGGTTTGCATGTGGGTTAGTTAAAAGGAATATCGAGAAAATATTTTTTAGAATTAGATTTTTGGTTTATTTTGTAAAATATTTTAGGTTTTAAGAACAAAAATGACTTTTCAACATTTGATTCTAAATTTAATTAAGCCTAATACATCTTAAAATAATATTTATGAATTATACAGGATAGTAATTTGCATGCTTCCGGTGAAAAAAAACTTCGAAAATATACGTTTTTGAACATCAAATGTGAGTAGTTCTCAGACGTCGGGAATGTTGAGAATATTATATGTGAAGCTATGAAAGGAATGGACGACCTAGAAAATATTTTTTTTTTCAGTTTTAAATACAAAAAATATGTTCGAAATGTCAATAAAATATAAAACTCAAATCTCTTATTTTGGAAAATTAATTCCTCATACTTTTTCTTACTAAATTGTGTTACTACTGTTGAACTGTAAAATATTGCAAACATCTAACGCTTGATGTTCGATTTAATAAAAGTTAGATATTAGTCGTATTAAAAGATTTCGCTAAATCGGCTAAATTAGGTAAGTATGTAGGTTACACAAAAGTACAATTTAGCTTTGTTAAGCATAGTTTATTATGACAAAAACTTGAAATTTAGCACTTACTTAAGAGTAGGTTCTAAATGGAGAATCTAATGTAAAAAACATTTATATCGTAAAAGGTATTAACCTCGAAACTAAAAGGAAAGCTAAATAGATTTAAGGCAGTAGTTGTATCACAATGGTGTACGAAATTTGGTAAAATACTCTTATTTTAGTTGGAGACCTGTAACATAAATTCATAGTTGTATTTTTTACTTTCGACCGACACTAATCGTGGTAAAAGTATTGTAATCATACAAACTCTCGACTTCTGATTCTGACGGAGTTTTGTCCTTTAATACCCCTTGATACCAAAAAAGAAAAACGTTTTAGAAATAAATTATCTGTGTCTATGGGTCTATGTACGCTGTCTGCCAAAATGCAAACTGTCCTAAACCTAGTAAAAATACGATGTTCTCAGGATGTGCTAAATATCAATCCGAGTAAGACAGTCATAGTTCCCTCCACTAGAAGGAGGAAGTTAAATTTAACACTTCCCGTCCTAAATGGAATAGTGATTGAATTCTCTAAAAAAATCAAGTATTTGAGGACAGTCCTTGACCAAAGACTAAATTCGAACTCGCACCTAGAAAGGACTATATCTAAAGCCTCAATGACAATCTGGTCTTGCCGTAGGCTTTTCGGTAAAACATGGGGCCTAAAATCCAAAATGATCTATTGGTCACACCTAACTGTTGTAATGCCTATTATAACATACACCGCATATAATATTTACAGCTAGTATGAATTCAAGTTGCACTCCTCCAATTGACGATGTCTTTCTTTCTCCTTTATAAATGTTTGTCCTATGCTTTTTCCCAAATCTTTAGCGTATGTGACATCAGCTTGATTCTTTTTGCTATATTGAATGTCGCCCTTCTCCATATAAATAGGCAAATAATGTTGTCTTCACTGGCTTGCAATTTCGTCCGGTGTACAAGTCTTTTGCATCAAATCTAATAATATAGAGCTTGCTCCTCTGACCTTTATTTTTCTTAAGACATTTGTTAGGTTGGGTTGGGTTTTCTCGACTTATTATGATGTGCACAGATAAGTGGGGGATGGAGTGCGAATCCTCAAAGGTTTGTCTTGCATTATCTTTATTTATTAGCTTCTCGACAGAGCCTTCACACTCGTCTTGATCTTACATTTGTCGGTTAGCGCTTCTTTATCACCTTTAATTTGTATATTTTGTCTAAGAGCTGAGCTTCTGCTAATATGTAAAGGGCTGTTTACTGCACCTACTAGAAGATCTCAGGAAGATGTTACATTTATTCCAAACATTGAATCCAACCACACACGTAAGTTAAACTGATATTGTGTTCAAAAGGGTTGAAAATACCGCCTCAATCGCCCGATATTGATGCTATTGGGCACCTCTGGAACTATATGGTAAAATGTATTAGAAAATGTCATACATCTAACATCTGTGAGCTCAAGAAAGTCTTATGTGAGGAATGGGCCAATATAGAGCAGAAGTAATTAATTATTATGAAATCTATTTAAAAATTGCCATCTTATGTTTATAATTCGATTTAAGTTTTTAGTTAAAACGAAGCTTAATTAAATGATTAGTTTTTATTTGCTGTGTAACAGTTCCACTTTAGGCCACTCTGAAATAAAATGATTTAAGATTACTACGTTATATTGTAAAACTGTTTCTTTCGAAATATTCTAATTACGGTCGATGCCAACCAACGATATTTTTGTTTTATAAAGTTTTTTCAAGAAATCGATTTAGGCACGAGTATCAAAATAGTAAATGAAATTATCTTAGAAATAGTGTGTCTGAAAATCACTGTGAAAATACACGCTGTTATGTATTTGCTGTATTTACTATAATTACTAATCAAGTAAAATAGCCAGGTAATCACACAGGCCCATTTAACTATATGCAATTGCGTTAAAAATGTGACAAAAATTTTAGTTGATGAAAATACTGGAACAGGAGGCTTATTTTTCTATTAATTCTTGGTTAAGACGTCGCAGCAAATATTTGTGTTGCTTTTATAGATATTGTCACTACCACTGTGTCTTTGAAACAGGCATGTTAACGCCCAAGTCAGGTGACCAAGTGATCCCTTAGAAGCGTATCTAACATCAGTACTGAAAAGGGAAGGCAGAAAATATTCATTAATTTTTTCTTGTACAATTTTCCTTTATAGGTGAATAAAACACTCCATTAAGGATGCGTATTTCTCCAGAGGGCTTTTTAAAGCAACTGGAAAAATGTCTCACTTAAACAAATGAAGGCAAACCGGAAATAAATGTGTTTTGCTTCCAGTCATGATGCGAATCGATTTCCGACCATCTGGAAAAATTTAAAAGGCACGCTTGAATGACATGGGAGATAGGGCCTGAGTCTTTTAAAAACCGCATTAGGGCATTTGCATAATGGAGCAAAAAATCTCATTGTATTTCACTTTGGATATATTTATGGAAATATTATTAACACCGCTAAAAATTGGAGGAAAAAAAACGCTTAATTAGAAGGTATTATTTCGTAATTTTCTATATTTACTAGCGGTGTGTTGAAGAGATTTTCTCGTATAAAGTATAAAAATTAAAAATAATTCTTATTTTCGATGCCGAAGAGTAAGAACTAATGTTGATTCAGTACTTAATCTTGGATTAAGCGTCAAAGCAATAGGTTCGGTTGAAAATAATTAGCATTGAACTATGCAGCAAGCAATGCGATGCATTTTATTTAAAGAATCAAAGGTACTATGATTACTACCCTTGACTATGTACTTATCGTTTAAGAATCAACGCAGACAAAAAAATGAAGTCAATGAATAAAAGTAAGCAATGAATAAAAGTAAGCAAAAGAAAAACAGCTTGTTTTAAGCGAAGCAAGCAGTTGCAGAGCAAGTGCAAATTAGCTCTTTGCTTGCCGAAGTGAGATGTAAATAGGGCCTAACCGTTTTTCAAATCGACACAAACTGGAATTCGGCTTTCTAGTCTAGAAACTTGTTTCACACACAGCAATCCCATCATTCACATTTCAGAAAATTAAATAAGTTAGTAGGCAGAGTGAGCTACAGTGAGACAAAGCAAATAATCTTAACCATAATCTATTTAATATATTCATAAAAATATCACTGACCGACAAATTTTTTTTTGTGTAACATAAAGCTGAATAACATAGTGTAGTAGAATAAACCTATCTGAATACGCAAATAGCCCAAAAAAAAGTTGTAACACGTAAGGTTTTCGTGTTACATTAAACAAACCACATGTAGAACGGTACAGTTTAATATTTAGTGAAAAAATGATTTTACAAGTTTTTTAACCCTGTATATCGACTATATTTTATAATTGATATTAACATCTAAGAAAAAAAGCAAACAACAAAAATATGTATTTTAAACACACGTATTCTATTTATTCATTTTATGGGGGGGTCACATCTTCTCTCTTCAAAAACCAACAGTAATCACCCATCATGGATGGATGACATCGTCCTTAGTACCGAATTTCCATTGTCTGGATATCTTGATGGAACCTTTCACCCTGCTCGTCGCTAACAGGTTGGGTTGGGACAGGAAAATAGAAATTCTGGTGTCAGGCATAATCCGAAGGGTGTCCCCAAAATGGCGTTGCCGTCAGACCAATAACCTCCTAACCTAAACAAATATAAAATTAAAATTTTGTAGCTTCAGGTTGGCGGCAACGATCATCGTTTAACCAACCGCGGCATCAAAACACGCTCCAGAACAACAATCTGGAGCACTCTAGTACAAGGCCTCCAAGACGGTCCCGGTCACAGAAGGACCAAAGCGAATTGACGAAATCTGCCGGCTATGCCTTACGTAAACAGACAGACCCTCGTGAAAACTTAAAAAAACTCAGACCAGCTGTCCGAATGTCAAAATCATAGAAAGGTAAACAAATGCAAAATTAATGAACAATCAATAAACTAAATGCAACTAACTCTTCACTTATAGTGGCAATTTTTAGCAAAGTGCAAATTATGCAAAAGAAGGCAAGAAGCAACCTATACAATAGGACCGGAGCACACAGGTACAGGAATTCCACCAAGTTAACTTGAACTAAAAGTGCTGAAAATAATTTCAGCCAAATATAGTAATTAATTAGGCATTGTTTAAAAAAGTAATTAGTTAAAATCAGGGAATGCACAGTGACAAAATTGAAATGTCACAGAATATGATGTGCATTAGCTTTTATTTAAAACGACAGGACGCACAAACTTAAATACTACATGTTAAGCTGGCGAAACTCCACCAGAAGTCAACTAAACCAAATAGAAAAAAGTACCATCAAAGGTCTTTAATATTGACATACTTATTTAAAATGACTAAGAGAAAGAGAAAAAATAATAATCTCTACTTTTTGACAGTATTATTTATGGCATAAGTAGGAGGAACAGACACGGCTAGGTGGAAACGCACAGACATATTAGTAAAATAGTTCTAAAAGCAAGAAGTGCTGAACATAAATTTTATTGGTGGTATATAAAGAGCACAAAAAACTAAAAATATATTTTCATTTTATATACGAACAAGCAAGAAGGTTATAAAATCGTTTGAGATTAAGCAGAGTCTGCCATTCTTTTAGGTGCCCAAGTAAAATTCCTTGTGTACCTTAAATAGATAGAATCACAAAATTTAAAGGTAACTGCTAGAAGTTCCACTTGGTATAAAGTATTGTAGTGCCATCGCATGCATCTCCTGAACCTTTAAAAGGAATCTTATATAGGAATTGTTCCCTGTAAATATAGTCCTAAATTGACGGAGCAACCTGGCAAAGAAAGAGTTACCCAAAAACTCATTTATTGTATACACTTTACAGGTATTTATGATTTATATTCATTTTTTCTGTGCCAGATACATTTAAACTAGTAAAACTCTTAGGTGTTAATCTTACACTGTCAATATTTAATTTTTAAAATTTACATTTGATGCGATTGAATATAATGCCCAATGTATTTTGCCTGTAATTGTAATGATTATGACATATTTTGATCTTTGTAAGTTGTATGTTAAAATACCTTGAAATCAACTAATGAATAAAAATACCACATGTGATAATACCTTGAAAAATCTAAGAAAATACCACATTAGCAAAACTTTATGTGTGGCTGTTAAAGTCTGAGGTTGGATCTGAAATTTCATTTGAATGTAATTTGATAATGCGTCTCGGTTCAAACTTTGTAGTTGCCCCAAGAGATCCATTCCACTTAATAATGTAATGTAGTTTATTCAAAATGATATTAACATGAAGACATTCGATGTCAATTTAATCCTAAATGTCGGTTTGGTTTCATACATATTTTATACGGAATGAAGGGTTAATAATTTCGTGTTAAAAGCCTTACCAAATATGTAAATGCATTTATTTAATAATTTTCCTTTATTTAATTCACAGTAAAATTACGAAAAAGGGGAAGTTAAAATATCTGGTGTGCCATACCACTTAACCTTTTATTTCCTTTTTATTTTTACATTTCCTAATCTTAAAATGCATACTATTGATAAAAATTATCCAAACATAAACACCGGAATTGATTATAAAGGTTTAAGACTTAATACTGGTTTAACATAAGATCTATATAGATGCCTAGCTAGATCATCAGTTAAGCTTCGATAAGTTTTTGACCTCTCATTGTCAATAATTCGCCTCTCAAACTTTCAGAGTTAGTTAATATTTCAGAGATTTGCTTGGTTTCCAAGCAAATTTAATCTTGGGGCGTGTCGTTAAAATCAATGTATTCCTATTATTATTATTTTATACATTTTCAAAAAGATTCAGAAATTAATTCACATCACGAAAGAAAGTTAGCTGTGTTATTCATATTGTCATATTATCGTATTTCTTCCAGATTTCCATACATTTTACTATATTATTTACTATTATATATTTCGGAAACCATTCTAACAATTCTAACATTCTACAATTACATATCGTTGGCCTCGCAATTATTTTTTGAACCCTGACCAGTTTATGCTGTTTGTATAAAGAGATTTATATACAGGGTGACCAGTAAGTGAACGTATTCTTTTAGGGAGGTATTAGTAGAGCTCATTTGCAATTGATTTAACCATAATATCCATTATGCAAAACCTAATTGTTTTTGTAATATTTTAATTTTCTTCTTTTTAAAAACACTCTCACTACTACTAATAATAATTTTAAATTAAAGGATATAATAAACAAAAATAATGCAAAATATTGTGAAAAAATAAAAATATAAGAGCTTAATCCAACACTTGTAAAGAAAACCTTCCGACGATTCGCGCATATATCCCTATTTATGCCTGAAATTTGACAATACAATGAACACAAAAATTATTTAAAAAACATCTCTGCTTTATTGCCTTTCAAATAATGATGTATAAAGTTTTAGAAAATATCATAAGATAACACAATAATGCCAGTGCCTAGCCGATGGACTGGGCGTAAAGGATCGATACCATGACCTTCCAGAAGCCCTGATCTAACGCCCTTAGATTTTATATACGGGGGCGCATGAAAGAGATCGTGTATGTACCTGAATTAAACACTCATGAACCATTAATTAACATAATACAAAATGCAGCTGTAGTTATGCGAAGCAAGTTCTTTAATATAGTGACAAGGATAGTGATGGGAGCACTCGAGTACAAGAATTGAGTAGTATCCGATTCCTTAAAGAATCGGTAGTTCTCGAATACCGGTTTCAGAATCGATTATTGATGTCACGGCCACGAACTGCGATCTTTTTCGCTTATCGGTACTCGAGGCACGAGCAGTGCCCCCAGTGCCGACTGAAATACTCGATGTCGAACCGATACGTCGCCATCAGAATGGACGATTCTAGCATATGGCGATATTAGCATTGTAACAACATGTTCTAAGACAAATCATTTGGAAACCAAACAAATCGCTAAAATATTAGAATAACTCTTAATTTTTAATGGCGACTTATTGGCAATGACTTGACGAAAACGTGTCAAAATCTAAATGATCAACTAGATCTTAATTGAAAGCAGTAATAAATCTCAAACCTTTTAGTAAATCTCGAAGTAAGCGTTTTGGTAAGTTTTGCTATAATTTGTCATCCCCTACCTACGCGACAATATACTCAAAACCTTGATTGTCAAATGAATCCATTTTTAAATATGAATGGAGTCTACTTGTCACTTGTCATAAACCATTTTTGGTGACATAGAATCCCCTTAAAAAGTTTTGGGTAGAAACCCACATGATTTCAAAAAAAAAAATTAAAATAATTTATATAAGAAAAAAGAAAAACCACTTTTGCGGGCAGCTTAATATAACAAGTGAACTTTAATTATATTGCTCAAGGGCTCGGGAACAAATGGTGTGTACCGCGTAGATTAGACCATAGCGCGTTTGCGAGAAAGCAGCGTTAAAAATTTGTAATAGTGTTTTTCTAAGGAATCTAAATGAACTTATGATATAGCTTATTTTAATATTCTACTTCTATATGGCCGCCTCTTCCTTCTAGACTCTTTGTAATTCTTCTTTTTACCCCCAAAAAAGGAAACATTTACTAAAAAGTTTGGAGAATTGTTAATTTCGGCAATTTTTTCAAAAATTCTT
Source organism: Philopedon plagiatum (assembly GCA_963971165.1). Taxonomy (NCBI): domain Eukaryota; kingdom Metazoa; phylum Arthropoda; class Insecta; order Coleoptera; family Curculionidae; genus Philopedon; species Philopedon plagiatum. Next base: position 40,219,530 of record OZ020196.1, on the reverse strand, counting down.
TATTTGAGATAATATGCTCAATTGGAGTGCGATAAATGGAATTTTTTATAAATGGTCACAAAAAAAAATCGCAGGGTATCAAATGACAGAAACGAGGTAGCCATATTTGGTGTTTGTGTTGACTTATAATTCTGTTTTCAGAAAATTCACTTGAAAAGTTTAAATTTTCTCTGGTTACATGAGATGTAGCGCCATCCTGTTAGAAGTTACCTTCCCGCAATTCGTCATTATGCAGATCATGGATAAATGGTGTTAAAATTTCTGTCCGATATCCCTCAGCTGTAATTGAGCTATTTATTCTTCCAGAACTAGTTGCTGCCCATACACTAACTTTTTGCGAATGAAGCGGTCTTTCTACTTTCTCCATATTCGCATATTTTGCGAATTCACATGATAAATGAAAATAAGCCTCATCGGTGAAAAACACTTTTGCAAAACTTTTTTACATTTTCGTCTTAAAAATTGTTTAAAAACCATTCACAAAATTGTAGTCTTTGGGAAACATCATTAGGAAGTTCATGAATAGCCGTCACTTGATAAGGGTATAGATGCAGATTTTTTTGGATTATTTTACTCATGTGTTAAAAGTCCCGTAAGATGAGTGACGTTTTTTAAAATAACAGCGATAATTTTTTTACGTCAATTAAAAAAAATTATACCGAAAATTTTATACCAGTTGTTTTAAGCCAATCAGATGCCTTGTTTTTGACAGGTTGCTATGGCAACAACCCGAATTTTTCGGAAATTTTTTCGGTCCCGTGACCTAGTTGAAAAATTAATAAGTGATAATTTCCCTGGCTTGACAGCTGTCATGTGCAGATGTCTTCTATAGATGTTTGTTCTCCAACTTTGTATTTCCGTTCTTCACAAAAGGTCAAAAATTGTTTCCATATTGTTGACTTTGATCTCTTCGTATTGGAGGGAGTTAAGTTATCTACCTCAGTTCTTATCACTTCTTGACTGTCTTTTCCGAAACGCGACATTTTATTTTTGTACTCAACTCAATCACAAACAAAATTTTATTAGGCACGCCTTTGAAACGTCAAAGTGTGAAAAAAGTAATTAAATAGCCACCTTATATTAAAACACCAAACCTCAAAGCAAAATAAACGCTTGCCAAATTGTCAAAATTTGTATTTTTTTTTTTTGAAATAATTTTTGGTATAAAATTTTCGTACCGAATCTCCCGCAAGCCTGAATTAATCACCGAAAATTTTTTCTCTGTTGCGAATTTTTATAAGAAAATTCGCACCTCGAAAAAATTTTCGGAAATAATTCAAGCTCTAGGGAGATAATAAGTGATAATTTTTTCCTGTTATTTTCTTGGTTGTCATATTAATTTGTGTTTTCATTCGTGAAATAATCCCCTAAATACCACTCGAGCTTTAAAATTACTGATAATTTTTCACTCTTACGTGTTTTCTTTGCAAATTTCACTCGTCCTGCGGACTCGTGAAATTATAGAAAACAGGCAATCGTGAAAAATTATCGGTAATTTTTAAGCTCTCGTGGTATTATCCCCGATAATTTGCCGCGTTTCTTCAATAACCCCATTTAAACATTTCGTCTTCCAGCCCCTTTTTTATGTTGAACAGAATCAGTTTCAAGAAATTTATTTATCAGGTATTGCGACCCAGTGCGAAATAATGAAAATCATCGTAACATCAGGAACCTCCTTTCGAAATTCATCAAAGCAGTCACGAATAGAATAAGTTCCCGCGCCGTCTATTTTGATTCCATTTTGAAAAAAGAAACTTTCCACGATAAACATTTTTTGAGCTTCGCTGAACATTTTCACTCCAGAACATTCAAGCCGGCAGCAGAGCTTCGTCAAAACTTGTACCGCTGATAAATGTCAAAAGACAACAAGAAATTATATCATATTCCGCGAATATCACTCAATAGCAATCAAAAGATGAAAATATAATAGTAATTGGCCTTCAAATAACGACGAGAATTACAAAGTTACTTCGTTTTTGAAACTTTATGAATACACAGATTCAAATTAAACGTAAATGTCACTAATAATCATATCACTATCTACGCACAACGACCATGCGACTTTCAAAATGCAAAACCACCATCTAGCAAAATAATTAAAAATCACTCATTGCAACTTGAATGTAATTTTAACCCCGCATGCATTTGTAAAGAAATTAACTACGAAATTTTAGATTTCATAGCATTCAATTCAGCAGAAATAAGTTAACAAGTCGAGTTATCATCTAGTGAAATACATAACAGACGTTATATACAACGCTGCACTGGCTGCAGTATGCGATTATAATAGATGTTACTAAAATTGGACAAAAAAGTTTCGGCAGTTAGCAGGCGACTTACAAGAAACGTTCATTGTCTCCCGAACTATAGAAAGTGAAAAAAATTGACCTTGGTTAAAAATGCAAGTGTACTGAAAAATAGCTAAATATGTACCTTCTATCTTTTAAGCTTCCTTACTTGTTTGAAAAGGAAGTATTTTTTGAAATGTTAAAGCTTGTGTTTTTTGATGACACGTAGTTCTCCGGAGGGGTTTTCTTCAGGAAGTACGAAAAAAGTCACACTTAAACAAAAGAGGGTGAAGCGGAAATAAATGTGTTTGGCTCCTTGTCTTGATAGGAATCGATTTTCTAACCAACTGGAAAAATTGGAAAAGGAAAACTGAGTGACACGGGAAATAGAAACTGTTTTTTTAACAAAATCCCATCATCCCGTTTATATAATAAAATGAAGTCGTATGAAGAACGGATTTTTAAGCCTAAGTATAACGAAACTGAAAACTAATGTTACCCATTTAGCAGATAATTAAATTATTATTAATCCGCATATTTGCATTATCGCTAACACTGACAGAGATCATTTCTGCAAAATAAATGGATATTCGGATAACATAGAATTTAATGGCAAACATTAAACAGGTCTATGAAATTGACCAATAACCAGAGAGGTAACACCATACCTCGTCAGTAAAAAATGTTTTTTTCAAATGCGTTTTCATCATTATGCAAATTACTCATAAACCACTGTGAAAATTGGGTGTGAAAATGTGATTACTACTTTAAAAATTTGCGGGCTATTTTATCAATTATTGTCACAATCTTAAAACTTATGACACGGCGAGGTCAAAAGTTTTTTTAGCACTAAAAGTAATTCTAGCCCGTAAGACTTTTAAATTTTCACAAGGGGTTTTGAAAACCGAGTTTTTAATGTGTGGTCATAAAAAAAGTTGTATGGCGTGACATCGCAGGACCGTGGTGGCCACCTAACTGGCATATTAGGACTAATGATTTGGTCTTCGAAAAATTCTTCCGAAAAATTTAAATTATCAAGAGTTACCTAGAAGTAGCCTTGCCGAATCTCTTCATCGTCTAATGTGTCTATAAAATTTTCTATGATTTCATTACGGTATCGCGCCGAATTGAGAGCCCCTTTAAAAAGAATCGGTCCAATTAACTCTCTTTTCGATACGGCCGCCCACACGCCAACTTTCTGTGAATGCAGAGACTTCTCTATAAAGAAATGTGGATTTTTAGCACTCCACATTCTCATTTGTTGAGAATTTACATAACCAGAGAGATAAAACAATGCCTCGCCAGTAAAAAAGGTTTTTTCAAATACGTTTTGATTATTATGCAAATTACCCATAAACCACTCTGAAAATTGCATTCGCTGCGGCTTGTCGTTTGGTAACAATTCTTAGACTGCGCTTAGATGGTAAGTGTGCATATTCTGGTCACATTTCAGGATTGTATTGCAGGTTCCGTAGGAATAAGGGTTTGTGGGTGTTCATTAACAATTTGCATCAATTCTTCTACTTTTTGTGCAGTGCGAACTTCGGGTCTCCTACTGCCTTCCTTTCTACTTACACTTCCTGATTCTCTAAACGAAGCCACACATCTAGTCAAAACTTGACAAAACTTGTCGAAATCCATGACTTTGCGTGGAAACTCTGTTTAAAAATCCTTAATGGTGCCCCGTGTTGAATAAACTCACTAGCCATAAACCCTACTACCAGTGGCGGCTCGTGAGTTTTTCAACAGGGTCGGCAAAATTTTAATCTGACAAACTCGAGGATTTACTGTGTTTTTGCCCCTCAGAAAGTATGAAAGAATATATAATATTTTTTTCATATGTGTCATCATAGGAGCAATAGGTTTTTAAGGCCTAAGTTTTTAAAATTTTTGTTTATGAATTTTGTGTTTTTTTTATTTTATTTTTTTTTTGCATTTTAGCTACATATAATGTAATCAAAAGATGTGATCTTAAATTAAGATTACGTTGACCTTAATAAAACAATGCAAAGTCTTGAGATAAAAGTTCATTGACAATATCTTTACTTTTGATAATACTTACAATTTGAGCTGCATCCAAAGCATTTCCCTCCATTTTTTAAATACTTACGCTGTTACTTTACCAAATTTTTCGAGCCGGCAAAAAATAACTTAAAATGTTTAAAGTGAAAGGTACACAAAGTACGGCACAGCTCAAGACAGTAAGACACAATATCTAATTTACTTAGGCACTTAATCAAGTACTAAGGAAAATGCCGAAAATGGTACTGAAAGTAGGCCTAAATTTTGCGAAAAACAGTAATCATTCAATAGTAATCAATTCACCCAGTCCCTACTGTCAGAGTGTCACTCTTCACCCTCATCAAAACGCTTTTCCGCAGTTGCCAATATCGCATCATCCTGGTTCTTTTGACCGTTGAAAATATAATTTTAAGAAAATAAACATTAAAAATCTAAACCACATCACAATAAAACATTCAATAATATAGACTACGTATTAAATTGTAAGTAAATTAATATTTTCCATTATTCCACAAGCACAAAGAAGTTTTATTAACTTGATTGTATTGTATCAAGACCCAAATAAATTTTCCATGGATGAAAAAGTGCACATGCGGCAAAACCAAGTCTGCCGCAGAGCACATTTGAAACCCGGTGTTAAATCTTTTAATTGTATTACTATTGTATGTTTGGTTGCCTGTTTCGGTAGCTTTTCTCGGCGGCTTGCCTCAGTGGCCGTTTCCTAATCTGTGAGAAGACCTGCTATTATTACTTTCGGCCGTAGTCGTTGCCTAATATGGAGATGACCGATCGGTGAAAGAGTAAATAAGTTTGTAAATAGAAATAAACAGTTGAATTAAAAGCTAAATAATTGAACCATTAGTTTTAAAAAATAGTTAAAATTAAAAATATAGAAATTTTAAATATTGAATAAGAGATTCATTACTGCCTATTTTTCTATTTTGTTGGGTCGGCACTGCCGACCTTGCCGCCCCTGGCGAGCCGCCACTGCCTACTACCATTTCTAAAGTAAGTTTCGATCACAAAAGCTTTTTGTTCTGCCGATGCCGTGATTACCACATTTAATTCTCTTAAAAATGAAAACTAAGTAACTTTACAGTTACCTAATTAATTGATTCCTCGGCATACTTTGAGGACGTTTTTTTTAATCTTACGTTATTTATAACTAAGGCTAATGGTAAGCCTTATTTTCAAATTTAGGTAACTTGTACACTGAAGTTCTAAACTTTGGGGTCGGCGCAATTTCACAGTATAATAATAATTCATAAACAGTTAATTACGCTTACTTCAAAGTTTAGAACTTTGGTATCCAAATTACTTAAAATCCAACACTATTAGGGTTACCATGAGGCTTAGTAATAAATAACTAAAAATGTTACTTTTTATTATTAATTTATTAATGTATAATCATTAAGTATTTCTATTATACTTTAAAATTGCGCCCACCTAAAAGTGTAACTGTAACTTAAGTGTACAAGGTACCTAAATTTGATCACAATTAAGTTTACCATTAACCTTGGTTGAAAATATTATTTCATACTGTTCAGTGCTTTTCTTTTGTAACGCTGGTTCATTTTCAAATCTTAATACAGTTAGCAAGAAACAAGATGATCATTTTTACAAACAAAACGGAGCTACGTTGCCAACGACAATGTGTGTAAGTGATTGCAGGCTACTCCTGGTTGTTGCATACTTATTGCCCATAAATGTTACTGCAGAGGCTTGCTGAAATGAAGTGTTTAGACCAAGTAATGAAGATCCTTGTCAAAGAAAGAGTGAAGGTTGTAATGTCGGTTTTAGCTTAATTTACCTCAAATGGTGTTGTTTTTACTAAATACTCTATGTTACACATTAACATCTTTATTGGAAACACAAGAAGGTATTAAACGTAATAAAATATCTACTAAGTTTTAAAATTTACATTACCAATTTTTACAGTTCAAAACGCACAAAAGTGAGTGTTTCCGTTACCTTCACGATTACTTAATAATTCTTACTAAAAGAATCATATTCTAATAAAAAATGTGGAATGCTCCATTTCTCTGCTAACAGGCAATTTTTTTGCTGAATGATTTTTGCTAGGAAGAAAGTCACACTTAAACAAAAGACGGTGAACCAGAAATAAATACGTTTTGGGCTGTGTTGAAATGGAAATCGATTTTCGGTCATCTGTAAAAATTGGAAAAGGATGCTCGAATGACATGAGAAATGTAAACTGACTCTATATAAAATCCCATCGGAGAATTTACATAATCGAGTCAACATTTCCTTTAGGGACGGACTTAAAATTCAAATATTAAATCTAAATCATTTAATTCTAAGTATTATATTACCATTGATTTTCAATTACAGTTCATTGATTTGGAAAGAAAACATTTTAGCTAGGAGCTGATTTTCGTCTTCACTGTGCTTTTATCGAAGCTTAAAACATACACAAGTTAGCGTTTTTATATTTCGTTTATTGTAATATATGCTCATATTTGCTTAAACATAATTAAAATTAAAAAATAGAACAGATAGCCGTCCTTGTTCTAGCAAGCAATTCTGTATCAAGTTCCTTTTTAAATTTAGAACTTTCAAAATAAGTAATACCTATTGAGGATTATTTTTTAGTCAAGTGCACGAGGACAAATTTTTTAATCTTTTGCACGTTCGGGACTTAAGTATATCCCATAGTCCCTCTAAACGGGCACTAAACTGGTTCAACGCATAATTAAAAAACGTCATATTTGTGTGGTCTAATAGCAGCCAAATAATTGGGCCAATTTTTTATGAAGGCAATTTGACATGCAGGAGATATGTTATTATGTTGTCAGAATTACTGGAAGAATATTTAGATAATGTCAACTTAGAGGCACGTAACCAAATCTATTTTTAACAAGATGGAACGCTTCCCCATCAGTTTCAAGAAGTTAGAGTGTTGTTAGAACGGTTTTTCCAAGATAGGTGGATAGCAACAAATGGTCCGATATGTTGGCCCCCAACGATCTCCAGACATAACTCCATTAGACTTTTACTTTTGGGGGTTTTCTCAAGAACGAAGTCTATAAACGGAGATATGGGAACTTGGCCGTACTTCAACATAGCATTGGACACATTATAGCATCCATCAATGGTCCTAAAATGTATGGAACAAAACGCTGACGTCTTTGCAGATTTAATTTTTTTTTTATTTCTTACGGTCAACAAAAACAATAAAGGGAAAAATTGAGCTTGATTACAGAAATACACAGCTAGCTTGTCTAAATGGTAAATATGGTAATAATTCGGTTATTTTCAATTATAGTTAATTGCATATAAACTTTTCATTCTGCAGATGAGTTGCAAACGTCACGGCTAAAATTATACAGGGTGTCCGGTTTAAAAAAATTATATTTTCTTCATTTATTCGGAAACGCTATGGTAAATTATTTTTCATCATTTTAATCAGCAGAAAATTGCTACTACTTTGCTAATTTAACCGACTTTGTATCTATAATAATAAAAGAGTTAGCAATAGTGGGCACTCTAAAAGTAAATTTGGCAAATTTTTTAACTATCTTGAATCTAATGACACGGGCAGCAACAATCGCAATTCAGGTCTTTATTCTCTTAGAAACTAGTTGAAATTTGCCAGTGGATATTATCCCAGTTGTGGTGCGTAAAATTGCTTCATCTTTATAAAAACAATAACTTATACCAAAATCGCGCCTTTCTTTGAGTCAAATTCAATTTGTGCAGCAATTTCTCTAACCAGACTCTGAAAAAATCCCTTCTTTCTCTTAAAAGTTATAAATTTAAAACTGTTTAGATTGAACAACGCCGGGGGAGTGCACATCTAACTCAAAGCCAAAAAACCCATAAAAACTAAATTTAAATGAAAAAGAACACGTTGCTTTGGTGCAAAAAAATAAGTCAACCATAGAGGGACATTATTTTCTAATGGGGCTATTTTGGTTTTCTCAACTTCACTGAAATGTGGTATGAGATAGAAAAAATTATATTATGTCACTGTTTGACACTGCCGCTCTATTATATTTACAACTGACTGAGTTACGATATCTGTCTGTTAAAGTTAAATAAAGAAAAGTAGTATAAGAAAGCGCTGTCAGTATTTTAATTGTCGCTACTGTACACACATAAAACCACACTAGGCTAACTTTTTTGGAGTTGGTTCAGATTATTGATTCTGTTTCTGAGCATAGCACTGCTTAAATATAATTGTGCAAAAAAAAACTCAATTTATTACTAAAGTAAATCGTTCAAGATTAGATTTGGGATCATTATTTCTTTCCCGACCCTTTTTTGATTAATTTTAATGGCGCAGTTAACGTTGCTTGCATCTGTAACGGACAGTACGGAAGGTCTTCTGGGCCAAAAAATGAATGCCGTTTGGGTAAAATAAAAACGACAGCGTAAGTTAAACTGTTTTATTAAATATAATAGACACTAAATGTTTTACCTATAATTAACTGACTAGCTTTAGAAGTTTATACGATTTTCTGAGGACATTTAAGAAAAAATTTCAATATTTTTTAAGCAAAAATAAACAGAATCGTTTTTTTTTTCACAATCAATCATAAACAAACATTCTCAGGTTATTAGTTCCTTCGCAGTATATTTTATTATTAGAGTTATGTCAACTTTTAATTAGAAAAGGTAACAAAGAAATATTCCCATAGGACTCAATCATTATTCAATACCATAATATACCATACCCTAAGCTAAATTCTTACGTTCAGATTCACTAAGAAGGTTTGAGATTAAGTTCTATTTTAAATTAAGATCTTCTAGTTGATCAGTGATGTTTTGACAGGTTGTCCTGTCATTGTTAATAAATCGTCATTAAAAACTTATGAACTCTGATATGTCAGCGATTTGCTTGGTTTCCAAATGATTTTCATCTTGGCACGGGTTGTTACAATGAATACATACATACTAAAATTGCGCTGTACATTTAAAGGTTCAATGTATTATTATCAATACCTTTATAAACATTTTGTTTTAGCTTATAGGTAGTTAATTACCTTGTACCCCTATGTAGTGATGCAAGAGTTTTTGGTGCTTTAAAAGTTTTATACTAAAAAAATTAAAAAAACTTTGCTTGTAGTTACTGATTTTTTACACAAAAAAAAATAAAAAGTTACAGTTAAACGTTTTTATGTGCCAAAAATTCTGTTTAAAAAAGTTTTAAGAGTTAATGACTTGTTGCACTTATTTGTCGGGTCGAAACATATCTAATTACTTATTTATCTTGGTTTTGACAAAAATGTCAGTTAGTGAGTTTTTGCATTAAAACGACGATGTTGCACAGTAATATCTTCCAAACGATAAAAGATACAGATAATACATAACATATAAATTAAGTTATTGGGCGGGGTCGGATATAACTTAGTTAAACTAAAATGAACCGGACAAGTGTAACGAGTAGAAATTAGAGTTTACCAAGTTTTAACAATGATAGTGATGAGAGTGACGAACCCAATCATTAAGTCCAAGGCACAAAATCTAAATAGATACAGGAGCAAAAAAATTATGCTCTAAAAGTGATTTTTTTATTATTTTTTTTTATGTTTAGCAATACCGATAAATGTGCAAAATTCACAGTTTGTCAAGGAACTCAGCTGGTAGTATAAAGATTTTTCAATTTATTTTCTCGAATAAATAATTCCTCAAACACAAAGTTGTTAGTTTAAAAAAAAAATTTTAACGCGCAGATTTTCGGAAAGTATTTTTTGGAATTATTATTCAAACGCATATTTTTCCAAACAAGATAACAGAAACTTACAAAAACTAAATCTTGTTTTATAGAACATTAAAACAAATGAGACAGAAGCAGGAATGTAATATGATGAATATAAAGGACAAGGAGGGAAATATTATAATAACGAAAGATGATAAGATAATGGAGAGGTGGAGACAATATTTTGAAGAGTTGACATATACTGAAACAGATGGTTAAGAATAAATAACAGAAATAAATGAGACATATGAACTAGAAGAAAAAGAAGTGGAAGAAGCGATAAAAATGTTGGAAGAAGGAAACAAACCTTATTTTATTTCATTTCATTTTATTTGTGAATCGGATTTAAATTTAGGAAATTTATAGGTACCAGTTCTTCTTTTATTCAATTAGGTTTATTTATTCGGTTTACCCCTGACTCTTGTTGTCTTTTTGTTCTTTGGCCAAAAAAATTTGCTCTCGGGAAATTTTACGTTCCAAAATTAACGCAAAAAATAGTTTTCAAAATCTCATACGCTAGTGCATTAGCTAACACTGTACGTCCCAAAGTTACTCAAAATAGTTTATTTTTATTGAAAATGTCGACACACGTGAAGAGTTTTACAAAATAATACATATTTTACTCCATGAGAAAATGGTTTCACTCTCTCACCACAGAGGAAACTTCTCAGTTTCTTTTAAATGAAAACATAGGAGTTGTAGTGAATGGTTTCAATAGGATGTATAATTTTTAAAAATTACATTAAGTTGACACTTAGGGTCAAAAAACCCATGGCGTAGTTAATTCTGTAACCTTTTAGAATAAATCCAAATATGCAATTAAAATTAAAAAAAATTTTCTCTACATATGTAATTGTTTAAAGATGATCAGCGTAAGCACCAGAAGATTAAAAATCTTAATTGGCAATAAAAAAAGATGTGAGACCTATATATATCTACTGTTAAAAAAATTGAGAGCGGGGCGGCAACTTTCAGGGTAAGAAGGTTAAAGCAACCTTCAATGCAAATACATCCAAACTATATCCTATTGAATTACCTCGCCTGTTTTTAGGTTTGCTCAGGTTTGCCTTTTGTAAAAAACATTGTTTTCGAAACATTTTAAGTGGATAGTGTTTGATTGGAGACCCTGTGGGTATACAACACCTGATGTATAACTTTTAAAGCCTTTATTTGAAAGCTGATCATAGATTGTATTATTTATTTGTTTATTAGCTGAAATAAATTGATTGACCAAATTAAACCCTTTATTCTAAACTTGAAGCTAAATAATTTAGTATTTCTTTTAGTCTCTATCTGTGTCACGGCATTTTTTTATTCATAGAATTGCTCAGCTCTCAAAATTTTCCCTGACTGAAGTCAGATAACATAAAAACTCTCCTTATTTATTCCATCCAAGCGTTTTATTTTTTCACAGTTTAACCGCCTATTTTAAGCTTTAGGATTTGCCCAATTATTTATGTGTGTCGTATCCTCGCTTTTTGCTTACTTGTAAATAGCCCTGCGTACTCGTACTTTCGTATTTATTTAGAGGCAGGCCCTTGAGGGAAAGAACACAGTACAGTTCAAATGGGTTTTATGTCAGAAGGGGATAGTGTATCCTAAGCCTTATTTATGAATGAAATATAAAAAATTTAAAGATAAGGGATGGGATAGCTACTGGCAACTATTGTGGCTGAAAACACGGATTTATTTATTTTGTATATTGCCCATCAGGATAATAAAGTAAAACTTTTTCGTTTCCTTACGACTTTTTTAATAATGGTTCGGTTCTTATAAGACGCTTACATCTTGAAGTAAATTTTGGACAACAAATATGTTTTAAGAGAAATACATACATATCTATACTTGTACTATTGAAGAAGTATCCTAAAGCACTGTTCTCCCATCTGGGGAGCGGCATCGCCTTCGACACTTAACGTTCTTGATTCTATCCAAAAGAGAGCTTGTAGACTCATCAATGACGCAGTCTTCACAACAAAACTCCCTTTTTTCGCTCATCGCCGCGCTGTTGGGTATTTATCTCTTTTCTACCGATACTTCTACGTATTTTTCTGTGAAGAACTAGCCGCTACAATTCTTCCCTTAACAGTTCCTAACAGAACAACAAGAGCCGCGTTACGTATGCACTCCTTTACTGCGCAGCTGCAAAATCCTAGAACATCCCACTTCTCTCTTTCATTCCTACCCAGAGTCTCCAGATTATGGAACAAATTGCCTGCAGTGCTTTCCCTTCCCATCCCAACCTTCAGTTCTTTAAATCCCGTGTCAATACATTACATTTCCCTTCTCTTCAGATGCCCACGGTACGTTAGTACTTAGGAATGAAGTCCACGTGGGCTACCTCAGATCAAAATATGCTTCTAATTAGGAATTGTGTGTGAACACGTTGATGCTTAATTTGAGAAATAATTAGGCTTTATGTCATTAATGTGAGAAGTAATAAAATTATTCTCATAACTTCCGCGTGTCTTTGTTTTTGCTTTGCATGCACTTTTTAGACCTTTTGGTCTTTGCAATTCCCTAAAATACTTTAAACAAATCAAAAATCTCTTCTTCATTGCTTACCTAGTTTTAAGCCTTATTAACATTAGTGGTTAGTCTTGTAGAGTAGTTTTAATAGCGCCACGAGCAGGTGTTTAATAAAAAAAATTATTACCAGTATATATCAGAACATTTTTATTAATAAACGGATGCCTACCTTGTTTTCCAAACTTCCCATGTAAATATGCCCAAAACATGACTAAAATGGCATAGTAATTTAGTATAGAAATTTTCGTTCTCTACCCCATGTTAGATCTACATGTGTTCCTAATATGGAGAAGGGCTAGTGCATAGTTTAGGGTAGGTCATAATAATACTTACACTAAGATTCAGATATACAGATACTGTTTAAAACCCTACCTTTGACTTAAACTTTGAACTGTCAGAACTGACGAGAGACACCTAACGAATAGAGAAGTTTAAACTGAAAATTGTTGTCGATTGACAGTTGAAATGCTGAAAAGTCTAGATTTTATATATGCATTGTGCTTTTGATCATTCCAGTAAATTTACTTAGGGTTAAATAAATGCTGTGAAAAAATATCATTTGGTTTATTATACGAGGTTTATGATAAAAAAAATTTAAAAAAAAGGACCAAAAAGATGAAACCAGGTCTTGAGCCATAGGTTTTTAAATGTGAACAATGACAAGGGCTGTCTCTCTTTAATCGAATTTTTTCGGGGCATTTATTCAATTTGGCTTAGGGTTTTTCTACTGTTAGTCACTCTAATGAATCAAAAAAAATGCCCCTTTCATCAGGCGCATAGTAGTCCCAACAGCACTTACCCACAAATTTATATAAATATAAATATAGTTTGAATAAGTTTTATGACACTGAAAACGTAGCTCGCGAATCACACGGGACAATTCAATATGCTATGTTATTTTTATTACCAAGCAGTACTAGAACAGATTTAGAGTAATTAATTTTCAAATTATGCTCTAAAGAGAGTTGTTTAAGGGTGTTTAAATCTTTGTTAATTAGATTGGATGCATTTAAGTATTCCTGGAAATCTAAATAAAAAGAAATTTGTGTATTGCCTGCATAAGCCTGAAGTTTACCATTTTCAGCGATTTTAAAATATCGGATGTGTAAATTATAAACAGAAGCGGTCCAAGGGTCCTTGAGGCACACTCGACAAAATGTGTACTTCTTTAGACAAATTGTTTCTATAAGAAATCAAAAGCGATTAGAAAAATATATTTTAACAAGATTCACAGATGATTTTAATATTTGCAGTTGTTTTTTGTTAGACCGAAAACTTTTCATCCCAACCTACAGTTTTTTATTAGACAAATATACGTAATTTTCTAATATAAGATTATCAGACTTTCTTGGTCAAATTTATTCTGACTGAAATTATTGGTCTAATTTGCAAATCAAAGTCAAGACAACTAACTTTGGTACCATAAAGTTATTTTAAAATTTCTATGCAACTTTAAGAACTATACAGACATTGACAAGTCAAGCTCTCAGATATTACTTTTCCATTACAAACTGTACCTCAGAAAAAATCAAGCAATTCTTTCCCTTGATGTATAATGTATTATTTTGTTGTAAACAACAAAGAGAAAATAAATAAATTTGGTCTGGTTTTAAGCGGTGTCACTTTTATTTCCTTAATAATGTCTTATTAGAGTGTTCGAAATACTTGGGCACCATTAGATTAAATTTATTTCAGTTACAAAATAAAGCAGTAAAGTCCTGTTTTCTTTTGTTGCTTTTACAATTCAATTAATCTTTACATACCTTTAGAGGCCTAAGAGTTAGAATACTACACCTTCGTCCAACGAAGTATGTTTTATAGCTGAGGAAAAAAGTTTTGTTCTAAACTAAATTCTTATGATTTTGGCAATGACAATAGGAATATAAAGCTGTATTCAAAACTAAAACACACCGTATTAAATCTTACAGTAATGAAAATCTAAGAAAATGCACTTAAAGAAACGTCAAAAAGATGTAGCCCCTTTTGGCGTCCAGAGGTTGATAAGATTTTACATAAAATACACATAAAATAACTTTAATCTCATAAGATATAGTGCCCAAATACTTTTGAATATTAGTGTAGCTTTGTACAGGGTATTTTTAAAGGATTTAATAGGTGATTCTAGACCCAATTTTAATAGACATTTCATATAGACACGGGGTAATTAACCCTTAGTTTTCGAATGTAACCCTTTTTCTCTAGCTATCTACTGGCCCCTTTTAAACATCCTGAACGAATTTTTGTCTAGAATTTGCCTTGGATTTACTTCCTTATAAGAAACTTAAACTATTTAGGTTGCTATTCTAAAAAAAAGTACTAGGCAATCAATAAAATTACTACTCTCCCCGGATTTTCAACAAGCTTTTAATTTACTACCAAAAATTTGAATATAATAATTGGCTTAAAACTATAATGACTTCTGAGTTTCATTGATTAGGACACACTTGGTGGTGGTTGATATCATATCTTGTCTCCGTGTAATCCGAAAAGAACAAAACGTAGTGTTTACTTTGATACAGATTTACCCATAGTTAATTTAACTACTATTTGGGAAAGTTTGAGAAGAAAAAGTAATGGACATTTCCACTGAATTATGTGATTTTTTCCCCTTTACTAGAGGTCTTTGGTTTCCTCTAAAGAAGGAACAGTAATGTAAACATTTTCTTCAAAATTTGTTTGTTCCTTCCCCAAAGCTCAAGAGAGAAAAATATCTGTTAGAGGCCGAAAAAAGAGAAAATCGGCGGTTCTAATGGATACTCCGGAGGAAGGATACATTGGAGGCGGAGCAAAATAATCTTGCAAATTACAATTTTAGGGGTGTGACTGCAGCCTTTCATTATTTCAAGAATCGGCCCAAATAAATAAACGGTTTACTTTAACAAGCTGATAGTAGAAAGGAATGGCGCCTCCATATTTTATTTTTCGCCCATGCTGCTGACCCTGGTCCCGCTTTGTAGGAATCACCGAAATAACCGACCTTTGTTTGTTGTTTAGGCAAATTAAAGTGTTTCTGATTACTACACCTCTTCGTGAGTAATGGGACGCCTAAAATAATAATTGACGTTTTTAATTTTGAATATATCCACTTATCAATTTCAATCAAAATTTAATTGGCTTTATTCAATTGGCCAATCGGCCATGACTCTGTTATGGATGAAGTACGGTCTCGGGATGTACGCATGCAAGCAAATGTAATTTACTGATATGCTGGCACTGACAACATAACAATGGACGGTCGATGGACGTTTGCGTCAACTTTCATACATTAATATACCAGTTGGAAGTTATTTTTAGGTTACAGGGCGGTTGTATGATAACTGCTATAAAAAATAACACAACAAACACAGACACGTACTATTTATATAAATATTTTGTAACATTCTGAACTGTTACGTAACAGTTAAGATCACTGGTGACTTAATGTAAACTCATTAAAGCATTAAAATGTCTAGCACAGATACGTAACTTTGTTACATAATACCATTCTGTCTCATATTCAATCTCATTTACATAACATCGTTACCTATTTGTTGCATACCTAACACCGCTCCGGTTTATTGACATTGACGTAATCTATGCAGTGTATAACAAAAATATGGAAATCTCGAAATATCTTGCAAACCGTTTATCCGATTTTTATGAACTTCTGTACACTTGGGTACGAAATTCGACCCGATCCAATAGTGAGTTTCGCATTGTTGTCAAATTTGCCGTTTTCATGAAATCGATAGGAACTTTTTTTTAAATGGAATGCTTATATTTTATTTGATTTTCGAATTCACCTTAATATTCTGAATAATTCTTATTCAGAAAATTTTATCCTAAAGTTAACAGTTTTTGAGGAAATGGTTTTAAGCACAGTGAATAGTATTACCTAAATTCTTTCGGCAACAACTACTTCCAGACACGAGGTTGTTATAATTAGTATAGATCAGGTTTCAATAGAACATGAAGCGTAAAGTAGGATACTATTGGAATACTATTAATATCTGATCTCTAGTTAAACAAGTGCTATAGGTAAAATAGTTAATAATAATATATAATACTTCTTTATAAAACAAAAATTGCCACAAATTTAACTGAAATTTTGAATTTCAACTAATTTTATTAAATTTCAATCACATTTTTTTAATGTGTTGCCCGAATCTCTAAAACAATCCTAGTTTATTTTCAAGTTTTTGAGCACCACGTATATAAAATCTGAGATTCTTAGACGACAAAACATATCTTTTGACATGCTAATATAAAGACTATTTTTTCTCAAAAAATTTTTGTCCGTTTCTCTTTTTGCCACCTCCATCATATTGTATATTAATAGCAAAATATATCTTCTCAAAAAAAAACGCAAAAGGATCTAAAATCTCTGACCGAAAAAATACCAATAGAGATTTCAAAAAGTAGAAAATAGTGTTTCGATAAATCACCTTATGGGGCAGTTAGAAGAAACACTTTAGTGTAAGAAAATAGTATTTAGTTGATATTAATAGATCGTAAATATTTATAGCCGCAATGTTTAGTTCATTACCTGTGAGATACATTACCTGTCAGATACACTCGTAAGTAGTTTAAAATAATAGTTTTCACCTCATAGAAAAACAAATTGTTTAAAAAATATACCTTCATCATGAACACAGCAAATATTTAACAGCCATTGTAAACCAGCATATTTTAACTTTGATTTGTCATATTCATCTGTACTCATTCATACTATTCATAAGTTTTCATTAATTTTTGAATGCAAGAAGGAAACACGCTGTATTTTTTGATTCGTTATATCACTAATTTTTACGTTTTTACTATAAACGATACTATCCTCAGTATTAAAAGTTTAATAAGTAAAAACCTATGAACCGCTTTAAGAAAATGCACAGACACGTGTTTTGCCTAACTTCATTTAAATTATTCAAATTATTTATAACTTACATTTTCAGGTACCTCCTTTACGACCTCTACATTACTAACTAGTTCAGGTTCAGCTTAAGGTAGGCTAAAATTAAAATTATCTAAAATTTAATAAGGCTGTTATATAAAAATGATAAATCGATCCAACAGTAACTGTATACCATCTAATTATCAGAAATCCAATAAAACAGAATAAATACAAATATTACCTAATAATATATAATTACAAATATTGTCGTTTTCACATTATAAGGTCCCTATAAAGATGAAAAAAGAAATAAAATTACTACGTTACTTATCGCCAGTATTTAAATTGATGGAAAGCCATCACGGATTTGAAAAAGAAGGACCAAACTATACCAACGCATTAAGACCAAAATTTAGGATTTATTGCCACATTCCGAGCATTTATAGTTTAAGTTCATGCCATTTTTGTAAATAAAACAAAAACCACGAAATAAGGAAGTCCAGTTCTAAATTTTAATTATTTCGTAAATCGCTTAAAATGTTGTAAACATATTGCTCAGTGACAATTGCCGGCCAAAGAAATTCTTAAGCTGTTTTGTAGTTTCCGTTCACTCACTGCATTCTCTATTCTCGTTATTTTTACTATTACACTAAGCACTAACACGCTGCACTTGATTTGCCTTTCGCACTGATTAATATTCAAAATTGAATACAATATCTAAACTGATTTTGCTTCGGAAAACTGTTGTAATATAAACAGAAATACGAGTATATAAGAAGTAAGTATATAGTAATATTTATACGTAACATGCAAGGTAGATCTTATATTATACATTTTATGTAAGTTTCATAAAACGTGACTATCGTTTGGTAATTTAATTTTTATATAAGCGAGACGTAAAGTTTACATACATTTAAACTAACTAAATTAATATCCATAAAAATTTCATTGAACGATATACTAATGAGTATACTACATTTGTCTTGCTCATGTTGTCCTTTTTAATATAAAATATAAATGAAATATAATGAACTAAAATTAATGTTATGCTATATCCGCTTATACATCATTTTTGTTAAAATTAGGAGGAACGACATAATTTTAATATTATTAATTGGCAAGAAAACTGTTTAATAAAATAACTAAATCTGAACCTAGAATGCATAATGAATGGAAACATGCAAATGCAAAACATGATGATTAAAGCAGAATTAGCGTAATAGAGAATATGTTTAATTAGAATAATCCCCAAATCATACAGTTTCCTCCATACCCAATTAAATAGCACAGCATGAATTTCGTAAAGATTTTTCCTGTGAAAATGATTTTAAAGCACAGAAGCTTAATTTAGTAATCTCTTATAACATAGACAAGCTGCTTTTTTTTTGTTGCTAAAGGATAATTCTATTTTACGGAAAGATACAGTTTCAAAGAATGCAAACGATTTAAATTCAAATTAATTATTCGGAAATTCAGGAAAGAAAACATTTTGGCAATAAGTGCACCCTGATGAGCAATTGAATGCTACTTGCTTAGCTTATCCGGCGACTGATAAATAGCAGCTTAAAACTGAACTATTTGGTATTTATTTAAGGGTAGACTTCAGAGGATTAAACGGCAGCTTGCCACTTCTGAAATTTTCAATACGAAATAATTTACAAAACACATTAGAAGAGACAAAAAATATAGACGTTTACAATAATGACTAAAAGATTTATTGTTTGGGCGTTACGCCACTCTACTGTTAAGAAAAAGAAATATTTTTTAAAAATAATAAAAGTCACTGCGTTTAAACAAAAAACAAATCCCGAAAAAATAAATGTTCTGTACACTGTCAGTGACTTTTAATTATAAAAAGTATGCCTGGCCCTAATCTATCTCTAGTGTAGTATATATTCGGTCTAAAACCTAATCTGAATAAAATGATTTTTCTGACGTTTCGAGACCTAATATCTAGTCTCGTTATCAAAGAATCTAATAAATTCAAACTAACTAAATTAAAAAAGAACTAAGTAATTATAAAAAATAATTAAAAATTACTTAGTTCATTTTTAATTTAGTTAGTTTGATTGGGTTGGGTTGGGTGGGTTA
This sequence comes from Philopedon plagiatum, assembly GCA_963971165.1. Lineage (NCBI taxonomy): Eukaryota > Metazoa > Arthropoda > Insecta > Coleoptera > Curculionidae > Philopedon > Philopedon plagiatum. The sequence goes on along the minus strand of OZ020196.1, from coordinate 40,200,008 downwards.
TTAGATTATTTGATAACGAGACTAGATATTAGGTCTCGAAACGTCAGAAAAATTATTTTATTCAGATTAGGTTTTAGACCGAATATATACTACACTAGAGATATATTAGGGTCAGGCATACTTTTTATAATTAAAAGTCACTGACAGTGTACAGACCATTTCTTTTTTCAGGATTTGTTTTTTGTTTAAACGCAGTGACTTTTATTATTTTTAAAAAATATTTATTTTCCTTAACAGTAGAGTGGCGTAACTCCCAAACAATAAATCTTTTAAATATGAATCCGCCACAATCATACAGACATTATTTACAATAATGACCTTCCTCCAAAATTCAATAATTCAAGATCGTTTAACTGTATCAGGAACGCTTTCCATTAAAAAAGAGTTCAACTAGAGAGTTCCAGTTTACGGACTTTAATGAAAGAGTTTCTGAAAAAAAATTCTTTAAAGAAAAATCGTAGAATTGACCCGATATTTAAAAAATAGGGTAAAGTTGCAATAATAATTATATATAAAAATATCTTAATCTCATCAATATTTTCTAAAAATTAAGTATGGTTTATTATTGATGAAATGCGCACCAAAAATTACACGCTATTTATTTCGGTTATTTAATTTAATTGAATGCAGAAACAACACATGGACATTTTTAACCAAAATGAGTTTAGTTCGAAACTTGCATCTGCGTGGGTAATACATCGTACTGTGCAAGAACCTCACAAGTCACATGTCTCAATGTCTATTTTGTACTAAAAACCAACATATTTCAGTCCTGGACGTGGGCGGTTAATGCTAAGCGAATAGTATTTATGTCTAAGTGTACGCGCTTTGGCATTCGTCAGCTGATTACTTTGGCAGAATGACATTATTATCAGGTTATCATTATTCGATGTACATATATCGTCTTGTTTGTTAGCATTTTGACAGTTCATCAACTAACGGAACTTATTGAAACTAGCAGCACCTAAATTTTCAGTGAAAGGAGTTAAAACGAGCGATGTAGTTAATTTTAAAGATTGGTGGCCAAATTTTTATTTAAAAGAACTGTATATCTGAGGAAACGACCTCGAAAAACGTACCACGAAATTCGAAAATAAATTTTAACATCAGTATCTACTCGCAATTTATTTACGATAGCGAAAATAAGGGATGTGTTGCAGTTTCAGAGTTTATCAATGGGGCTTTGAAACATACATTCAAACTGCAGCAACCAGGAAAAAATAATATGACGGTATTTCCATCCACTAGGAAAAGTTCCAATAAAATCAAGTAAAATGAAACATATAAAAAAATGCGCTGCACTTGTGGAGAAAGAATTTCAAGAGTTTTATGCTAGGATAATTCTTTGGCCAACCAATAAGCTAAACATAATAATGTGTAAACTTTCTTCACTATATTCACAGTTAAATAAAAATAATGTTTCTGATTTTGACCCTGGCTATGCAGAAAAGACACTTGTCCATTTTTGTGAAAAATTCTAGAAAATACAAATTACATTTTTTAATTTAAGTCAAGTTATCATTAAATTAGAACCACCTTAAACTAACCTTTTGGCGTTTTCAGTTCGAAATAGATAGAAATAGAAATAGATTCCTAGACAAGTTTTTTTATTTTCTCAAAAATTGCTTTTTTGGACATGTGCCATTTCTGCATATACCGATTCAATTGCAGAACGCCTATAATATTTTCCCAATAGCCGCCACTGGGTTGGTGGTAGGAAAATTTAAGAAAAATAGGGTTGTTACCTTAATTATGTTTCTCACGTACGTACTTAAATAATAAATGATTAGTATTTAAGTGAATTAAAAATAACACGTTTTATACCAGGAACTTAAAATTTATAACCAATTCAAATTTAACTGTCTATTAAATAGAAAATTGCAGTGTAAATCTTAAAATAGAAGGAATCGACCAAAACCTAATAAATCCGAAATTAAGCTGTAACTTGAAAACTCTCTTGGGTTTCAAACTCCACTATTTAATAGCCAATCAGGAAGCCGACATTGGTTCGAAAGAGATAAGACTTTGTTTCATTTAAACAGAACATTCCGGCTTCGCAAGAGGTATTAGTTCAGAAATGTCTATGTTTAATTAACTTAATGCTAAGCAATTGCTTGCTGCATTTTATAAGAGCTAAATTACCGTTTTTATAACGTAGAGTTTAGTTAGCAGATGTTCCATCGATAATATTTGCTTAAAGCTAGAAGTTTAGAAAATAGATTTTGGATTAACAAGATAACGGAAATGTGTGTTCCCAGCTAACATACATACATTTGACAATTTCATGCAGCGCGTCATAATAACTTACTAAGATTAGTACGAGTACTTTTATTTCAAAAAATATGAAAAAAGTTCCAGGGAAAAGTTGCTTTGAATTAAAACCTTAAACCAAACATGAATTATAAGATTAATATAACACCTGTTTTTATTTTCAAAACGCTGCACCACTTATAATACTTTATATCATAAATCTACATCAAAGTAAACTACATATTGCTTTCGAGTGCTAATAATAATATGCATAGTTTATACTAGTTTTTATATTAATAGTTTCTTGAGACATACCCATGCAAATATATTAAACGGCTTTAGAAAACAATTTGACGATTTGTCTAATTGATATTCTTGACAAAACATCAAGTGCAAGTGACATCAGTCACTTGCAAATAAATGTCATGGTTGACTTAATTTTTTTTCATCACAAAAATAAAAAAATAAAAGATAAAATTTCAAAACTATGGTTAAAAATAAAACAGTATACAAACCTCGGTGAAAAGTTTCATTTCCGTGTCGAGATTTTGCCTTGGTCAATTATCCTTTCTCTTGACAGTAATAAAACACTTTACTCCTCGAAGTGTAATGTACTATCAATAATATGATTTATTTATTATTTTTTACTTAGTATCAGGACAAATTGTTTGCTCAAACCATTTTACTATATTGCGCAATACGCGCAAGTCTCACGAAATTAGTATTATATACAAATTGTAACTTTTGTTTATTATGTTTCCTGTAAGTTCTTAATTTAAAACAACGTGTGGTTTACTATTGGTGAGTTTGAGAAAATTTCCATTTACATGGAACGTGATATATTAGTATGTTTAATAATAAGCATCAAGTTCTATCAAAATAATAAAACTTTTCCATATCGACACATTGTATAAAAAAAACTGTAAATGGTGCAAGTAGGCCAAACTTTCTAATGATACTAAATATTCTCATAGTATTAGTAGTAGAGTGTAACAATAAATTTATATCCCGGTAATATATTTACATTTAATGCATATTCTGAGAGTGGCATAAGACATAAAGCGTGTTTTTTTCTAGATTTTTAAATATTCCCAATTGTTATTTTTATTTAGATTTTATTTAAGTTATTCAGTCTTAAACTACTCAATTTTATTTTTTGTTAAACACTGGAAAAACACGAGAACTACAAACAAAATATAAAAGAAACATCTGCTCAAAATGTATTAAAACCTTTTTACGGCTTTCCCAATTTTTAAGCTATGATTTGTTAACGGTTTTGAGGGTTGTATTTAAATGATTTTTAATTGTGTCTTCAATTAACTTGGCAAAATCGTTTCGATTTTAGAATATAACTTTACACTGCAGGCATTTAATAGTTTTATAGACGACCAGTTAAAAAAATACTGTTTAACTTTTGGAATGAAGGAATTCACCAAAACATATTCAATATTTTTTATTGGTTTTACAAAAAAAAATTTTTTGTTTCCATTTTATTAAATAGGCTTTACACAAAAGGCTAGGAAGCATCAAAAAATTTGTAAAATCTTCTAAAAATTTAAAAATCGTCAACCTTAGTCCTACATAATTGATATACCATGTTTCGTTAAATGATAGAATGTCTTAAATACTGTAACCGTTTTAAAATAGTATTGAAATTTTAATTTTTCCAATTTTCTTGAAATAACATATTATTTTAAATGAAATGCAAAAAAAGTGATGCCTATCACCTTTACTAAAATTATGAACGCAATTGTAAGACTACTGTCATATTCTAATAGGTAGTGAAACATGAAAGAATAAATGCGAGTCATATAAGGCTGCATTTTTAAATATTCTTACGCCTTAATTTAACCTTTGAAAGCCTAGTTAAGGTATACTCTGTAGCCTAAGGGTAAATATTTAAATACATGTTTGAATTTTAAAATATAGAATATAAGATATTCAAATTTTTAGGCATTTTTATACCTATTCTGTTCTGCACTTTTAAATGGCTGCATTTATTAAATAAACCCGAGCCCACCAAGCAAAACGTCATAAATATTAATATCCGATTTTGAGTAGTCCAGAATCAGGGCAGTTTGCGCCTTAAGAACAAATTACAAACATTACTACCCTTGGGAGTATTTTGAACCCTAAGGAAAGGAAACCAACAGGAGATAAAAAAAAAGCAATTCAGAGATCAGTGCTGAGCAGGGCAGCTCTCTCCAAACTTCATTGGCAAGATGCCTAAGCGAAAGGCAATTCATCTAGTATAAGCATAATATATATTTGAAATAAAATAATAAATATAGAAGAATACATTAGACATTAGGTTGCTTAACCAGAGCCACTGCTGGTCTTGTCTTGGACGGTTCAATTACTTCATATTATGGTGCATTAAAAAGAAAAACGCCAACATATAATAATTAAAAAGTACTACTCGGAAAAATAGGGTTGCCTTGTCCCATATGACTACACCCCTGGCAACCACAAAAGAAGTGGAAACTCTGATGAAATCTACATTAATAAATTTAATTTTTGGGAAGAAACAAAAAAAAATTTAAATTAAATTAATTAGAACAAAAAACGTTTTGCCAAATGACTGGAATTGAACTAACGACTTCTCGTCTGATGGCAAAACACATTACCACTAAGCTATCGTCATCATGTGGTTTCTGTTAATGTGTTTGATGATAAGTAAACAGTTAGAAAAAATCTTTTCAGGGTTGCAGCCAGATGTTCCACACAACTCTATTTTTCCGAATAGTACACGTAAATCAATATATTTTGGCGTTTTTCTTTTTAATGTATCATATTAAAGCCGATTAAAATCAGACTGGAAGTAACGTAATTTCGCCTTATACATCGGTTAACTCTGGCTAGGCAACCTAAGGGCACAGCATTTTTCTTTATTTATTCTTCTTTATTTCGAATACTTCTTGCGATCACCGCGTCGTGTGTAATGAACAATGGATGACATCCAGTTTTTAGATTGCACTTATAGCGGGTTGCACAAAACTTTTAATCAAGTAGTAAATTTAATTGATGTTTAGAGTCATCTTTGGCAATGACGTTAATCTAAGTGCTGTCACATTACAAGTGTCTAATTAGTTTAATTCGTGACTAAATTGTTTGTGCAACTGGACGTTAAAGTTTTAACATACATGACATTTGTTGTAGGTTCTAAACATAGACGTCCAGAAAACATATACAAAGTTATCTATCAAAGCAATCAGTCATTCGATTTGCACTAAAAACTAGTCGACTCTATTGACTGGTCAACTGCAGACGGTTGCCAAAGTGTAGGTGCAAAATGTCCTGATTGATGCCATCCAAGCAATACCCTACAACACGACATTTATTTGACTATATTTTCATCTAATAAAATTAGCATACATAAGTATTAAGTAATAAAAAAGTATTACTGTTTGTTCTACTTTATACATCATAGCCGAATAAACTCTTATTCTCTTCTCACTGTGATAAATGATTAGGTTATTAAGCGGCAACGCTGTTTTACCATTTACTACAGTTTTACTACGAATCGTGAAGTGACGCAAGCGGCCATTCATATAATTCGCTGACAAATACGACGTTATTAGAGAGTGGAATTGTGTTGTTTGTGTTTCCGAGAAGTATGTAAGTGTTTTGATTTGAAGAAGCTGACATTAGTTTGCGAAATGACATTAAAATATGGTGCGGCAGTGTCAAGTTTGCAAAAAATTGGATTATTTAAACCCAGAAGTGTCTTTTCACATGAATGTTGGATAGTGTTGCCATTTTTTCCGCTGTGCCTACCTCTCTTGGTCGCATCCATTGCATTTTTTAAACGGTTGATCGATTTGGCGCGACACGATTTTATGGATGAAATGCTTTGTCTATAGTTTTTTACATTGTACCGAGACGTAACAACTACATTTGAATTAAAAGAAATTGAAAACAAAGAAAATGCGACATTTCACCGTTATCAATTAAAAATATTGCGATAATAAAAATATTAAATTGCTTCCTTATTAAAGTATACCATTTGATTTTGGATATCTTATAAACATCGAAAAACTCAAACACTGTATATGACATTTTCCTTTACTGGCTTGTTAAAAATTAAATTTTATTCTACTCGAGATATTTTCTGAGAGTTAAATTAAACAAGATATAAAATAGTAATCAACCATTAAAGAAAAACTTTCTAAATTAGAAAACTTTCTAATTTAGAAAATGACATAAATATTGTTTTAATTTAATTCTAGTTTTATTTTTGAACTACTCTTTGTATAAAAACATAATTTTTTCTTTTATCTCGAGATACAGAAGAAAACTAATTCGATTACTTTTCTTTGAGAAGTTATTACATAGTTATAAAAATTAACTGGTTTTTTAATACCTAAGAGACCAAATAGATTTTTCTTCATATTTATTTGCACAAAATTAGAACTTTTCCCCAAATTTTTGTTCTTAGGTTTAGTTCAAGAAACAGGCGTTGTCTGCTTAAAAGCTTACAAGAAGTGAATTTTTTCAGATAAAGAATCAATAATTAAAATCTAATTAATGGTATCGTAATATTTCAAAATAATTTCTTGTAACCAAATTTGTCTCGTTAGCAATGGTATATCAGTGACCATAAGAGATAAAAAGTTGGATAAATTGGGGCAAAGCTGCATAAGTTGCTGCTGGATTAGCACACAAATTTGTAAAAAACTGAAACGGTTTGCAAGTGAACGCCGCTGGATGCAATTTATAGTGCTAGTAGCCCTTAACTTACCTCTTAAATATTAGGCTGTTTATATGTCTAGTTTTCGAGAAATTATAAAAAACATATTAGCAGACAAATTTGTGAAAATCTACAACGACTTGCAAGTGAAGGCCGCTGGATGCAAACTATACCGCTAGTAGCCCTTAACTTACCTTATAAATGTTAATCTGTTTATATATCTTTATCGAGAAATTATAAAAATTAAGTTAGCAGACAAATTTCTAAAAAGCTGAAACGGCTTGCAAGTTAACGCCGCTGGATGCAAATTAAACCGCTAGTAGCCCTTATTTTAATTTTAATTATTAATCTGTGTACATGTCTAGTTTTCGAGAAATTATGAAAATAAAGTTAGCAGACAAATTTGTAAAAAACTGAAAAGGCTTGCAAGTGAAAGTCGCTATATGCAAACTATACTGTTGGTAGTCCATCTTTTAAATATTAATCTGTTTATATGTCTAGTTTTCGAGAAATTGTAAAAATTAAGTTAGCAGCCAAAATAAGAAACTGAAACGGTTTGCAAGTAAACGCCGCTAAATGCAAACTATAGTATTAGTTGCAAAGCTTAACTCGGTTTCGTTTGGAGACGTCATTTGAAAAGGCCATCGGGCAACGTTGACACAAAAATTTATACTTAAAAGTAAGTTTTTAACTTCAGCAATTAACTCTGTCGCTGTGTTCCGTCCGTTTCTAACGTGCATAATATTACAAGGACAGAACACATTTGATGACACCAAAGCAATAAATAAAGATACCTTAGTAAATCCATCGTCATCGTATAATTAAAACATACTAAATTTTTCTTAATTTATACAGGGCGAGTTTTTAACAGTATTACAAGGAGATATTTCGAAAACGGTTTAAAATATTTTCATGAAATTTTGGTTTTGCTTGGGTCAATAGTGTTAATAGGGAGATAACGCCCCTTGACATACTTAAACATATTTTTGACATTTACCCCCTCTCTTTATTTTGAGAGGTGGAGATGTAACTTTGGAATTTTTAATGGGACAATGTACTTTTGTCCTGACATTTAAAGGACTAAAAACCAATAGTCGTACAACCGGTAGTCTGAAGACGAAACCACGTGTTCGGAAGCGAACTAAAACGGACGAAAATAGGGCAGAACATTTTAGGAGTGGTAGCTACTGACCCGCATGTAGGTACCAGACGGCTTGCTAGAGATGCCGAAATGAGTCAAAAATCAGTTGTGAGCATACTGTATTTGTGCAATTTTCATCCATATCGTATTAGGTCTCCGGTGGCAGAATTGGTACAGCGCCAGCTTTGCAGTCGAGAGGCGTGGGTTCGAATCCCGCTTCGACCATGGATATTTTGTGATTGTTAACTGTCGGAAGGTGGTAGAGGAATTATTCCTCGACTGAGGTAGTACCACCCCACACATCCTCTTAAAGGGCTGGTGAAATCCCTACGGATGTTTCCAGCTCTGGATCTGTGAGTCTATTTCCCAGTACACCCACCGTACTTCGGTCTTCGTGAGCTGTCAGAAGATAAAAAAATATTACACTCCACCAAGAGCTATATGGGCAATAAATAGACACAATATGCACTACTGGGTGTCTGAAAATCCCCACTGGTTGAGAACTCCGCCAAATTAACATCCCTGGTCAACTAATGTGGTATAATCAGGGTTAGAGTTATTTACCCGCATTTCTTTGAAAGGCATTTAATGGAGAAATGTACACAGATTTTTTAGGAAACCAATTACCCCAATTTATTAAGCCAAACCATAAATCCTGACATGTGGTTTCAACAGGACAGAGCTCCACCCCAATATGCAATACAGGCCTGTAATTATTTGAATGAAATATTTGAAAACAGGTGGATTGAATGAGCTGGTCCGGTGAACTGGCCTGATAGGTCCCCAAATTCGACCTCTCTTGACTTTTTCTTGTTGAGTTTTATAAAGGACAAAGTGGTAGCGACTGCACCTACAACATTAGATGATATGAAAGCCGAATTAAAAATTATATGTCTTTTTATCTTTGCAATATCTAAAAAGTTATTGGTTTTTTATAGGAAAAAACCGAGTAACAAAAGAGTTAAAAAACCAAAATAGTAGTATTGTGCATTGAATACTGCGCTTAAAATGCAGCTATTGATGTCCTATATTAAAATATGCATGAGCGCAACGAACAATTTTCATGCATCATCATGACCAGTCGGATCGGCCCAGCGGTATATAGGTTGAAATATAATATTGATGGAACACTTTGACTAATTATTGTTAAACTTCCACTACCGTACAGTAAATTAATCTTTATTTTATTTGTTGGGTCATGTAAGTTTTGCATGTAATTATAATTGTGTGCTATTAAATGGGCTACGTCGATGTTAAAAATTAAAGTTACAAAATTATTCACTTAAAGGTATAAACTAAAAACTAAAATTATTTGGATCCATAGAGTTTTAATTATTCATTGCTGTATAGTTTTTAACTGAACTATATAAAATAAGAGTAAATTGGCCTGAGTTATAAAACAGATGTAATTTTTAAATTGATCGTAATTAATGAGTGAAATAAACGAATCTAAATAATTTTTTAACAATATATCAGTGATGTAAATTGGGAAGATTGGTTTGCTCTTTCGGTCACGGAATTATTAGGTAATAAAATAAAAGAAATATTTATCATGTAAGTTCAACTTATTTGTCGTCTGTCAGGCTTAAAAAGTTGTTTGAAATAACCCCTTTTGACTTCAAAACACTTTCGCACTTTTTATAAATGAATTTCGTAACCGCTGTAACATTTCAGATGCCACTAATAAACAGGCAAAGCGGATTCGGACTTTCATATCAGCTAAAGTTGTAGGTGCATTTGCTATATTATTGTCCTTTATAAAAACTCACAAGAAATGTCAAGGGGGTCAAATACGGGGACCTAACAGGTCAGTTGACCGGACTAGCTCGTCCACTATAGCTGTTTTCAAATATTCAAGTGATCAAACCCAACCGTCCTGTTAAAACCACATATCACGATTTATGTTTTGATTTAAATATATTTTTGACATTTTGTACCATCTACTTTGATGTGTGAGAATTTTAAATGAGATGATGTTTCTAGTTTATAAAATTCTAATCTACGGAAAAAACTACGTATGTGTACCAATTTTTTTTCAAAATAAGTAAATAAAAGTAAAGGAGTAGCCTGTTCCTTTCTTATTAAAAATAAGTACTCGAGATTTTTAAAAACTGCTGACATACTAGTTAAAAAATACTCAACTTTACTACGGTTTTTTAAACTTAATTATTTGTCTTACCGTTTACACTATCCCAGGTCAATGTGGGTCTTGTTCCAGTTTTCCTTATATAGTGTGAAGGAGTATTGACCCAATATGTTCAACAGAAATTTTACACGACACATCTAATCGTCAATATGTATCTTAATTTTTGGTATTTTTTTAGAAAGAAAAAAAAAAGAACTATATTACTTTGCCTATTAATTCATTGTTGAATTGACTTTAGTATACATTTTTATTGTAAGCTGACTAATACACAAAAATAACAGTTAATGTTAAAAAAATACAATTTAATTTTTTATTGATACTGAAAACATTGTTTCAATTTTTTTGTCAAATAAAATCATATTTTGTTGCCACATATTGCTGGCATAAAACACAAAGGCATCCCCAGATATGTTTACAGAGCAAACCTTCTCTTCTGTATTAGCTCATAAAATTTATCTTTAATAAAGATAAGGCGCACTCCAATCTATTCTCGGTTTCTTTATAAATATTCTGGGTAAATATTTTACAACATAATTTTTTAACTGGTTTGTATTTGGAAATTTCTTGAAGGGAGTATAACATTAATAAAATATGCCTTAATTTATTTAAAAGCAATAATAAAACATTCCATCAGTTAACTGATAAATTGTGTTGGGAAAATTGAAAAGCTGGAATTTCCTATAATATACAAAATAAATTCCAAAAACCTAAGAGAAATTTAATCATTCGAAGTTTATTTTGTACAATAACAAAATTTCAAATTGCTATATCTTTTAGTACAGTACAACTTCGCTAATCCAGACACGCTATATTCCGGACCCTTCAGCAGTCCGGACGGCTAGATCGGACATTTTGCAATTTTTGCCTCCCTACTTCGGACACAACCAAAAATTTCGTCATAACCGTCTAGAAAACGTTAATGTTTGTTATCTACGGTCACAAAGTTTCATTCTCCAGCGGACAGTGGAATTTGCGAGCACCGCCACGTTGCTTTTCTGAAAATTTTGAGAACAATATTAGGCTTAACCGGAAGTGATAAGAACGTTGTTCCTTTGAATGGACACCTATCGCAACAAATATGGAAAACTATAGGTCAGTTTCCATTTTATGCATATTTTCTAAAATTCTAGAATAAAGAGTTTATCCTAAAATAACTAACTTTTAAATATATTTTATGAACTTTAGGGATTTAAAGGGTACTTTAAATCCCTATTTTCCGGGAAAAAAAGTGGTACTTTAAATCCCTAGGGATTTAAAATTTACTTTAAATCCCTAGGGATTTATATGCTATATTTATATGCTAATGCAATAGAAATGTAACATGTGTAGAACAATATTAACTATAAAAAACAACTTAATTTTTATAAATATTAACATTTAAATCATTTTGAGTATCAATAAACGAGTATTGTTCTCCAGATTTCCTTGGTAATAATTGGCCTACAGCCTCTTGAGCTGCTTTTTCGATTTCTTCCATCACAATCAACACACGTCTTTCAGGTTTGGCATATTTGACTATGTTTATCGAGCTGATTTTGTTTTACTTAGTTACTTGTCAAAACACACTAGATTTTCAGTTGACAGAGACAATCATGGTACAAGTCATTGAAGATGACGTTTTAGAAATAGAGTACCGTTTAGTGGTATGATTTTTTTTTGTTATTTCTTTAACGTTTTACCTATCCTAAAGTGCATAAAATAGTATATTAACCTCGTGACTAAAGTGTCTTTTAATCCCTTGGCGAATTGTAGCCCTCCCTACGGTCGGGCTACAAACCTTTCGCCGCGGGATTAAAAGAGACACTTTAGTCCCTAGGTTAATAATATACTATTATTTGCTAACTCAATGTCAACCTGGTTTCCCAGAAAGCTATTCTACAGAGACAGCCACCATTATTTAACACATTTAAAATAAAATAGATTAAAATGAATATGTTGCGAGAGTTTTCTTTGATTTGTGTCGGGCGTTTGACACCGTTGAATGAGGATTTATGAAGTAGAAATTAAATTCTTTGGGCGTTCGTGGGGTAATTAATAAATGATTAATCTCCTTTTTAAAAACTAACAAGCTGTTGGTTTAAATCGACGATTCACAATCGGATATTTATGTTATAAATTTAGGTACCCCTCAAGCCAGCGTCCTGTAGCCATTGCTGTTCACGTTGTACGTGAATGACTTACAGAGTCATATTTCCGACTACGGTGAACCACTCGTGAACGCGGACGACACATCCATCGTAGTATCGGGCAAATCACTCTCGGAGGGGAAATTGAAAGTAAAGACAGTCTTGTGCTTTTGCTGTTAGTGGTGTTTTTCAAAATGAATTACGACAAAACAGTCTTTGTAAAGAGCCATACTATTTACCGGCCAGGGAGTAATTTAAGATTTCAAATTAACAATCTTTGAATAATAATCAACCTCATTTCTGGGAGTACTTGTTGACGAAAGTCTTAGCTTCAGCGAACATGTTAATATATTATGTTCAAAACTTAATGAAGCTTATCATGCGATCTACAACTTAAAGATAAACTAAATACTGTTGCACTGCTAAATGCATAGGTATTATGCAATGGTATTCTCTTTGTTGTTATATAATGGGGTGGTGTGAGGACAATCAGGTCAATGGGAACGCTTGTTTATTGCACAAAAGCGCATAATCAGATTGATTTTTGACCTTTCATACAAAATCTCATGTAGAGACAGTTTTAAGAATAATAATATAACAGTTTACCTTTTCATTTAATTTACCTATTTAAACTCTTAACTTATGTTTATAAAAACAAAAATTTATATTACCTTAACTCTCAAGTCCATAATTACCACACCAGAAATATGCCAATATTTCACTTAAAAAAACATAACCATAGCATTTAAAAAAAGAAAACCTAAAAACACTCGACTGACGTCTTAAGGTTTTGTTAAAAATGCCATTGTCGAAAGTGCCAAGCAACAAACTTTCATAACTGTCGAAAAATATTTTCGACAAAATTTTTTCTCTTATAATATTATAGGAAACTGAAAAAATTTCAAAACAATGTCACTGAGCAATTTTTTAGCAAATGAAAAATTCCCGCAGGTGAATAAAGTGCTCTTCCCCGAGATACCCAACAGCACTCATGCTATATGGTAAAAAATTGCTTAGCAACATTTTTTGAATTTTTTCGAAACGTTGATATTACCTACGAAAAAAGTGTAGTTTCGAAAAATATGTTTTCGAAAACATGTATTTTTAAAATAATTTTTTTCCAAAAGAAATTGAAAAATGTATTTTTCGAAAAATTTTCATAGATCCCGAAAACACTTAGGAATTTTTTAATTTAATTTTAATTATACATTAAATTAAAAAAAAACTGTTCAGAAGTAAGTAAGTGTGGTAAGATAAGAATGCATTTACATAGAAAAGTTGTTTTTCAGTCCTAACACCAAAGGAAAAAATCAAAAAACATCAAAGGTTCTTACATTTTCCCAACAACGAAGATTACTGGGTGTGAAAGTTACATAAATTCATAAAATACTCATGCAAAATATTCATTTTGCGGACAAACCAAAGCTAAATAAGTATTAATCAGTCCTGTCTTTATCACGCATTTCTTTCATATATTATTATTTTGCAAGAGTACCTAGATATCTCTTATAAATAGAAAATTATGATTTTACAGCAAGCTTGTTTAAGTTTACCGACATTAATTAAACTATGTGTAGCAAATGTCTCGAAACGGAGAAACTATTTGTATAGTCCAAATTAAATTGGGTGTTTGTGGACAAGCGAATACTCTGCATGTGATGGCGTTGTCTCCGATGTTTCAGATAATAATAATCCAGTAGAAATAGACACTCAACCTCGGGAAAATCTGCACAGAGCTAAAAATTAGTACAGACCTTAAAAACTTCAAAACAAATAAAATGTCAAAAGTCCCCATCCATTCCACTTGTGCTAAAAATTTTATTTAAGGTCAAAGGTCAAGAAAGGCGTTTTCGCAAATATCACTTAAACGGCAAGTGTTACCGTAAAAGTAGTTATTACAAAGTTTGTAGATTATGCGATTCTCTACGAAAACGGTTCGTGTACATTTTTCTAAAAATTGAAATATTTATATTTTGCATAATATGCACTCTTTTCCACACCACAGAGTATTTGGCGCATTTTTTATGGCGTGGTTTCCCTTTAGCCATAATTCACGATTTCTTCTGATCAAACAAGGACAGATTTGTATTGATTAAAAAAATTGGTACTGTGATTAATAGATTAATAGACCGAAACTGACTTATTATTTTTTTTTTAAATTGTCATGATTAAAATAATCTTTAAATTCTATTTTAGCAGATATATGTTCTTCTTCCCTTTCTTCTTCTTCTCCTTATTCGTCTTCTTTTTCCTTTTCTTCTTCTTCCTCTTGTTGCTGGATTTCTCTAGATCGGTCTAAGGATCAAGATGTATGAGATATCTCTTCATTGTTATTACAAGCATAATTATCTGTTGTATTTAAAGCAACATTGGAGCAAGACTGGCCTTGGCCATTACCAGGTACTGTTGAACAAAATAATCCGACTTTTTTACAGCCCCAATTGTATTAATTACAATACTTCGTGTGTTGTAATTAATACAATTGGGGCTGATCTTCTGGAGCAGGCTGGCGTAGAGTTTTAATTGGCTCCAAACCTTTATTGTTTTTTTATCTTCTGACAGACCACGAAGACCGAAGTCGAAGTACTATGTACCGTGGGTGTACTGGGGAATCGACTCACACATCCAGAGCTGGAAATATCCGTAGGGATTTTACGAGCCCTTTAAGAAGATGTGTGGGGTGGTATTACCTCTTTCGAGGAAGAATTCCTCTACCACCTTCCAACAGTTAACAATCACAAAATATCCATGGTCGAAGCGGGATTCGAACCCGCGCCTCTCGATTGCAAAGCTGGCGCCGTACCAACTCGGCCACCGGAGACCTATCCCAGGCTTCAGGTTTCA
Organism: Philopedon plagiatum; assembly: GCA_963971165.1. Classification (NCBI taxonomy): domain Eukaryota; kingdom Metazoa; phylum Arthropoda; class Insecta; order Coleoptera; family Curculionidae; genus Philopedon; species Philopedon plagiatum. The sequence goes on along the minus strand of OZ020196.1, from coordinate 40,184,811 downwards.
GTTAGTTACCTAGATATACTTGGACTTGACAGTAGACACGATATAAATGTTCATAAGCGGCACCAGATGTTGAAGGAAGACAGGATAACTGGTACACTTTTATTGTTCCTTGTGCTTTTTACAAAACTTAAATATCTATACCATAGAATCATTTTTTCTTGGAGCTCCATACGTAGCAAGAAGAAAGTAAATTCCATTAGTGAGGATGATGTCTGGAGAAGTGTTGATCTTCGTAAATACTTCAGCGCAATCAATTAAATCATGATATTTTCCAAATAATTTAAATACTTTTTGTTTTACCTCTTTTGAAAAATGCTGACGTAGTATCGCAACCAGTTATTGCATGTAAAAATAAGATATGAGCTTGCCATTTTGGAAATGAAGTCAAACTTTGAGATGGATACCTTTTTCGTTTCTATTTGAGCTTTCCCAGGTTTTAAAAAGTAAATAATCTTATCAACAGGAGTTCGTGCAGTTAATATTATTAACAAAATTAGATAAGATTATTTACATTTTGAAACCTGCGAAAGCTCAAATAGAAACAAAAACGTATTCATCTCAAAGTTGCTGGGTAAGCCCATTGCGAGGGGTGTAGATTGTTTCCCAAAAATAAATCAATTTTTTAAGAATCTCTTAGGGCTTTTTGGCATAATTTGCAAATTGACATAATCTTAAAACTCTGAAATTTACCACCGTCAAGCTATATGTATCTGAATACTTCTTATGCAACAGAGGCCAACATATGATTAAAAATTTAACCTAAAATTTAGCATGTAAAGCCCTATGGGCTGCTTTAAAAAAATGCACCGTATAACATGCAGTCAACAATTTTTTCCAAAATTTACTACCATACTAAAATTCTAAGTGGGGTCTTTACCCATTTGGAAAGTTATAATTTAAACTGATAACATAATGTCATATCGCGGAGTGCAATCTCGCGGTTGCCAACCACAAGATTCTGCTGATAAGAATTCATAAGCCAAACTCCCCTATTTTGGTGCCTCTTGTTATCCTTTAAAGTGCGTCGTTAATTTGAATAGACGCGTCCCGAAACATGTCCTGCTTTCTTTAAAAATGAGATTGTAATGAAATATAAAGCAATTACTTTTTATTGTAAGCTAGATCGAAATTAAGGAATATTACAGTCATGCTTTTATACCTTAAGCATATTAAGTGTCAAATGCCTGTTTGCTGAGTTTCTTTGTTATTTTTTGGAGATAAGAAATGTACAAATGTTGTCCAAATATTTTGAATATAATATTGCTACGTAACAGTTTTTTTCTTGATTCTATTTAATATTCTTGAATTACCATGGCTCATCGTGAAGCTATTACATGGAATTAATTTTTTAAATAATAAAAGTGAACGATTTTCCGATATAGTTCGTAATTATTACCAACGCATCACTGTAAAACTGTTCTTGACAAATTCATGTAAACAGCGGATCAGCGGGATGCCACATTATCCGTTCTCGAACGTACGTATATGTACATCGGAAGTAACTTCTCAATGACCATCTTACACCTTACGGAACACTTACTTGTCTGGACTAATACTGCACTGGATAGTGATGATGACTGCCCAATGGCAGCGGTGGTTCCCATGTACAGATGTGGATGTTTGAGGACCGATGTTAGAATAAGAATAATGTTGCATTCCGCTGGCCTATGGTTTACATAAACTTGTCAAGAACAGTTTACAAAAAACAGTATACTCTGGTCAGAGTTCATATTTATGCTAGGTTTTTGGTGTTGTGGCTGGATAGAAGGCTCACATTTGAGAAGCATATCGACCATGTATATAGCACATTAAACTTCGCGTTTTTAGCAATTCAAGGACAGTCTGGGTACAAAAAGCCTTCTTAGAATGTACGAATGTGTAGCTTATAGCTATCAACATTATGGTGTTATTTGGTCATGTACCACAGGCTGGTGTATAGTTTTATTTCACAAAAGAGAATTATAAGAATAATATTCAATTTAAAATCTCAAAAAACCTGCAAACAAACATATATAGCTCAAAGTATGTTAACTGTACCATTATGTTCCGTAGGATGAAGGCGCCGTTTTACACTCCCAAGTCGCTAGACTGCACAGATAACTGAAGGTTGCGCAAAATTAGAAGTTGATGGCCCCTGGGGGTGCATACCGAGGGGTCAGTGTAGTTGAGGACCGGTATATATACAATGAGGCTAAATATGACTCACGGCCGTGAGAATAAAAGCTAAAAGAAACAAAATAAAATTCATTTTTACAGTAGAAAGCAATGTTTTAATGTTATAAAGAATTCTATACTTTATAATGTAACTAGCTTTTGAAAGTACTCAATACAGATGTAATATGTTAAAATATTGATTTAATATTCGCGACCTCCTGGCCATCTTTCACTAAAATTGCAACACAAATAAATAAGTTTCAGGAAAATGACGGTTAAACGGAATTAGAAACACGCAACTGGTTTCTTGCAAACCAGTTAACTTTAAATCGCATTGAAACAAGAAGGGAACATAAACTAGTCATACAATTTTTTTATAATAGGACATTCTTGAAAGGATTTACTTTTGTTTAAAATTGTTGGAGTGCTCTTTAGACAGTTGTATATATCACCTATCGATGATAATAATTTTTTTCCGAGATTCGCAAAAAAGTCCATGGCTTGGTACTGGTTTTAATGTATACAGGGTGTTACAAAAAGATGTTAAGAAATTTTAATGGCAGATCCTACATCTAAAAATATGAAAATAAGTTGATGTAAACATGGATCCTTAAACGCTTCTCTTTTGAGACACAGGGTGTTTAATATATATTTTTTAAATGCTTCTTTTTAATTTTTCGAAGATGCGTTAAGGTATTGACATGAATTTGGCACACGCCAGTATGTAATCACAGGATACCTTTACGTGCAAAAATTTATTTGCATCAGCTTTTATTTTTAGCGAAAAAAATGGCCAGTGGTTTTTTTGCAAAATCTTAAAGCCGAATTAATTCTGCATGAAAATTGTTCCTTGAGCTTTTTCGTTCTGACGCACCGTGTTCGAGATAAAAATTAATTTATTTCTTACAATAAAAATAAATAATGAAAACGAATTTTCTCACATATTTTTTTGCTCAGGAAACAGTGCGTTTTGATTTAAGTTTATAATAGTAGATGCTGGAAATGGTTTCCCCGTGCTTCAATACATGCTCTAAATCTTCTTCGCATATTTCTCATAACACTTTGGAATACTTAAGGTGTGAAAATATTAAACACCCTGTATCTCGAAAAAGAAGCGTGTGGTGATCCATGTTTAAATAAACTTATTTTCATATTTTTAGATGTAGAATCTGCCCTTTAAATTTCTTAATATCTTTTTGTAACACCCTGTATAATTTCTTAATCTTTTACCCGTAACTAGTCTGTTGGAGGCTGAATGGCAGACCTGCCCAGAATAAAAAACCCTCTTGTACCGGCGGCTTTGAATTTCATATTTCAACATGACAACGATGCAAAGCATACAGCGCGGGACATTAAAGAGTGAATTCTGTGTAGCGTACCAAGACTGTTGAAAACGCCACCGCAATCCCCAAACGTTAACCCGAATGAACATCTATGGTGGAATCCCAAATAAAGGGTGAAAGAACATAAAATTTTCAACAAAGGGGCGTTAAAAGCCAGGTGTCAAGAAGAATGGTCAAACATTGAAGTAGATTTTGTTATAAAACTGATAGAGTCAATGCCTAACAGGTTACAACAAATTATGAAATCGAGAGGGTACCCCACAAATTATTAGTTTTGGCATGTGTGGACGAATTTCGAAAAAAAATGTTGGTGGACGAATAATTTTTCTCCCTTGGCTTTTAAGAAGTTATGTTTTATTTTTGAAAGGTATTGTTTAGGTTAGACTTTTTATTACTGTTTTTAGTACATGAATAGTTGTTTTTATTTTTGTAATGAAAATAAAATAAACTTAAGTAGTTTTAATTTTATCCCAATTTTTAAAATTTTTTATAAGTGGACGAATAATCAATTAATCTTCTGACTGTAGTATAATTCAAAACTGATGAGTCCCTGCCCTTTTTTTAATAAAATACATAGGGATCTTTTTATATGCATGTACAAGTGTGTCAATTTGTATGGATATACTGAATCATTTACATTTATTGAAACAAAAATCCTCTGTTGCCAAGTAAATACTCGTACTATTGTAATTATTCTTGATAACACCGTGTTGCATGTAGAGAGTTTCATGAAAAATACTTCACCTAATTTAAAATTCAACATTTGCCACTGCAGGACTTGAAAAGGGTGTAGCAGATACTTTTTAAATTCTTCATTAGTACAAGCATAAACATTTTGAATAAAATTATCGTTTCAAAATACCAGCAGATACTTTTAATTAGCTATACAGTAGCTTAGAATATCTCAAGCAATAACTTTGCAGTCGCTGTCATCCCAAATCTACGGTAGAGAACAGAAACAAAGGAGAATAACTTGATATTCACAGCTCTAAAATAACAGATCCGCCGCGGGCTTTTGTTTCCCTTCGACTGTTCACTTGGCCACCTTATTTAAATTTGCCTTTTGCTCGATTATTTCTCCGGAAATTAGAGAAAGAGCAGATATTTCAGTTATTTATTTAGCGTGAAAGATTCGTATCGTTTATATTAAATAAACTCAATTTTTAAATACCTAAAGTTGCGAATGAGTTCTCTAAACCACCTGAAAATTTCTTATACAATAAGGATTTGAACAAGTCAATACCCCTTTCGGAAGGTAGGTATGTTCGTCTATCCTGTACTGATGAGAACTAAAGAGTTCGAAACCGGTCTGCAGGTGGCGACATCCTAACTAAAGAAAAAGCTTCCTTCTTCCTAGTAGTTTCTTGCATTCAAAACAAGTATTTTATTATCTAACTGTGTTAGAAGAAATTACGGCAAATTTTGGTACGTAATCCAGCGCTCGGAGGGGCATATAGCCCGGAGAATAGCTGTTTTACCATGGTTTGTTCATATCCTTATTGTATAAGGAATCTTCAGGTGGTTTAGAGAACTGATTCTCAACTTTACGTATTTATATGTACCCCTGACAAGTAGACCATTCATATATTTAAACATTTTACTTTACGGTAAATTCTACTTCGACTGCTTGAAACTGCTATTGGATGGCGCTACCTGTGTCGTACTGCTTATGCTGTTCGACATTGTACCTTTAAGGATATACTTTTTTGGATCAACCTAAACAACCGACTCAAGCACCCAGGGCTGGAAACATTGGCTAATATTTCAACAGGTCATTAAAGGTGGTGGTACCCATGGTACACCCCTCCCCCCCGGTCGAGAAAAGCTTCTGTACCACCTACCTTAATATTACACGACTCATAGGTAGGCAGCGCTAAAAAAGTAATTTATGGATGGATGGACCCCATTCTTGGATACGTTTCGGGCTTTTTGGCAAGGCTAGTATCCGCAGAGGGAAAGCAAACGAAGAGAGTACTTAACGCCATACTAATGTAATATGACGACGAGGTAAAATAACATATCTGTTGTGTGATTTTCACCATATAAAAAACGGCAAATCCTAGCCTTGACGATGAGGTGTGATACGGCAAAACTCGTCCAAGGATGAACCCGTAGAACGAAAGCAATATACTCCTATCTGAAACAAAAAGTTTGCGATAGGAGGTTTAAAACAAACAAGAACTTTTTGATGCATTATCTGTCACATGGAAATCAATCGATCAAAAATATATTAACAACCTTACTATTGCGATACCAATAAAAATTCTAGACGTTAATGAGAACAAAAATTACTGTATTAATTATTGCAAAAAGGATTATTACTTTGTAGATGTTAGAATATTAGAATATATTGTTGATTTTTCCATCTACTTTTGTCCACCCAAAGTATAAATCATGTTTGCCAATAGGGAATATGCACATAACCCAAATAAATCTGAAATATTTTTTTTATATTCTCCACATAAATTATATGTTCATGGCGGTTGCTGTTATCCATTTATGTTGGTCTTTATTAAAAAAAAAAGGATTTAAAACTGCAAATTTTCGCGCGAATTTCGAAACTTGTAAAAGGTGATCCCATTGGCTGTGTCGTCAACACCGTGATCCCATTGGCTGTGTCGTCAACACTGAACTTATGACTCATCATGAGTACATGGCGAATTCCAGTGTTGTAGAGTCATCGAAAACTCAATAAAAATGGCATTTAATGCGTAAATCGTCCAACAAAATATCCCTTAAGAAGGTTTCTAAAATCTTATTCATGTATACTTTAAGCCGAAATCGGTCCAGGAACCTTTCAATTCTGCAACGAACATTGGCATTTTTGACATATTGTCATCTTAATAATTTCAAGTAAATAAACTGAAATTCTTTATTCTCATGGCAATCTTGGAAAATTCAAAAATTTTCAAATATTAGTTGTACCCGATGCAAATAAACCTTTTTATTTATAACTTTACCGAAAAAATAAGCGATTTAAATTAGTGGGAGGTATTCTTAGATAATTAATGGATAAAGTAAACCCAAAAAGAATCACTAAATAGGGTAAATAGATTGGAATAACGTCGGTTAAAAATAGGATTTGCCGGAAAAAATCAAGAAAATTCTATTTTTACCCCCTAAATACGCTCGTGGATGACCCATTCGGTATTCATTTTACAGAGTGATTATCCCATTATAAGATAGTGTTGAAAAATTGTGGAAAAAGATAGAAAAAAATACAGAGTGATTCAAATGTACCGATGTCTAGGGCACAAAAAGTAAAAACATCGAAATTTAACCCGCGATTGCTCCCTTCCTATAGAGAATGAAGAAATTAAAAAATATGGATAACACATACTTTGACGAGCTCTTTCCGATGACGTATATGGGATTTGAATTGGAACCATTTTGACCCCACAAAAAATTAAAAACCGCGAAATATTTGGGTCAAAAATCTAAATTTCCAGTTTTTCCAAATATTTCCATTTGTCAGTGATTTTAGGTTTAGGTATGTGTATTGCAAAAATAGTATTTGAGATTTTAAGGTTTCCCTCGTCACTCCGTTTTTCGATCTGACGTTTTGTTTTCGAGTTATTAGGTACCAAACAGGGGTCTGGAAATGGCATTTTTCGACCTAAAAAAATTCAAAAGAATTACTTGCCACTTTCTGATCCTCACCAGTTTCAGTGGAGTTCTGAAGCTCCGGGTCCCCTACAACCTCCGAAAATTTACATCGATTAAATTCACATTTGCGACCTGTACCCGATTTCAACGAAAATCGAGGAAATTTCGACTTTGACATTTAATAGTTCCGAAACGAAACATCCTGTATAACTGAATTTTTTACCGAAGCTAGTTGAACTATTCCTCTATCAACCCAAAAAATTCGATTTCTCTCCCTGTGACTGTTTTCGAGAAAATCAAACCTGTTCGACTTTCGGTTAAGCTTTACGTTAACATGTAGATTTTTGCTGATCTCCTGACGTCACTTTTCAAGGACAAATGTGGCTGCTTTTTAAATTGTAATAAATTATACCGAAAAGTAAACATTTTTTGTAGCTAAATTATCCTAGTAATTTTCTTCAAAATAATATTTTTTTTGGGTTTGTAATGACTATAAAAAAAAATATGTGGCGAGTTAAATTAAGTAAGTAAATTTGTACATATATTTATTATAGTTATTTTTACTATTTCCTGTTTAGTTATACCATATTTTTTAAGATATTTTTAGGCAAATTCGAAAGTTTAATTTTTTTAATTTATTGTTGCCCAGCAGTATATTTGTAGATTTCTTTTAAATTTAAACATTTAAACATCCCCTTGTGATAACAAGAAAGTGTCAATGCAGAGTGATGGTTAAATATATCAGTATAAGCAATCTCCTTTGTTTTGGGAAAACAATGATATTCTTGGCATTAGAGTATTTTAACTCGAGGGTCAATAATATTATAACAAAATTATCAGAATTGAATTTTGACTTTTGTTCCCAGTGTCAAATATAAATTTTTGGGATTGGATATTAATACAAAAGGAGCATCAACAAGATTTTCAATAAAGTAAATTTCTTTTTTAACAAGCTTTGTGAATATATATAAAGGCAGCCCGGTAGAAATGACATTTGGTCCTACATTTTTTTTAAGTTATAACTTTGAATTTGTAAAGGGAAAAGAAAAGAAGTTGGAAACATATGTTCTTCTTCTTATAACTTAATAGATAGTAACCGTTTTTAACAAAAATTTCATATAATTACAATGTACTGTAATAATATTTTTCTTCTAAGCAAATAAAGAATGGTCAGTTTGGAAGTGCTGCGCTACTGGGCAAGCATCCCCAAATGTATGAAGTAATTAATTTTAGATACAGCTTTACGATCAAAATCTTATAGAATAAGAGGTTTTATAGAAAAAACTACCAGCGCATGTCAGCTCAGTCTAAAGCGGCGCCTCTAGATTTGTTAAAAGATTTTTTTTTCTTAAAATCGCAGACAATAACGAAAATGTACATAATTTAAATTAAAACAACCACATTTCTGGGTAAAATATGGACCAAATGAATACTGTTGTGTTTGTACACGGAGAGGAAATACAAAATATTTTTGTTTACTTTGTTAATGAGTGATGTGTAAGCAAAACTCAAATGTTAAGTATACAGAAATGTATACATATAAGTATAGAACAAATTGTAACAGAAAATTGAAATTATAGAGAAGCGAAATTTGTATTTATTTAAAGAAGTTTTTGAAATGTCAAGTATACTATAGACAAATCTGGAAAATGTTCATGGTCTACATTTTCCAGATTTGACTCATCAGCTTCAAGTACAGACTACAAATTGTAAAGAGGCAATTGATATACAAATGTGTGTGTGTTACGTTAATGGCTCTTGAAACCAAATAGGCAGATATACGAATGCCTTACGACTACCCCGCTTAAGAGTTGTCACTCAGGTTTGCTCAGGAGTTGCCCCCACCAACTGTTGGCCAACGAATCGCCTAATTCGATGTACAGACGTTATCGGGGATATAAAAACAAGGCAATGCCGCGTCGGTTGGGTTTGTGGCCGATAACCTTAAAGCTCATTCGTTGACGACCAGTCGCTTATAGGTGAGAGCCCTCGAAACCACGCGTGCCAAGACAATACGAAGTTGATAAGTGAGTGACAATCCTTACTATAGTAGCGAACAGCTTGGGTGATATTCGTAGGTTTGTTTCCTATTGTTATCCGTAAAATAGTCGTTTTACAAGTTTCAGTTCATAGTATAGGTATTTGGCCTTTGACAGGTATGAGAATGAACCTGGTACATTTGTTAAAGCTCCCATTATTTTTTTAAACATTTTTAGAAAAGCAATTAAACAAATTGAACCGGTTTTTTCAATATTCGGAAACAAACCTATTTATTTATTTAACATGAACAGCAAAAAATATGAATAAAGAATGTTGTACCTAATTCTATATTACTGCACCGTATTTAATATAGAAAGTATTCATAAAGGAAATAGAAAATACTTTAAGCCCCTTTCCTCTTAATTAAAGCACCACTTGGTGGAAGGAGAAACGGCGAAGACTAATAATATATTAGCAGTTTCGCTGATACTCAAGAACAATTTACTTGCCCAAAGTCGTGTAAGATATTTGGCTTGATTCCTATAATAACAAAATTTTAATTTTCAAGGGAAAACTGATCTGATCAATGAAGAAATATTGTTTTTTAAATGCAAAGTAATTTTATGCATGAAATAAGGTGTTTTCTTTGGATAAAGTTAGAATCTTCGACGTTTTGTTTAACTGTGAACAACAAAATTTATTCTCATTTCAATATGTTCATAAAAAGATTCGCAATACAGCCATTAATGGAATGCAGGAAACCAATGCTTGACAAATAATTAACTCTGCAAAAGTTCGAATAACGAATTCAATACAAAATTTTAAAAAAATCCACGGCATTTTGTCACTACCCGTACTGTTAAAAACTGGAAACTAATGTTTTTGTTACTTTTAAAGTAAAATCTCTGTAAAATTCACTTCCCTTAGAAATATTTTTACAATAAACTTATGCAATACTAATAAAACATAGCCATTAATGAAAAATAAATTCCACTAACTAATTAAGTACAATTCTTAAAAGAATCCAAGGTATTTTTTACTATCAGCACTATTTAAAAACTGAAAACTAAATATTAATTTATTTATTAAAATGAGAACGTCTAGTTTTAATAAATATGAAATTTGAGAGCAAGCATTGGCAACCCAAATAACACTTCATCGTGAGATTTTGCAACTAGCAATTGCCGATACGCTTAACCATAAACGATAAAATTTAAAGTGGTGTTTATATCATATAATTTATAAAAAAAACTAAAATTAAAAAAAAAATCAAAATCTTGGGTAGGCTTAATAGTTAATCTTTTACGCGAAAATAATACTGAAGGTCGTGGAAAAAATATCGACAAGATACAAGATACAGGAAAGCAAGACTTATTACGAGCATCTGATGAGAGAAGACAATGATAATGATAGGAGAGGTGGAGAAAGTTCAAAGTACTTATTTATAAGTACTTATACAATCATGATACATTTTTTGATAAGATACAATCTTATAATACCTAATCTTGTCTCTTCTTGTCAGGTAGTGTTTTAGATGAGACGAAAACTTGAACAGAGCAGGTCTAGCGAGTATAGTTAAGGCTTCTCCATGTTTCTCAGTGCGAAAACAGATACGAACTTCTCAATTTTGTTGTTTCAAGGCTACACAAGTTGGATCTTTGTAATTGTGAAAAGCTATATTTTTTACAAGCGACTCATGCAACACGAGTAAGTTGCGGTTGTGAGAGAAAAGTTTTCTGTCCCTCAAGCTAACCTGACTCGGTGTCAGATTTTTCTTGTGGAGATATTTAAAGGACCTTGTTTACCAGCATCGTCCAGGCACTATTTTACCTTTGACAGAATGTATTTAAATTGCCATCCGCCAAATTAATCAAGAACTGCTGGTTTGAGCATTTGAAAACTTTGCAAAACGATTTAAAGTTTACATTCACATTGATCATCTTTCAGATGTGATCTTCAAATAATAAAACGCCACAACATACTTACAATATATCACTGGTTGTTACTCTTTCTCGTAACTTTGTGGCGCGTTTGTGTAGATTATGGTAAAATAAAATAGTGGTGTTTATTTTCAGCCACCCTATACATATTTGTGACATCAAAATAGAGTGTTAGGAAAATTAAAATTAGGTGATGACGGAATAAAATAGATTTAGGCCTACTGCAAACAAAATCATTTTAAAACAATTTTAGAAATACAATTTAAAAATCAGGAAACTTTTAAAATTGACGTATTTTACCTGGTATTTTAATTACTCCCGTCTGGATTTCGTAAATTGAAGTTTCAGTATACACGCTTAATATAACAAATTAGCGGCGTGAAGTGTACGCGGACATTGTTTCCCGAACATGAAAATAGGGTTTAGCTTGGTGGAAAATTTAAATTGCTGGTCTATTTTTATGGATCTATAATTTTACAAGGTCTGTTCAAATATCTCTATTACAAATTGATGGCTTAATGTAAACCTGATATTTTCATTCACTATTAAATTAGACCTGTAGACAAGTAGACAATAAAATATTCCTCAAAACTAAAAAGATGACGACTCATTACCAATGGTAAAATGAAAATCTGCCAAAATCTCACTGATGAACTAGAAGATCTTAATTTAAAGCAGTACTTAATCTTGAACCTCTTTAGTGAATCTGAACGATATATCTTTTTTTTCAATTTCCAGACCCATAATATGATCAATTTATAAATTTGTTTATTTATACCACGCCAATTACTGGATAAATGAGCTCATTCAGGCTTGAACGTAAAATATTTTATTGTTACCTTGGATCTCGAGCGGAAGACATTGGTAAAGCTACAAATAGGTACCATTTTCACGCTTTACGATCTATCTCCATCCCTGTTGCGAAATCTGCCACAACTATCAAATTATTTTTTCTTTTCTGTTGAGTTGCAAAGGAAATGAAATGGAGATATGGTGAACCAAAATTTGGCCAAAAATATTTAAAAATCACTGAACAATGATATTATCTCTTCTTGCGTGTCTTAACTTTTTTAAACGACTCTGAGGCCAAAAGGCTTTCATTTATATCAGACTATATTATTATAACAAATAAAATCAATCTTTCTAACCCTCTACTACTAGTAGAACCGGAGATTTGACGGACCTCCGCCGATCAAAATAGTATTGTGTAGGTTGTGTATCGTATGTCGTCTATCGACATGTCACAATTTGATGGACTGAAACAAAAACACTATGTTTATCTGTCATGTCATTTAACCAACTATTTTCTCGCACTTTCTTTTTAGTTTAGGTACATTGTTTTTACATTCTTCCAGTGTTGTTGTAATTGAAAGCGAAAGCATTGATCAAATAACTTTTTGACATAAACGCCCTTTTCTACCGCTACTTCCACGGATTTTGCTCTGAAGAACTAGCCGGTATTATTCCCCCCTTGAATGTCCCCAACAGAACAACAAGAGGCGCGTTACGTAAGCATCCCTTTACTGTCCAGCTACAAAAGCCTAGAACAGACCACTTCTCTCGCACATTCACACCTAGGGTCTCCAGATTATGGAACAAATTGCCTGCAGATGTTTTCCCTTCCCGTCCCAACCTCCAATCCTTCAAATCCCGTGTCAATAGACTACATTTCTCTTCTCTTCAGACACCCACGGTACGCTAGTACTTAGGCTTGAAGTCTACGTGTGATGTCTTAGATATATAAAAAAAACGCGAATTTTGATGCGTGGTACCCCAATTTCACGATGTTCGTTTAACGGTAGAGATTTTAATGTAAGCTGATTTTGTTTGTAATATAGTTTAGTATAAATAAATCCTATGTGTTTTCCGTATCTGAGTCGTTAAAAAAAGTTACGATACAATGTATGAACTAATGGCATTTTTCAGTGATTCTTGTGGTTGGAAACCTTGCTATAACGTTTATGTTCGGATAGAGAGCGAGTTGAACAAAAATTTTTGAAATAATTTGCGTTTAAAGTCAGCGCACCGCATCTCACCTATCTTCAAATTGAATCAAATTAATACAAATTGAAACCCTTGGATATCGCCAAAATCTCAAGGACCTTAAAATGCTATACAATGTCTTACAAAGTAACTATAACTGTCCTCTTTTTCCTAACAACACAAGTTTGCATATGCCTTCCAGGGAAACGCGTTTAAGGAGCACAATTTTTGTACCGGCCCATAGAACAAATTTTGGCCTAAACAGCTTTATGTTACGGTCGTGCAGACTAGCCAGTGCGTACCCCAGACGACTTCTTTTCTAGTGAATCGTGCTTTACTGAAATGTTAAACCGAATACGGTTTGAGGTCTCTAAGCTTCTCATATAATTTGTATAGTGTTCTTGTTTGGCGAGTTTTTCTTTGCGTGTATGTTAAAATTACTTAATCAGTATTTATTATTTTGCTCTGCATTAGGATTAGTAATTAATGCAATGCTTTTTATGCAATTCTGCAGTTAATAAATAAATAAATTAGGGACGAGAGTTCGTTTTGTTCAGGGTTTGTTAAAGTGAAAATTCGTACCTATTTGTTACTTTTTAAAAGTCTTCCGCTCGGAATTGGAGGTCGCAAAATAAAATACTTCAAGTTAAAAGCACAGCAGGCCGGTTTACATCTAGATTAGATATTATATTTTTTTAATAAGAAAAAATTGTAACCAAAACCAACAATGTTAAAATCATCTTAATCATATGGCTAAATCAACTTCCTTAATTGTTTCTTGTTTAATTCACATTTTCTAATATGGGAGACTTTGATTCGCCGTTTCTTTATGGGTCTTCATAATTTCCTTTTGTTTGATTTACATTCTTACTAATATTTGCACAATGCATTTGAATCTGGTTTTCCGATTATAATTATGTAAAGGGTATTATTTGAGTCTGCATGACAATCTGATTCACCATATGCACAGCTTTCCACTTTATTACGTTTTAACTATAACGTAAGTCAAGTATAAAAACCCAAATATAACATTTTCAAGTAAAAAATCTTTTACCACATTATACACGATCCCTGGTAAATACTTATGTATTTATATCAGTATATAACTGTTTTCTAATACACAAAGAAAGGTAATCAAACTATAGACTAAAGCATATTACATACCTCGTGTAGTTACCATGACGATGTCTAAGAAGAGTGAATGATTTTTATTTTATCTATTTAAATTTTCATTTTTTTAAGTGATAAAGAAAGTAACTTACCCCTAGCCTGACATTTTTAGAATATACCTGAGATGTGGTAAAATCATATATTAATAAGCTTAAGCTTTCTACTCGTCTTATTCTATTATTTTTTGTTTCTTTCTGTTGAAAAATAAATTATTTTATTTTATTATGTTGTTACACATTTATGTTCGGGACATCAGGGGAGAATTTTTTTCCATCTCCGAGACGGATGAAGAACCAAGAAGGTTGTTCAGATTCTTTGGACGACGACTACGAGCGTCCGTCCGGAAAGAGAGTAAATTTCTCCCCGGATTTCCGGAAACCGGATGCTTGTAGTCTGAGCCTAACAATAAAGGCTTTAATTTCCCAAGCCTTGTAAATGTTTTGTTTTGCATTACTTTGCTACTAAGAATATATCTTTAAGTATAGTTTCGATCCTCTTGTAAGACACATTATAGCACCTATGTAAAAAATGTGAAATAGCTCAAAACTAGAAAGTTAATAAATAAAAGTTAATGATTCATCAAAAAAATATGGACCTATAACCTTAGTATCCACAATACCAGCCCATACGTATACACTTTTACGATACTGTGAATGACTTTCCCGGTGACAGTAAGGGTTTTTTCTTGCCCAATGTCTAAAATTTTGTTTATTGACTTCACCGTTGAGACAAAATGTGTCTTCATCCGAGAAACAGATCCTTTTGACAAAGAATGAATTGTTATTGCATATCTCTATCATTATTTCGCAGAATTCGTTTCTGCGACCTGAATCATCATCCATTAATTCGTGAACGAATTGTAATTTTATGGAAGAAACTTTTTTCAAAAATTTTGACACTGTTGTTCTGTGTACATCGTTATCACATGCTGCTTGTGTTGTTGAAGAATGCGGATTTTCTTCAAAAGTTAACAGAACTTAATTTTTTTTTCATCTGAAATCCTAGGGCGACCTTTTCCAGTAAGATCCTTAACACTGGCAGTAGCTCTCCATCTTTTAATTTTACTCACAGCAGATTGTGTTATGGGTTCACTCTGGGGATATTTGTTGTTAAACATTTCACAAACTTCCTGTTGTGTCCTGGTCCTATCACCAGCACCAAGCGTTATTAAAATTTCGATTCTCTCCTTCTCGGTTAAAGGCATGGCCAATATTTGGATTCAAAAGAGCAGCAGTATCCAAGATAGAACATACAACTTTTCCTTAAGCTAAATTATTTACATTTTACGTCTCTCTAGGTATTAAATTTGTCATTCATATGTTAATACCTCAAAAACTGTCAATTTTAGTTATAGGTAATGAACTATGAAATTTCGCTAGAATTTTACAGATAATTAAAATCAGCTAAAAAAATTGGGGTGTTCCATTAAAAAAAGCAAAGTTTACAGTTGTACAGCTTTTGCAATGTACCCTTTATAATTGAAAATAATTTTAGAACATGCGCAAAATAAAACTAAGTGTCCGAGGGTTTAAAAGTTAATTTTTTGTATTTTCAATATATTGAATCTATTCATTAATTTATAACAACCCTGTACTCGTATGTACTTAAGTAAAGAACTTTATTTTTAACAGTAGAATTATTTTGTTGTGTGTGTAAAGGTTACGATCATACATCCCTTTAAAAAGTAATCATTATTAAAAAAAAACTTAAACTATACCCTGTACTTTAATTACTCCTGTCTGAATTTCCTGAACGGAAGTTTACGTATACATGCTTTATATAATAAATCAACGGCCTGAAGTGTATACGGACATTGTTTTCTCGAACGTGAAAATAAGATTTAACCTGGTGGAAAATTTAAATTGCGGGACCATTTTTAAGGGTTTCGCGCTCGACAAGAATTAATTATACAGATTAGTGAGGCCCAGTTTAAGAAAATATGAAATCAATAAATTATGTTGATAACTAGGGTAATATATTAATAAATTAAATTACTAAATTATGACTTTAAATATAAAGCAAACGGTGATTTAACTTTTGTTAAGAAATAGGTAATGATATATAGGGTGTCTTGAAACGAATACTAGCTTCCTTGAGTCAAAATATATGAATTGTAACCAACTTGCCTTAGTAGCGGTTTTCTTTCCTAAAAAGGTATCGGCTTTAGAATTTGGTATTTAATCTTATATTTTTTAAATTAAATTGATCATTGTGTAACTTTTATATTTAGTACATACGGGAGTTTTTCAGGTAGCCAATTAAGGCATATGGTTCTTTTTTTTTGTAAAGGCATTGAGAGCGCTGACTACACCCTACCCATCTGTTTTTCCTGGTATTTGTTTGTGCTATAAATTTTGAAAGGTTGTTTGATCTTTTGTAAAATAAATTTGTTTTAAAAAAGGTATTCTTTTAAGAGAAACATGATTAAATTGACATCAAAACGTCATGCTGTATTAAATGATAAAGTACCGTTATTGATCAACTATTCTGCTTTGTACAATGTGAAGCCCAAGAAAGATTCATTTTAATATACCAGGAAACACAAAACAATGTATCGCTTTCTATGTTTCACACAAAAATAGCTACAGTGTGGGATGGAGTTTAAAAGAGGACAAATGGACCAAATTTCGCAAGACACGTAAAATCTAACTCACAATAAAAGATTTGCTTAAGACTCAAGTTATGAAAAATTAAATTTTTTATATAGGGAGCTTTAAAAATACGAGAAGGTTATTTTGCGTAAGAGTAAACATACCTTGTTTATCATTTTCAATCAAGAGAACAAATAATGTGAAATCATATATTTTAAATTAAACCCTATGCCGAAGTACAAGATTTCATTAAAAAATTTAAATATTAAAAGTAACGAGTTTTATCACATTATTTCCCAAATATTTTCTCTCACACCTTTAATCAAAGTACTAGTTTCTACATGTTAAACAATAATAACACCTATGAACATGTAGGTCAAAGTCTTTATTAATGAAGCAATTATTGGAAGACCAAACATTGGAAGAGAGAGATGAAACGAAAAGACTAGATTTTTGTTTATGGGTGGGAGACCAAATTTTAAGTGGAAATATCCATTTTTATTAATTTATTTATTTATTTCTGATGAATGTACATTTTCTACTAATGGAACTATAGCATCCCAGCCTGGCGGGTACTTGTCTCGAGAAACCCCCGAACTTAGAGTAATAAGGCAAAGACAATATTTTAAAAAAGTGAGCTTGTGGTGCGCGATATCTCTCCATGGCATTATAAGCCCATATTCCTGCAATATTATCTTACTTAGAAATGCGCATAGCGCTCGCGAGGTAATAAATTGGCTTCCCCGCAGATTTGATCCAAGGTGGATTGGCAGAAATGGCCCTATTTTGTGGTCCCCAAGGAACCTCGACTTAACATTGGCCGATATGTTTCTAGGGGGCCGTTTAAAACAAAGTCAAAGTCAAAAAACGCTTTATCAAAAATGGACATAGGTTCTCATTTACCAAGCGTGAAATGAAAATAGAACTGAAATATACTTTATATGCAAAAATAAATATGTAAAAAGAACTTAACTATTAAGTATATAAAGGTACTTCACAATAAAAACACATCGTAAATATGACAAATTAATTTCAAATCCATTCATAAACGGTACAAACGCTTTTCATGCATGACAAAGTACACAAACGCACATTCAACTTCCCCTAATATCCATATAAAATGTCAGAATTGACAAAATTTAACAGAAATATATTTAGAATACGAGTATTTCATTATAGAACTCAAGAGTATAATATGCTTTACCCTATAGAAATTGTTTAACTTTTGTAACAAAACGTTTGCAATTCTCAATATTTCTGTATTCTACAGGTAGATGGTTAAATATCTTGATACTCTCATATTATACAACAAAATTTTTTGTTAAGGTGTGTGAAAGGTATTAGTAAACGTAATTCATTTTTGGTTCTAGTGTTATAGGCACCATTAGTAGGAATAGTTCTATATTTTTTATGTACCAAGTATGTATCAACCAACAAATTGTTTATGCCACTGCAATACCAAATAATATTGACGTGCTAAAACACAAAATTACCTAGGCTGTTCATTCAATATCCCAGGAATAAATCAGAAATTCCTTAATATATCTAAGGAAACAATTAGCAAAATGTGTTGAATATGGGGGTGGTTTTTAAATTCTTATATCTTTACTGTATTGCTTAGTTTATATTATATTCTTTGAGTTTAATTAAGTATTCGTATTATTTAAAAATTGCACTTGAATAAGAAGTATTTCGAATTAAATAGTTGCTTCATTTATTAAAGACATTGGCAAACATGTCAATAGATTTAATGTGTAAAAATTAGTACTCTGGTTAAAGCGTGAGAGAGAGAAAAGTTGGGACTTATATTGTGTTAAAACTCGTTAATTTCAACGTTTAAATTTTGTAATGAAATCTTGTACTTCTGCTTAGGGTTTAATTTAAAACATATTTCACATTATTTGTTCTTTTGGTAGTAAATGATAGAGACAATGTAATATGTTTACTCTTACACAAAATACCGTTTTCGTATTTGTATAAAAAATTTAATTTTTTATAACGTGAATCTTATTTACTTTACAAGCAAAAACTTTTATTAGGAGTGACATTTTTACGTATCTTGCAAAATTTGGTCCATTTGTTTTCTTCTAAACCCCATCTGCGGACATACTGTATATGATTTTATTTGGCTACCCTAAAATCTCATTTTCCAAGTTTAAATCAGAAAGCTTATACAAAGAGGAATAAAACTTAAGAATGTAAAATAATAAACCAAGGCCTATGACCGTTTAGTGAATTAAACTGGAACAAGTCTAAGAGAAGTTGGTCTTAATCGGTCAACACTCCAAGAAGCTAATATGAAAATATGTCTCATTTGTTTCCGGATAGCCTGTAGAAAGGGGTGGTTAAACATTTTAATGTGAAATATATTGTAATAAGTGTGATTGAATTCAAACGGGTTACTTATAAAATAATACACTAACATGCCTTAGTAAGGCCAGCGAAAATCATTCATATCCACCTTGATGGAGTAGATTGCTGTGAAGCTTGCCAGATATAGCTTTACCTCTGAAAAATGTCATACTTGCGCAGATGAGGAAGTCAGATAGCATTCGGATGACAGACATTTCAATATTAAGCGGTTTATTAAGTAAGATTACATAATTGCTTTATAATATTCCGTTTCATTTAAATCAGATTAGCCTACCTAGTCATTAACTTAGCCTAAATTACAGGTAGGAGTCAACAGCAATTTTTTTCCTGGATTATTCTTGCTTCATTCTGATAAAGAATAAAGACAAATTATTTTGTGTTAAAGGGGTTGAATTGTGATAATGAGTGGTATCATAAGTACTTTCCAGACATTTTGGTAATTATGTTGGTAGGTACTAATTACAACTCTAAATTCGATAAGTTACCTGATGCATATAATAAATTGCTACCAGTCTTAGTATTTCTTTTTCACTTTAATTAAACTGTATAAATCCATTTTTAACATATCGTCCGTAACGGTGGCACTACGTCATCTTAACCATTCCTTTATTTCCTCCTTTCTGTAACTGAAATTGGGAATTTTTTCTGTTTGCACGTTGTGATAGGAAGCGTTGTCGATAACAAGAACACTCTTTGCAGGCAGGTTAGGAATAAGTTTTTGTTGGACCCAATTTTGTAGTTGGCGTAATTCATTTCACTGTGAAAATCACCCGATTTTGTTTGCGATTGAAAAGCCAAATACGCATTAGGTACAAAACCATTTTCACTGCCTGCATGAACTATTACTAGTCTTTACCCTTCTGACACAGGCCTTCGATGCCCTTCGTCACTGTTATCACTCCAAGACTTTTCATGCGTGTGAAAAGAATAAATGTATGAGTAATACATATAAATTTTATTGGGCGGTTCTCTTTACAAAACTTTTTCTTACTTCATAAGAAATTTAATTCCTTGTGACGAATATCGGCTTTTTTCAACAAGTGTTTGCGGTTAGTTTTTGTTTTTCACCACTTAAATTCCATTTTTTCACAATTTTCCTTAGACTCAAGAGAACCTGTGCATTTTAGTCGTCTGTAAATTTTTTGTGAATTTTACGCATGGTTGGCACTTTTTGTTTCAGTCCCTTTAAAATGGACAATAACATATATTGTCTAAGGACTCCTTCATCACAACCGTCCAATTCGGTTTTAACGCTTGATTTTCTTCTTTTTTTATTAGAAATTGAAAATGAAGAGCTCTCGCCATTTCCACTTTTCTCATCTCACTTACTATTGTTCGATTGTGCGAATATAGATACACACCGGCAGCAGTTAAAATACGCCAGTGAACTTTCTTTAAATCCTTGATGAGTTTATTCGCTTAAGCTTCTTGGCGCATATAATGAATAATATTTGCCAAAATTTCACGACTTGGAACACCTTAAAGACCCCCCCCCCAAAAGAAGTTCTGGATCTGCGCCTGTATGGTATAGATTACGTCGAAGACTTAGCTTTAGCGGGTAAAAATTATAGCCATTAATACACCATCCAGGTGCACAAAAAATCTTTTATTGCATAGAAACATTTTTAATTAATTTAGTATTTCTTTTTTAAATCTTACATAATTATTGAGCTCTTTAATATAACTCGGCATACACACTTTTATACGAATGTACCTGGGACTATCGTCAAATGTTGTTAACTTGTGCCCAGGTATGTGAAGATCATTTTTTGTTCTTCTATCATAAGTATGAATAAAATTATTTTTTACAAACAAAATCATTAGCGATGGGTCATTCGTTCATTTTCAAAAGCGCCCGCTCACTCGTTCAGCTCACTTGGAAGAGTCGTTCGCAAGGAGTCGTTCGATTGAACGAATCGCGGAACTCTTTACTTTAACGTGACACCTGCACTTGTTCGTGTGCATAAAAGAGAGCATAAAACGCGGATGTGAATTACACATTTACGACTGCCTGGTTGTGGCGCGACGGCTTCAAAGAAAAATAATATATATGTTACGCTCAATAGTCGAATTCGGGCAATACCCGAAAAAAATACGCAGAACTAATTTTGAGCAACGAATATTTCCCAAACCCGAAATTTTATTTTTATTCGGTTATTGAGCATTACAAAATAAGCGGAACTAGTTTTGCGCAATTTGAAATGTACAAAACTAGTTCTGTACATTTCTGAATGGCCAGCACTAGTTATGCTTGTTTTGCAGCCTTCCAAACCCAAATAAAGAGTAGGGATATGTTGTTTTATGTTTTGAATTTTTTTCGCTTGTGCTCCTGAAATTGTGTGTTACAATTCTTATAATTACGATATTCACCCATATACCTATATAAAAATGCAAGCTGAATTCGACTCTCAATTAGTTCGGATATTGGAGGCTTCAGGTACTGAAAAGCATAATGTCATGACGAAAGATCATTACCTACCTTACTACACTTAATGAGGTAAGGAGGCAAATTTGTTCAAGGCCGAATCAAAACCCCTATCTGCTAAACAGTACAATATTTGTCTAAGAATAAAGTTTTATTTGTTATTGTATTTGTCAGTATTTAAATAAAATATATTATTTAAATAACATTTCCAACTTTATTTTATTCGGACGCTGCGCGCTGATTAAATGAAAAAAGCATAACTAGTGCTGGCCATTCAGAAATGTACAGAACTAGTTTTGTACATTTCAAATTGCGCAAAACTAGTTCTGCGTATTTTGTAATGCTCAATAACCGTATAAAAATAAAATTTCGGGTTTGGCAAATATTCGTTGCTCAAAATTAGTTTTGCGTATTTTTTTCGGGCATTGCCCGAATTCGACTATTGAGCGTAACATATATAACATAAATTAAATAAAATTAATTAAAATATTGGAACGATTAAAATTTCTATTTGTTATATGTTCAAAATAAAAGTAAATGCATATTAACAAAAATGGTTTTATTGTAGATTAGATAATGATTATGTAATATGGATTTCAAAGTTATAAACTACCCGCAGTATACGCCGTTGTTGCAGATTTCCGGCAAAGTAATTAATCGTTAATCGTAAAATAATAGTAATACGAAACACGTACAAACTGTGTAATGTATTATCATAGGCCGCTAGATGCTCCACCACTCTCGTTCTTATATTATACGTCTGAGCCGTTTGCGCTCTCGCGCTCCCTGAGTTGTTCGAAACTGGCGAAAGCGTGGAGTGGAATTTCTACGAACGGGCGAGAGCGAGCCTATAATGCCGATATTTTAACGAGCGGTGAACGTCTCGTTCAGTTGATGTGAGCGACTCATTCGCGACTCTTTGAAAAGAGTCGTTTAAATTGAACGACTCGTTCGCGAACGACCCATCGCTAAAAATCATTTATGTGTTGTCTTACAAACAATACAACTTCCAGTATGTATGTTACTGTCAATAGTCCCAGGTTACAATGTGTATATCTATTTATACCCTCCACCCTCAATGGTTCTTACAATTATCTTCTGTAAACGCAATAATCTTACACTGTGTCTTGAATGACCCCAAAACATGATGCATATTTAATGCGACTATAGAATTACTGTGCCTAATAACATGAAATAAGAACACCTGTGCTACAAATCGCTCTACTTATAGGTATAAAAGCCCTGTAAATATTATGTCGGGGAAAAGTTATTTTTCGGTTTTAATACCACAGCTTACTTTGTTAATTTACTTACTTAGTTTATTTATTTAATACATAAAACATTTTTTGCCTCAATTTTTTTTTTAATTTTATGTACTAAAGAATAATTATTATTTAAATTTCTAATTAAGTCATTTAATTTCTAATATTATGCGTGATTCAGGCTCTCTTTCAGATATAAAAATCAGGTTAAGACTAAGGAAAAAATTAAATTGGGGGACTATTAAAGCTCTAAAACTCGCCCAGAATTAATTACAATGATTCTTGAAACCAAGTATTATTTAAGAAAGAAGAAAATTTTCTTTAAGCGGATTTTGTTAAAAATCCTTAATTTATCGGGTTTCCTCGTTAAAGAAAGAAAAGTATTTGTGAAAAAATATCCTCTTGCGATCGTCTAGTTTTGGGGTGCCTAGATCATGAAATAATGGGTTTTCATTTCCATGTCTGTCTATCGGACTTTGGGCGCGAAGACTTAAAAATTACTTCACCAAAAAGAATGAAATTTTTCATATAGATTAGGTTTCACCCTGGCTTAAAACCGGCTGCACTTACGGTGAAATATGTACCCTAGCACCTTAAAGAAATGATTTCAAATCTTTTGTTGCTCTAACTCAAATGCAATTTATTTTTCAAGAATTAAATTTTGTATGTAACTAAGACCTTTACGTTTGATATAAATGGGAAAACTTTTAATCCCCACATACAGGGTCTAAAAACATCAAATTGCCCATTTTTGCTATAATTGAAGCACTATTCATCTGAGAGAAATATTACTGGAAATATCCCTTAAGGCAATATTCCTTTGTGTTATATCAAAGGCAAGATTTACCTATTTTTAAAGTAATTTCCTATGGGCTTGGCCTTCTAAGAATTTTTTCAAATTTTTTTATTTAATTTAATTTATTCTTATTGTTAGGTATTTTTTAAATGCAACGGCAAATTTTAACGGTAATTAACAAGGTCACACCTAGAAAGGAAGTATGGTATTACAGCCACCGCCCCCACAGACGCAGACGGTTTAATATATCACACTTTTGTAAATAAAATTGTATAGCAAACGATATTTTCAGACTTTACATATAATTCTTTGAAGATTTGGCCCTCAGTAGGGGAAAAATACGTGTCTTGGTTACTGAAACTTTTTTCCATTTACTTTCTCTTTTTTAGAATTTTCTGTCGAAAGTTATTTAATCTATCAAAATTTTGACTTGCGATGTACGCAGTGTATCAGCACGCTACGCATGAAAAGTAGAATTCACACATACAGAATGTTCCTTATAAAAATGCATCAATAGAAAAAAATTGTGTTTTAAGAAGTTCTGTAGCATTTTGTTGTAAAAGTTATAAAATTATTATTATTTGATTTAGATTAATTCTGAAAACGCCTATTAACTGAATATTATGCCTTGATACATTAGTCATTAGTCATAATTTTAACGGAAAAATTAATAGTTACAAATAATACTTAAGGTTAAACAAGTTAAAAAAATGTTTCTATTCCTCAACACCAAAAAGTCTGAATGGCACACCCGCAATTGTTCTAAAAAAAATGCGCCCTAGAACTTGTACCCATCTTAAACCGTCTTTTCTAGATCTCCTATGAAGAGGGTATGTTCCTTGATAGCTGGAAGACTGCTCGTGGGCAGCCTGTACCGAAGAAAGGTACCAAGTTCCTTTCATTCAATTATAAAACTATCTTTCTTCTCTCTATTGTCAGCAAAGTTATAGAGAAAGTCATCAATTGGCAAATTCTAAAATATCTAGAAAACACAAAATCGTCCATGACAGACAGTACGAATTTTGCCGTCACAGCTGATCTCCTTACCTATGTCACACATAACAGAAACAAGTCTCCAAGGCGTTTCACCGACTATGTCATGCCTCACTCCTCACCTTTTTACGGTCTTCCTCCCAAACTATGGACCTGGATCGGCAGTTTTCCTTCTAATCGGTGCATGTCTATCGTGGTGTACGGTCACTTATCTATCTTCTTTCCTATTAATACTAGTGTACCCCAAGATTCAGTCCTAGCTTCAACTCTATTTATTCATCACATTAATGACCTGGGCTCGTATTTTCGAGCGTGATCGAAGGAAATCGTATACGAAAAATGATGATAGTTGCACAAAAACTGACTAGTCCTATTTTTGAACATTCAAACTAAGTTCGTATTCGAATTTATTCATATGCCGTAGTATAGCATTTCAACATTTCAATTGCGGATTTCGTGTGCGGATGGTGTGACAAAACTGTCAAAAAATTAGTAAAATGGCAAGTATAAATGATTTAAATTATCTAACTGTAATTGAAGCGATAGAAGGCGCTCAAAGATTGGCGAATATGCCGAATACGACATACTAGCAGTTTATCGTTTTACAAAAAATGATTACGTTATACTACAATTTTTAAATTAGAACAATGCAAAATTCATTCGAACACGTTCGAATGCGAACTAATTCATGTGACCTCAAAAATACGAGCCCTGATCTCTTGAACCATCAGTTACGCTGATAATAGTATTCTTCACTACAACATTCATTTTCCAGACAAGTCTCGAATGTATGGATAATAGACGCAGATCTATGTACTTATCCCCTTCCCAAGATCTTTAATTAGACTGGGGTGCAAAAATCCTTGTTCAGCACAACGCTTTCAAAATCCAGTCTTGCTCCATGTAACGCAAAAAATCGGGCAACACTTACCCCATCCACATAAATGGCCAAGTCCTACAGGACAATGAAACGTTCGATCCTGTTGGCATCGCTTTCGAACATGATCACAGCTAGCACAGACACATTGATCCAATAATCAGCAGCTAAAAAGATTGTTTTTTTCTTTCGAGCCAGAATATACTCCCATACCAACTTACACAAGAAGTTGAGAAAGCAGTAATGACACGATGGAAGGAATACTTTGAAGATTTACTCAGTACAGAACTAATAGATCTGACAAATAAAACAGAGGAGAAAAATGAGATACACACAAAAAGCAACGAACTTATAGAACAGGATGACATAGCGGAAGAGGAAATAGGGAAAGCTTTGAAGAAGTTAAAAAGAGGTTAGGCAGCAGGAAACGTTGGGATAACAGCAGATATGGTGAAAAACATTAGTGCAAATGGGATAGAAACTTTAGAAATACTCTTTAACAAGATCTGGAATGAGCAAAGAATATAATAATAATAATAATAATAATAATAATAATAATAATAATAATAATAATAATAATAATAACTAAGAACTAAATCACAACTCGAAGAACCTCAGAATGGCTTTAGGAAAGGTAGAGGGGTACAGGATAATATATTCACCTTGAAACAGCTGATTGAAAAGAACATAAACAATACCACTATATATGTAGCTTTTATAGGTATCGAGAAAGATTTTGACTGTATACCGCAGAAATTGATATGGAGGAGGAAAGAAAGGAGGACTAACAATACATTGATAAATGCAATATCTAGCACATACCGGAACACCAGAAACTGTGTGAGAACGAGTAATATACAGTCGAAAAAATATTCGATTAAGGAATGATTACGACAGGGAGGCGTACTTAGCCCTACACTCTTCAACATAGCACTAGATGATGTCTTAAAAGAAATAGAAAGAAAAACTAAGAAACTTCAAATAGGATACAGAAATATGCACATGGTGGAAGTGGCAGAAAATGCCTTCGCTAACGACTTGGTAATATATGCAGGAAATTAAAAGGTTTTACAAACAAACTTAAATACTTGGGAAACAACAACAACAAACGAAATAAAAATAACAATTAAACTGGATGGAAAACACATTGACCATTGAACAGGTAGAAATATTCAGATATTTGGGAATAAACACACATAAAGATGAGAGGAAGCAGAAATCAACAGTAGAATTGAAAGTACGACAAAGTTATATTATGCAATTAACAACGCAACAAGGAAGAAAAAAATTTCAAAGAAAACTAAAATGACAGTATTCAAACTTGTTTTAACATACGGTTGTGAAAGTTGAGTCTTAAACAAACAAATTAAGAGAAAAATACACGCTCTGGAGATGAGGTTTTTAAGAGCGGTTAGAGGAGTTAAGACTTAAAGGTAGAATCGATTTTAGAAAGTATAGAGAGACCACAATTACGTATTGATGAAGAGAGACAGATAAAAATAGTATGGCTGGCAAGATCAACACACAAGCGAAAAGAGGTAGACCAAGAAAAACATGGGCAGACAGTACAGTAGCAGAAAACCTGCAGAAACGAGGAATATCCTGGAACGATGCAAAAAGAATGGCGAAGAACAAGAAACAATGGGCAAGGTTTATTTACAATAAGTAATAGAATAAATATGGGAACATGTATATGTACCTTAACACCCTAAGGGTAATTAATAATTAAGGTTATCGATTATAATAAATGATTTTAATATTTTCTCGTGTATATTCAAGAATATTTCTAAATTCACGTACTTTATCTGTAAGTATAAATTTTTTTTAACAGTTTCTTCTCCTTCGCTCCCGCTTCCATGTGCTATGCTATAGCGTTGTCGCTAAAAGTGGTTAGCATAATTTGAAGAAACCGAATCTTTTTTATCCATGTTTGCTAAAAGTAATATTTTTGCCAACTGAAAAACAATAATTGTGTTTAAAAAACTGTCGAATATTGCTTGTTTACCAAACACTCGGCACCCTGCATCTCGGTAATTACGACTGAGTGCTACTCCGTTTAAAGGGGATGTCTTTGTACGTATGAATTCAGAGACTGCAGCCGCCTTTTTGGATTAAGTTGGTTATAAGGCATTTTGAAATGTATAAACTGTAATAAAAGGAAAATTGAAGGATGTTTTAGTTTTTGTCACTCAAAAATAATCGGGTGGTTACATACATTACAATGTAATAAAATTCCTCGACTAAGTTTTGCGGTCTGGTCATTGTCAATTTCGTTTATTGATCTCTGCATGTAATAGTTCAAAAATCTGTCAAAATAACATCACTATAGACGTCATTTTCAGTGCTAGAATGACATATTTCTTTTAGAGAGTTGGTAATGATTTCATTATAGTCCTAGGACTATAATGATTTCATTATAGTCCTAGGACTATAATGATTAAAAAATTAATATGAACCACTGATAAACAGTTTCTTAGTATCTTGGACGGATCATAGAAGCGGTAGTCTACTGAAATATCAATTGGAAGTAATTACTACCCAGGGGTTTTAAATACATTAGAGATACATCTTGCATTTTTTAAAGTAATGTACGCCAGAAGATAAAATTTTGAATGAAATTCGAATCATAAACCATCATTATGGCACATGCCGTGTTATATTTACGGCAAGTACCAAAATGATTGTTATTTTGACCCTTATGATATAAATAACTATTATTTTATACTGTGTATTTTTATTTATGTTACTAATTTAAGACCGGTAAACGAGTTTTTACAGTATCAGGCCGATTAGTGTTGCTGGCTGGGCAACATTTACCGGACCGTTATTTAAATTTCAATAATAGCATGAAGAGTTCACCGCTTTATTAGTTTAAATTTAATTGAAAACGATAAAATGGACTATTACTAACTATCTATAACTTTTTTTAACTTAAATAGGGACATATTTACAAATAAATATACAAAGACTCCAATAACATGCAAGAAAATAAAATTACTTACCTACAATTCAGACTTGACAGCAAGCCAACACAACACAAATACCAGTACCATGGAAATATAATATATAAAAAGTTATTACTATTTAATGTAAAATCTCTCAGCTTTAGACATTTTAGGGGGTTATTAAATTTAAAAATATTCACGTTTACATCAGAAATGAAACAAAAAGACAGCATGACATAAAATATTGTACGGTACACCTCCGTTAGGTGCTTTTATAGTACTCGTTTAAACAATACACAGTAAACAATAAAAAATAAAAAATAAACAATAAACAATAAACAATAAACAATAAACAATAAACAATAAAGAGTAAACAATAAACAATAAACAATAAATAATCAACAATAAACAATAAACAATAAACAATAAACAATAAACAATAAACAATAAACAATAAACAATAAAAAATAAACAATAAACAATAAACAATAAACAATAAACAATAAACAATAAACAATAAACTATAAACAATAAACAATAAACAATAAACAAAAAAACAATAAACAATAAACAATAAACAATAAACAATAAGCAATAAACAATAAACAATAAACAATAAACAATAAACAATAAACAATAACGATAAACAAATAGCAGCTCGCTATTCCGTTATTCCTTCAGTTCGCCATTCCGCTGATAAAGTTTTTAGATGATGTATAAACTCTGCTATTCAGATATTACTTTTCTTGGTTATCCGTTTGATGGTAGGTTAGCTACGACTTAGATTCTTGTCAATCTAAGATTTTTTGACGTCTTGAATAAAAAAATCAAGTTTTTTATAAGTGATTATAAATACAGCTGCAGCAAGGAAAACGAGCTTTTTTCGTTTCGGATGTGTTAGAGAAACACATAGACGAGACATGCTTCAAAAATGCTTTCTTTGGCATAATTTTTGAAAGTCTAAGATTTGGATTATATTATATAAGTATAATATGTATTGTACATTATTTTTTGAAAGAAAAGTTCTATCTGGAAAAAAGAATTTTGTTGTATTGTTTTGACGATGGCTTCTTTTATTTGCATCCTCTGTAAATAATTAATTAAGGATAGTGGATATTTGAAATGTAGTTATTTTGGCTTTTGATGACACTTTAAAAGTTCACTATGGATTTGTTTTTTATGGTTTTCTCGTAACTACAGGGTCCATACTTAGGGTCTTCCATGTAGAACCACCTTTAGGATTCATCTGTCGGATCCACTTTACGGATTCACCTTTTGGGGCAACCTTTTACATAACCATTGGGTTTTATCCACTGAGACAGTGTAATATGGAATTCCTCGAAGAAAACCAACAGATTTCAAAGTAAATATTTTAAAATTTAATACTTCCCCTAAAAAATCAAGAGCTAGGAGACTTTGCATTCAGTTTCAGTGTCAAATCCAGCAAGTAACAGTGCCTAGATCTACATAAGATCCAGTAACCAGTCACGGACACGAAAACTTGGTTTCCTTTTACAGCCAGGTTTTTGATTCGATCAGATTGTAATCAGACTAAAAAAAAATTGTATTCGTGCTAATATTGTTAAATCCCTTGTAGTTAAGAAAATTAGACTGGTTAGTCGTATAAATATTTATTATTGCTTCTCTAAAACTCTTTAAATGATGTAAGGTTGACGTCTCATACAAATCAGTCAATAACTGTATTATAGTCTACGCTTGGTCAATTTTTTCAGTAGTACAAAAATACTCTTAATACTTGGAAAATTTAAATGCAGCCAAGAAACTATAAATCCTCTGATAGAACTCTTTAAAGCAATTTTTGCGACCCTATCCTGCCTTTTTACTTATTTTAAATGTTAGTCACGTCACACGTTTTAAACTTTAGCCCGCTTCAAGTTTTATTTTTCGCGCCGACGGTTTTCATATCGTAAAGCATAAAACGTCGGCTCCCCTGTGGGATGATTGCCAAAAATATATAAATGTATAAGGTCGTTTTCATTTATATGGTAAATAAAAGCTGCTCGCTATCTTTTACTTTAAAATACTAAATGGAAAATAAAGGCATATCAGTAGTATAAGAGCTAGCGATGCCAAAACCTATGTCATTTTAAATTAAAAATTTCGAGTCCCTCTGTCTCGGTCACTCATATCAGAGTTTTTCTAGTGAACCTTGTTGTGAATCTACAGCGTGTGGTTCAAACAAACAAACACGAATTGCAACAAACGTGAAATTATTTTATTAGTTTATCAAAATGTAAGTTAAAAGTTGGTGCATACCTAAAAACAATTTCTTATCTTTGGAGAGCCCCCGAAGGTCTAAACCTAAGTGCTATAATAAGTATCGTAGGACTCACACATTCAAAGCTGAAAACATCCGTATGAATTTTATCAGCCCTTTAAGCAGATGTGTGGGGTGGTGCCTCCTCGAACTAGAACGGAATACTTTACCACCTTCCAAAATAATTAATCGTTATCAGATTTGTAATCTAGGGCTCGTAAAGACGTTGCCAGATTATGGGCAGCGGGACGGTAAGTAAACTGTGTTTAAAAGTAAGAGTAGGTTTACATAATACTAAAAAACGCGTACCCAGGAAAGTTGTGTAAGGTAGTTACAACCCAGTTTTTTTTTTTGATTCGCAAATACAGCTCTGAAGTATTTTACTGGCTATTAAATGGGAAGGTGCCGGTCCTCGTGGATTTAATTTTCGAACTACAACATTGACCACGGAGTTTTTCTCTAAATCCGTTGATTCATCAATGATCAGCCACAACTTTTTAGTGCTTACTTCACGCTGAATTGCATTTTCTATTCGTTCGTGTAAATGTGGTAAATAATTTTGCAATGTTGCTTCGCATGGCAATTTCTAGTAGGGATTATATTTTGGCCAAAAATTACCACACTTTTTTTCTGGACTATATAAAAAGGCATAATATTACACGTACTTACCCTTAATTTTAAATTCAGTATAAATTCGGCATAGGGTTTTTTATTCCGTTTTTATATTTATGATTTGCACTCTTAATATATTTTTGGCATTGTGATCGTTTCCATCCACCAATAAGTCCCTAATATTCATCAAACATCACACGCGAGACCCGCCAAATTTTAGGTCTGGAAAAGTAAAATAAGCTTCAGAATATTCTGCGATAGCAGGTGAATTCTAGGAACGTTTGGTGACCTGTTTCCTCCGCAAAGCATGTCGACACATTGCGATAGTTATAGTTGCGGCGCCTATGGTTTGGCACTTTAATTTACGAACCCTAGTGATAAGTCAAGTACTATACAGGGGAGAAACAAAAATATAAAAAACCGCTCAAGGGTCAATTAATTTATTTAAGATACGAGGCCATCAATAATTGAGCATAACTCTCAATTCCGAACAACTATTTCCAATAACAGTGGCCTATTATCAAAAATAAGAGTACTTAGTGGGAAATGTGTATATTTTCGTTTCCCCCCCTATATACTACTTGTCTTTTCTCAATAATTCAAATGCATCTTATTTACATGTCAATAAACAAATTAAGAAAATAATGTCACTTTTTGGATCCCCCGTAGACGTGCAACAGGGATCACCAACCAGACTCTGATATTAGTGACTGAGATATTATATACAACGAAAAGAAACTAAAAATTTTCATTACAAAATGGTGTAGGTTTTGACATCGCTAACAGTATTAAATTTAACGAGATTTGCCTACTCAATAATTTCTAATCAACATAATGTTTGAGCTTACTGGTTTCTGTTGTTGCTGAAAGTAATAAGAATACAGCGAGTAATTCTAGCAAAATTGGTACACACTTTTGTAGTCTGACTTTACGGTTTATGCGGAAAACTTATTAGAAACTCTTCTCATAAAGCAGCTGCAAAGCGTTTAATAAAACATCAGTCCTAAACGTTTTCCTTAAAGTATTAGAGTTTTCCAGCAATAACGAAAACGTGACCAACATTGTTTAAAGAACAATAAGACGACTGTAAAGAAACAAGGATTAATGAGAACGGAAAGGGCGTTAAATTACCCGTTTTTCGTAGTGTTAGCGAGTAATTCACTGTTTGTATTGACTAGACTTGTCACTAATTCTGTTGTAATAACCGAAAAGTGCTTCGTAAAAATATAAATATTTTTAATATTTTTAGTCACTTATCTCAATTAGTAGCCATACTACTAATTGAGATTCTGGTTACTCTAGCGAATTTAGCCCCATTAACAAACAACAAACAGTTGGAGAGGTCATTCACCCCGTCATGAAGCAGAAGTCTGAGTTAATTTAATACTGCGACCTTGCATTGTTCAGGTTAATTCTGTGTTTTTAGAGCAACGTCGGCTCTTGGCGATTATATTTTTGAATTGATAGACTTGCAGAATATTTCCGCAGTATGATCCCGTTTCCGTTTTTATTTTATTTAATAATTTATAATACTAAAAAAAAAAATTATTACAAATGGGTTAATGCACCGTAAAAATTTTTCGGCGGTGCTTTTCATCTAATGTTATTGTTTTGCTTCACCTTCACAAATGACCACGAGCCGCCACAATATCAAAAATGTAATTATTTCGACATACGCTATTTAATTTTTAATCCTTTGTGCTAAGTAAGGAAATCCAGGAAAATGTTTTATTTTTTTTGTATTACGAATTTTCCACTTTGATAGAATTTAAGCAAAAAACTTTTCGATATCACCGTTGATTGCTCTGTTTCACCCAAAACGCTGTAGTAGTTTTATTAGATGCCCTTCCTAAAACCTAAGCTAGTTCTGCTGGCCTTCAGTACAGCATTTGAAATTATTCTCCAAATTATTTCCTGCCAAGTTATCAGTTTATGAATGTTGAAGCATGTGATTTCATTATTTCCATATTACTAGGATCAATGATCAAAATAATTAGCAAAGCGAAGTGAGCTTTAATCTCTTCTATTTTCGTTCTTAAAAGCTAATTTGCAGAACTTGTGCAAAGTTATAATGTGCTCATGTGTGCACAACTAACATCCTAAATTTCCATGAAATCCTTTAGCTAGTAAAAAGTGTGCTACTAAATAGTTTAATTAAATGCAATAAATATGATGTCTATGATGCGCGGTTTTGGTAGTATAACTAACATAAACAGTCATAAAGTTGTCATTACCAGTCAAAAACTAGAAAAATACTTGTTCAAACCCAAGTTCATTCCTCTATAAAACTAGTGCTGTGTAAATCTCGTTTAAATACTTTATATTGTGTTCCACAAAGTTCTACTACTTGTGCTTTTATTATATTATGTTTTATTAGTTTTTGGATAGACAGTTAAACAGATTAGTGCTTCTGTTAAACGTCCAAAAAGTTTAGCATTACATCGGCCAAATTCTCCAACGCTAGACCGGCCTAATTTAACAACCAAAAGTTTTAAACTAACAAGTGTAAGAGTGAGATAACTAAAATTTATACTCTAAATTTGTTTCTGAGTTTTTCGCAAATCTATAAAGAAAACGGAAATTTTGGTATATATTTTCCACAATAATAAAACAGAATTCATTTTAACAACACGTTCCAAAATAAAATTAAACTTTTAGAAAGCAAGTAAATTGCTAAAATATTAGAATTCATTCTCATTCTCGACAGTTTTTTATGAATTTTCATCTTTGTAATTTTTAACATTTTTACATAAAACCGCCTTAAATTTGTAATTAATGCTGTGTTGCCTTTTAAAAACCAAATGTCCCGTTTAAGGGTTTCTTAGGGGAATTGTAAAAAACAATCTCGAAAGCAGACGGCGATACGTTAAGTCGTTAATCTTTTTAAGCTCGGAATAGATGAAAATATAAAATATATTTTCTTTAAAATTACAGAATCAAGAAGCTATTTAGTGAAATATGTTAATTTCTACTAATGTTGCTATAAAATTAGTTCTAGTAGATCCTCTATTTTGTTTACTAATAGTCTAAGATCCGAAGTAAGCTCGTCCTTCACCGATCTGCTTACCGGATGAAAACTATTTTTTATCAATGATAATATGTTAATAAATATATCGCAAATGGGTTGCCTAATGAAATATGGTCATGGGTGTCATTCACTAAAAATACTGTAATTAATTTTTTTTTTAATATTTCACTCACTTGCTTACCAAACGAACTTAATACTAATTGAAAGTATAAAGCATAAGGAACATGCAAAAGTTAGGTTGCCTACCTTTTTCGTGTCCTATTACCGGGTTCCCAGGTATAAACAGGTGAGTCGATACGAGTAATTTGTACTCATCTGCTTGCTCATTGAAACATATATTAAAATAAAGATAATTTTATTGCGAACACGGTGGTATAAGGTTGCCTGCGAAAAATCGGTCATGAATCACGGTTGCCAGGCTTTAAAATTTAAAAATTGGAGCAAGCGAAGATGAGCAACAGAGGAGGACGCAGCATAACAGCTGCGCATGACGCGACTTGCGGATGAAAGAGAGCGCGCATACTGTTTTTTCGTGCAAACGTGCTACGTATCGCTACAATTAGTAGAATTGTTATGGAAAATGAATAAAAAGTGTGTTCTGTGTAAGTTAAACGATTCGGTTATCGATTTTGATGATGAATCGGATCCTGAATAATGTTCAGTAATTGAAAAATTTGCAAATTAAAGTTTTTTTTTTGTATTTCTGTTGTTTTATAATAAACTTTTGTTACATGACACTAATGTGATTTTTTTTTCGTTTTATAAAAAATGTTTTAATTTCTTTCTTTGTTTACATTGATCTCCTTATAAAATAGATACAATATTTAATATAAATGTATATCACCAACATATTATTATTTTGATAAATATTTCTATATTTTAATATTAAATATATATATATATATATATATATATATATATATATATATATATATATATATATATATATATATATATATAACTCAGAGTCATTAAAAGTATACTGTCAGTCGCTCCAAAGCGATTTTCGGCAGTAGAGTAGTGTTGTCCTTTTCAATCGCACAAAAAAACAGCATTTTCATGCGCAGCCGCTATGCTCCTCTATCGCACCGAATAGTACGAAATGTATCTGTCGCTCATCTTCGCTTGCTTCAATTTTTAAATTTCGAAGCCTGGCAACCGTGATTCATCACCGATTTTTCGCAGGCGACCTTACACCACCGTGTTCGCAATAAAATTATCTTTATTTTAATATATGTATGTTTCAATGAGCAAGCAGATGAGTACAAATTACTCGTATCGACTCACCTGTTTGTAGCTGGCAACCCGGTAATAGGACACGAAAAAGGTAGGCAACCTAACTTTTGCATGCTCCTTATGCTTTATACTTTCGATTAGTATTAAGTTCGTTTGGTAAGCAAGTGAGTGAAATATTAAAAAAAAATTAATTACAGTATTTTTAATGAATGACACCCATGACCATATTTCATTAGGCAACCCATTTGCGATATATTTGTTAACATATTATCATTGATAAAAAATAGTTTTCATCCGGTAAGCAGATCGGTGAAGGACGAGCTTACTTCGTATCCTGTACTATAAGCTACCTATCTGCAAATAGATTCTATGAATCCATTTCCTGATAATTATACAAAGACTTGTCACTTTAGTTTTTAATAAAATGAACAGATTAAACCAACAGCAAAGAACAAGGTTGATGATCATATTTGAAGTGAGTCGTGCAGTAAAAAAAGTCGAAGAAATCGGTTTAGTCAAAAGTACCGTTTAATAATTGAAGCAGAAGTGGAAAAATACCACAACTCTAAAAATAGAATGCCTGGAAGCGGAAGGAAGAGGATATCAAATGAACAAAAAGATAATAACTTGGTAACTTTTTTGGAGAACCATCCACCGTGGAGGCGCAGAGACTTTCTGGCTCTGTTAGGGTAGTAAGATGTCGCATACAAGAAAGATCTAATTTAAGAAATCGTGCTGCTGTCAAGAAACCATTTCTAACTACTGACAACAAAGAGCAGAGGGTGGGATTTTCTTTACAGTATTTGCAGGGATGGTTGGAGTATTGGAAAAAGATGGTTTCCATGGATAAAAGGATCTTGCAATCCTATTACAGTGGGCGGGTAAGAGTTTACCGATCCGCAAATATCAAATTTAAAGAAAAATATTCACAGAGGGTTAAAACAAGTGGTAAATTTTCAGTTAATATATGGGAATACATTACCTCAAGAGGGCTAGGACTACTTCATCGCACTAATGGCAGATTTACAGCGGAAGTATAATTATATAGATATATTAGAAACCGATATCATAGAACAATATTAAATTTATCAACATGACAACTGCCCTGTCTAGACGGCAAGAAGGATTTTGTATTGGGAGCGGGAAAAATATTCATTTACTATCTTGACCCTCAAGAAGTCCTAATGTAAGTCCGATTGAAAAGGTTTGGGGCTACTAAAAATGCTAATAAAACAAATGATTTGCATCCAGAAAATAGTGACGACTTGTGGAACAAAATAGAAGAAATATGGAACAACTATAATCCGCATCATGCTCAAACGCTGGTGGCGTCCATGCCCAAATGTTTGGAATTAATTATCGAAAAAAATTGTGCCGCAATAAAATATTAATTTACTTATATTTTTAAGTTTTTTCTTCTGTTTGTAATACATTTTGAAATAAAATAAATTTTGAAACAAAATATTCCAAATAATTATTTTTTAATGGATGAAAGTTAGAACGGGATGAATTTATTTGCTTCTTGCAATGAATCTATTAACATATGGCAATATACAAAATCTTTAAATTGGCCAAGTATTTTTGTACAAAAATTACAGTTTAGGGTTTTCATATTTTAGTCAAAATTGCAGTATTACCCAAATATTTTTAACACCAAGGACAAAAGAAACTTAATTTTACATGAAAATAACAGTAACTGGTCGGTAAATATAAATCTGTTTTAATGTAATTTCACAAAATTACTTTTACAACCATTTTACAGTTGAACTGTAAAATGACATCTTTCCTCGCTGTCCTTTTGTAGTCAACTTGATTCGCTATAAATTCACCATACTCTTTTTTCAGCATGCGCAGATATTTTAGTAAGGGACACTGACCCGATATAAGAACCGCCATAAGCATTCATTTATTCGTGTTAAGTTTCTGGACTTTTACATAATGTGAAGCATACATACATTAATTTCTTGAGTGATACATTAGTGTTTATATCAAAGGTTTCACTAAATTTCTCTATTTTCCAACCTTTTCAACCTTAAGAAAGAAATTGACCGTCACACTTATCAAAATCTCACACAGTAACATGAAAGAACGGAAGTAGAAATGTCATTTGGTAAAAGTCTTAGCGGTAAAATAAATTAGGTTTTCCCACTTATTAGAATTGGATATGCCAGAAATTCTAAATCGAGTCACGAACGGGTAGCTTTCAGTTTTCAACTCCGCAATTATAGTAATTTTGAAGATGCAGGATACTTAATATTCAGAAGGTGAACGTAATAATGTTCCTAATATTTTTAATGAATAATTACCTGATATTTAGGATTGTCTTATAGGCCGAGCAGCGATTACAGTTTGATCAATGTCATCAAGTTCATTCGATTAAAACATGCAATGGATTCGACTAAGAAAGGTAGAAGTGGAAAACATAGAAACACTGTCAAACATTCCTGGCGGCTGCCTCTTCCAACACCAGTGGCAGGTCCAGACACATAGCTATGGTTTAGTTGTTTTGATTTAAAGATTCTAAGATATTATACACTGCTTGATAGACAGCACTCACAGTCGACCTGTCCCTGCGAAATCCATTCTGAACACTCGAGAGAGCATTATTTCCCTCCAGAAAGTCCACCAGTCTTCATAGTTACTGAATGAGTTAAAAGCAAGGTCCCAATGTCATCTAGGAGGGTTTCTGGTTTTAACCCGGCTATGAAATCAGTAGCGCCCTTTTAACCCCCCCCCCCCCCCCCCCCCCTGTGATCTGGCATTTGAGCTAGGGCATTATTTGGCATGCATGCACAAGCGCCTCGCATTCGACTCGACCCGTTGCCTAGTTAAATTTAGAATTTTTAGGACTTTTAAATTTTGATTTTTTTGAACATCGAATTTTAGTTCTGAAGTGTAAGTTGAAGTTTATTAAATTCTTCTTCATTGTGGATAAGAGCGTGACAAAAGAGTGGAAAAAAATTCATTTTCGTTTTTTGTTTTTATTGTAAGAAGTAAATTAATTTTTATCTCGAAAACGTGGCGTCAGAGTGAAAAAGTTCAAGAGACAGTTTTCACGCAGAATTATTTAGGCTTCACTGCAACGGTATCAATTTTGCAAAAAATAAAGACCTACCAGCACGCACAATAAGTACATTAGAAAATAATTTTTTGCACTTAAATGTACCCATTAATTACATACTGGCGTGTGCCAAAATTATTGTCAATATTTTAATGGATTTTCGAGAGATTATTATTATTTAAACATTAAAAAAAAAGGAAATATTAAACACCTCGTATCTCGAAAAGAAAAGCGTATGAGAATCCGTATTAATCTAAACTTATTTTCATATTTTTAGATGTAGAATCTGCCCTTAAATTTTTGTAACATCTTTTTATAACACCCCATATCCGTAAAAAACTGTAAAATTGCACCCTTCACGTATGTGAGCCTACGCTCAAATATGAGTACTATAACACTTGCAGAATAGGAATCTTGGACAAAAATTATTATCTATGAGAGGACCACTTTAGGTCATCGCTCGTCTAGTAAAAGGCCTTTTTTAGTTCAAATTCTAAGAAATGTTCTTTTAGCATTAAGTTTTGATTAAATGAAAAATTTAACCAATGGTAAGTTTTAAATGATGGTGAAACCGCCTAATTAAAAAAATTACAGGCCTAAAACAGATCGGGTCTGATGTATCTGTAACCTTTAGATCCTTTAGATCCTTTTTAATCACATCGTTTAAAAATAATGTGCTTTTAAAGGCATTACATCCCAACCGACAACGTAAAAAAGGGGCCTTTAAAAGAAAAAGGTCAAAAGTTTGAGCTTAAAAACAAGAACATCTGTTTTGCTTGGCTACTGAAGTGGATCGTGAAGTTTTAAATCTTAAACTTTGAATCAGCAGAAACAATCTTAATGGATGAACAACGTACTAATCCAAGAAGATTTATGTTTAATGGACTTCCCTAAAATAGCCTAAATTTGGATTAAATCAAGAATGAAAGTTAAGTAGTGCAAAAGTTAAATATTTTTAGAACCGCGCAATAATGCGCTTTATAAGAGCTCTATAAAAAGACTATAATAATATGTTGTTAACATTATATATTTATATGGTACCCAAGCAAACCCAAGCAAAACTAACCCGAGCTGCTAAGCTGCTAAGCGTAGAAGCTACACAAAAGCTACACAAAAGCTACAAAAACGTAGAAGCTACACAAGCGCAAGCGCAAGCGTAAGCGTATCGCAAGCGCAAGCATAGCGTAGCGTAGAAGCGCAAGCGTCGAAGCTACACACGCACAAACGCAAGCGCAAGCGTAGCACAAGCGCAAGCACAAGCGTAAGCACAAGCGCAAGCGTAGCGCAAGCGTAGCGCAAGCGTAGCGCAAGCGTAGAAGCTACACAAGCACAAGCGCAAGCGTAGAAGCTACACAAGCTACAAAGCGTAGAAGCTACACAAAAGCTACACAAAAGCTACACAAAGCTACACAAAAGCTAAGCTGCTGAGCGTAGAAGCTACACAAAAACACTTATATCAATAAGAATCTCTCGATTGACTTCATGAATATTTTAGATTACTTAGAAATCACCGTGTATACTTTAATTTTTTAAGTTATTTCCCCTCAGTTAAATTCCGATCCGATGAGTCTTACTTTTTTGTTCCCAATTACGTCACCTAAATGACATGAATGAAGCAGTAAATTTAGAATCCAAATTTTTTATTTCACCTCTCTGCAACCCTGGTTAATTCTAGCGAACGAAGGACATAATAAAAACGTAAGTTTAAGTAACCAAGTAAATGGAATAAAAGAACTGTTAAATGACTGTAATTATTATCGGCCTTAACGCCATCGAGCTGAATTGCTTGAAAATAATATTTGTAAAAGTTAAATGCGAACAATACCGTCGTTAAAAGTTGTTGTAAACACCTACATTTTTCTGAATTTTAAATTGATTTATGTTTAACTTACTAATTATAATTATTGCTTTTTGATTAAAAACACATTGAATATAAGTGCGTGTTTATTAATATTTGTCAATAAAACTGATGTATTCTGTTATAACTATTTTAGAAACTAAATTTAACAGGCTTGTGTAGGTTTTCTGGTTCTACCTACAAGTTAGCCTTCGGCTAAACACGGTGGGATAGAAGTGCAGGGTATTGTCTAGAGCGCGTACTTGGAACTCCCAAAATAAATAAACAAAACCCCCTCACGGACCTACGTCTAACCACAAATTTAAATATATTCTTTAAAATATTACAGTACGGTATGGTATTTTGGAAAAATTTCAAAGAATTTTTTTTCTCTCCTGGACCATTAACAAAGAATAGAGATTACTGGCCAAGATTAATATTTATCGGTTTTCAACATTTAATCAACAAAGCATGCAGATAAAAAAAAAATAAATTTTCTTTAAAATATTACAGTACGGTAACTATGGTATTTTGGAAAAATTTCAAAGAATTTTTTTTCTCTCCTGGACCATTAACAAAGAATAGAGATTACTGGCCAAGATTAATATTTATCGGTTTTCAACATTTAATCAACAAAGCATGCAGATAAAAAAAATATAAATATATACAGTATGTCCGTGATGGGGTTTAGAAGAGGACAAATGGACCAGATTATTCGAAAAAAGTATTTTTAATAAAATTGCTATTTTGGAAAAACTTTCCTGGGCCATTAACAAAGAATAGAGATTACTGACCAAGATTAGTATTTATCGGTTTTTCTGAGCTTAAATTCAAGTATTTTATAAGCCTTGAACCTTTGCCAAAAGTTAATAACTTTTGCAATAAATTATTTTACACGTTCATTAACAAATCCTGGATTTTGGGCTAGAAGGTTATAGTGATTTCTTCTTTTTTGTCTAGATGACGAGATATAAAAGTTCAGAATGGTTATGGATATCAATGACCTTGGCGACGTTAGTACTATGCATTGGCAGCCAGCCGTTAATATCGGATTCTAAGGTGAGTTTTATTTCTTATTTGTTACCGTTAAGAATATTTCGACAAAAATAAATAAATGAATAAGAAACAATGAACATATTGAAATTATTAATAGAATGATAAAAAAACAGACCAAGCCTCTATCTCTAAGTGAACTTTGGAAATGCTAAAGAATGCTTGAAAATGAAAATATGTAAAATATCGGTCATTTCTTAAAAGCAGTAACCATTTTTGACTTTTATAATAGGCTAGAGCTGTCATAATATTTGCTTTTCTGAGTCAGTACCCTAGTTGGTTTTTTAATCTTATTTTGTGTCTCTATTAAAGTTTTTTTTATTTTGCCGGGCCTTATTACCGTTCAAGGCCAACCGACTTATTATACGCTTGTCAATACGGTAGATTTATCATCAGTTACAGCAATATCAAAAAAGGATTTATTTGATGGCAAAAATACAAATAGCAGCAGCCTCAGGCAGCCGTTCAATATTTATATTTAAACCTTTTTTTTTACTTATGATGAATTATTTAAATCCTTTTCTCGGTGTAGTTGACTGATCACTGTCACCCCTTCGTCATTAGTCGGCTAGCATTATTTTTCTTATTCTCCATTGCGGAGCAGTTTATTTTGAAATTCCTGTGTGACAGTATCAGTTATATATACGACGGTATTTCTTTTCTATTCCTATTTTGCGCTTAAGGCTTTAGGCCTGCGAGGTCACGTATATGAGAAGCGAATCGATTCGTACGGTGAAATTTCATGTATTTTTTTTCTTCTTCCCTCCTTCAGAGTGGGTGAACTTACAATTTAATTCGTCACATTTTTTTAAAAATCAATAGTTGTTTTTATTCCTGGTGCCGATCGAACTTAATCAATAAATTTGTGTTTTATTTGACTCACCATACAGCGCAGTTTCAACTTAATTTTTTTATGTTTGCTTTAGTTTCTGAGTGAGTTGAAAGCAAGATCCCAACGGTAGGTACCTAGGAGGGTTTCTGTTTTTAATCCGGCTTCAAAAACAGTCGCGCCCTCATAAACCCATCCTAATCTCTCAGGCATTTGAGCTAGGGCATTCTTTGGCACGCATGCGCAAGTCTCTCGCATTCAGCTCGACTTGTTACTCGGTTTAAATTTTGAATTCCTCAAGCTATTAAATTTTTATTGAACTTTGGATTTTAATTTTAATAATCACAAATAAAATCTAACCAAAGCGCAAGAGACACAACGATCACAATTTTCACGTTTGATATATTGTTATGGATCTTGTTTTACTAATAAACATTTCCACCGTCAACATAAGAACCATTGGTTTGATACAAATCTTTATCAAGTACAGGCAATTCAGTATTCAAGTCGGTAAATTATTATCGTATAATGCGAATTAATGGGTGAATGTGCTTGGGATAATTTTTAATTGTTTGTTAAAAGTTTACCTCTAATCATATCAAGATATTTAATATGACATCAGGACAGAGTCTCACTATACAATGTCGTTCCAGGAAAATTGTGTTTGGGCAATAAGCAAGGAAGTAATATATTAAAAGGATTTTTATTAACTACTATTTTTAGATTTAGGTATTTCGGCTCCTTTATTGTTAAAAAGCCCTTTAAGACAATGAGTATCCAAAATACCAATTATAGCACTTTATTAAAATTTGTTATAAAATGTCGAGGAAAATAAAGAAACTAAATGTGATATTATTAAAAGTAAAGGTTAAATGGCATTTCAATTCTATGGTAATTTGATCCCTCTGCCCTCTTTCCTTTAACGGATTGCACCTGTGGTCTCTAGAGGTCTTTGTCTTTAGTTAGGTACACTGTATACGTATTGTGTTAAAATTTGCCGGTATCAATGCCAGTTTAACTTACATAAATTAAAAACAGTTCCTTGCGTTATGTGATTTGAGCCAAACACTATACTATATCTATAATATAGTTCGTTGTAAATATGAACAGGTTTTTCCTAACCTGAAATTAAATAAAAGTTCTCAATTTAAAATCACATGACTAAAAACAACCAACCAGAAAAAAAGATTACACCGAGAACAGATGCCCACCATGGTTAGTTATCAGTTCGTTGCGTAGTCAATAATTTAATAATTTTAAAATGTCATATTGTGGTTGTAATGTCGGTGATAAAATAGATCAAATCATATTTAAATATATCGTACCAATAAATACTATTTACAGCAAAAAAAATTGTTTAGAAAGCATTTTTGGACTTTTGCAATGTCAGAAATTATTACTTAGATGGAAATAGAACGGTGGAGGAACTGGCTTATATAGTAAAGGATTGGGCCGTAGATATGCGAAAAAAGAATGATACGAAGTTTAAAGAAACTACAATTAAAACCATATGGAAAATAACAAGTAAGCTCTTACAAGAAAAATACTATAAAGAATATAAAGTAATAATAGATCTATTTAAGAACGTCATGTTTCAACAAGCAGGAGTTGCTCGCGACGCTGTGAGATGAAACTTACAATCGAATCCCTGTAAAAGAAAACAAAGTTCAACAGCGTTAAATTTAGCAAAAATAGCCAAAATTGTAAATTTATGGGATGAAAACATCCCTGAAGGGCTGCAACGGAAATTCTATCCTATTGCTGCAGTAGAATTGGCTTGGTGAAGTGGAGAAGCTGCAGCTTGCTTAACTGACTTTTTGCGTTATAAAAATGATAGTTTAGCAACAAATCGAATTAAAAATAGCCCTGTATTTAGTAAAACCTGCCGAGGTGGTTTGAGAAAGTACACAGAAAGTAAATTTTAAATAGAAAACAATGACATTAACATCTGTCCTGTAAGATGATTTAACCAACCACTCCAACAGATCAACCGCAGTCACTCAACTAGTCAAAAGCAGAGTTCAAGAGGAGGATCTTGGCCATAACAGTGCAATCTCAATAAAACCCTATTTAAGTATTGATCAAGAATATCATAATAAAATAATT
The DNA here is from genome assembly GCA_963971165.1 of Philopedon plagiatum. NCBI lineage: Eukaryota > Metazoa > Arthropoda > Insecta > Coleoptera > Curculionidae > Philopedon > Philopedon plagiatum. The sequence continues at coordinate 40,140,333 of OZ020196.1, read as the reverse complement.
GACAGCATTACTTTTTCTATTTGTTATTTTAAAATTGTATCTTCAATTAAATAATTGTTGCTTTTTTGTCGTATTTATAAAATTAAGAAAATATTTTTTTTTCTAAAATTATCAAAAAAATGTCTGACGAATATCCCTCGAACATCGACAAATGTTCAATAATTTTATAACAACTTTCTCTTGCATGTTGCTTATAGAAAACAGTTACCAAGAAAGACTAGCAAAACACGTTTTACGTTACTAAGAAGTATCATCATTTTGGCGACTTGGAACAGGAAAAAGTACAAAACAAACATTTAAAATCCTCGTATAAACATTATTTATATATTTCGATATGTACATATGAAACAATCTTTTGCAGATATTAGATTCAATAAACAACTTACCGCCTCTCATCACTATAACAGTCTGTACCTAACATTACAGCCATATGGCACACAATCTTATTGGAGCGAAGAAAAGTCAAAACATTTAAAAAATGTTTTACTTTTCCCGTCTCTTGGAAAATCATTTTGAAAAGCCTTTGTTTTACACTTTACTGGATACACACATTTAAAACATGATCGAAAACAAAAACAAAACGGTTAAACGTAAAAGCCGTTTTTTATATTTTTGGCGCTTTTAATTATTAAATGTGACTTTTTGTGTATAAATTTCATACATATTAGAGGATGATTGACTTTGAAGTCAACTGTAATATTTTGACTTTGTATCACTAAATTTTTGTAGTTTGATCTTTAATCAGTATGCAAATAACATCATCACTTTTGAGTGGATGAAACTAATCGGATGCAACTCTTTCCGCTTGAAAATCTCAACACCGAATTCAAATGCATTTTTCTCAAAAGCAGTTGCTTCTAGCGGCATTAATAAAGTATACTTTTTATTTACATAAAAAAGGTAGGGGAATAAGAACTTCCATTCAGATATTGTATACACTGGAGCTCAAAAAAGTTGGCACCATTTAAAATGGCTTATGTGGCGCCACGTACGAAATATTTTGAGAGAATTTTTTATGACACTAATCCTACTTAAATGGGGCTCTGTATATTTCATTTATGAATGGCATTATATTAATTCTAATACAGGATATCGAAAACATAAAGATTATAGATATTTGACTTTTATTTTTATAGATTATAACAAAATTTATCTGGAACATATGCATTTACCATTTAAAAACTAATAATTATTATTCTTAGAAACGTTTCCGTAGGACTTTTCGCTAAAACTAAAATTGTATAAGCTGTACAAACTTCAACTACGGCCCTTGGCAATTTCGATGCCGGCAGACCCTCAAGCACGATCGAATCGACGTATGGTCTCTCCCTACGATTTAAGAAAATTGACTTTCAAACATCAAAAGCACCGCGTGAGAGTACCGCAACTAGTAGTTCTTTAGGCTATAGCCAGAGAGCTACTCGTACTGAACCCTGTTAGTAACGGTATTTGCACAAATCTGGAAATGGGACTAAAAAGTTAAAAAACAAATTAAATGAAAGCTTTTCTAGTCTAGTTGTAAAAAAATGTCCATCAAATTCCAATAGTAAAAAGCAGCGACCAAAATATCAAAAAAAAGCAAAAAATGTCGCATTTTACGTGTTCTTTAGGGCAGTTCCAATAGGAGGGTCACTTTGTGTATATTTTTTCTAAATAGATAATCACCTAAACTACAAAACGCCGTTTGTTTCATCCTGGAATATTTTTCCGATCAAGAGATATTTGATTTTATCCATTTTATTTTCAGAATATATTACTGTACGTCGCCCCTCAATGGGGTTGAAAATCTTAAACTACATAAAAAAGGAGATTTAGTAACCAATAAGATACACCTAAAATTTTGTAGCTGTATCTTTATTAATAGTAAAGCTATTTGCCCATACTAAGACTTTTCGGACACCCTGTCTAATATTGACAATAATTTTCAGTTAAAATAATTTTTTTTTTGATAAAAATATTTTTTCACTTAATTTGAAATTTTATTCCATACAACCATCTTATACCTACCTAGCATCTCCAATCTTTTTACTCTCACAGTTCCGTTTTATCTATCTCCGCATCTGGCGGGCCCTTGCGACCGTCGGAATCACCTGGCCTTGAACATATTTACTTTAAATCGTTTAATAAAGAGCCTGTAAAAATTGGAACCTTGAAGAACAATGTTTATTTTATGCCCTGCACAGAGCACATTTAGAATCGCCTGGCAGGTGGGTGCGACCTTCAGAATCGCCTGGAATTTTTTTTTTGTATTTTGTTATGTCTAAATTCAAACTTCATTTCTTCATTTTCAGATTTCATAGTAAATGTTTTATGTTTGAAGTAGTGCTAATAGGTGCACCTTTTCAAATAAAAAAATGCAATTATTATAAATTAGTGGTTAATTAGTTTATTTTTTAGTGAATACCGCCTTAATAGAATATTAGTCATTTAAAATAATAGGATAGTTGTTTATAACCAAGAGCTGTTAGTTGTTCATAGTTGATTCTTAATATAAACCCTGTATATCATAAGAACCTACTAGACTAGACATTGTTCAGATACGTTAAAAAGTACGAAACCTTATAAACAAATTGGAAGGTGTTTTTAGATTTCCAGAATTGAATCTTCCATTTATTGGGATAATAAAAATGTAATAAAAGTGGGTAAGGTTGGCAGCTAAGGCTATTATTCCTGGCGTGATAAATTTTCATCCAAGTCAGGCTGTCTAAAATAATACGTGATGCAATTTTACTCTTTTTATTTGTTAAAATTTAGGGCAAGAAGTAATGCACATATTTCTTAAAGTACTAGGGCTATAAAAGTCGTGTTGTTTCCTTTTAGGGATATCCTAAATTTTAGTGGGCTATGAATATATAAAATATTTACTTAGCATATCTATAAAACGCCAGTGACTGTAAACTTATAGATATGAAAGTGGTTTTAAATCTATTTTGTCGCCTTTATAAAACAGAAAAATGGTGTGCTTGTGGTTATAGTTAGCATTGTTCTTAGTCAATTATGGCACTAATCCGTCATACTTTTCTTACTGCTGTTAAACTGACCTACTAATTTTAAGCCTCTAACTTCTGGGAATCTCCTCCAGCTATCCAGATTTCTTTCAACGCCTGCCCTGCTGGTGGTGTCTTACGATATCGTCTGAAAACATCATGCACCAAGAGGCTTCATCTTTTACTTTATTAGCCACGACATCCATGACAAGGTCTAATGGATACTAGCTCAAACCCTTCCCGGTGTAAGTCAATCACAACTGGAAATTTCCATATGAATCTTACACTATTTACTACCTTTTACATTGGTACCCATAGTGTACATATCCCTTTTGGTATTTTTTTTCTTCCACTAGTAAGTCTTCAGGTCTCGTTGCTAAACCGGTGTTCAATTTAATTTAAAATTACCGTTGATTTTGTGTCGAAATTTGCGTCTCTATTTCTGTAGCTTGCTTTTTGAAATTGCTGAAAAATCTCTTCTCGCTCTTACCTTCATCATCTTTAATCTGCCTAATGAGGTCTTATCCCGAACTGGTTTTAATCCATATAGTTTCCACTTAGTGTTTTGAGCTCCTTTTACAGGTCATCCCAGGCCAGCTTGCTCTTACCACTGCCTTTTTGCTTATTTATAAGTTACTTTAAAACGATTCTTGTTCTATTCCGTCCCTGAAATATTTCTTAGCTTATTTATCCGCTTTTGCCATCTCTTACTTTATTCTACTACATGTTTCTTTTTCCGCAGGGGACCATTACCTGTAGTTTTCCTTAGGGCCTCCCGTGCAATAGTTTTTATAATTCGGTTGACTTCTTTCCATCGTTCATGTATACCTTCTAACAGGTTTAAACTTTCAACTATTTTTCCCTAAACGCTATGCTTGTGTTCCCACAATGTCAAATCAAAATCAAATCAAAAAATGCTTTATTGTTTTAAGATCAATCTCTTATTAACAAAGCTGTAAAAAAAGATAAAAGTAGTCAAATTCATTAGAAAGTCCACACAAAAATGGCGACGAACTAGTATGAAAATAGGAATAACAATTCTGCAAATATGGGTTTATATGACATCATCTCAGACATGACTAGAAATAAGGGTATACAAGAGTATCCTACACATATACCGCACTACCCTCTTCTGCCAAACAAATACACCAGCAAATATTCGTGTTAAACACGTTCGCCAGAAGCAAATACCGTATCGTGAATGTAACTCTATTAAAAAAAATAACAATCATGTAGGATCAAATTAATTAGAAATTACCATGGATCTATTATAATATGGATTCGATATCCGTATACTGTGAGCGTATCGAACGTGAAGCCTTATATAATATAAATATTTTGTTGTTTGTTATTCTCTTGAGAGAGCAGTTTACGAACTACGAACATAGACAAGACTACGAATTACTACATAATTGAATCAAGAATGGTAGTAGAAAGAGATAAAATAGCATTGGAGTGTTGGAGCTCAGAAGTGTTGTTGTCTGCTGGGTGCTTAGGAAAAACGTCTGGGAACACTCGGTTACACGTACGTCTTTGTCTAATGAACTAGAAAAGAAATAGTGCGACGTATAGATTTATATAGATTTATAAATGACTCAGAGCGACTTTAAATAATCGCCGTTAGAAATAACCTAACATAACATAACCTATAAATAATAAAACCTTTTTAACTTAAATTTATTACTATTTAGCAGAAAAATAAAATATTTTGGGGCTTTTATTACTTTTAGTAAATCTTGTGATGCTTCTAACGTATTTTTGTACAAAAATACAAGGTAAAATAAGATGTGGCCAATGTTTACAAATTGTGTTTACAGTGTCGTTTAGAATGGTTTGTTTTGGCTTCAAAGAATGTGAACTCATCCCGTATCCAGTCCTAATAAATCCATGGAAATTACCCTAATTGCATAGAAACTTGAGGCAAGTTTAGCAGTTAGTCTCTTTAAATCTCTCAAACTTCAGTCAACTATATACATGTGTATGTGTGTGTGTATGTAGGTTAATGGCACTGGTTAAGACCAAATGGCCAGCATCTCTCTATATCAACTATATACATAGAGCCTTAAAAAGCTATTTGCAGTCGAATTAGTTGCAATATAATTATCTAAAAGTAAGTCATTCAAATCGAATTTACAGGACATAACACTTAGTAATATTAAAAGTAAGCTGGTTAGCATGCTTAATATTTACTGAGTCATTGTTTACTTCTTCATTAAGTCGATCACGCCACAAATCCACCATGTAAGTTTCTACTGTACTACTATAATATTTCGATGCTTTTTATCCAGTTGCACCCAAAATTTGATTTCCTCTTATTCCTTACTATATTCTGTCCAATTTAATTTGAGGATGATGATAGAAAAAACAATTGAACAAGAATTCACCCTATTGGTCAGTTCCATGGACAGTTTACACCAGAACAGATTTTAGCGACTATACAGCGAATCTTTTCTTTCATGATAATCACGGAGGAATAAGATTTCTTTATTTCCGTGTTGGCGAAAGTGCATTGGAAAAAGACAAATAAAAGAATGTGTTCAAATTTTTATCCTACCTTCTTTGCTTGTGGAAGTATTGCTGGTTATATACTTCGAAAGATTAGTCATCGCAAAATTCTTTTCTTTCCTGATAAAAGTCCCAACGGAATCCGATTTCTTTCTATCCTTGTTAACAAAAGGGCATTAGAAAAAGACAAATAAAAACGATGTTATTGCCAATAAAAAAGGATAATCAAACATTTCATCAATGAAAGTTTAATCCGAATTGTCATAAAAATAAATTTCTAATCTGGCAAAATACTTATGTAAGTTTTACTATTTTATAGCAAGAGACCTTGGTTTTTACTGAACACAAACGACATTAACAAAAATCTTGTTTTTATTAACCTCCTTATTTTATACTAGGTACTTAAAATTATTTTTTCCTGTCCCTCTAAGTATCAACCAATAATTTTCATTAAAAGGATCGGAGAAAATGTTTTCAAATAATTAAGGCAAAAATAGCAAAAATGAGTAAATGTTTTTATTAAGATAAACAATTTACAATAAGGCTAACAAAATATTCCATATTCTCCGATATAAAATGAAAATTAATCTATAATACAGCCTACCTGCGAACAGTGACGTTTGTTTGAGTTAAAGACGCGATAAAAAATTTTTAATATATACCAAGTAGTTTCACAATTTGTAACTGTAAATGTTGAAGATCTTAGTATCAGAAGAATAGATACACTTTGTAATGGCACTGTGACTTCAGCTTCAAAACTGAAAACAAACGTTTTTAGGGAGCAATTTTCACTCCTTTCTATTGAGAAAGGAAGAAGATTTCTTTAGTTATTGAACTAAAGAAATCTTCTGTGATTGGGTCCCTTTGTTCTCAACTTTATATCGGTTCGGCGATCCTGTTACTCATTCCCATAACGCCCGGTCCAAGTAATGTAAAGGAGAATAAATATGTACCTTGCGTAATCTTTCACTGGTTGTTAGTCAGGCCCAGATTCATAGAACACAGGAATTTAAGCTTCTAATATTTTATATAAACTTTTTCAGTGTATTTTTACACTGCAAAAACAACTAATTATGGGACAGGCTTCAAATAATATGCCATGTTTATTTTTTTCATAACCTAACTTTCTACCATCTGTAAAAATTTTGCGAGTATGAGAGAGAAAGAAGACCAGAGAGAAAAAAATTAGAGCGAAAGAACACGAGAGACATAATTGATCTCTCCGTTGTAAAACGGGTTTCTGTCATCATTCTCAAATTAAATTGGATACGGTCTAGACTATTTTGACAAAATGGCAAATTTTAATAAGTAAATAAACAAAACACATGCGCTAAGGCAGGTGGCAAGCGCTGGTGTATTTATGTTAGAGTATTAAGTTAAGAAAGTTTAGTTGCGGATTATCGAAAGCATAGTAGGTAAGTGATTGTTACAGTACAGTACTCGTTTAGAAATGCCTTGTACTTATCGGACTAGTAACGTAAAAAGTATTTATTTTAAGTTTATTATTTAATTTAAGAAAGAAGAAAGGATTGCCAGGTATTTCAATATTATTTATTACAAATACAAAAAATATGACATTTTTATGCTTTTTAAAGGAAATAAATTTAATAAAAAGAATCTCCGTTAAAAACTCTTTAAGTACTTTCTAACTTTGATCTCTTGAGAGAAAAAAGATGAAAGAAATGATATTTTGTTAGTTATGATACGCCTAATGAAACGCAGACGAACAAATTTAAAAGAAAATTTTAAACAGAATATCTTATAAAAGGGAAGTGTATCTTTTTATGGCAGTAATAAAAATGGTCCCTAAAGAAGAGGGTTGGCAGTTAAGGCTATTATTTTTCTCGAAATACATTTCGTCAGACTGTCCGGAAAAGTTCGTGATGTTTATATTATTATCTTTTTTAATCTTCTGACAGCCCACACGAAGACCGAAGTCTAAGCACTATGTACCGTATGTGTACTGAGAAAATCCGACTCACACATCCAGAGCTGGAAACATCCGTAGGGATTTCACCAGCCCTTTCCACCTCGACCAAGGAAGAATTCCTTTACCACCTTTCAACAATGATTAACAATCACAGAACATCCATGGTCGAAGCGGGATTCGAACCCGCGATCTCTCGGTTGCAAAACTAGCGCCGTACCAACTCGGCCACCGGAGACCCCGTTTGGTATTATTGATTGGAAAAGTAAATATTATACGGGTGATTTAGGAGAGAGTACCAATATTCTAGGGGCGTATTCAGGGACTCAAAGTAAACATAAAAGTTCATATGAATATTGGTCTTATTCTTAGCCGTTACTGGGCTACAAAAATTAAGAATTATTATAATAAAATTCTTTTTATAAAACAGACTACATTCTATAGTTTATAAAAATACCACCGCCTACAGTCAGCTCGTGTCACATGTCAGCTCGTGTCGTTCGATAGACTGGACTTTCTAGTGTCCACTGTAGTTGCATATACTAAAGATTTATACCAACCCGAAGAAAAATAATCTAGAGGATTAAAATCTAGCGATCTTGATGGCCAACATGTGGGCCACTCCAGCCAATCCATCGATTTGGAAAGTTGGTATTTAAGAAATGTCTTACTAGTAGACTGTAATGAGTTGAAGCTTCATCATGTTGCAAGTACATAGTATATCGTATATTGTGGAACATCATCTAAAAATGTTTGCAAATATTATTGTAGAAAATCGAAGTATCTTTGTACTGTAAGATAACCATCAAGTAGGAATGGACAGACTAATTTACTGTCTAGCATACCTCATCCCACGTCGATGCTAAATTGGTGTTAAAATTAGTTTCGACCACGGAATGAGGATTCTCATAAGACCATCAATGTTAGTTGTGAAGGTTATTTATGCCATCACGAATAAACTGTGTTTCATCAGTGAACAAAATGTATTTATACACTCTTCGATTTCCTTTTATCTTGCTGCAAAATTGCATCCTTTACGCACGATCACCTTCTTGCAAATAGACTTTTGTAAATGAAATGAATACAATAAATTACTACTTAAAGTCCTCCAACTAGTTGACTGTGTAATTTGAAAAGTTTCTTCAATCAATCTTGTACTTGCGCTTGTTTTATTCTCGACTATGTCAAGAATAACTTCTTCTTGTTTAGCATCAAGTCCTGTTTGCCGTTTTGAAACAACTCTCGCCCTTGGAAACATACCAGTTTCTGCATTACTACTAAAAATTTTAAGAAAAATTCTTCGATTTTTCACTCTTCGATTAGGATAACGACGCTGGTATTCAGCAACTGCAAGATTTGCACTTCCATTGCAAAAGCCGTAACCAAATATGATATCAGCATATTCGCGATGACTTAATATCGCAAGCATAACTACAACAAATACATATTTACTAAACTAAATCTGACATGGATAAAAGTGATTCTTATTTTCTTACTTATATCTCACTTGTTGTGTATACCATGTTAGATTTTAAAATGCTTTATGTGGCGGCACCGAATTTTATTTCAATTAGAAATTTGAGATTTCCCCAGGATTTAACGCGTACATTATTCAACCAGTGTCATTGATCCAAAGTGACCGACACTGACATTTGGACAGTTAATATTTTATCTTCACGATAATCGATAATTATTATGGTGCCAATGGTTTTCCTCTTGGTTATGCCTTGGCATTGTTGAAACCTTAATAAATTAATATCGTATAATAAATCTATAATACGATGTTCGGAAAACGGGATTTTTTTAAATACACGATTTTTTACTTTAGATATTAAAAATCGTATTTTTATTTTCTTGCCGTTTACGAGAATAAATGTAAGTATTAAAACTTATTTTTTAAATTCTTACAATAAATACACGTGATGACGACATAAACCTAAATATTTTTCTCCCCATGGAGAGGAAACATAATCGGTAATGTCACCACCATTTGTTATATTATATTTGAAAGTTACAATATATAACGTTTTTACTCTCTGTACTTTGTGGATATAGGTATAACTTTTCAAGTCACTATTAGAGTTGTGCATTGCGATATATGTTACAAATTTTAGAGTTGAAAAATCTCGTAGTAAACGTTAAAAATTTTACCCTTAGTTTTGATACATAATGTCTGGCGGAAGATCTCGTTCTGTGGCCTAAATTTACGAGATGAATTTAAACTAAAAGTAAATAACTTAAATAAGCTACACCCAAATAAAATATAAAAAATGAACTATACACATCTAATATTTAAATATAGTCGGTAAAATCGAAAGCATCTAAATGGCATAAGAAAACGTTATCCGCTAATACTACACTACGCTTTTTATCCATTACAAGAGCCATCTTTTGGAGGTGCTTCAGTTCACACCGGTTTAAAAACTTTTTATTTCCTTGTTAATCGGCGACATATATGACTGTCGCGAGTTAAACGGTATTTCAAACCATTTCGGACTTGTGTTTGAAACACCTTGTTCAGCTTTCTCTTGTAATGATCTTTGTTTACGATGTTTTAAAAGTGAAATGTAGGCTACATAATAGTGTTATAGCAGGGGTCCCTCAATCAGCGTCCCGGCGTTTGAGATTTTTAAATTATTAGAAATTATTCCAATTTTATTTTAAACTGAGGTATTCTGAAATGATCCACTGTATCGTCCATGTTCAAATCAACAATTTAATATTATTCGTGAATTGAAGTGGTATAAATCAAAAAGTTCATGTTTTAAAATTTTAAAAAGTTCTTCTTTAGAATTTTTCTCTAGCCTTAAAAAGCGTGTAGAACAAAATTATAAATAATGCATTTTGGCTTACTTTTTCTTAAAAAATATAAAAATTAAATTTCTTAGAGGAATATGTAAGCCCATTCGAGGACACCCTGTATATGTATATAATTTTATTATATTTTTATCTATTATAATTTGTTATTTAAGAGCCGTGTATTTGACTTTTCAATAAATCAATTCTTAAGTTGATTAGTTCGACAGCACGCCAAGCTCTGGTTATCCCAAATATTAATGTAACCTAACGCTGTAAGGTTCATAAAATCTAGTTATTTTGAGATTCTGCTTGGCTTTATAATGTTTTAGCACATGATTTGGTGGTCAACCTTTCGTTTTTATGGTTATTTGATGACATTGGTTGAAACCAGATTTTGGAGACGAGGATTGTTCCATTATTTTTAAGCCGGACAGATCGATGTTGGTAGACGATATGGAAATTTTCAATTTAAAGGAAATAAGAGTTTTAATTTCATTTCATTTCTTTTCCTTTCCTAAGAAAATTTGAATTATATCTTTGGAAAACTCACCTTATTCTCCCACTTCCTTAATGCCAAAGTCATCTCAAGCGATTTAATTTTAAAGTTGATAAATTGCATTGGTGGGCACTTTCCGAAGCCACAGTTTTTTGGCACTCAGCTTTTCGAAGCCTCAGCCTTTCGAAGCTACAAGTTTTCGGGCACTCAGCTTTTTAAGGCCCCATCTTATATTTAGCTGTTTGATTTTTCTTAAAAAATGATTATTTTGCATCGTTAATGGAAGACAAGAGGTCGTCGATTAACGTTATATTGTTGTCAGGTACTATTTTTAGCACAAGTATCTTAAAAGGATTGTTTAGATGCGCTTAGCGTTTGCATATTTGCAATTTTTTTTAAGTATCGTATTATCTTTCATAGAGCAACTGATCATTGTTCTAAGTTTCTAAGTGTTATGGTCATTGAAAGATTTTGAAGTATAAATCTTACAATTACTAACTGTCTTTATTTGACAGTACTGATTTTGATCCTGTATGTATACATATTGTGTGATTATTTAGCTACTTTCCCAATATTATTATTTCTCCACCATTTTGACACAAAACTGTTTACAGTTTATCTCAAGTTCTTTTTTCAGTAAATCACTAAACAAATTTAAATATTTAAATTTTCCATGTTTCTTTATCACAATGAAGTTTCTAATCTTGAGTAACAGTTGTAATTTATAATGTATATTTTGTAATTAAAAAGTATTATTGTTTAACTTTTTAAAAGCATATATTGAATTTTCAGGTGTTTATATGGCGTAAATTAAAGGTTATATATTTTTTTATTTCAATTTATTTTTCTTTGGTCTAATGTAACATTTTATACTTTCATGTAATATCTCGAGATTGGCAGAAGAAATCACTTTGGATTGTCAAGAATCAAGTGACATATCTAGGTGTAACCACAACCAAGCCTTAAGCCAAGTCCTGCAACAGTAGTAGCTAACCTTTGATGCCAGACATAACAACGTCATAAGACACTATCCAGGCGAAAAACTCACCTACTAGTTTCGTTGAGACCCCCAACAACGATAAGTATTGCCCATCTGAAGAAAGATATGTATAGATCAGTAAATAATACAACAATATTTAAAAAGTTGCTTTAATTATTAAATTTTTCACTACTTTGATAATAACACAATATATGTAACAATATTTTTTTCTGTTGCTTCATTTCTTGCAAGGAAACGAAAATTCAGATAATCTTTGAGCTTTCTGGCGCCTTAAATAAATTTGTTAGTCCAAACTAGACGAATTCACTCCCGAGTTAAACTCAGTCTCAGCCGAGGTACTTTTCCAACTTTTTATTCAACAATATCAAAATTTATTTCATTACATTTAGCGCCGATGCGATAATTTCATTTTCATTACAACAGTTTGTTCATTTTGGAAACTGTATGTCTTGTGTACAAAAATCGTCAAAATTTTATTTCTGGACCCTCACACTATAGTACTAGACAATCCCTTAATTTACATTTGCCCATCCCCTCCTTAACATTAACCAAAAAATCCATTATATATGAAAGCTTAAAAATGTACAATCACCTTCCAAACGAACTGAAAACTTGTCACACGTTGAAAATATTTAAAGGAAGGACTCGAAAGGTACTGATTGGTTAGGCCTATTATAGTTTGGAAGAGTTTTATAATGACGTTCTGTGATATTTTTGTTTTGTTTGTTAGTTATGGTTTGTCTTATGTATGTATGTGTGTGTGTGTATGTATGTGGGTGTGTGTATGTGTGTGTGTGATGGAGTGTGTGTGTGTATATGTATATGTATGTATATGTATATATATTTTATTACAGTGGTTGACTTATGGATTTTAATATGTTAATATGATGTTTAATTTACCACTGTTATTGCAATGTTTTGTAAGGAATTTTACATTTGAATATTGGGAGTGATGAGTTTTATCACACTGTTTTTTTTTTCTTTTTGGAGTCCTAACTATTCTCTCTCACAGTTATGGACATGTTTGTCAATGTCTTATTAAATGAAGCCTTCCTAATTTAGGTTCACTTTTGTTTATTGTATTCATTAATTTTGTATAATAGCTTATTTTTTGTTCTTTGATCTATATTATTTATCTGTTTTAGAAAGTAAGTGCTTTGTCAATGAGAATCGATTTCTTCAGACAATAAAGCTATTTTTGACTTTTGACTTTGACACATTCATAACTTTATTTTGACACCTAGGTAGGTTTTCTAAATTTCGTTTCTTAGTTTTCCCTATACAGAGGCTAAATATATTATGTTATTATGTATACAACTATTAACGTTTTAAGAGCAGATCTTGTTCAATAGCAAAGTTCTATTTATTCTCAAATTAGGAATCATATGTCCGTTTGCCCAGGTATTTATAAAAGTGCGTTACTGAGTAAAACGTAATTTTTATTTTAAATTTTTCTAATGGAGGGTACGTAGTTGGCTGTTCAGAAATAATTATGACTTAAACACGGTCTGACTTTTAAAATCGTAGCAAATTTTCAACAATCGTATTGTTTTTACTAAGAAAATGTATAAAATCTAAACCGTAGTAAACTGATATTACTGACTGGATTTAATGTGCATGACAAATAGATGTAAGTCGTACTAAAAATAATTGTACACTTCTAATAATAGAACTATCATATCGTCCCAAATTGAGAGTAATGTGGTAATTTGGATATCGTAGTTCGAGAAGTAAGAAAAATTTTAGAGAAATTGCGAGTCGTAAACGAGAATAATTTTGGAGTGGATTATAACAGCTGATTTGAACAATTTTTCAGTGCGTTAAAATGTTCACATCGTTGTAATCTACCATTGCCATTTTTAGTTTTTCAATATGAGGTCGCTAACTTAGTTAAGTCGTTACTTTTTCAAGTAACCCAAATTACTGTATTTTGTTCGTATCTAACCCTCCACGAAATTTCAGGTTCTTAATATTTCAGAGTTCAAAAATATCAGCATTTTTTAAGGAAACGCTTGCCTCCAAAAAAATTGAAATTTAATTATTATTTCAGGAACGGTAAGAGATAAGTATAAAACAATGTTAAAGGAAGCTGTTAAGAAATTAATAGTGGTTTCGAAAATGAAGTAATATCCAGGGTATTCTCTTTAAAATATCAAAGTTGCTACTACTTTTTAGCAGAAGCCGCAACACTGCGTTGTCAAAAATATTTTAGGCAGGTAGAGCATGTTCGTTTATGTCAACTGACTGGCCGATTCGCCAGATACGTCTAACGTAACATCCACCGTGAATCACCCTGTATTTTAAATAGCGTTTCGAATGCATGTCCCCCTGGAAAACATTATAGTGTAGGTACTTGGTTTTAGAAATTTTTTCTCAACATTTTTCTTTACAGCTTTAGAAAAAAATATAATAATGATGATGACATAGCTTTATTGACACAAAGTAAAGCTTTCTTGTTTCATATAAAACGACAAGGTTATTATATAAATTAAAGGAAATAACATACTTAAAATTAAAAATGATAGGAGAGGTATTTTTTCTTAATTTTAAAAAAATATCATTAAAAAAATTATTCTGACTAAACTTGGTTTCTTACAAAACCAAAAGGTAAAAGTCATGGGACAGGAACGTCTGTCATGCACATGTGGATGACGAAGCCCACCACGTTAAAATCGCTGAAATATTGCCGGGTGTGCCACGTCATTCATTTATAAATGACAGCATCAAAAGCCATTTTTATGAAAAAAGCCCAAAAACAAGCTAAAATCGATGAATTTTAGTAAAAATCACGGAAAACCAAAAATTGAAAAATGGCTCCTGACGAAATATTTATAATACGCCCGTGGCTTGCAATATGTTTTAAGGCGGTTACGATTATCTGTCAATAACACATCGGCGTTTGCGATATAAATGGGCACAATTGGGATTTGTTTGAAATAAAGTGGTGTTTACGATAAAAGAAAAATGCTAACTTTGATCACTTAAGATAAAGAATGAGGACAAAATTATTAGAAATCGGGCGTGAAATATTGTAAGCGACGCGACGGTTTAAACGAATAATCTGGTTTTCAGGAAATTTGTCACTTACGATGTTTTGTCGAAAACCCATCGAAGTATTACGGGGCGATTTTAATTAAATAGTAAGCATTTTAAATTATAGAAATAGACCATCAACTTACACAAATAAATGTTTTAATATTTTTGAATTTAGCATAGTGGAAATCTGTAGCTGAGCAAATAGCTGTGTCACTATTAGAGTTCAGGTCTGGGCAAATTTGTACATTCCGCTTTCATAGAACCGTCTTCCATTACTCGTTTTTCAAAAGTCTTGTGCATTGTATATTTTTTATTTAGATTTTTAAGAACAAAACAAGAAAATAGCCACCTGACTAATGTAAAAGAACCTTTGTTTAATATAGTAGTGATGTCATCCTTTTTCAAACCACGTGCCAGCCAGTTTAAAAAGTACACTTATTATTACCTATATATTAATTTATTACTTTGATCTATGGCCAAACAACCAATATATTTGAGTTTCTTACCACATAAATAACTATAATTCCATAATTCCAGAGCTAAGTATTAACACTATTAATTGGACTCCATTATTTTTCACATCAACTAAAATTGTTCTTTAATAATATAAGAAAAATGATATTTAATCTGAGTAATTTAAAAACTTTTGTATAAAGAAAATTACTGTTTAATTTTCTTTAGCACTTACTTTGGGCAAGTCTTTAAATTCAGGGCCTAATTCCATTAATGTGTTCTCTCCCGTTCTAATACATTCAAAAGAAAAATTACAAACACAACAGATGCCATCGAATGGAGAATGCGCTGGATTTAAAAACTCACCCCTGACTAAAATGAGTTCTTATATGTTATCAAGTTAACCTCCAAAACCAAAACCTGGTTGCGTTACTCCATATCGCAATTCATAATCATGATTAACAACCCTTATGTTATTATGTTTATCCTATTTTACACCCTTTGATCAATTAATTTTGGAAAAATGTTCGAATGGAGAATGCGCTGGATTTAAAAACTCACCCCTTACTAAAAAGAGTTTTTATATGTTATCAAGTTAACCTCCAAAACTAAAACCTGGTTGCATTACTCAATGTTGCAATTCATAATCATGATTAACAACCCTTATGTTATTACGTTTATTCTATTTTACACCCTTTGATCAATTTATTTTGGAAAAATATCCGATCGAAAATTTCTGCTGTATGAATTTACTTGGCTGCTTGTCCTGAATATTAACCTTCACGGCGAATTATAAAAAATTCTAATTCCACTTTTATTTTCGTGACTCTGTAACAATAAAACAGCAGAACACTATTATGTCATGTATTATTGCGGACAGTCTGAACAGAAATAAAAAAAATTACGCCAGTAAAGAGGACCATAAATGGCAACCTTGTCCTTTTTTTATAGTCCATTTTATTATCCTTATAAATAACATTTTTTTGGCAATTCTGTTTAAAATTTGTACATAAAGTTTTTTTAGGGTTATTATAAGCCTATGTTTTCAGTATTCCGCCCTTTTTCGCCATACGGATGAATAATTATAAAGTTCTGAAAAATATTTACTTTTTTTGTTTCAGGTATAATTTGATACTAGGGTCTAAAGAAGAGTCTAAAATAGTCAAGCTAATTTTTGCATTCGTCATTTTTCATTTTAACAATCAGTACGTGTATTTCTCCTTGAGAGAACTAACATTCATTTACATAAATGGCAAAACATTGAAGCTATCAAAATAAAATGTATTAAAATTTTGATTGTCATCGTCACCATTCTCCAATCGTTTTCATATGATCTTAAGTAACGAAATAAATTCTTTATTTGCTAAAATGTATTTATTACAAACACATTGTAATTATATACTACCTTATTGTATTTTAAAAAATACCTGAATGTCTAAATATTATTGATCATTTGGCAACATTATTTTATGAAATTATTGAAAGTATTTAAGGCGTAAATATAACTAGAAGTTCAGCTATTTTTATGGTTAAGAGATCAATGGAAGTTCCGTAGTTAAATAAACCATTTCACGTTTGTCCTGAACTTGGTGCTTTTATGTATCGACACACATGACCCCAAGCAGACTATTCGATAACCGGGTTTGTGTCTTCAAGGATTGGCAAATCTTATACGAATGGGCACTGTCATGTTGTTAGGCAAAGAGGTCTTTTGAGTTTACATCTTTATGTTGGTTGCTCGGATTACACCTTGACCTGTTTAGGCAAAATTTTGCACAATGTTTGCGTAGATCCTGGAACAGAAAAGTCAAGATTCAGCATAAAAACTTCTTATAGAATTCTGTACCTTAGACAATAAGCTCTTCAGGATGTATGTTACTACCAACTTTGTTTTTGTTTTCGGCCAAAGTCACTTGTAAACCTTTTTTCCATAAAGTTTTGTAACACCCATATGTATCGATTTCAATAATTAGAATTATATACGAGAGAAACCGTAGGTACCCATCAGTTTTAGAAAATCCTAAAATTTCATGCACATTAAGCACTGATTTCAAATTGAATTTAATTTTCTAAAAAATTATTACAGGTTGCACACGTTTTAGGTTCAGAGTAACAATTGGGAATATGCGTGTATTTCTTATTGCATACATTATTCAAGTAAGTCATTACAAATCCAAAAATATTATTTTGAAGAAAATTACTAGAATATTTGAACTTATAATTTTTTTTTACTTTAGATATATTTTATTATAATTTAAAAAGGTGCAATTTAACTTCGCCTAAAAACTACTTCAGATATTGTCTGAAGCACGCGTCCCGAAATTCTTAAATTTAATACTTTTTATCTTTTTGAACGGGATTTTTAACAGCCATGTGATCAGTTGTACTATTTACAGCAGTTAGTCACGTGCCTGACTAATAAAAAGGAGCATGACCTCGGATGTATATTCAGTTGCCTATACTCACCATACCTAACCCTAATCATTCATCTGTTATGTAGATATAAAATATTTGTTGTTTGCGTAGAATTTGTTTTTTGATTATAGTGTAATTTGTGTGCAATACTTTTAATTATAACAAAATTTTGAAAACTACCTATAAGTATTGTGTCAATTTGCAAAAATACCACTTCAAGTGTCTCTAATACTCATTTTTCTTCTTGTGCCAAGAACAGCCAAAATCTATAAGCTTTTACTTCTATAAATTCAGCAGATGTAGGTAAAGTCAGAATTTGTATAAAAACAAGCAGTCATCAAAAATAAATCAACTGCCGAGAACAAAACAAAATAATAAGTTTGTTAGTCTGATCGTCCATGTGGTCATTGCTAAACAGTCTTTTAGTCAAATGTAATGTTTCTTATCCACGAAATCTCCTCATCTTTGGGAAATAATCAAGAAAATAATTTAACACTCGAATTTGAACTACACCAGCCATAATAACACTTTTATTTACTTATCATTGGATGTCAGAACCAATAAGATCACGTTTCGCAAGTTCAGAATTTTATATGAAAAATTGACAAAAAAATTATTGCCAAAAACTAAAATATATGGTTAAAATATTGCCAAGAGTATTTAATTTCTATAGAGAATAGAGAAAAATTATTCAGATTTATTTAGATTACATGTATATTGCTTACTAACTCTATTTTTTTCTAACAAATTAAAGGAACGTTTCCAACGAAGGTGTTCTTAATATGAATCCACATAAGGCATTATTTTCATTTCAGTCTACCCTACACATAACAAATATTAAAATGCTGAACTCAGTCGAAGCCTGGTAAGGGTTGTAGTAGAAAAATAAATGCGATAATGCTTACGCCATTACAGCTGTCTGCCAATAAAATGAAAAAATAAAGTTGTCATTTCGGACCATCAGAGGTTAAATAAAAGATTTATTTTGAGAAGAGGCTTAGCCGCCAGTTTGACCCTTCTCTATTGCGATTTTTATTATTTTTATAAATAGTGAATCGAAGTTTTACGGGATGCTTCCTTTTAAGGGTGTCATTTTCTCGGGCTTGTGATTGCATTAATAATAAAAATAAAATAGCCCAGAAGGTTGACCCTCTAAACAAGAACAATGCACACTGGATACCAACGTAAATATTTAACAAAATTACAGTTTAAATAAATTTTTTGTAACTTTGTTTGCTTCGGTTTTTATTAAATTCGTCCTTAATACAGGGTGTTGCAAAACTCTTGTCACATAACTTTACCAGTGATTCGTTGGCCAGAAATAGCAAGCAAGTTCGTATTAACATAAGTCAGTATACGGCTCCTGTGTCAACTTGTTCGTAAAATAACTACTACTGTAACGAGTGCCTTACCGGACAAGTAACGTAACTAACTATTTCAATGTAGAGTCGTTAGCCAACCCTAAATAACAGTAAAAATCTGATCGTATTCTTAGTGTTAGTATGGGTTGCAATTTTGTCGGTTAAAGCAAAATATTTAGTATAAAACGTTTTCACATGTTAGTAATTTCAGACGTATATTTATTCCAAAACATGTTATTAATCATTATAATTATATTGTAGTCATATAACCTGTACCTGTGGCCATTTTACTGGATGTAAGTCTCTAATTTAATTGGTTGCGACCCGGCTTCTCGCACAATCTTAGCAACTCTATTCGATTTTTCGGATTACCCACACGCATATAATTTTGATTAGTGATGCGTAGATACCTACATTATGAACATAATATGCCAATAATCGTTTGTTAGACCCTGTCAATTTACAAAGAAAAATCTCCCCCTAGTATTAATAGGTTTAAGCCTCAGTGTTCTATAGCAATTTTTTTGAGCTTATGATTACTAAACCGAATCCCATATTATTATTACGAAGCACGTTTAAGCAGTTGGGATCTTCTCTATAAATCGGTTCAAAGTAATTGAATATTCAATATGAACCGTTTAGTTCTTGCAAAAATACCACGATTTTGTTGGTTTATAATGAATATATTATTTTTGACGTATATCTCACGGATTTAAGTATAACATTTAAGTTTTGATAATTAATTTTTATTTTATTGATGGCAAAGAATTGGTTTACTTTCTTGTTAACTTTATAATTTGCCTATAATCATTATATTAGTACGTTTTATTCTTGGGTTTATATGAGAACTTACATTAACAGTAGACACTGTTAAGGATTGCTTGGATCGCATCCAGTGATTTGACAGTTTTTCGACATATGGAATTCTAGATGCTGCCAAAAAAAAAATTTTGACAAATAATTTTTGCCTACGACTGATTTCTGGCACGTTAGAATATGATAAGTTAAGAATCCAAAGATATATGCATTCAAATAGACAATTTAAATACCGTTTCCCCTACCTTCATGATTTTTGAATGAGACTGCTACGTTTTTCGTTACTCTGTCAAGTTGTCTCCTAGGAAAGCTTTTGGATGCCAAAATGTCCCGTTTTCAGAAAGTTTGCAAACGGAAAATTTGTGAAATAATTGTGAAATATTGACAAAACGTGCCAAGAATTTCACACTTAAAATTATTATCAGATCTATTAAAAAGAATTTCATCCTTAGAAAATATAATACGAAAATATATTTCGACAACCAGAAATATATTCGGTCAAAGACGCGGTTTCTGGCCGATATGGCGTGCTTGTATTGAATAGTGTCTGAATAGTGTCTATAATCAACTTTGTTTCGTGTTATCCATGATCACAACTCTCACAAAATTATCGAAAAAAAAAACATTGCAGAAAAAAACACATGTAGGCGTGCAAAAATCATAGAAACCTATATTTCGTTAATAAGCTGTAACTTGTTTCTTCAGTGTTCCTGCATAGTAGTGAACAGTGTAAGTTGTATGACCTGTCTGGCTCAGGTTAATGTTAATAATACAATAGCTGTGAAGAAAATGATGAAAAAGTACTTATTTTTACTTATATTTTACAGCTTAACAGTAAATCAGGTCACAAAGGATAGGGCATTATAAAGGTTTTTCTTAAATAATAAAGAATTTTTGCTGTCAGTCGAGCTTATTCTTAATGACATTTTTGTTAACCCTGTGAATAAGAGACTACGTTCTTTTGTGCTCCTTGGGGGCTATTGTGTTAAAAATTTTTGTCTGTTTTTATTTTCTGATTTAATAAAGCTTATCAAATCTATCGGCTCAGTTAGTAGTTATTTATGTTGAAAAGTCCTTGGTAATAAAGCTTTGACAAGTTTGTAACGAGGGTCAGCTTTATTGACTGCGTCGTTAGAAGAAAGGATAAAGCAACCATAGATACTATCAGCTTTCTTTACGATATCCTGTTTAAGGTGGCTCTGGCAAATAAAAAGGGCCCTTTATAATATGTATAATGTAAAATGTCTTTTTAGACGAACTTGTAGTAGTCTTACAAAGGTATAAGAATCAACGGATGGCTTTTGACTAACCAGAATTGACAACCGTAAAATACCCTAAAGAGATTATTTTAAGATTAACAAATAAAATTACAAGATATCAAAAATGCCCTTTGTATTACCTAAGAACGTCTTGTGCGGCTCAGCGTAAATTTGGAGTATATGATGGATTACTGAGGAATGTTATGCGGATATGAATTGCTGTTTGGGTCAGAATGGGTGCTACCTACTCATGTACCAAGTCTTGTTGCAAAATATCTCGGACTGGAGAACCTAAAATTATATAGCGGCCACTGTTTTAGACGCGCATCGGCAAGTCTTCAATTCGCATCAACTGTAGCAGAAGGCTACATACATTGAGGAATCTGACATACGTTGCTGATGTTAAAAAATATTAGCCAGTCTGCTGTTTCTACCACCCAGTTTAATACCTCACGAGCCTCCACTGCTTATACCCCTATAACTTTGGTGGTGGCCCGATTATGGTCTTTAGAGGTATATCTATAAGAGGCCCAATTGAGTTTGTAGCAGTAAATAGAGGGGCAGGAAAGGTAGTTATTTAAGGGACATTCTAGAAAAATATGTCTTACCATACAAGTCATTAATGGAAACAAATTCATCTTAATGATAATTTACGCCCCCTGTGGCCAGTATCGTCTGCGAATACCTTGACGAAATTGATATTATAGTTTTAGATTGACTTGCTATCCGGATATGAATTCTATCAAGCATGTCTGGGACTATTTCCACAGAGGGGTACGGACACGGGATGTTGCCCCAGGAGATCTGCAAGCACTTGGTGTTGCTCTTCAAGAAGAGTGGAATAATTTCGGCTAAGCCTGTGTTTGGAAGTTAATTGAATCAGTGCCAAACCGAATGCAATCCATCATAAGAGCGAGAGATGGCAACACTAAATTGTTACGGCATCTTATTTTTTTCAAAATAAACATTTGTTTGTTAAATTATTACTTGCTATAATTTTTCCATTCAATTTCTGTAGTTTGATCATTTTTAGGTAACCCCTATATAATTTTAAATAAAGTATGAAAACGATTCTCTGAAATTTCTGCACTTCCATGTAAAATCATTTTTCTTAGCGCAGAACTTTCCTTTTGCTACAACAATGAGTTGTACCATACTTTTTTGGAGGAGTGTATTATGTTTGTAATACAAGCTATGATAGAATACACTAACGATATTTAAGTTAATCTAAAATTCATTATTACCGTCAATATGACTTACGTTACTGTGACTCTCCACTAACAAAATAAAAAAGGAAATTGCCTCACGTATTATTTCCCATAGTCGTCTTTAAGGAGTAACAGCCTTAGTTGTCAACATGGTCCCTCTTTATTGCCACTTTTATTATCCTCAAAAATGAAAGGTCTGATTTTTTTTTCGTTAGAATTTCTTTCAGACTTTTTGCCTTTATAAGCTTATCGTATCCAAACAGCAAATCGACCTTTGCGGGTTTTTCTTAAAAGGGTAATGTTTTTATAAGGGGCCCAATTTTGTTTGATCAATTTATTAAAATAATAGACATAGAGATTTTTAAGTAGCAACAATATTCCTGCGAAGATTTTGGATCACTGCGCCTCCAAATATTTTCTGATGTTTATAACTGTATTACCAGTTTTTAAAGAAAACGACCATTTACGCTATTAGTGAGCGATTTAAAATAGCTACATATTAGTCCTAGAAAACAATGTTAATACAAAAAATATAAGGCATTTTGTCTTCTATAAGTTTGTACATACTAAAAACAATTTTTAGCACCTTTAATTCAAGATGGCGGCTAGCGCCTCCCCTACCCAAGGTCGAAAACTTGGATTTTTCACCAAGGTCCCGAGCTAGGCCACATATGTATCAAAATCTTTTCTATCCCACTTTCTGTAAGACAAGGGCCTTGTTTTGTATCCACTAACTGGCTTAAGTTTTAAACGTCAGGAAATGTGTGCCATCTTCACCTGATATACAAAAGTAAAAACAATAAGTACGAGGAGTTTAATTAATGTTTTTGAAAAATAAATGCATTTTTAGGAATTTTTGGAGGTTTTAAACCATAATTGGCAAATTAACAGAATATTAAGACTTGGAAACTTACCTATGTCAATTTTTATCTGTATATTTCTAATAAAACAGGGCCTAACACGGGGTCAACATTTTAACATATAAAATCATATAAACGGCTTTAAAGGAAAATGAATATAATAACATAACAACAATTAAATATTCGTGACCAATACACCACTACATAACGCCAGCACAAAATTAAAAAACAACTTAACGAAAGTTGTCGCCACTAGTTTCTCGGACTCTTTCGCAAATACTCCTTATTGTATGCTTTTGGGTTACGCGTTTTACGAATCTTCAGATAATCCGAAAAAAGTAAGCCATAATATTTTCACTATAAAAAATAAATGCCATAAAACCGGCGCTATTGTGGCTCCCCACCAATAAAATGAAAACGAAAATCGCCTCACGTATTATTTCGCACAGTCCGAGGTTGGATAAAAATTTATCCCTTAAAGAGTAATAGCCTTAGCTGCCAGTCTGGCCCCTTTTTATTGCCACTTTTATATCCCCAGAAATGAAAGATCCCATTCTTCCTATCTATTCTGTTTAGAATTTTCTCTGGGATTCTCCTTGTCTGGATTTGATAAAGCTTATCATAACCTTATAGAGTATCTTATACGGTATTTTTCTCATTTGAGTAATCTTAATAGAGCTTGTACAAGTTATAATAAGAGCCAACTTTATTAGGTTTACTCAATAAAGAGATACAAAAAAATTACAATTTTCTCAATGATAGAGTTGTGAACGGGAGAACCATTATAGACTTTTAATGTTAAAATGTATTGAAAAAAAAAATAAATCAAGTGTATTTATAACATTGCAAATCCTCTTAAATTTATGATGACCAGACAGGCAGATTGACAGAACCCCAAACAGATACTTGCTAAGTAAAATTTGAAACAAAGTTATAACAATTGTTGTCTCTTTCCTACACTTTGTAAAATCAGAGTAGAACAAATCTCACAAAAATTAAGGGTTTGTAGAATGATGCACAGAGAAGAAAAAAATTATAATAATAAAAAGTTGTATTATGAAATACTTATCACGCTAGCTGGATTCACACGTCACAATTTTTTTGTATGGTTTGTTTACAATAACCCTTTGTTAAGTACAAAAATGCATTTTCAGTTATTAATTTTCCAAAAATAACCACCCTTTCGATATAGTCGGAACCACTGTGCGTTGGAGAATCTGGCCATAACTGATCAACTGGAATATCTTAAGTTAGGCCAATACTTAAACTTAAATCTTTTTGATGAAAATTTTACATCCAAAAAACACGTAGCTAATTTACTGAAATCGATGGAGGTAATCTCTATACAGTGCGGTCCATTAAGTGGGCAACAAATGGGAAATTTTTTTATTTGTTGAACAACCGAAATATAAATACCGCGAAAAGTTGGTGCATCTCCGATAACCATATTAGGAGCACTTGCAATGGCTTCAAGTCAAACAGCATACAGGGCAGGCTGAAAAATATAAAAATCGTTATAAAGAAAAGTTGTGCACAATAATTTTGTAAACGTCTAGGTAGAACCGCTAAGCATAACTGCCCACCTCAAGCACAAAAGACTAAATATAGCAAATAGTTAATTGTTATTTTACACTTGAGAACAGAAATACGATAACTCATTCTCTGGTTTGTTTCTAGACTTGTTAGCATTGTGCTTTGATTCCTTTAAGGCAATTTTAAGAAACAAATCCATTAATTTTCCTAACCCTGTATATTGACGCTTCGTAGATACCATTCTAAAATTAACGATTTTAAAATTTCCGTTTTGTTCCCTCCAATTCTGCTTTGTTAACTGGCTAAATTAAAGTGATGAGATCTCGTGCAGAATGATAAATCAGGGCACGTCAAGGTTTTTACGAGCGTAACATCAAAAATCTAATTTGTTTTATTTAAAAGTACGCGCAATTTAAATTTTATCACAATATTTTAAATAATGGAAACGAAGATTTTATCGTTGTCCGGATTCAAAGTGAAAATCAATTTTGTTTTTCTATTTAGTGAAATTTGATAAAGTGATTTGTTATTCATTTAAATCAGAAGTTTAGGCGCTGTTGACTTATATATTCGAACACAAAATATCTATTATATCAAATCATTTTTACAATTTTTAACAATAGAGTAAAGAAGCCAAATTTGATATAGGCTCCTAATTTGAGAGAGTTGTTTTTTAACTATACAGGGCACGTCATCTAGTTAAAAACGACAAAAACTGATTGTTTCCAACTGTAAACGTAGAGGGAAGGCGCTTGTAACGTACACGTGGTATTTGTTTATTAATGGTGGACCAGAGAAGTCCGTTCCGTAGTAGTAAATTTTTAAATTAATTGTTTTAGTGTAAAACAAAAATACCAAAGGTAAGTTGAGATTGAATATTTGCAAAAACCTGTTGCTTAATTTTATGTCATAGAACATCATTATTTTATTACAGATTTCCTAAAAATGGCGGATTTAACTGTAATATAAGAAGTTCCTAATTTAAGACACTGAGGTTTGCCTAATTTAAGAGTATCTCAAATGAGGAATCAAATTATATTTAGTGCCTTATAAGTACTAAATACACATTTCTGATTGCAGATGTCACTATCTAAATGCAAGAAATGGAACCCCGAAGATATGATTAAAGCTGTTGCAGCAGTAAAATCTAATGGGATATTGAAAACTTCAAGATTTACTGTGTATCAAGGGGTACAATTGAAAGATACGTTGTCTATTAAAGTGACAAAGGAATCTGTTACTGTATCCATCGGACGAAAGACAGTTGAGCTTGAAAATGAGCTAGTAAAATATGAGCTGGCCATGAAAGAAATATTTTTTGGTTTGAGGACACGTGATATAAAGCGATTGGCTTTTCAACTTGCTATAAGAAATGGTATAAATCATCCCTTTAACTCAAATAGTCAGCTGGTAAAAAATGACTCCGCCTATTCTTGAGAAGTCATCCAGAACTCTCCATGAGAACGCCTTAAGGGATATCTGCAGCTAGGGTTAAATCTTTTTTTTTATGCTGAGAGCTGGAAACATCCGTACTGACCTCACCAGCCCTTTAAGAGGATGTGTGGGGTGGTACCACCTCGGTCGAGGAAGAAATCCTCTACCACCTTACACCGGAAACCTTCCTGAAGCCCAAACTCAATAATATAAACATATTTATTGAAAACGCTAAATGCCTGAACAAGCTCATTGCCTCTACCCGTCGATATTACACTTATTCTGCATCAAAGATCTATTGCATTCAGTTGTTTTACCCAAGGAAAGTTATTTTCAATTAAGGTAAAAGCTTTTATCAAGCACCAACCACTATTTCACTTATACCAAAATTAAATTTACCTTGGGAACCGAACATAATTTCTAACCACCTATAGAGATACGCTCTAAATTACTATCTTCCATCTATATGAACTAATACATTTTGTCTCTTAATAAACGGACGGGGTGTAATCCGCAAGCGATTTATCCTGAAAACCAGAACTTGGGAGGATTAGGACCTTTAATTAATGACGTCATTCTTCATAAAGCGAACAAGGAGTGGATTAGACTTACCACATTTTAGAATTCTAGAGTCCCAGAGAGGCTAATGCTTTTATGGAAAATTAATGGAGGCGAAATTAATTAAATTGTACTTTTATTAACCACAAGAGAAACAGTACACTTTAAAAATTAGCTAAAGGAAGATAACGCCACTATAAAAGCATTAATTATAATTTAAATGCCCAAAATTAAGCGCTGTTTTAGGATCTTATTTTTTTGTAGAATACTGGCAAATACATTTATCAGTCTTTATTTCTTAATGCTTCTTTGATTACGTGTTATCCCGACTTCATATGGGGTCGACGTTTCTAGTTAAACGTTATCACAATGCCTTAGCTTCTTCTCCGTTAGACCTTTTCCGAGATTTCTGCAACCTTGGTTGTTCCCCATATTCCTTCATTCCTAATTATGATAAAAATTAGTGGTGGGCAGGATCGTATTATTTTAAAGATCGGATTATGAATTATTTTCATAATAGGATTAAAATCCAAATTATATTACCTTGTTACTAAATAAAAAGACGACATGACAAAAGCTATAAATGTATAAAATTTGTCTCAATGTATTTCACGATTTGATGTTTTTATTATTATGCAGGGTCGCTGAACAAATGGACATTGAAAAACTTTTTTCACCAAATACCATTCAGAGCGTGAAACTAGTGAGCATCAAAGAGAGATGCATTTAGAACTTTTTCTTAAATTAAACTAAGCTAACGTGAGTTTTCACTGTTTTAGTAGAATTTAAACGGGCTGTCAAAAAAAAATGAAATATCAAAATATTTTATTTTTAACGATTTAAACTTAAAAATAATAAAAGTATTATATTTTAGAAAAATTGCCAGTATTAACACAGTAGGCGATGCATGATATTGGGTACTCTTTAAAGGTAATTTAATGATATTTAATAAGACGTTCAACATGGCTACTTGGCAACAGCCAAGTCTATTTAAAACCTCTATTTGATTTAATATGCACTACATTAGGAGGTATTAGACGAATTTTATTTCGAATGCGAATATTTACATCATTAAGTCCTATTTTTTTTGTTTTGAATACTTTACTCTTTAAATAACCCCATAAAAAAACCTAACCAAAGTTGCCAGATCTGGTTATCTCGCTGGCCACTTTATAAACCCCCTCCTTCCGATCCACCTATTTGGAAAAACTTCATCTAAATAGGTGCGAACTTCAACAGCATAATGAGGCGGAGCCCCATCTTCTTGAAACCAAAGCCTGTTATTCGGTAGGTCTGGATTTTCTGGATTAGGACTTATTGGCGCTAGAGCTGGAACAAGGTCACAGGAATCGTAAATATCTATTACCTGTCACTCTTCAAAAAAGTAGGATCCGATAACTATGTTAAAAACATTACCTGTCCACATGTCTATTTTCTGTTGATTCTGCGTCCCTTACGTATCAAATGGGGATTTGTGTTCCACCAGTACCGATAATTTTAGAGAATTTAAAAGATTGTTTTAGATTAGATATGTATTTCTTTATTGTGTTTTAGTAATTAATATGTTCGAAAAAATTAAAAATTTAAACCTGTATAATTCCGAAACAATCCGATATAGGTATACCACATGCTACATGAAATATGTTTAAAATTTTACGTAGCATCCTAAAATGTAAAAATATACAGGGTGTTCCATTTAAAAATATAAATTTGACGAACGTCCTTCTTTTTTGAGCCACTATGTATAACTAAAAATATCTGTAAAATATGTAAAAAATAAAAATAAAGTTGACGTGTCCAAGCGATTTTCCACAAAATTTGTCATTTTTTATGTAATTAATTTATTTCGTATACTTTATGTCCTCACTGTATAACTTAATACACATCGCTCGTCCGGAAGAAAAGTGACACAAATCAAAAATCAATGTTCTTGAGTAGAAGCAAAAGAAGTTTTCCCCTCTTACCTTTATAAGCAACTATAAATGTTTTGAAATTTAAACTCCATGATGCAGATGTTATGCAGTTTACTTTGTGTAACGTATAAAATCCCGAAATCTCATGAAATGTCTTAAAACATGACATTTCTACCCAAAATTTTGAGTTATGTCGCTTTAATTTTAGTAATTTTAGCTGTATTCAAAAAGCTAAAAATACACTGTGTTTCTTAAGGACATACACAATACCAAAGTGACACTCTTCCCGGTAAAAGTATACGTATTTTTTAGTTAATTTAATCAAATGAGCAACATTATTAATTTTTTGAGTTATGTCACTTTTCTTCCGGATGAACGACATATAGTATGGACTCTTTTCAGTTATGGTTAAACGATGGGATAGATACAATAGTATATTGTACAACGAGCATGGAATGACATGCATTTCCTACGAGTATGACGTTTGCAGCACGATGCCGCAGGCGAGTGCTGCAAATCATACGAGTAGGAAATGGTCATTCCATGCGAGTTTTACACTATACTTTTTCTACGAATGTTACTGTTAATAAAATGGGATTAGTAATATTTTTCTTTTTAAGATGTCAAAAAATGTCAATGAAATTATAAAGATTTTGACGCGGCACCGGTCAACGCCACCTTTGTAAAAATATACTCGCGCACAAAGTGAACTTTGTAGTTCAATCACCATGGTGATTGAAGCACAATGAAAATGTGTATAAAACAATGGACTATCTTCCGCAATTACTATTGAACATACAAAAAAGGTTTTTATTGACATGAGTAGAAAAAATATTTACAGTTCTTGTATTATAATCATGATTATTTAGCCCAGTAAATTGTTCTTTGTTTCTAAACACAAATATTAAACATTCATTACAGTGCATATACTGTCAGTATTTTTAGTTCCCTAAAAACACCTCTACAAGTCTGAAAAACTCTTAGTCTCTTTTTTGCGCTACAAATACATTTTGTACTTCTGAACTACTACCCCAAAATATTACTCCGATTTTAATTACAGATTCGAAATTTGCATGATATAAAGTTTTAATTGTTTGATTATTCATGTATGACACAATCCTTATACCATACCCCACTGTACGAAGCTTCGCACATAATGCGTTTATATGAGATTCCCACAATAAAAACTCACAAACGTTAAGTCCTAAAAACTTTGTTCCTATTCGTCTCTTAAAAGTAGTCACTCCCGTCTTTATTTATATTGTCGTGTAAGTTTAACTTATTTTTCTTGGTTCTAACGATAAGTATGTTAGTTTTATTTTTATTTGATATTGGGTTATTTTTACTAAACCTATTATAAAATATAAAAGCTGTTTCTGGGTTACGGTTAATTTCTTAAAACGTGATACCCACTATTAGTAGGTAGGTGTCATCAGCATAGTTTGCTAGTGATCCATTGTTTCTTGATAGATAAAGGTAGTATATAAGTTTCAAATAAAGTAGTGCTCAAAATGCTGCCCTGAGCTATACCAATGGTACTTTCGTTAAAATTAGACTGAATTAACCTATTTAATTATGTATTACGACTCTCTGCAGTCGATCTGATAGGTATGATCGCATCCATTCATAAGCATTTCCTCTAACTCCATATTTGTTTAACTTAATAAGCAATATTTTCCTGTCTACACAGTCATATGCCTTACTGAGATCTAAAAACAATATGAAAAACCCATTTGTGAAAGAGACTCCCCATTAGTTTGTTTTGCTACAGACAATACTGACTTCATCTTTGATAAGTCGTTTATTTAGTGATTCTACAGTAGCACAACTTGTTCTTCATACAACATTTTTGTTTCTGATCTGAATTTAGTTTCTTGTTTAATTTTCCAATTTTCCAACTGATAATTCCCTTATAAAGCATTGTTGTTTTAAAATTGGCTAAAAAACAAAGCGGTTTTATCAAAATTCAAAATAAAACGGATATATCACATCCTCTCAAATTGTAAGGTCAGAAAGGATATTGATATCACATTCCTAAATATAATGACGACAAATTAAAAATTGCTAGTCATATTATCGCAAGTTAAGTTACTTTGTATAGATATAGGCCAGCTATTAAGATTGTTATTTAAAGTACATTTTTAGGGATTTGTAAATTATCTTAAAAACTACGTGAATTAGTTATATTTAAATTTAATCAAAATTTCGTCGCTTCGGCATATTTTATTTCTTAGCAATAAAATAAAAATAAAAACTACCACATGCATGGCATAGATTTTCCTCCGAATTAAGTATTTTTCACTTTCGTTGATACACTTGTTTTTTCTAGTATCGCTCCGGTTTTTGTTTCCTTAATGGGATTAACCACAATAACTCTTACTGTAGATAAGGGCGTTTTATAGTTAATGCAGATCTTTCTTCTAAAGTAGAATTTAAGTGAAACCCCCGCGTCCGGCGAGAAATGTTTCCTCTTAACTTTATGGTAGAAGCTCCGCTGTTAACAACAAGTACTCATGGACGTCACATCGTTAAAAGACTCGTGAATAAACAGAACTTGCGGATTCAATATCACAAGTGCACTGCTTATAAGATGGATACAAACTTAAACACTCCATATAAAATGCTACACAGATAAATTACAGGTAACATTCAAATATCCTAATGATATCGTTAAAATTTTGAATTCCGGTCCTGCACTAGGTACTTGGATATTCAGAGAGCTTTGTGACATTAGATAGCAAACAGGTTTTATTGATGTCAATAGGTCAACGATATATTTTGAACGAACTATACATTAGCATGCGACTATGATGATGAAACTTTAACACTGACCATGCTCACAATAAGAGTAACCATAACCACAGACTAAAAGTTAGATTTTCAGAATCTCTCTAATGTGATTTTAGTCTACACACTCATTTTTATTCCTGTCCAAACTTTACCTACCAAAGAAAAATCTGAAATGAATAATTTGTAAATCTCGCGCTGCAATACGTCATCAGGAGTCGTGCCATTTGCATAATGACGTCATTTGTTTCCGACTTATTCACAGGAGAAAGAATCCCGAGGAATCTAAGTTTATCTAATGTAGATGCTAAGAGCCGGCTTACTTCTTTCCTTTTCATGGAAACTTTCAAGGCAATTGGTGTATGGTTAAATTTTGATAAGGATGTTTACTTGCAAGCAACAACAAATTGCTGAATAAAATCTTAAGCAGATTAGAAACTTCTCAATTTCGGATATGTGTAAACGGCTTTTTTTGTACATTTATTTGGTAAAATCCCAAGGAATATTTTTTAATGTTAATTTGCATGAAGGGGATTTATGATGTTTAAGTACACGAGAGTTATGGCAATGTTTTTAAAGTATCTTAGATCTCGTAATATGGTGGCCAAATCACTTGTCATATATGGCACACTGTTGAAGTCTCGTCTATTTTACGTTTAAAGGTTGGCTAAAAGACAGAAACGGACTTGTACTCACCGTTCATCTTAAATAATAAACATCATAAAAATCTAGTTTCTGAAATCTATAAAGTCCAAAAGTAAAATGTTTAAAACACACACTATACAAAAAACATCCACAGAACGTTACTTTTCTCTCTACTTCAAATGTGGTACAGGATCTTTTCCTGCAAATAGCCTAAACAGTTTTATGAGTATCCTCGTTACGTTTTTGAAAAATATAATCTAACCGATTCTAACTGATGCAGAAAATTATTTTTCACCATGATGTGTGATAAAAGTCCTAGATGCATGGAAGAAGATGCTGATATCATACCTGAGGTAAAATATCGAATAAAAGAATTCAATGTAGTAGAAAATAAAACAAAACACCTGTTATAGAAAAACTAGTTAAGTCTAATATAGCGGAAACTTCACTTTAGTAAGTAAAACCTAACATACAGAGATTAGCAATATTGTTAGCAAATTTTACAGAAGCTAAAGAAAAGAAACATATCCATCGCTATAATTACTATAATTTTTGTTTATACTAAGAGCATGAATCATAGAAAAATTGGATATTTTAGTAGTATGTGTGACTTGAACCGCCATTTATTTCACTGGCACAGACTGTACTAAACCGAATTTTTAATTTCTGAATTCTGGCAGTATTTTGCGGATCTATGTCCCAAAGTGTCCCAAAACTTTACCAGCGGTCGTCCGACTAACCAGATGTATTTTTGGTAGGACTGCCGGTAGTTGCGTCTGGCGGGTAACGTCTAACAATCATTCCCACCTTTTTAAAAACTGATAAGTAATAATCGGCACATACCTGTCGTGGTGGAAAGTCACTCATCTAACTTGTATCCTATCTATGCTGGCGTACCCCAAGGTTCAGTCCTGGCACCAACCCTATTTCTTCTTTACATTAATTAATCACCTGTTCTCTCCAACTACTAATCCCATACACAGTGCTGACAATAGTACTATTTACTCCAACATTCTTTTTTCCAGACAAGTCTGTAACCAAGAGCTGGATAATAGACGCAGATATGTGCACTTATTCCTTTCCCAAGATTTTCAATTAACCCTAGACTGAAATGCCAAGAACCTTGCTCAGTTCAACGACTCCAAAACTCAGTCTTGCTCCCGGTCACGCAAAACATCCGGAAACACATCCCATTCATATGAATAATCAAGCCCTACAGAACAATGAAACGATCGATCTTGTTGGCATCGCTTTCGAATGTGGTCTCAGCTGGCACAAACACATTACTTCAATAGCTACATCAGCAACTAAAAAGCTTAGCTTTCTCTTTTAAGCCAGAAAATACTTCTCCTCTTCCAAGTTGCACACTCTCTATGTTTCCCAAATAAAACCTAACCTAGAGTATTGTTCCCATATCTGGGGAGCGGCATCACCTTCGACACTTAGCGTCCTTAATTCTATCCAAAAGAGAGTCATTTGACTCAGTCCTCATACGAAAACTCCCTTCTCACGCTCATCGCCTCGCTGTTAGAGATTTATCCCTTTTCTACGAATACTTCCACGGATTTTGCTTTAAAGAACTACCTGCTATAATTACATCCTTGAATGTTCCTACCAGAACAATAAGAATAGCGGTACATAAGCATCCCTTTACTGTCCAGCTGCATAGGTTCCTATTCATCACTTTTGCTTGTAGCAGCTATAAAACAAATTGTACAATAATACTATACAAGATCAAATATTGATCGAAGGAGTCAGCAACTATCCCCAAATACGAAGACTGAATAAAAAGTTTCCGGCTTAACACAGAAAAAAGCAAAATATTGGTTGAAAATGGGTTTGTTTTTTCATATAGTCTCAGTGTAGCTCAGTGTTCAAGGGCCCTTATATTATTGTTATAGGCTGATTTGTCCAACTCGTCGAAATAGACATTTGTGACAGAATCACTTTTGAATCTGAACAAAAACTTCTGAACAAATTCTGAATCCGACGCGAACTTCTTGCAAACAAGAAAATTTTTGCAGTTCGGAAACAAATTGAAATCCGATGGGGTCAGATCTTGCAAATAAGGTGAATCAGAAACCAGTTAGAAGGCTAACTGATAAAGTTTTGCCATGGAATTTATTGATTAGCGGCAAGGAGCATTGTTCTGATGAAACAGAATTTTCTTACTGCCTAAGTCGGGACATTTCTTGATAATGTTTAGTCAGTCAGGTAAGCTGCCATAGTACTCGGAATCCGAATTTATTGTTTTTCGCTTTTCAATGTAATCTATGCCTTTGGTATTCCAAAAAATGTAAAAAACCTTAAATAAAAAAAGCTTTACCAGCAGATGGAATAGCCTTTGCCTGCTTCGGAATCGGTTCATCTCTCGCTGTTCACTGTTTTGATTGTTGTTTAGTCTCTGGTGTGTAGTGGTCATGTCTCATCGATGGTAACAAATCGGAGTAAAAAGTTAGCTGAATTTTGCTGAAATAGTGGCAAATACTTCTCCGAACTGGTGTCAGCAATCGCGGCACATCACGCGGATAGCTTTCTCATGTAAAACTTTACATAAAATATCGTGCGGTATCTTTTGTTATGCCCTCAGACTTTACTTTGGAAATTAGTAAAGAAATCCACATATTATAACGAATTGACTGATATCTTCAGTTACTTTTTCCTAGGTTGGCTTAGCACCTTAATGAATTTGTGTAAAAATTATTCAGACTGAATTATTTTAATAGTTGATATTATTTTTCTGCATCACCCAATAGGTTTTATTGTTATTTAAAAAAGCCTGACATAAGAATAGACATGCATTTTGACGAGAGTAATATGATCCTATTTGGAGGAAATCGTAAAAGTAAGCATCTCTTTACCAAACTACACTTTATTCGTAGCCGATTGGATCGTAAAATTTACAACAGAAAGCAATCAAGCAAAGTAAGAGTTAGAATAAATAGGTTCTTATGTATGTCTGTTAAAAAACGAGAATAAAGAAAAGTACAACCTAATTTAAATTGGAAATCTAACGTCATATATTTTAAATTAGTTTGCTTAAAATAATGCGCCACTTTTTACCAATGTTATTTTAAGAGTAATAATTCAAGACATGCGAGATTGATTCCATGGCATAATTTGAATATGTTAGGTTACGTCTCTCCCACATTCTTGCAGCTTTTTAGGTCTTGCGCTGTTTTCATCCATTCCCTTCCTGCTACTCGTATGTTTCTAATATCGTGTTAAGGGACGACCTTGGCCACTCTTCTTTTTCACTGTTGCCAATCTAAGGCTTTTGTGGCCCACTTAGTATGTGTAATTTGGGCGGTATGTTCAGCCCATCTGCAGTTCGATTAATCAATCGTCAAAAGAGAACTAAGCATCCTGAGGTCAATCACTCATATCGATAATGTAAATACTAGAGCGTCGGTCACTTTGTTTAAAGAAAAAAGAAGAAAGTTGTCCACCGTGAGTTTTTCTGGACATTTAGTGTTTTCCTTTCAATTCAATTCAATTCTTAAAGTGAGCAAAAAAATATCATGTACATTAATAGGATATGAGATATGGAATTAAGAAAGTCAGTATAGGCTAGATGACACAACAATAAAGTTTTTGGGTCTGGCGAAAAGATTTTAGTCTGGAGAAACTTAAACGAAGAACTGAAATAAAAAGATATCAAATGATTAAAACACCACGAGGGTGGTATATTTTTATGTGACTGTACATCGTTTCCTGGGGTGGGCAATATACGTTTTATTGAAAGTATCATTATGTAAATCAATACATGCACAGCCATTTTGAGGCAGAATTTAGTAACCAGTGCCGAAAAATTGTAAATCAGTGATAATTCTCACTTCTGTCATGACAATGGACCCAATTATACTTCTCCTCGGGTTTGTGAATAGGTGCTTGATAATTAGTCGGTATAACGTTGCCTCACTCATCTGACAATGAAATTGAGATCTGGTGGTTAGTTTTAAAAACAAAATACTTAAATAACAAACAAAAATAATTTCAAAAACAAAATCATAGAGTAATGAATTATAATTTTTTTCGGATTATACCAGAAAATTAGTAGAACCAATAACGGGGCATCTACAAAATGTTAATAACAATAAACGGGGGCCAGGAAGCAATAAATATCCTAGTTGAATAAATTTGTCCTTTCTGTTGTTAATTTTTATTTAATATAAACTACATATCATTTAAACAGTAACAAAAAATCCATGCATAATTTATAAATATATTTAAAAATACACTTTTATTATCTTTTAAACTATTTATTGGTTGTAAACACAACTGCATTATTTCAGCTGTGAGTAACTGTAGGTATTTTCAAAACGCAATCAAAATAATGATTACTTTGAATCTTGTTTTACTACAAAAATTCAAAGTTTACAATATTATAATTCAAAAATAAAATAGGGTGAGGAATTTGGATATCTTATCTTATTTAAAAACTCCGATTCCAATTGATTTGAAAGGAGACTAAATAATGTTAACAAGCAAGCAGTTTACAAAGCATTATTCAAAGTAAGCTTTACTGGATTGAACAATCGCATAGTGAATAAACAAACGGTGTCTACAATCCCTCTTTCGAAGTATTGATGGTTTGCTTGCTCGATGGTTTATTTAGTTTTTTAGATTTTGGTGATATACTTAAGCGCTAATACATTTAATAACAAAATAAAATTTATCAAAAAACCTAAAAAGTACGCATAATTTATTTATAAATTAACTTTTTGAAAAACATTACACTCAATAAATTAAAAGTAAAAAATACAATCTGGAAGAACTGACAGCAGTACAATTCGCTTCTGTAAGCAGAACAAATTTAAATTATACATACCGATACGTAAAATGCGCAGTGATGGGTGGTGGATAAATACCCAACGGATAGGTAAAAAAAATTGGTATATACCGACGGGAGGTATATACCCATTGAGGAATATTGAATATATACCTGGTTTGTACCCAATATGTGGTTTATTCCCGATATTTATTTTATTATGATTTGTTATTACTATTTATTTACGAAACAGCGATAAGCCGGGAAAAATATTATTAAAAATGGCAATTTTTTTAAGAATTATATATTTATGCAGTTAAACTTATGGATTTTTTCGAATTAATTTTTTTTTCTGTTTATTTGTCATTTTTATTTCTATTTATTAAGTATTTGCTCAGTTCATGGCTTATTTCAAGGAAAATATTTGTACATTATTTTTAGTTTTTAATCGATCGAATACAACTGCAATTGTTAAAAAATCAAAAAATTACAAGAAATGCAATACTTGGGTATATACCAGGTATATATCGGGTATATACCTTGGGTATTTATTCAAATTTTTAATACACCCGCTATTTGCCCATCACTGATAATACGTGACGAGGAAATATCGGATATCATAATCGAGATACGCTGTCCAATATGAATGGCATTGCGGTGTAGGTAATATAATTTTAATTATTATCCGATTATAACTATAATTCATAACACAATAATCCGATTTTTAAAATAATAGAATTTTGCCGACTGTAAGTTATTTTTTGGTTTTAATTTTAAATTCTGCCCTAATATTTTCCTACCTCAATGAAAAGCGCATATTCTATCTAATTACTAATATCCAGTGCAATGCGTGTTAAAACTAAGGCACTCAAAAATTCTGTGAGATCGGAGTACATGAATAATTTTAATTTAGCACGTCCGGCGAATCCAGCTGCATAGCATATTTACATGAGTTTAATTATACTAAGAGGGAGAATGTGACATATTTATTCCAAAAGAGAACAGTTTGAACATATTTAAGTTAAATGATTAGAATTATAGATAAAGTTTATAGGTGACATAGTGACATTTTCTATAATTATTATAGAACTTAGACTTACGAGTATATAGGCGTTGTGGTGTTGAATAATTCAGAGTCTAAGTTTCAGCCTCCTAAAAATTATAGACTGTTAATTTGATGTATAAGAATTTATTATAAAAATCTGAAAATGTGATTACTATAACTAACTATTTTAAGCACAAGGCAGATCTTCACACATATTTTGTATAAGATAATTATTTTGTTATGACGGACCCTAAAAGACGGCCATTTTTAAAACCCCGTGATTTATACAGGAGAGTGATAAACGCTTAAACAAAAATATTATACTGCCTAATAAAAACCATTGCAACACTTTTTGAGCCAAGTTTTTAATTTGTTGTGTCCTACGTTCTTAAAAGGGCTAAAATAATAGAGTAATTGAGTCGATAATTTTTTATTTCATACTATACATGACGATATACTAATTTTAGCTCCATCACAGATCATAGGAACTGAAATAATCCAGCAATAAGTTATAAGTACCTTCGAATTTGGCCGCTAAGTGGCCCAGATTCCAATCTTTCAGTAACTAGTGAATTGCCATAATTACCACTAAGAGCACAACACAGATCTTCCCTCATCAAGGTTTATTGGGCGACTAAATTTTGGTCGGTGTGCGCGGCTTTGTTAAAAGCCCTTCGCGAATTATTCAGAACGCAAGTGATACGGAGAGTGTAGAGCACAGAATCTTCAGCCAAATTCGCAGTATCTTGTTTAAATAGCGTCTTTGTAAACAGATCTTTGATATAAGAGTTCATGTGTTAAGAAAAATATTCTTGTCTTAAAGTAATACTTATTCAAGAGAATTTGTAAAATACTTCAAGAATCTTCATGTTATTATGGGAAAAGCAATTCTGTTAATTCAATGACTTTGCTTTTATTACAATAATAGTAATAATAATAATCGACTTTATTAGAGACACAAATAGCAGTTACAATAAGATGGTGGATATAAAAAACAAATTTAAGGGCGAGGTTTAGCTAAGACCAGAACGGAAACAGCTATTCTTACACCTAACCCTTAGCTATTCTTACACCTAACCCTTAGCTATTCTTACACCTAACCCTTAGCTATTCTTACACCTAACCCTTAACTATTCTTACACCTAACCCTTAGAACAAAACAAGACTTAATTTGTCAAGATCGCTGAATATCTTGACACAAGTGGAGCTCTTTTTTCATTGCACATATAGCATACCCTGATTTAATATATTAATATTACAATTAGGAAATTTACGTTTAGTGAAGGAGCACATTATATTTTTCTTTCCGATTTAAGGCCCATTGTCAAATTAAACCGTTTTTAAGTCCTTAATGCAACCTACGCATATTATTTTTCGTAAATCTAAGATTTATGTACGAACATTTAAATCTGTGCTAACAAATATCGATTTATCTATACTTAGGTTGGGTCTTTGCTTGTTCAGGTTTTAATCGCTGTAATTCGCTGAAAAGGTCTTTAAAAGACGGATGTATTGGATATGGAAAAAAGGCAATTTATAGTTCTTGCAATATAACCACTGGGGTTTGTTAAGCCCAATAACCATTTGTATTTAGGGTGTCTAAAACAACTTTTAAGTAATCCGGCAAAGCTCCGAGTGGTTGGGAACAGCCTAAAGCACTATGCTAAACGGATTTAAAGTTGTCTAATCGGGAAACATACTAAACAAATTTGTTTTCTAACAAACATAATAATGTAGTAAAGTTGAGACCTCGCTTGTGGAAGCAAAGTTCACCTAAAAGGTTTAAGCTTTAAGTCATTCTAAGGAACTATGTTAGCTTACTTCTTTAAAATTTTAAATGCACTTTTCTTTAAAGTTTAGTTTGTTCAAAGTTTCGCTATTATAATTTAATATTTTGCACTCCCACCTTCTTATTAACACGGAAAAAATATAGGAAATATAGTGTAAAAATATTTTACCTTCCCCAACTGAGAATTAAGTTAGTTCTTCTAACTATTTACATACGTGTTCCGTTAGGGTGCTATGCAGTAATATGGAATCTCAAGGTTTCCGGTAAGTTGTTCGTCTGACAGTGAGTCAAACGATAATATCCCTGAAATCGTAAAAAC
This sequence comes from Philopedon plagiatum, assembly GCA_963971165.1. Lineage (NCBI taxonomy): Eukaryota > Metazoa > Arthropoda > Insecta > Coleoptera > Curculionidae > Philopedon > Philopedon plagiatum. The sequence continues at coordinate 40,100,417 of OZ020196.1, read as the reverse complement.
AAAAATCTAATTTCATAAGCATAGTAAACTATGTTCTAAACAAACACAATCCGACATTTTAAAAATAGAACTAAGATGCAAGTTCATAAGCTATTGTGTTTTCGGGACTTATGTCAAGCCCAAGAATCATTTATAAATGCTTGTATGGGAAAACTAAAGGTGTGATTTACATTTTAAGGTCAGCGGATGCTTACAAAGTTGAAAGACTAGAGGCAGGCGCCTCGAACCAGGGTAGTATTACGTTAATGTTTGCAGGCGACATTTTTGACACTAGCAAAATTTTTCACGGGACTAGTTAATAGTTTTGTTGCAGATTATAAGGAGATTGAAAAGTTACATCACCAGCAAACGGGAACGTAATACCACCCCGGGAGCTATACCCGAGAATAGCAATCACAGAGAAGCGACAAAGCTTAGACGAGATTTTATAGCGCATGTGCGACAATAATGTGGACTTCTGTCAAACGTGTGGGGTGGAACGTAATTACCATTAGTACGTGTGTTTAGGTCGTGCCCTTGGTTATTCTGATTTTGCGTTTAATTTCTGTGTTGCGTCTTATTTTCAGTGTAAAAAGTTTTGAAATAAGCCTAGATATACATGTGCGTTTCGTGGCTGTCGTTCGAAGACAAGTGGAGGTGTACTTTGTTTTCTTTCCCGAAAGATCATGATCGGTAAGTACATTGGCACCTACACTGTTAACATTTTTCTAGGGATATCGCATCATTAGTTTGACGAATAATTTTTCTACGTTAGATATTGTGGATACGTGTCTATCCAAGGTCAGCAAAACGGGTACCCTAAATATCAAAGGCACCGACACGTTCTATCGCTTCTCTATGCTTACTATTCTCGGGTTATACATTGTTCTTCTAACGGACGTTCCAATATTTATTGATTTAACGAGTGCCCCTTTGTAACTACGTTAGTGTCTTTTCTGTGTACAGGAGATTATTATCATTAATTGGAAACTACGCCACTCTGCTATTAAGAAAAACAGAGAGAAATACCAAAAATAACACAAATTCAGCACAGAAAATTTTCTCGTAATTTGACAGTGTCCCTTATTTATAAAGAAAGTTTCTTAACCCCAAACTGTCTATATTTTAATCTGGGCCAACGTTCCATAACTCAATTTTCGTTATCAGAGAATCCTAAAAAACTCTAATTAGGTGGTTAATGTAAAGACAATAAATAAAAATGGAATTGGGTAAATAATTATTCAATTAATTAAATAGGATATTTGAATCTGCCTCCTAAAATTTCCAAGAGTACTTTATTCTTAAAAATAATTCTGCTTATAAGTACTAAAGGTTTCAGGACAAAGCTTCAGATATAACCCAACCTGAACAAAACTAAAATAGATAAAAAAAATGTGTGAAGCAGTAGGGCAACAATAAAAAACACCCTTGATCCAAACGATTTACCTGTTATTATCCAATATTGTTTCTTTCGTTTTGTAGTAAAAAAAGTCTCTATCTCTTCTCGCTATACATAATCTATGGTATTTCCGAATTTCCTATTGAAAATTATTTATGCGATGCTGTCGCCTCCATATTCAATTTTCTAGTTCACTAGATTTAACTTTGAAGCTAAAAATTTTTACATATGACCTATTTTCTGGAAGTAAATGCATATTGTCTATACAAATCATTGATGCAGATGTTTTTGATCCTAAATAAAGCAGTGCAAATGTCATTTACACCTAGCTCTGAAGCGCTTATGTGTTTGTGGGTATTTGCATTTGCTCAAAGAATAACAGATAAAGGCAAAAATTTTGCTGCTATGATTATGCTGTTGCATTTACAAAATGCTATGCTATTTCCAATAAGAGTATTATTCTTAACCACTACGATTCTTGGTCCCTTTAGTTATACTAAAGTTAATATTGCCTTAACAAAACAGTTGAATACATATATAAGGACTAGAACAACATATCAAGGAATAGAAGAGAGATGGAAAAAATTTAAGCAAAGTCTAATAAAAGCAGCAAAAGATATTTTTGGCGTAACAAGAATAAGCAATGATTCAATAAAAAGGAACAGCGTGGTGGACATCGGAAATAGGAAAAGCAGTAAAAGAGAAAAAGCAATTATGGAAAATATACTTAATGGATAAATCACAATAAAATATGATAGATACAAACAGAAACGAACGGAAGCTAAAAAGATGATAAAAGACAGTAAGAACAAAATCATGGATAGAATTCGGCAATAAGCTAATATAAACATTTAGTGAAAACCAAAAAGTGTTCTACAACATACTCAAATAAATCAGAAAACCAATAACAAACATGTTAAAGAATGTAAAAGATAAAAATGGAATTATACTCACTAGCGAAGAAAAAATTATGGAAAGATGGAGGGAATAATTTAAAGAACTCTTAGAAGAGGATAAAAATGAAACTGTAAGTAATGAACAAAATGGTAAAGAACAACATATACCACAAGACGATAATGAATACACAGAGCCAATAACAGAAAACGAATTAAAAGAAGCAGTATAAAAACTGAAAATAAGCAAAGCACCGGGGCATGATGAAGTGACAACAGAAATGATCAGATTTATGAACGAAGAGAGACAACAAGAACTGCTGGACATAATAAACCAGACAAAATTTAAAAAAGAGTACCATTAGACTGGCAGATAGGCATCATAACACCAAGATATAAAAAGGGAGATGGCAAGGATTGCTTAAACTTTAGAGGGAGTTATATAAGATTAAGAAATGAAAAATCAAAACCATTCTCTACTAAAATCGGACTCAAACAGGGGTGCAATCTGAGACAACTACTTTTTAATTTAGTATTTGATGAAGGTATTAAACAAAATAAATATAAACTAAAACCCTATAATGTCGGATATTGGAAGCTAAGTTAGATTCTTTTAACAAAACTATATTATGCAGATGACCTAGTAATATTGGTAGAAACAGAAAAATAACTCCAAGAAACGATCAACATCCTTAATGAAGGATTGAAATCATTAAATATAAAAATAAATAAGTTAAAAACTAAAACAATGATATTCGGACAGTAAGGTGAAAGATAGTATACAGATAGACGGCGAAATACTAGAACAGGTAGATAAATTTACATATTTAGGAGTAATAATAAATAAAGAAGGTATACTAAAGACGAGATAAATGAGAGATTAGCAAAAAACTAGGAGACTATAATAATAGCAAAAAGACTAAATTTTAAGTAAGAAAGAAATATCAAAACAAATAAAAACAGAAATAGTTAATATACGCCACTAACATATACGTGCGAATCCTGGACAACAACACAAAAACAGAAAAGCAGAATAACAAGTACGGAAATGAGATTCCTAAGAAAAATAGAGGGAAAGACAAGAAAAGATAAAATTATAAATCAGGTATTCCGAGAAAACCTAAAAATAGTTCCTGTCGAGACTACGCTAGAACAAGGAAAACTAAGATGACTAGGCCATGTGATGAGAAGAGATGAAAACAGGCTAATTAGACAAATATACGAAGCAAAGGAATTGGGAAAAAAAAGAAAAGCAGACCGAGAAGAACGTGGAAAGGAGTGCCTACAGCGGTTGCGAAAAGAGGAACAAGATGAGAAGGTATATAAGTGGTAGCAAATGTCAGAAAAGAATGGAAAAAAATACCTGAAAAGTCAACTTCAGTATAACCCGACACCGAAAGGTACAAGGGTTACCACGATTACGTAAGTAAAAAAAAATAAAAACCTTTCAAAATTTGAAATTAAATAAATGTGGCTATCCACTGACTACCATTTTTTAATCAAAATATTAATTTATAAATTGTATGAAATTAAGTTTGTATTTGTATATCTTAAAAATAATGACTTAATTAATACGAAAGTTGGAAAGCTAGGTATCTTAATCCAATATAAAGTAAAAGGATGTAGATAAACAGATGATTATTTCCATCGTCTATACAATAGAAAATGTTAACAATGCCATTGCTATACTGAATTGAAACTCTAGTTGTTCTCCGTACGCAAACATATATGAATTTTTTGTAATTATGAACCATGACCTAAATGCTACCCCCTATTACATTCCATAAACCTCGCGCCAAAACACAAAATTCCACTTTCAATCCAGTTTATAATAACCATAAATTAAAAATGATTAAAATTCAAAATGCGTTTAAATTATGCCGTGTCCTTTAAGCCATGAAATTATTTTTATGGCTCGCTGCTGGTGCGATTATAAATGAAAACGCAAAAAGCACCAACCTGCATACCGGACAGTATTTGTGCATTAAATTGCCAAACAACGAGGTTAAGTGTGAATTAACGCGTATGAAATGAAATGGTTTTGGCGATGCGATATTAGCTTTGTTTTATTTCGAAAGCGATTAAAGTTTGACGATTTTAATGAAATGCTGATACTGGAGCACATCACCTTTACCCTTTTTTTCTAAAATTCGGCAGCTATTCCTAACGATATATAAACAATTTTATATTTTTGAAAAGATTATGAAAAGAGCATTCAAATGAAAGCAAAATATACAGGGTGTCCCATTTAAAAAAAATGCAACTTTGGTTTTTATATTCAAATTCGTTCCTTCTAGAAAAAAATTGTCTACACAAATAACTTAATAATAATCAGTTTTTATCTTACCGATAAGTGAAAAGGCAACTGAGATACGGGGGGTGCTTGAAAATGAGACATTTTCAATATCGCCCTGTCTCTCCGAAATCAAGGGTGCTATGAAAATTCTGTTTGCAGCATCATACGTTTCACGAAGAAGTAGCTCAGTGTTGCGAAAACCGCAACTCTCTATCTTTAAAGATAACCGAGATACGCTGCAAAAGTGTCGAGAACTGGACACTCTGTACTTTGAAATTTAAGTCGGTGAATAATATCTATGGGATTGTTGCGGATGCGTAATAAAAATATCTATTACATGACAATTATACCACTATATTGTTAAGGAAAAAGAAAATATTTGAAAATATTAAATCTGTGTTTGAAAGTACCAAACCTAAAACAAATGCAGGAAAGAAAATTTTTCTCTAAATTTGTCAGTCGCTTTTTCAATTATGAAAACGTTGCCTAAGTCTAATCGATCTAGGGGAATATTGTAGTATTGGTTCTTAAACCTAATATAATATAAAAATGAAAAGTAAATTCTGACGTTTCGAGATCTATTTCTCTCTTTGGTCTCTTTATAAAAGATACCTAAATAGACACTTTGAAATAACTAACTTATTTTCAAGAAGACATGATCTTAGAAATGCCTAAGATTTCAGATCAGAGATTCAGATATCATGTTTTAATTATTTTTAAAACTGTTTGGTTCAATTTAGTTTTCATTTGCACTCATTAGTTATCTAGTTATTTCGAATGTTTTAGGTTTCTTTGATAACAAAACTTGGTCCTCGCTCTCGGATGTCACGAAATTTTTAAAAAATTTTAGTTATATTTGGTTTTAAAATAAATAATATAATAAAAATAGACCAGGATTAGGAAACCTTCACGTTGCTGCAATTAATAGTCACTGGCAAATTGCAAGGAACATCTTCTTTACAGGATTTGTTTTATTTTCGATACTTTTAAAGGCAGTGGCTTATTATTTCTAAATAGTAATTTTTTTCTTAACACTAGAGTGATGTGGTAACTAGATATTTTCATGAAGTTGGTTAAAGTTACTGTTTCCTAACGAACATCATGAATCAAAATTCTTAAAAGAAAAATGCGTAATGGACCATTAATAACCATGAAATTATTTTTAAGCTTCGCTGCTGCTGCGATTATAAATGAAAATGTAAAAAACGCTAACCTACGTACCCGGACAGTCATTAATGCATTAAATTGCTAAACCGAAAGGTTAATACATCCACCACCACCGATGTGCTAAAACTGGGACTCCGTGTGTTAAATTTACTGGATCTTTGAGACCGCTGTCCATGAATAATTTTAATTAAGCACGTCCCGGGGCGTGCCGCTGCATAACGCGTTTGGGGTAGATTTACGACATTCGTTCAGCGAAAAGGGGGAAATGGGAATGTCTTTGCCGGTGAAAAAATTTCATACTAGTTTTTCAAATATTTACAGAATGTTTAAACTCATTTTGTCTTTAAGAAATGCTGCAATTTATAGGTTTGTTTTACCCAATTTAAAGGGATCCATACACTTCTGTTTTTTTGAACCATCTTAATCGGCGATTTAGACCGCCAGCTTTGACGAAGGAAACGCTGATTGCACAGACACAGTACTTCCTGTTTTTGGCGATCGGTTAAGTTCATGAGTATGGAGTGTGTTCATCTAATAAGACTGTCGGTGGCACCTGTAACTATAAAAAAGGAATAGTTTTGTACAAGTTTATCAACTGCTTATACAGGGTGTTATGAAATTCACTGCATATATAGAAACAGGTAAATCTTGGTATGAATTCATATTGAGTAAAAATACTCATAATTGGTGCTTCGCGATAAAAACAAGGTAGATATCGGCCCTCAAAAAAATTTTTTTGGTACCACGGCCATATCCATGGCCATATGAAAAACCAGTGAAAAGGTCAGTCATAGAAAAAAAATTGTTTTGACGCCAATACTCGTTGTGGCGTTGCCAAGTCTCTGTACCATTTTCCTATGCAACAAATTTGAAAAAATAATATTATTGTTACCTTTAAAGAAAGAGATCCGTGTCTTAAACACACTAGCGCAATAACAGCTTGCAACAGTTTAATAAACATAATTGCATGAAGATAACGTATACAAAAAAGTGAACTTTTTAGTAACTAAAAGTAACCAAAACCTAAACAGAAACGAGATTAGATTAGGTGATTAACTTATCACCCTTATTAATCCACTTCTCAACTTTTTGACACAGATCAAAGGAAAATATCTATTCTCATCAGCTTAATATCACGCTCGCTACATTTTATTACAGTTAAAAAAAGTAATGCATCTAAACGCTGCTAACTAAGAAATAAGAGAAAACAAAAAAAAGGTTAGGTTACCACCCTTATTAATCTGCTTCTCAACCCTTTTGACACATATCAAAGGATAATATCTATTCTTATCAGCTTAAAATCACTCTCGCTACATTTAGTTATAGTAAAAAAAGTAATAAAAACGAAAATCCTAATAAAAGCATTGTAAAGAAATAAACATCATAATATGCCATGAAAAATACTGCCTATTTTGAACTGGTAAAATGATATTATTAGCTATAGTTAGTTTAACTATAGCTAACTCAAAACGCTCAATTTCAAAAAGTTAAAATACTTAAAATAATCCAGAGCTGTTCAAACGAAAACTAGCACCATACTAAACACCCGCAAATGTGTTTTACTAACTTAATATTGCACAACGCTCAGGGCGTACGATAATTTATTAAATATCATTGTAATAAATAATTAGATTTGTTCTGATTAATTAATAAACACTGCAAACTACAAAACCTTGTTTTCATGCGCAGAATAAAATATTCCAACAATGACCCGACTCATTGAAAACGTTGAAAACACTACTGTACATTCGCAAATCGCGAATATTGTTCTACATCGAAGAAAATTTGTTTTGTTTTACATAATTGTTTGTGTTTATCAGATTCAAATTTTAATGTGAAATTCGCCAATTTTGCATCTCGCATTTATATGAAACAATACTTGCGGTGATTGGTGCTGGAATATCTAATTGTTTGTAGTACTTTAACCCGTCTGATTTTTGTTTAGTTAAGTGCTCTACTGCATAGACAACCATACAAACACGCGGGTATATGGCAGGCGCGGCGTGTGAAATCTTAAAGTTGTGTATCTTTGATGCTACTTATGGGATCCATGCCAAGTTCAGGATTTTTAATAGTTTTTTAATAGTGAGCCTACTATGAATGTTTTTGGTAAAGAAAAAAAATATTTTGTAATTTGCGAAAAAAGTTGAATTTTTGAATTGACCCACCTGAGAAAAAAATTAACAAGCTTAGTTTTTTTATTAATTAATTTTTCTAAACAAATCTTACATCATTTTGTCGACAATTCTTAAATTTTAAGAGAAAAAAATGTGTTAGTAGAAAGTTATAGGCATTTAAATTTTTTTCTTAAATTATATTTGAGGTTAAAAAAAATTCAAATTCATATGTGCATACTAACAAAATATTTTTCCTCATCACTAGGAAGCAAACCTCCTATACTTTTTATTTTGTACCAAAATATTTGTGAAATGATATGTATGCCCCACTGTATTCATAAATAAGCGACAATAGTCGGACTATTTTCCGCCCGATCACTGAGGTTAAATGACGCCCGGCACGGTTAGTACCGGGATGGGTGACCGCTTGGTAACGCCGTGATTCGCCGATTTAAACAAGGTAGTTGGTGGAGGAATTTTTCCTTGGCGAGGTGATACCACCCCACACATCCACTTAAAGGGCTTCGAGCGTTTCCAGATGTGGATGTGAGTTGTACTTCCCCAGTACACACCCCTAAAAATTCACATTGGTTTTTCTCAGATTGCCATTTTGTAAACTTTTGTGATAAAAACTGTGCCGCTATTCCCATAGACCAGAAATTCAGGTTAGTTATTGTAGGTAAGTGTGAGAATACTCTTAAACTAAATAAAAATTATCGCTCTGGACTCGATGCCTATGTTTTGTTGTTAATAGTTACTCAATGTTGGATACACCTACTAAAATTATCTTATTGAGCTGCTACTTAAATCTTCTGCAAACATATCAGATTAATTTTGGGATTACCGAACATTCAAATCGGTGAAAATCATTAATCAAGCTTAAAAAGACCTGTCCTTCAGCTGATACTGTTTTATCTATCTGTCTACTTGTCTCTCCTTTCTATAACATCTAGCCCAGAATAGCGAGAAGCTGTCGATAGATAATGGAATGCTAGATTAATATGTTAATTCGGCAAAAAATACTGAAACAAATTAAGTTATAAAGTAGGTAACTAATATTCACTAACTAATCATAGGGACTTTTTTTATTACTTATTTTTTGCCTCAAGATAATGTCTTTCGGGCAGTTCATGTAACGATTTATTTTTCTCCAAAATGCACTTGTGCTTTTTTTATGAAAAATAAAGCAAGGAAAGAACGTCAAGTAAGATTTTTTAAATGCAGTAGTAAATTACTGGCTAGAAATAAAATGAAGAGCACAATCGAAATTCTTTATTTTTCATTATTAGTTAACTATCATGTGGCAAATTTGTCCGGAGAAAACAATAATGATATAGGTAAAATCAATATTCAAAATTGTTAAAGCCCTGTAAAGTTTCTGATTAGATTGTTCAGAAGCGATTGATCGAGAAGCTGCTGAGGTTAGTGTGACCCATGGGTTCGATCGTAAAGTGTTTTAGTTAATAAATTTCAACTCTCGCAGTCCGCCTAAATAAGTTATTTGACATATTATTATCTAATTGTTTCAAATACTTTTACCCCTGACGTAACAAAAGATAGGCAACCCGAAAAAACTACCAGTTGCATAAGAGATAGGATAAAACTGTGTGGAGAGAATAGTAGCGTTCGGCAATTCAATTTTTTTGATCATTTTTTCGCCAATTTTAAAATTCGCTTTACTAATTTGAAATAAAAAACTTTCTGCGACTAGCATTGAAAAATTTAAAATCTGAAACAATTTTACCCCTATCTGGTTTTTGTTTATTTTGACGTACCTACTCTACTGCATTGGCAACAATACAACCACGCATGCGTATTATGAATGATCTCAATATTTTTATTTAGAAGTTAGTTTTAAATGATAATGTAGTTCCTTTTTGCTACCTAGAAAATGACCTTCATAGATCCGTTGTTAACTAATATTATGCTCAGTTTGATCTAGTTTATGCTTTGATTATAGTGTTTCGTACATTAGCCTAATATGGTTAAAAACTAAATTAAATTTAATACTAATACTATTTACGTATTATGATACATCGATTTAGATACATCTTGACTTTAGAAAACTCATTTAAGGGAACTTTTTAAAGAAATCCGTAAGTTACGATAATTTTCTTGACAAAAAGGCAAATAACAACTTTCTGAACATGCTGTGTGAAACAGAAAATTTATTTTTTTTAACAAATGCTGTAATGAAAAAATTTTGATTACAATTTTAAAATACTGTGTAGTTGTGCTCAATGCGTGTTTTTCGTTTTAATTTATAACCTTGTTTTTTAGCAGAAAGTTTAACCCCAAAATTGCTATTAAATTAAAATACACTTTTAGGGTAACCTGCGTCTGCGGAATTAAAAATACTTTAGATTATTTTCGTCTTCACTAAAACTGATAAAAAATTAGATGTCACATTAATATTTAAGTTTGGCAATGCCCCGGCTATATCATTTGGTTTTTCTTTATAATATTAGAGTCAATGACGTCAAGCTCTTCAGAAGCATCGGATAAGGACCGGTATTTGGGCAATTTAAGGGAAAAAGCATTGGGCATGTCTGTAGACCACCCCATGAGTCACCCATTCCAATATATGCAGTGAATTTTATAACAGCCTCTATATAGAGAACACAAAAAAAAGATATTTTAGATTTATTTTGACTACAAACATACTACTTATTGTTTATTCGGGAAACAGGTTCCAAAAATTCAGATAAAAATCTAAAACTATTATAATCACACTTTGTTGATTACTTTTCAAATACCGGCTTTAATACATATATGAGAAAATACCCTGAACATTTAAAATCAACAATATCATCCTCTTTTCCGTCACTTTTATTTCAAGACCCTTAAATCTTAGGTACAAATACCATATTTATCTTGACAGGAATAAACGAACATAATACTTTCCAGCAGATTTAGTGATACGAGCTGCCGGCAAAAGATAAAAGCAGGAAAAAAGGCCGCTGGCAGTAAAATAGAGGTCAGTTAAGAGCGTTGAAGTGGATTGGGTTTTCTTATTGTTTTCTTTTATACTAGCATCTGCGAGCGTAAAAAGTATTGATCGTAAAAAAAAGAATTAAACAATTGTTTACGTGCCCTCAGTAAATTAAGGAACAAAACGATAGGACGAAGGAATTTTAGTTAGATATGTTGGGAAACTTCCTTGAAAAAAAGCAAGAAATAAATCATTCTAATTAATCGAACTAAATCTACAGAAATCAAAAAGAAATAATCTCATCTTCTCATTACTTTAATATATAAAGTTATTTTTTTATCTAGGATATCACACATAGACTTCCACCCTAAGGAACGTAAGATAAAAAAAGTCCTCAAAGTAAGCCGTTGCGTCAATTACGCGTGTCTTGAATTATTACTCTTGAAAGGTAACGTAGGTAAAAGATATAGGTGAATGAAAAATAGAACTGTCAAGTTCTGAAGTTGTTTAAGAAAATTAAATATCGTAATTACGGCAGAACGAAAAGCTTTTATGATCGAAAGTTACTTTAGAAATGGTAGAAGGGTTGATGGCCAGTGGGATTGTTCAACTCATTCAGGATTTTCACACAGAATTTCCACACATAGTCGTGAATTTCGACCAGTTTCGCGAAGTTTTGACTTGATCTGAGGCTTGTTTAGAGTAACAGGAAGTCTGAATAGAAGGAAGGCAGTGGGGCGCCCAAAGTTCGCACTGCAAAAAGAGTAGAAGAATTGAGGCAAATTGTTAACGAATACCCACAAATCCATATTCGGCGTTTAAGCCAGCAAGTAAATGTATGCTACGGAATCTGCAATACAATCCTGACATGTGATCTGCATATGCACGTTTATCATCTAAGCTCAGTCCAAGAATTGTGACCAGACGACAAGCCGCAGCGAATGCAATTTTCAGAGTGGTTTATGGCTAATTTGCATAATAATCAAAACGTATTTGAAAAAACCTTTTTTACTGACGAGGCATGGTTTTATCTCTCTGGTTATATAAATTCTCAACAAATGAGAATGTGGAGTGCTAAATATCCACATTTCTTTATAGAGAAGTCTCTGCATTCACAGAAAGTTGGCGTGTGGGCGGCCGGATCGAAAAGAGGACCGATTCTTTTTAAAGGGACTCTCAATTCGGCGCGGTACCGTAATGAAATCATAGAAAATTTTATAGACGCATTGGACGATGAAGAGATTCGGCAAGGCTGCTTCTAGGTAACTCTTGATAATTTAAATTTTTCGGAAGAATTTTTCGAAGACCGAATCATTAGTCGTAATATGCCAGTTAGGTGGCCACCACGGTCCTGCGATTTCACGCCGTACAACTTTTTTTATGACCACACATTAAAAACTCGGCTTTCAAATCCCCTTGTGAAAATTTAAAAGACCTACTGGCTAGAATTACTTTCAGTGCTAAAAAAACTTTTGACCTCGCCGTGTCATAAGTTTTAAGATTGTAACAATAATTGATAAAATAGCCGGCAAATTTTTAAAATAGTAAATATATTACAATTTGTGTTATAAACAGTTACATATTATTTTTCAAGTGCATCTAAACCAAAAGTCGGTGTGTGCGCTACGCAAGATATTGTTAATATAAATTATCGCAATTTCGTATTATGCACATATTAGTTGTTTAAGTAAGAAGAATAAAAAATCTTGAAATAGAGACCAAAATTATTTTTGTGAAAACCGTCTCTTTATCGAAATTGTCAGACTTCGCGCAATACCTGAGGCATCCATATATCTTTTTATTTCCCAGTTTGAGAAGATATATTTTTGACAAACATAATTGTTCCACTGTTCATTGGAAACCAATAATTTTAACGCGTTGTATATCTTTCACCTTATCCATGGATTTGCTCTTTAAAAATCCTCTGTCATAAAACCAAATCGACTATTTATCGTTTTCAGACGTTTGTGAGGATGTTAAATGTCAAAGGTGATGCTGCTCCCCAAATGTGGGAACAGTATTCTAGACAAGGTCTCATTTAGGAAACATAGAGTTTTATTATAATTAAATCTGTATAAGCCGGAAAACAAACCAAAAAATCGGCTAAAGCTACCCTTTAACTTTTCTCATCTCCACAATCCTAGAGTTGGTCATTTTTAAATGTCTAAAATCCAAAATCGATGCACTTTTCTGGCCTTGGGCGGCCAATCCTAGGTTACATCAAATATTTTGTCCATTGGTCGTGTTGGACTTTGGGCCCAACATATCCACAATATAGAACAGAATTAAATGTCACAAAAGTTTAATAATTAGAAATCAGGTAAAACAGTGATGTTCCGTTAGTGTTAAAGTGGAAACTAAGATTAAAAAAACATTTATAAAGGAAGACATGAGCACCAAACTGGACCTAAAAGGATTAAATTAAGAAAAGATACCTACTAAGTAAAATCTCGATAAATCTGCTAGGCAAGTACCTGGCAAGAAAAAAGAAAATTAAAAAACCATGGGCCGCTAAGGAAATAATAAAGCCCATATAAGAAAGTAGAAAAATTAAAAAATAAAGGAAGGAAGTGGATCAAATTTAATATAAATAGATTATGTATACGAGATACGAGTAGCATACAGCAAAGGAAATTAAAGTTAACAGGAGTCAGGTGAATAGCTAAATATGAGTAAAACTTAGACATGCGAGTGCATACGAAAACGTAAAAGACAGACTCAAATAGAAGTGCGCTGGTTTATTTAAAGTTAATTGAGCAATACCATTAAATTAATTAAATAATAATTAATTAAATAGTACTGAAATAAAACAATAATCGTCTTTATTTAAAGAGAAATTTTGGTCCGAAATAACTAGTCAATAAAATTAGTCTACATTATAAGCGTCTTGTTTAAAATTTAATAATTCGAAAAATTTGTATATGTACCTATATATCAAGCTTGGGCAGAATTTAAACCGCAGAAATAATCTGTTTTATGGCAGTAATTTCATTTTCTTTTATATAAGCTATGAAAATCTCGGTTTTTTATTGGAATCCCGTTTACGCGCTACCTCGGCCTCAATATTCAATTTTCCGTTTTACCACAACGAATTTCCGATATAGGAACGTTCATACGTGACCTATATTCAAAGGCAGAACATAAGGAGGGTAAATTATGTCGGATAAATAGTAAATTGAAATTTTTTGTGTTAAAATAAATATTAATAGTTATTTTATGAAATGTTAATATCTCTATAAGCTAACGTCCAGTTGCACAAACAATTTAATCGTTGGTAATATAAAAAGAAAGTGCTACAATCAATTACATTTTTTTTTGGTCTTCAGGAAAACCTTTTTGTTTGATAATTTTACGAATTGAATTTGATTATTCTTGGTTATTTCCATTACTTGTCAAAATTACTCTTGCGGCCAATCACACTGTTTTATTTTAACCAATTAGCAGCCATAATAGTGATAAAGCTCATGAACATGACAACTGATAAAACTGTTCTATTGTTAAGTACTACTGATAAAATTGTCTGATTGGCCTTTTGGATTCTGTTAATATTTTTAAACTATTCCTATTATTTGTATTATTTTTTTACTGATTTAATGTTTTTCTTAGAATGTAGGCAATTTCTAGTACATGCTATAGCAAAAGTTACAAAGGAATGTATAGTTTACACTACTAAAGAACTGTTTGCCTTAATAATCTACTTACGGTTTAATGGGCATATAAACAATATTATGTACCCGTTATTTTAGATTTATTTACACGTACCATAAGTAATTAATTCCGAATATTCTGAACACCCTTCTGTTCGTAATTATTATAGTAATAACATACTAAAGTCTATATAAATATATATGTATCAATCACTGATTTAAGCATGCACTGCCAAGGGCGTAGCCAGGATTTTGAGCAGGGGGGGGCAGAATTAGGTGACCGGGAGGGCAGATTTTCTGGACCCCAAGGACGCAACGTAGTAGTACGTAGTCTAGTTTTTTTGCAAAGAAATATGAAAAAAAACATTATTTAAAAAAATATATATTCATAGATAATGTATAGTATATAGTACATACGTATTATTATTGCAAATTAGAAAGTCGAATCAGTTAAAAAAGAAAATAATGAATACCTGCTAAAACAGAACATCGCTTAACAAAAAGAATGTATAAAATTTATCTACATTTTATTTTTGCGAAACATTTTATGAAAACAAATTATTTTGCAAAAAAAAACAATAAATTGTTTTCATAATAAGCCGGTAAAAGTTTGCGGTTTTATTTAAAATAAATTGAAATAAATTTAAAAAATTTGAAATTATGCTAAAATTGTCAATTATGGTGCAGGTATAGTATAGGATATTGTTAGGCCAATTTTGTAAGAAAAATTATATTACAATTTGATAACTATTTTATATCTGAGATCTGCGTGAACACAAACAGAGTGAACAGGAACAGCGCACGGCAGCCACCTTTAATTAAGTTATATAAATTTTAAATGTAAACTTAAAAAATATTTGCGTGGGGTAGGATTGGAAGAATGATTAATTTTAATCAAAATTTCTACCCATTTGTGCCAACTAGTATGTTCTCGTAATTTTTTAATTCCTTTGGCTATTACAGTTATTGCTATTGTACCTGTTATTACAATTCTTTATTATTGTACTTTTATTTTTCTTTGGCACAAATAAATGAATTTATTATTATTATTATTATTATTATTATTATTAATTAACAGCAAAAGCTTTCTTACCACTTCACACGTATGCGCCACATGCAGCAGTGCTGCCATTTCGGTACAATTGTACTGAATTCAGTACAAAGTGGCCAAATTCAGTACGTCAGTACTGATCTTGGAAAAACCACTAATTTTAGTACGAACTTTCAAAACGAAACTAAAACCAAATAAGCACAAAAAAATTTGAAAAATTATTGTGACTGAAAATATATTATGAATTAAGTTTAGTGGCTTTTCGATTGATGAAATTAGTGTGATACGAGTACACTACTCTTTCTTGTACTTTGTGTCGTTAAAGAAAATATAAATTGCCTGAATATAACTACGATGGAGTACTGTAAACAAATATTAAAAAACAATACTTGTTTTTCATTGGAGGCTGCCGATGAATTGATCGATTGAAAAAAAAATCTGAGGAAATAAACTGATGGTAATACATAAAACTACTGATTTTTTAAAATTTGTAATTAACTAGTATACAAGTACCGATTGTACCTGTCTATTGGTATAAATTAAAACTTTTTATATAATGTTAATAATTTAATACTATTTTTTATTTTTGAAAAAAAAACAGTGTTTTATTTAACCACCCTCAATGATTTTAAACTGCAGAGAAAGCTATTTTAAATGTTTTAAATTCTTAAACGTTTCGATTTTTGCATCTTCTGCCCTACATTCAGTACGCTTTGAAAATCAGCTGCGACAGCACTGACCGGCAGGCACCGCAGCTGACTGCTGATTTAGGAATAAGACGTACGGGAAATTTGAATGGCACATTGGTAAATCTTGGCTTTTTGCTCGTGCCAGGGGGGGGGCACGTGCCCCCCCCCCCCTGCCCTCCCTTGGCTACGCCCTTGTGCACTGCTTGCACTATATATAAAGATTAAGATTTTTAAAATTTGTGTTTCCGTGCAAATTTCATTGTAGATTAACTTACATAGCAAACGTAATCATATTGTAAAATAGCATCGTAAATGATATTGTTTTTTATTTACGAATAGTTCTGTTATAGTGTAAAACAAATATTATTTTGTTGTTTTCGTTAAAGTATGAAGTATGTATTGGAAATGGCGTAAATTTAAAGAAAAAAAAAAGAATATCAGTAAAAACGAATACAAATATTAAAAAAAACACATTTCAAACAACAACGTCATACAATTTTATCAGTAATTCTTACCGAAAAAAAGTTTTATTAGTGGTCATATCCATGACTTTTATCACTATTATCGATACTAATTGACTAAAATAAAACAGTGATTGGCCACAAGAATAATTTTGACAACTGATGGAAATAATCAATTAACAGCATTTTCATATTACCTACCATTATACCCATGAGCTTTCTCCTTTAACTGCTTCAATATGCCTATCGCGCCCACTGCTGACTTCCCTTTTCTAAAGCCAAATTGGTGCTACCTATCATTGTCCTTGTGTTTTCTCTTAGTAGGTATTTAGGATTATGGCTGCTAGAATCTTGTACGCCGCTTTTAATAAAGTAATTCCCCTGTAACCCCTACACTTCTGATCTCCCTCTTTATGCAACGCAAAAATTTACCCGACCTCCCATTCTGCAGGCATAGCTTCCCCCTCCAAATCTTTAAACAGAATATATATTATTTCTTCCTTCAGTTTGTTTCCTTCATACTTTATCAACTCCAACTTTACTGACTTTCAACAGGCCTTCGACTCGATCAATAGAATAAAACCAATGCAGATCATGAAAGAATTGGGTGTAGCCCGAAGATAAAATTATTTGTGCTATGTTAAGATCAACAAGGGCTACAGTAAGCACAGATAAAGAAGAAACGAAAGAATTTGTCGCAAATAAAGGAGTTAAGCAGGGAGATGCATTGTCACCGGCGCTCTTTAATTTGGCATTGGAGTACGTAACACGCAAAATGAGACAAGGAACAGTAAAAAAGGAGGAGGTCAAATGATCGCCTACCAAGATTATCTAGTCATAATTACTAAAAGGAGAGACATAGTGGCGCAAGTGTTGGGGGAAATAGTAAGTGAGGGTGAATTGGAAAAGAGGTAAATAGGACAAGGATGAAGGTGGGTTGGATGAAATTTGAGGAGGTGAGTCAGTTTAAATATTTGGGGGTTTTTTACCTGGTGGACACCACCAGGTAAAAGAAGGAAGGGAAGACCAACACCAACATAAATCAAGGAGGTGAAGGAAGATTTGTCCAGGACGGGAATAGAAAATGGAGTTTGATTGGTTTTGATAGCTCAAGATAGGAAAAGATGGCGAAAGATATGCAAAAAAGTAATATAGAGAAAAAAGAGGACTGATCCACCCCAAAAAAAATTTTATCTAGGAAGCTACTAGAGGCGTTAGCCCCCGGCAGTATCAAGCCACGCAGTAGTTGATTCAGTCATGGAAATAATCAAGATTAAAGTAGTTGGACAGTTGTCATTCATGACTGATTGCACTCATGTTAATGTCATTGCCTAAGGTGATTCTAAAAGTTTGTTAAATTTATTACTTGATTAAAAATTTTAAGAAACTGTTAAATTAATAAATAAATTAACATCATTAGAAATAGAACATACTTTACCAATTTGCGCATCCAAGAGAACTTGCTCATGTAGTAATGGTTATATGACCTATATCTAAAAAAACCTATATATACGACATTAACAGCCAGTATATAAAAACAACAAACTATTATGTCGTCTTTATATATTTATTATTATATATTTTGAATATTAAACCATAAATGTTTAATAGAAAAAGTGTCAGAAAAAAGGAAAGAATTAGTTTCCATCTGCAAGTCCAAAACATACAATTTCCTTATAAATTTAAAAATGTTGTATAATTGGTATACATATTAAAAAAACAAAAAAGACTCCTGAAGAGTTTATTTTGGCTTACAATTACTACAATATGCCATGTTATACGAAACATCTTAGATAATAAAGATTAACTAACCCGAGCAAGAATTCTCGATAGCAAAGAATAGTTTCTGATTCCTGAGAAACTCCTGTTACGGTTAAAATGCCAGAATGGAACAAATAAGAAACAAAATAAATGCAAAATTGTTGTCTTTTGTGACACTATTTTTGGCACGTAGACTTCCAAGAATGCTTTAAGCTGTTAAACATCTTTACTCGTTTTCTGGCAGTAGAATAAAATTGGACTCGTCTGACTGCAATTTAAATTTTACAGTTCGCGGTTTAGACAGCACAAAAGGATTAATAAAGGAGCTTTTACATTGTTCAAGTTTACAGCGTAGCGGAACACGAAATAATCTTCAGAAAAAATCTTGACCAGTCCAAATAAAATATGAGACTAAAAATAAACCGGTGGTATTGAAAATAGAAATAATCGTAAAAGTTAAAAATAGGAAAACAAAAAAAACATAGAAAATGGTTTACATTATTTAAAATTTAAATTGGCAAAATTTTATTATAGTAATACCAACAAGCAAGCAAAAG
This sequence comes from Philopedon plagiatum, assembly GCA_963971165.1. Lineage (NCBI taxonomy): Eukaryota > Metazoa > Arthropoda > Insecta > Coleoptera > Curculionidae > Philopedon > Philopedon plagiatum. The sequence continues at coordinate 40,081,468 of OZ020196.1, read as the reverse complement.
GAAGGTCAAAAATAATTAAATATTTCAGAATTCCTTTATAAAAGTAAATTTTTACTGATTATACGGTGTGATGAAAGTAAAATAATAGCGTTCAACAAAAGAACATTCCTTTAAATATTTTGAGTTTCAAAATAGTATAAAAAGTATATTTTTAGTAAAGGAGGGTGAAAATACTTTAGACAGACAGACAAACGAAAATAAAATGGTTATTTGTTTAACTAGGGAGGAAAGTGACACTTTTGCTCCCGCATGTGAGGTTTGCTGCCAGGGGGGCCGTAGGGCAACGCAAAAGGAGGAAAAGACGCTTTACTCCAGTGTAAAACATATGATTTTTCTAACACCTCCGCAAAAACTTAAAAATAATAATAAAAAACGAAAAATAGTACTTAATTATAGTTGACATATTATTATTAAAAAATGCTTAGTTAGGCGATCTTATAGTTCTCAATAAATACAACAAATAAGCTCATTTGAAATGCCCACTAACAAAGCCAAAATCTTTAGTTAAAAGAAAGAAAAAATTTTAAAAAATTCAATCATATAGTTAATCCAGTTGGTTCGAGACATCTCATGTCGTATCTAGGTACATATTAACGTAGCAACGCATAAATAAACATCGAACATGGTTTAAGTCCTGATGTTTTTTTCAATTTTTTCACCGTTTTTAATCAATTTTTATCCAGAAATGGAAATTTTGATGCAAATGGAGAAGATTTCATACCTACAGATATTGAGGAAGATGCAAACCTGATGATTTTATCTTTATTATCGGAAAAATCACGATTCCGGTATAAAAAAGAGTATGATGTTTTACTGAGCTGGATTAGGGAAAAGAAAGTGAAAAAAAGTGGTGAATTTTATGGTATTTTTTACATCTGTCAATTGCCTTTCAACCTCCCGCACCAACTTCAAAGTATTCTATGCTCCGATCAACACTTATAATAAAAGAAGATATAGATATAAAATACCCTAAATTAATAGCATTTTTAAAGAAAAAAGGGGCTGGGTACAAGCCAAAGAAAGCTGCGACTTTTACCAGAGAGGAGATTAATGAATTTATTGCCAAAGCACCGGATGACCAGTACTTAATGATGAAGATATATTTTTAGTCATTAGTACGTTTTTTCACTACTAATCGGTTGTTTTGTTGTAGGTTGCTTTAATAATTGCTATATGCGATATATGCTATTGCGATGCGACGACTTACGCAGTATGACCACTGAAGATGTACAAGATAAGGGTGATATAATATCAACAGTACTGCTAGACGCCAAAACGGAACTACAAAGGGAATTTATTGTTACGAACAATATCATTAACAATGTCAACGTCCTTGATATCTTATTTATTTATTCATTTACGGCCGTAGCCACTTATAAGCATACAAAAAAGTTACACACTAATTAAATGTACCATCTATCATCAAAAAGTATGCGACCTGCGAAAACGGACCATCGCCGATTCTTTCTCTGTTTTAAAAAATCAAAATGTTCAGTGCAAGTTGTGATAAAAATATGTACCATGTCAAAAATACCCTTCAGCGTGGCCAAATACTTGATGTTGCAAAATCCGGAACTATCATACCTGACATAGTTTGAGAAGAACATCTGCATCTCTCTTAGCAAATGCCGGAGGAGACACTTTAACATAAAGAAGATGGTTGGCGCTCAACAGGCGTAATGGAAGGATATGAATTATGAAAGAAAAAACTGGTACTCCTGCTCAGACGTTATCAAATGATTCAGAAATTGCAGAAGAAACTGCTTCTTCATCGACAATTTACGCCTCCAACATTTCCTTTAACTGTAATACGAATAACATACCCACTAATTTCTCGGCTTCAGTTAAATTTTTAAAATTTTATGGTTTAGCCAGGCCCCTGGAGTGGTGTATTTTTTTTAATGTAACATTTTGGATCGGGCATAGCAAAAAAGTGATAGGGGTCCACTCTCTAATGTCACAAAAAATGGCTCAGATATTTTAATCTTTAGCAGCGCCCCAGGTGACTTAAAAAGGGTAAATTTTAAAATTTGACCGTTTTAAGCTGTCATACGAAAAATAGATTGCTTTTGATTCACTTATGGTCGAAAAAAAAAATGTTGGAAAAATATCTTAATATTTAGCTGCGTCCCGGAACTGACAAAATAAGAGGGACCTTCAATAAGTATAAAGACGTCCCTGCATCATATTGCTCTCAAGAGGCAGGTGCGCGGCGCACCGCTTAGATACGTGATACCAAGGATTGCTACCAAAATAGCATCTTTAAAATTCTAAATATTATTATAACTTTTTGTACATTACCAATACCGTTTAATATTCTGAACGTTTTTTTTATAATGCATAGAAATATCAATAGTTTTTCATATATTAACATTTTAAAAATTTAATTTTTTGAGGCTGTACTTTACTAATTGTGCATCTTAGAGGAAAATGGCTTACATATCCCCATTTCAAATATTGACAAATGTTAACTTCCAGTTTATCAGGGAGTAGGATAAATGGTCTTGCGGAAACTTCCAGTTAAAACAAAAGCTCTCTTTTATTGAATAGATTACAGGAAACTAAGATAGGGGCAGCCGTTTTATCCAAAGTTTACCATTAGTAAGCCACGGGATTGGTGTAAAAAATTAAATAATTTAAATAAATAACAATATCTTTAAAAACTATTGAGTTTATTGCAAAAATACCATAATAATTGCGGTGTGGCTTGCAATATGAAACTGTATTATTATAAAGTAGCAAATTGGAGTGCCTCTCGTCTTGTGTTGACGCTAAATATTATTTTTGAAATGTTTCCAGTATTTTAGACACATTTATAGTAGTTAAATTTCCTAAACTATCCTGCACCGTCAGTTATGTTCATTTGTTTCCAATAAAATCGAGCCAAATAATTGAAATTTTCCAGTTTATGGTATATATGTACAGTTTCTATATAACAAAGGAGGTGATCCATTAATTCCTTAGTACTTATTTATAAATTTGGGACCTGATCTTAATTCTGTAACGTAACTTGTACTGTAACCAGGCACTTACCGGACTACTGACCTAGATGTGTATCTAATTTGTTTGGATAGAGAATAAACAGAAACTTCGAAACTCTCTGTGTGCTATCCATTTTTTATCTAATCATTTTATTTTCTTTTCTTATCTATATTATGATAATTGTATTTATAATCTCGATGATATATTTTTTATTTACCAGCTTAAAAAGTCCTTTTACTCCATAGATTCTCAAATTTTCACGCCTTTCAGTATTCCATTTCTAATCCCGAGTTTAATTAAACCGGAATGGTGTGTACGTTTCCGGAAGAGCCAAAACGCTACTAGAGATAAATGTTTTCGATGTAAACCAATATATGTAGGTATTTAGTTAAAAATTAGTGCGCGAACAAATGCAGTCTGCTTTATTTGAAAACATCAAATATGTAGTATGTTCTGCAGTCGTGTAAGTTCCGTTATGGAAGCTATAAATTTTGTTTAAACTGTGGGAACAAAGAAGTACAGAAAATTAATCTTCTCAAATTCTGTCCAAAATTCCGAACATTTTTTTATAATTCATAGGAAACTTAGTAGTTTGCGAAATATTAAGATTTAAAAAATATCATCCTTTTTAAGCCTGTAGCTGTCTTAGGGTAAATGTACCTATTCTAAATACTCACAAAGCTCCAGTTTATTAACAAGTAGGATAAATGGTCTTGCGGAAACTTCCGGTTAAATCAAAAGCTCACATTTATTGAATAGATTACGAGAAGCTAAGATAAGGACATCTTAGCCGTTTTCTATCAGTAAGCCACAAGCTTGATGTAAACATTAAAATATTTTAAATAGCAACATCTTTAAAACCTATTAAGTTTATTGTAAAAATACCGTAATTTCGATATGGCTTGCAATACGAAAGTGTAATATTAAAAAGTAATAAATTGGAGCGCTTCTCGTGTTGTTTTGATGTTAAATAATACTTTAGAAAATACTTTTTTTAGTATTTCAGACACATTTATACAAGTTATACTTTAAACTATCCTGCACCATCCGTTATTTTCATGTGTAACCAATAAAATCGAGCCCAATAATTGAAATTTTCCAGTTCATGGCATTAAAGCGAGGTAACTCAAGGAGTAAAGGCAGGAACATAAATCCGGTCCAGTCGGTATTTTTTTGCTTTTTGTTCACAAATTAATCCCAGGAACTCTTATATTTCAGTCCAATGTTTTACTTATTACGCTCAACGGTCCACAAAACTACGAGTCTTGAACTAACTGTCGTTGGGCAGCTAAAATTTAAAAAGGATTTTTACGTTACAACTGAAACGTGTGGCCTGCATATATATCCTTGGATTAGCTCAAAAGGATTTATGGTTTGCGCTGGTAAACTTAAGTATACAGGTAAGTATAGTTAGACTTGAATCAATTGAAGTTACCTTATGATGAATTTGTCATGCATAATTTCTAAAATAACAATTACTAAATAGAAAAACATCTATTAAATATGCAATACAGATTACTCTTCTATGGTGTAATACCACGCAATATGAGAAATTTTGTATTTCTACCAAAATTTACACACCATGTAAAAAAAAGGAAGACTTAAAGTTATCTATCGGATGTTCCAAATACTAATAATATTTGGAAGGGTCCGTATTTCGTATTTTTGAAAGTGGTTTGTCATTTTAAAATAATATATTGCAAAAATCTCAGTGTATGATTGTTTCTTTGAGAGCAATTCCTTGTTAACAGTACTTATGTAGAAATTTGGGACTTGAACGTGATTTTGTAATGGTAACGGAACTCGTGTTGTAGCAAGTCACTTGGGGGGCTAGTGACGTAAATATGTATATCTAATCGTTCGGATAGAAATTGAACAGAAACGTCGGAACTCTCTGTATGCGATCCATTTTTTACTTAACCATTTTATCTTCTTATCTCACCATAATCGTATTTATAATCTCGACGATATATCTTTTTTATTTACCAATTTAAAAAGTCATTTTACTTCATAGCTTCCCCAATTTTTACGCCATTCAGTATTCCATTTCTACACTCGAGTTTAATTAAACCGGGATGGTGTGTACGTTCCCGGAGGAGTCAAAACGCTACTAGAGATAAATGCTCTCGATGTAAACCAATATGTTTAGTTAAAAATTAGTGAGCGAAAAAATGTTGTCTGTTTTATTCGGAAACAACAAATGTAGTAAGTACTGCAGTCGTGTAAATTCCGCTATGTAAGCTATAAATTTTGATTAAATTTTGTTGTGGGAACAATGAAGTATAGAAAAATAAACGTATTGATTTAGTAACTTAAGGGATACAATAGGCTAATGCTGTTTATTACTTAATATTTTAATTACAATTATACAGGAATGGATTTTCCTTTTTGAAGGCTAATTTAAAATTTCCTTGAAGTTTTAAAAATAATTTATTATGGCAAAAATACACAGAACACATGCGGATTTTATGTTTTAAAAATTATATTGTCGAGGTGCCTTCCATTTCGATCAAAACACTCTTGCAATGCCGTCTTCATGTGGTTAAAAACTGTCAAACAATTTTCAGGTGGTATTCCATTAATTGCTTCCCTTATTTTTTGCTTTAACTCTTGAAAAGTGAAGGCTCTATCAACATAAACTTTACTTTAGAGGCATCCCTATAAAAAAAAAGTCCAGAGGGTTGAGGTCGGAAGACCCAGTTTAGGACTTTAAAGCGGGAGATTACCTTTTCCGGGAATAATTCTCTAACGACTTCCACCCCAGATAACCAAAATTGTATATACAAGCGCTTAAAAGGCACTCCTTATTAGCAGTCTATCACCGGAGAAGCACTTGCGAATTTAGCTTGCCACGCGGCGCGGCGTCCGTCCGGACGTTGAAAAATACGCGGCATCTTTCCAGCAAGTATGGCCGCGCGTCGTTGTATAATGATTGCAGATAAAGCGCTTCAGAAACGTTTCTTGTAAAGCATGTATTTCATGTGCTTAAATTACACTCTAAAATAGCAGTTCCAAAGCAACAAATACGCTCTTTTATTGCGCCGCATTTTCAAAATCTGTACATTTTTAAAGCGGCAGAATTTCGGCTCTTTGGATCGTAATTTTGGCACTTCTATAATACAACGTGTTTAGAAAAGTTCTTACCAATGAGAAACTTTTTTACCATTGATTTTACAAAGTCGCTATTCACAAAAAGTTCTGCTTTTTGAGAAAATAGTAACCTAAAAATTCAGATACCAGGCGAAAAAATCTGACGTTGTCCTAAGGGAAAAAAGTGCCTTAAGTTTTAGAGCAAAATGTCATAAGGAAATGTTACTTAGAACTAAAAATCGTGTTTAAGTATAGATTAGATCAATTTCTAATTGATTTTGTGTTTATTCTTCACATAACCTTAGGACACAACAAGCTTGGTGTAGAAGTTTAATTTTTAATGCACAAAACATGTACTTATCGGAGTTTCATTCCAGCGAAAAGGTATGCCACATGGTTGGATCCCAGTACAGGTCCCAGTATAGGTGATGCAATTTCAAAAGAAATCAATTTTTTACCGTTAATAATAGGAAGTCACAGATCTATTTTTGTTAACATGTTTAGCTCAAATTATAAAATTATTTCAAATCGGTCGAGAATAAAGTTTATATAGACGAGGACTGACAACAAAATATAAGCGTAATACAAAATAAAAGAACAGGTAGATCCTAATCGTATGTATTGTGACGTGATTAATGGTTATTGTAAATCTGATCTCAGTTTGTAAAAAAATGCATAATTATGGGAAATTTAATTCACATCAAACAAAATCTACGTCTGTAAACTACGCAACTAGCAACTAAAACTTCACAGCCCAATTACTATCGTAAAAAATAAGTGAAATCCTAACAAAAAGATTGCTATAAATAGAGTCAAGTTCTCGTGATTTTTTTGGCGTAAAAAGAAATAAGATCTGAGGTAGAGCCAAGTTTAACCGCACTATAATGTACTGGGTCTAAAACTTATTATTTATTTAATTTTTTCTAATGATTAATGTCACGTGACTTGACTAGGTATACTTAAAATGAAGAGAATCGGATATCAGACAAAATCGTAACATGACTGTGACTATTTCTTACAATGCGTCACACTGTGTGACAAACGCGCAATATAGAAAATAAAAAATCATAATTAAACTTTGGAGGTTAAAATGGCAATTATTTGCCAGTATCTTCTTTACCAAATGATTTTGTTACATGAAAAATACCATACCGTTCATTTTGAGTAGTTTAGTATACCGGGTAAGCCAAAGAAAAAACAGATACCAAAGTATATTTCGCTGGCGTTGTAATACATTGTATGTGGGTAGACATTTATGAAATATTAAATAACACATTCTGGTTGTACCTACTATATGTTGTATAGTTTTATTCATATACTTAGCATATTTCAATTAAACACAATTGAAAATTTTTACCTATGTATTTTGGTATAATATACTTTGTGTGTAGTAGCTAAAAGGCCAACCAAGAAAGATTTGCAAATAAAAAACACACTTATTTTTGCAAAGCTTTTTAGATTAGTTTTACTTACCATAAAATACTAAAATAAGTTGCTCCAGTCCTCAAAATTGCAAAAGATTTATTATTTTTGGCGTACCTATAACGCAAAAAGCAAACAGGCTGCACGCTTAAACGACTATTCAACGAACAAATACCGACAGCACAATTATAACCCCTACAAAGGGTGTCCGCGAGCAATGGAAGTAATATTTTAGCCAATAATAGAACTCATTTAATTAATCTTTTTTATTATTTCTCCTACCTTAAATGTTTTATAGAAGTGTTTAGTTCAATTAAAATGATATAAGGAGTATTCATTTAATTTATAGATTTTCTATTTAAACTATAGTGCTTGTTCGTTTAATAAAATATATTGTAATTTGAATCACACCGCCTATAAGCTAATTTTCGCCCATTTATATTCAAGCATTCTCATCAAATAGTTTAAGTTTTTAGCTCTAACAGGGAAAAATAGAAGGAATAATAGAAATTGATTGGTTTCCAATAGTATTTTGGTCATTGAAAACATGGTAATATAGTTTTCAAAGAAGTAGGAATACTTTTGTCCTCTACTAGTAAGTCTACATTTAAAGAATATTTTTATTGGATTATCTCAATATTTTTGGCAAGATAATAGTAACTTTAAAATAACCAATGTGACAGTGGCCAAAATAATACTATTATTAAAAATAGCATTGCAATTTTTTTGTGCGTAGGTGGACTAAATTTAGAGAATTAAAATAAAAAGTTTCTGACCCGATAAATAACAATGCTATAGTTAAATTTGGCGCTGCATCAGATCTCACTACTTCTGCACGATTAGTTGGTTCATTGTTATAGGATTCGAATCAAACCAAATCAAAATATGCTTTATGGTCAAAAAGACATAACATCGTTACAGGCAAAGCTAAAAATGTAGAAATATAAAACAGGTATATAAATCAATAATACTATAAATCTAATAATACTACATAATGATTTAATTAAATGATTATGACAATGTATCTTCAAAATACTCATTGGATGAGTAAAATGCCTGCTCCAATAATAATTTCTTAAGAACTTCTCTAAATTTTTTAAATACAAAAATGTTTTTATACATAAAGGAAGTTTATTAAAAATCTTTTTAGAATCATATTCAGTTGATTTTTTTACAAGACTAGAGGAAGGTATAGTTAGACAAAAATTATAAGTTTGTCTTGTATTATATTTAATGCAATTATTAAATTGATTTATATGTTTTCTATGCATTAAACAAACCGTTTCTAGTATAAAAATTGATGGTAAAGTTAAAATTTTGTGAAAGATAAATAAAGGTCTACAAGAAGAACCTTGAGGAACTCCACAATCAATTTTAATACTTTCTGATTTCTTTCCATCTAAAAATACTCTATGTGATCTATTAGACAGATAGGACTCAAACCATTTTAAAGAAAATCCATATAGTTCAAGTTTTTGCAACATCTTGTGATTAGAAGCGCGTTAGTGACTAGGATAATTTGGTACCTCGAACAGTCGCGCTTCTTTGTTACAGCAACATTTTTATTGTGATTAAAATAGACTACAGAATACATTTGCGAATAATAATTATTTTCACAGGTATTTTATTAACAGCATTTACAAACCATAACGCAAACTTTAGATTTGCGAAGTATATAAAGTCTAAACTAATTAAAACAATTGTTGCGGCGTATTTCTAAACAATTTAAATTCGCAGAAAGTTTCATAAAGTGTAGTCGGAAATAGTTTGACAAAGTCTATTTTAGAACGGTTTGTAAATTTATTTTCCATTTAGCTAATGGCGTATTTTGTAAAGAAGTGGTTTTGTGTTAATTGTTTAGGATTTATCTCTCAATTTATGGGTAAAGGTTATTTATTTAGGTATTATTAAGTTATAACCTAAATAATATGAGAATGAATTTAGAGCGAGTGGGCCCGAAAAGAAGACCCTACACTACTGAAAACTGATCTTTCTAGGAAACTGTATCCATGCTTTCCCGTTTAGATAAAGAAGTTTAAATCTAAACATGTCATTACATGTGCTGCATTCAAATGCGGTCTTTAACTATTTTATTTAAGAATTTTCGGAAAATTTTAAACGTTATCTACGTATTATTGGTATTAATTATAATATTTTTTGTACGATTTTCACCAATGCTTTATTTATGTAATAGTAAGAAATATTACGAAAACTGGGTACGTTTATAGTGGAATAGCAACAAGATTTAATACTAGGTGGCAAAAAGATTAAGCATTGCACTGAATGTATTTGAAAATGAAAATAACCCACGATCGAAGAACGGATGGGACAAGAAAGAACGGAAATACCCAAGGCAGGATCAAACCTAGGCCATATCCTTATTGAATGTAATTGTCTGAGGCAAAGAAGCAAAAGAAAGTAAAAAAATAGTATTTAGCACTATAATATTATAGCCTTATTATAGCCTATAGCAGTGAAGTTTAGACAATTAAGGATCGCATGGGAAAACTAATACTTATCGAATAACGACTATACTACAAGTTTTAAGTTAGCAATAGGGACCAATGCTTAGAATCAATATACATAAGTACTACGAATATACCTAAGGCAATATGAGGCAGAACCATAGCTCAATTTCAGGTACATTAGCCCATCAATTTAAGCCCGTATTATGGCATTATGCTACAATTCAGTCGATTCTGATACGAAACACATTTCAAAATAAAATTTTCTTGGTATGCTTATGTTAGTTTCAATTAGAAAGGAAAACTTGACGTTGGGGCGTCCAGCTGAAAAAACAATTTAGCTAATAATGAAACCAATTGAACACTTGTAATGTGATAGCATTGATGGTTGTTGTTGTTGTCATTGCCAACGGTGACTCTGAAGGTCCATTAAAGTTATTGCTTGAACAAAAGTTTTGAGTAACAGGGTTTAAGTCATACAGTCTGATGCCGCTGTCCAAAGTTCAGATTATAAAAAATATTTACTAAGTTTAGTCTAAATGTTTTTTAGATAAGGAATAAGCTATTTATAGAGTATTATTTCTGAAAGACGATGGGCATCAAAATTGAGTTATATGAAATAAATATGATCATTTTTATTATTTATTATGTTGGTCGTTTCGTAAATTATTTAGCCAAAGGGGCCCCATTTTACTTAGGCTGCTAACTGTTTCAGTTGGGTTAAAGCGGGCTTCTCTGCTCAGTTTTGTAAAACGTCAGTTTAGTATAAAAGTAGATTTTTGTCTTGTGAAGTATTGTAACATCTAAAACTTATTTCAGCTTCACCAAATACAGAAATGTTTCAAATAAAGAATGGCTAGTCTCTCTAAATTTTCCACCAAGTCGGTAATTTAAAGCACTTCTATGGCAGTTATATATATATATATATATATATATATATATATATATATATATATATATATATATCTATATATATATATATATATATATATATATATATATATATATATATATATATATATATATATATATATATATATATATATATATATATATATATATATATTATGTATATGTATGTTAAATTATCAATAATCGGTCTAACTTTGTTGGCACTGGTTACGATTATATTAATCATTAAAAATCTTTATATTGCACCATACAAAATTCTGAAAGTTTTCGGGAAAAATCAGTAAATGTTAAGAAAAGTTTAAACATACCTAATATTGCTCTTTTTGTTTTCAAATTAAAAAAAAATTATGCCAGATTATTACCAGTAACGACTGTCAAAGCTCGTCTTTTAAAACTTTATTTAGTGTGGGAATTACAAGTAAAAATAAAATCTGTTATTATGACCAAAAACGAATTTCCAAAAAAATCTTTTTGTGAAGTCCTCCACAATTGAATTTTTGAGAATATTTTGTTTGGACATTTTTGTGAAAAAATCGAATAAATTGTTTACATTAGAAAAAAGAATTTGTACACAAAGTGAAAGCACATTTGATTTATCTTCCATGTAGCAATTTACCAGGCGAGAAAAAAAACAGTTATTTTAACACTGGCATCCCAAACAGGAAATCATTTGGTAATATAACACGCTCAACTCAAATTTGAATTGTATATTATATTATATATTACATCTGTACTAACACGTATATAAAATCTTTAAGTGACTTACTCACTCACTCAGTCATCACGACAATCAATAAATGGAATTACAAAATTCTGTCATGAAAGTGTGCTAACTTTTTTTTAACAGTATTTTATATACAGGATCTGCCACAATTCTCAGAAAAGACTATATATGCAACACAAGGGTTAAAATGTTTTGTTTTGTCAAAGTTTGTTCACGGTACGAAAACAGTAACAGTTTACACCATTATGGTTTATCTGTATCTATATCTATTTATACTAATATATAAAATCTTTTAGTGACTCAATCAGTCACTCATTCATTACGACCCAGCTCGGACCGCTTGAAATAAAAAGTTGAATTTTTATTCAAGTCATACGCGAATAATGCTACTTCTGATTGACTTCCTCTTATGGTTACATTATATAGAATGGAACATTTATCCCTGAATTTACTATATAATCAACATTTTAAAATTACAAGTGTAAGAATAAGATAACTAAGTTTTGTTTTATGAATTCACTACTGATTCTTTTTTCATTTACTAAAAAAGGAATAACTGAAGTACGCTTTTTCCAAAATTATACCACTAAATTCATTTTAGCAACATGTTTCAAAGAAATCATTTAAAAACGCAAATCGGTGGCTTATTAGAATAACTCATGAGTTTTTGATGACGAAAACGTAATTTGCCCCCTTAGTAAACAACTTTATATAAAATGTGATAGTTTTTCAGTAGGCATCAACTTTTATTAAGAATAAAGATTTTTCAGAAATCAATAATAAAAAAGTTTTCCATATGTTGCGTATGTTGGTACACGTTTTATTTACATTGTAGACTTTCCAAATTTATTAAATTTGAATTTAAATTGATGTGTGTAATATCTATTTTATATAAATACAATAACAACTAGTTTACTAACGTATTTTGTATAACACTAAAGTTCATAAAATAATGATTTTTTAGTAAAAGAAATCCATAGATTGTAAATTAACATTACATAGCAAGAAGCTGTTAATTCAGAAATTATTACCATCACTTGCTTATAAGGTTATTTATTTAAAAAAAAGCTAATAAATTCTAAGCCTAAATTTTCTTCATAAAGATGTCTGAAATTGCTTCTAAAGCAGAAATAAAAATCATGCCATTTAAAACTGTCTAATAATTTACTCAGACGCCCATTTTCCGGTCTCTAAAATTAAGTTAGCTTTATTAATTTGGCGTTACTTCTGAAACTCCTTTGAGAGTCTGTCGCTTTAATTAAACTGCCAATCGAATAGGTATTTAAACTAATTACGAAAGCCTAAATGGGATCACAATTGAATTATTCTAAGTCATTAGGAAAGTAATAGCAAGAGTGTATACTTTATGAACATTTATGCTGCTATATATGAAGATTTTGGCGTGGTAGTAAGTTCCTATATCGAATAAACCAGCTTATATAATTCCTAGGTAGTCTTATTAAATAGAGAAAGAATGAATTAACATTAAGTCGACTACTTCCGCTGCATCTATCTTCAGTTCTTTTGTAAAAAATCTAGGGTCGACATATTGTGAATAAATAAAATTTTTACAATATTCCTAGTGGATTTCACAAACATCCTGAGCTTAGTAACATTTTGAACTAAAGCATTTTTTTACATTATACGGACGAAATCCAGGAATTTTGTAAAAACCCCAACCCCAACAAGTGTATTGTGAAAAAGATTTTATTTTAAATGATGGTTTATGCGGAGTGAGGTAGGGTGATACGAATGCGCCCGGGCATCTCTGTATCAGTTGTAAAGTTTTATTGTGTGAATCGTTACCTTTAATTTTGCAAAGAATTTTGATTTTACATAGAATAAGTAATAATCTTCATAATTGTGATTCAGAAATATTAATCTCTGTAAATACATGCTTAAAGGACGAAATTTTTCTTTTGTGAAACACAGCTGTATATTTTGGTTTCACTTAGAAGTAGGTACTAATTGTCGTTTTTCCAATAGTTAATATTACATGTTGGTCTCGATAAAAAAAATTAGAGACCACTGGGGAACAAATAAAAACTTTTTTTTGCGGCCAAAGTTATATTAACGATTTCGAATTATTCTTGTACATTTTCTGCATAGCCACTTAGACAGATTCTCTGACAATCTTGGAGATTTCAGTGAAGAACAGGGAGAACGATTCCACCAGGGTTTCAGAATAATGAAAGAGAGGTATCAAGGGCGGTTGGACCAACACAATGATCGCTGACTACTGTTGGAGCTTACAAAGAGACTGTTCCAACCTAAAATATAGAAGAAAATCTTACAAAAAGAGTTTTCTATAATTTGTTATTGTATTAGATAATTCATAGAATTAAACTGTCTAGCTAGCAAAGACAAAACTTATTTAGCTGAATAAATAGATGTATTATTATTTTTTGCCTTTTCATTTTAAATCGTTTTGAGTGGTTAAATTTATCTCAAAATCTAGAGCCAATCAAGCAAAAAGCATGTCATATTCGAAGTCAGCAGAACGAATTCACGCAAAAGCGACTCTTGAACCCCTGACCACAAAGTCAAACCCCATTTCTTTTTATTTTTTATTTAAAAATTTATTCATTTAAACGTAACATACTAGGTACAGCCTAAGCTAATCAAATATTATTGTAAAATATACCATATACAAGGGAAGATAGGGTTTTTAAAAATGTCTAGATTTCATCAGGATTGATGTAAAACGAGCTTTAACTCACAATATTCCTAACGAGCTCATGATTTTTGTAAGAACCCTTAAATCCCTCAGAAAAAATTCTATTTATTTCATAATATGCCGTTTTTTTTTATAAAGATCACAGGCTATTTACAAAAAAAAAAACGAATAACATAATATAATATACCTAACATATCTGTCTAATTTCGTTGGAGCATGTTAACATATCAAAATGGAATATACTCTTGGAATAACACGGGCATGTTATAATGAAGGTTGTTTTTTTTTTGGCTTGTATGCAGCGCTGCCATATTGAAAATAAAACAAAGGGGCTTCCCGTATTTTGTACAAATCCTGTTTTTCCAATTTATAATAAAAACGGTTACTATTTGAACAAACTATTCTTAAACTTTAATTGTGGACTGTAAAAAGAAATTTTTTAGAAACTTTTTTCGATTCTGATGATCGATTTTCTAATAGTCCTAACTATTTAGGCAATCAATAATCTGCCACATTTGTTTTATATTCAATAAATTAAATGGGGAAAACTGGAAGTAGGTTTTAACTTTCCTTGGAATTTTTCAGCTTTTTTAGAAAACTTTTGAATTTATTTATGATGCAGCATTAAGCTTTTTAAGGGTATAAATAACTATCCTGGTCCCAATTTAAGAAAATAAATATATCAACAGCACAGCAGGCATTATCCTTTCATAACTAGACCCAATTTAAATCAAATACAGTCCAATATAATATATTTAAAATTTATAATTGGCTACCAGAAAATAAAACACACAACATTAGTCTGGTGTTGTCACCAGTATGCCCTAGGAACGACATGTGAAAGTTTCGACTGTTGGCATATTGTTTTTTGAAAATATATCTCATTAATATACTAGTACTACGTTATTAGTATCGTTGTTAAAATAATTATTATGGTAATATGTCAGTGAAGTCGCCAAAATCATAGAAAAACAAAAAATATTTAGAGAGATTTAACGAAATTTATTCAAGATTTTTCATACTGAACCCTGGATAATTAAATAATGTTAAATATTTTTAAAGCAGCATATTCTATTTGCTTAGGTTTTTAATTATATCCGTGCTACCGTAGCGCAGTAACTGTTTTAGTATTTGTGTCGGAATGCAAATTAAATTTTAAGAGAAATACAAAAACACAATTTATTGCGGTATACATATTTTAATAAAATTTTTATGGTACAAAAAATTTCCATCTAGAAATAAATTAAAAATAACTTTAGATATATAACAGTAGAATTTATATAAAATTCTTTATTATATTTTTAATAAATAAGCAAGCCTCAGAAAACTCCTCGTGCAAAAAAGGCTTATCTTATAATAATAAAAGCTTACAACAAACAAACAAAAATGCACATAGAGTATGGAAAAATTATAACGTTACCTTGGGAACATTACATACAGTCAACGTTTCCAGCAAAGTTGTGCTCCACTGAATTCATATGTGTTGCTATTTAAAAATTTGAAACCATTTAACGTTAAAATTAAAATGTTTATTTGAATTTACATTTCTTTGAATTGTGGCAGCATTATTTTTCATTGGAAATATAAACACAAATACACTCCCGATAAAAAAAAACGTACATGAAAAATATTTGATAAGTTTAATGATCAATACCTTTTTAAATCTGAGATCGGTTTTGATAAAATTTTCGACAGGTTAAAGACACATTCATTTGGTTTGCGCGATGTATTCCAGTTTTGATAAAATACCCATCATTTTGCTATTATGAAAGGGGGAAAAAGTAATATTTTAGACCTAACCTTTAAACACCCTGTGGAGAAATTGGCCAGTGGACTAATGTTCTGATGTGTCTAATTTTGAAGCCCCATTATCTTTTTTTGATTTTATTTCGATGTCTTTTCCCATAGGAAGAATAGATTTTTAAAGAAAACCTTCCGATTTGTCTCCTGTACGTTATTTACATAAACCAATAATAATAATACATTACGTAGCAACTGTGAGCTTTTCGCATACTGAAGTGTCATACTGACATTACTTAACTCACATTCATTCTTTTCTAAAAAATACGACTAGAAGAAGTAGCACGCGCTGTTGCACTAAATGATGATGGACGTAATGTAAGATTGCTGATGTGTGATGTGTTGGGCAAAGCAAAGAGAACTGTTCAAGATGGTGTAAGTCGGTTTCGCCGGACTGGTGAGATGGACGTCGTCCATAATCAGGTAGGCCACAAATTACAACCCGCGCGATGATCGTTTCATTACTTTAAACGCCCCAAGAGATGTGGTTTACCATAAACAATTATTGCAGATCGGACTGCAAACGCCCGTGACACAAGAGTTTCTGCTACAACAATCCGCCGCAGATTACAGGAAGTCAAGCTAAAGTCAAGAAGACCAGCTGCTTGTCCAGTTCTGCTTCGAGTCCACCGTACTCAAACATTAAACTTTGTTCGAGAGCACGTAAATTGGGGAGCAGAACAGTGCTCATGTGTGTTATTTACGGACGAATCACGCGATTGTTTGATTGGGTTTGATTGGGCGTTCTCCAGGTGGACGCGAACGTGTTTGGAGAAGAGCGGGCGAGCGATTTTCACAATGTTGCATACATCCAAGAGTACCATTTGGAGGCGGCATGCGGCAGTATCATGGTATGGGCGAGAGCTACACTAAATACCCGTACGGATCTAGTCCTAATTGAAAATGGTGCTGTAAAGGCTGATCGCTATATACAGAATTGTTTAGCAGATCACGTTATACCGTTCGTTTCATTTTTGGCGAGAATTTTATGCTGATGCATAACAATGATACCTCATGTTGCTCGGGTAGTTAGCGAATATCGAAGTAATTTGAATATTGAAAAATTAAACTGACCTCCCCGTATCCCCGACCTAAATCCAGACCACGGCGGTCTGTTCTTCAGCAACTCTGGGTGTGTACTTGCCTGATGAAGGGTAAGGGCCCAGAAATCGCCATGCAGGAGGTCACCTAGACCAGAATCAAAAAGAATAGACCTACTATTTCGTATTCTCCTACTATTTTTAGCAATATATATTTTTTCGAGTATAATTGGAAGCTCTGTGCCTATGTTTTTTTTTTATAATTATTATTCGTCCAAAAACACCCAATTACACTTTAAGACACATTATAAGATAGTAAATGTATAACTTTTTACGCTTGGCTTGATAGTCACACGAGCACTTCCCATTGCCCAAATGTAAATGTCGATGTTAAGCGATTTCATTTTAACGAATGCCTTGGCCAACATTAGTTCACTGTATTAAAATTCAACACGGTATTAGCTAAGCCCGAATTAAATGTTCTTTTTGCAGCCCGCTGTTTTTGGGCAAGAAAAACTTTATTTCGAGAATAATAATTGCTCTCCCGTTACAATTATTACTCTAATAATTTTTATCCTCGGATTAATGTCTAAAGCAAATTTGTAAATAGCCAAACAATTTATCAACAAAAATTATATACGAAAAACCAAAAAAATACACCACAATTTAAAATAAACTAAGTCTGTAACAATAAAGAGTTGGCAGCATTTAGCACGAATGTTGAGGGATATCACCTAGACGAGCTCCCTATACGACTGTTACCGGCCGACCCTTATCAGTTCGGGATGAATAATTTTTATATAAGCATGACTAGAAAGGTCGATCCCCATGCTGCACCTATTAAAAAAGCTGGATAGAGTTTAACCTTATTTTTTTTTTAAATATCCAATCTCCATATATTTTATCAAGAATATTTCATTATTTTGGCTTCCTAGGGAGAAGGCTGGGCAACCGCTGGAAAGTGTTACATTCTAGTAGTATGTTCGGTGTTCGAAAAGCGTGTAGATAAATTTGCAAATCTTTTCTTAACATACAAGGTGTCCTGCTTAAAGTGGAAAGAACCCAATAGCTCGATTATTTACTAATTTATTCAATCCTATGCATTTCTACCATTAGGTGTAAAGCAGGGTGGGGTTGAGATTATTTACTTCTTTTATATTTATCTCTCTACTTGTTTCTTTCTTGGGTTAACCTTTTAATTCCCTCGATTTGGATTCTTTCTCTCTGCTTCTTTCCTTATTCTGTCGTTTCAAGTTTTCCTAGGTCTGCCCTTTTTGTTCTTCCCTGTATCTTGCGTTTCATAAACTCTTCTTGTAAGTCTACCGTTTGACATACGACATATTATCACCTTATTGGACCCTCAGCTATTGTTTTGTTTGTGGATTATAATTCACGATGTTGCCCATATGTTTCGTTTTTTATTCTACATTTTTGTTTTGTTTTCTATTCTTAAGAATCTCATTTCCATTGCCCCTATACACCCACGGTACATAGTACTTACACTTCGGTCTTCGTGGGCTGTCAGAACATAAAAAAAATTAGACGTTTGACAAAAGTGAGCTCAAGTTTTTATCAAAAATTTTAAGGCATTTTTATGGTATTGATTAGATTTTTAAGGTTCTAGAAAATATTTGCATAATTAATTTTCAACTTTGAAAGGTCACGAAATATTCTTTTATCGCGCCTCTCCCGTTTTCAAGTAAGTTTTGAAAACAGCCAGTTAATTAGATTTTGATCGCTATTCAGCTATCCAATATCCCTTTATTTAGGATTATGTTATCTGAGTCTATAATTAGTAGAACAAATAATTAGATTTAAGGGGAGTTACACAACGAGGGAATTTCTTTAATGAGCTACTGCTTGATTACATTCAGAAAGCAATTTGGTGTCATATTTAAACAGTGGACATAAGAGGTAATGAACCTTGAAGATGTTTTAATAAAAATAAATTAGATATAATTCAGCCAACATAATCTAAAGCAAGGAGTTATTTTCGGAAGTATATTATGTTCTATAGGTAGTGTTTCCATAATAGAGTTAGATGCCATTTGAGAATATTTTTTAAATGGAATAGAGTACACTGACTGGCACGAAAAATGGACACCTAACAATAAATGGGTATTACATACGTAAATATCGGCTTGGCTTTAATTTATCCTTGTATTTTTGTGACATCATAGTCAACCCTTTCAAGATGGCGGCAATCTGTATAGCAGTGCTTCTTAGTCGTTAAAATTTAAAATATTCCAGAATAGGGATTCCTGAATGCATAATTAAAAGGAACAAAGGAAATATTTTTATATTTTGATAGTACAATATTGGTACGACATCTTTAGTTTTTTACAAAATGCTCATTTTGCATTTGTATACAAATGTTTTATCCAAATTAAAACATTTCACGAATCCACTTACATTTCGTATAATGAAACTTAAATACCCTTAAATACAGACGTATACCGTCAAACGGGGCTATTTTGACATCTTTTTAGGATATTTTTTAATACAGCGCCACTAGTTATTAACAAAGTGTCGTCAAATAAACTGGATTATAACAAATCGGGCCTGCTGAATCGATTGGTGTGTTCAAAATTGCTCTAAATATAATAGTTTTGGAAAAAAAATGAGTGTGTCAAAGTTACCCGGTATTTGGTGTACTTTGACACCCTTTCATAATTTAATGAAATATATAGTTTAAAGAGTCCTGATGTTAAAGTAGCCCCGCTATTGGACGCGGAATAAAAAACGTCCCTCTTTAATTTTAAAAAAATTATTTTTTTGTTTGTTTAAAACATAAAGACACATTCCTTTTTAAATAGGATTTTTAGGCACTTTAATTTTGTCATTACAACTTCACATTTAAATGCAGAAAACCTTAAAAATATTATATTACCTATATCAAAATACGAATAAAAAAATAAAAATTAATTCTTATTGTCAATCTTTGGATAAAGAAACTTAAGTAAAAAATTTTTACCTACGTTAAACATTTTAAAAAGCAAAACAAAATCATGTTCTAGGTTTTTTTACCTAGGTACCAAAAAATAAGAACTCAAATAAGAATTGTTGGTACATAGGAACTAAAGATAACATAAAATTCCAATTCAATTTAGTAGCTTAAGCTACTTTCGGTAGCTTAATTTTGCCAATAACTAGCTATTTTCTAAAGTAGCTTCATGAATACACCGAAGAAAAGAGTAGAAGCTACAGCTAAAAGATACTTTTTTAATAAGTAGCTTGAATAAAGCTATAAGCCACATAGAAAGTAACTAAGCTAGTAGTTTAACTACCGGGTAGCTAGCTACTGCCCAGCTCTGCTAATAACACCCAATAATAAATTAATATTATACTCTTAGTGCCAAAAATTAGCTTCATTTTCTGTTTGTTTTAGGTTGGTATGCTCAACAATGAGAAATTTTCTGTATACTTGGGCTTGTAAGTATTTAAACTTTTTCTGAAAGAATAGCAACAGAACTAAACAATATTACATTCGCCGCACTACAATCTTTTTATTCCGATGAGCGTGAATTACAACACAGACCAGGCAGAGCAGAAATAGCCGATAATGTAACAAAAGGTTTGCTGTGAAATAAATCCCTTATATAGTATAGAAAAGTTACAATAGAGATTTTACTACACTAGGAAAATAATAAAAACGGGAAAGAAATTAAAAGTTTTGTTTGAGTTTTATTTTTAATTCTGCCAGATAAACGTAAAATTTCTGTGTGTAATTTAACAAGGTAGTCAAAAATGTTTATGAGTAATTAGTCTCTACTATTTTGGTTTTTTGAACATTGCTGCTGCTTATTATTGTCTGGTGAATTTACCGAAAATAATTCGCTTAAAATGAAATAATCGAAAATCTGGCTTAATTCCAAAAAAAATAATTGTACGCGAAATATTTTGTTTTAGGTGAATGTTTTTTTGATGAAATTTTTTTCGGTAAATTGCCTTAGAATCCAAGTTATTTGCTCGTGTTTGTTACTGCCCAAAATGTTTACTCTTTAGTGATTATGACGCAGACAATTTTTGCCACTACAAAATCCTTGGAGATGTTTATCTTTTTCTTTGATTTTAACATAGAGGGGACTTAACTCTGAATTAAAGTAATTCCACAATACGCTGGAATTAAATTCATGTTTGATCATGTCGAACATATTAGTTAATTTATACAAAAAAAATTAAAAATCTTATCTTTAATATTTCAAATTAAAATTATACACTTCTGTACTGCAGATGGACATTTAAATTATCTTTATTAACTATGTAAGTACCTACTAGGGGATTCAATCCCGGTCAACATTGCGATCCCGGGCTTTCGGGATTATTTGCGCAAGTACGCATTTTGGTCTACTGCGCATATGTCAAATATCGAAAAATATAAAAAACGACAAATGAAGAAGTCGAGAAAGTTGGAAAAGAAAGTGCCCTACAAAAACTACAAATAATTGTACGCGCGCACGTTGCAGCGCGCACATGGATTGCGCAGTCTGATACTGTAAGGCACAAGAGGGCGACTGGCGGTCGACATATGCCCCGCCCGGACGATAAAATTGTGTTCCATTTTGACCTTTTTCACGTATGTTGCATTACTACTCCATAGAAAAAAATATTCATAATTACGGCACGCCGCCGCGCCGCGCACCCTCTAGGTTTTTATACAATAATATTTATATTAAAAGATAATATTGGCATTATAATTAATTAGTAGCTGTAGCAACTTTCGATCATCCATCACATCGATTAACTTAGATAAAATATTGATGGCACAAGTTATGGGAGAATGTTTTAAATAAAAGTTCTAGGGCTTTCAAAAATCTATAGTTTTTAACCCTACTTGTCAGCTTCGAGAATGGGGTGATTAAATTTCATGGGCCGAAAAATGTTTCCGAAAAAAGAATCTTTCATTATCTCCGAACTAATGGAACTAGTTATATTAAAATTATAATAAACTTGTAACATGGCACTGCTTAGCAGTTAATAGGAAACCAATGAAGTACAACCTTATTTTACTTCCATTACACACCTAAAACTTAATTTAAAACTAGAATTAACTTTAGTGTCTGATAAATTTGATTACAGCGATTATATATTACTTCGTAACCTAGATAAGATAGTTTTAAATTTAGCTTACACCGTGCTTCCTCCTATTTGCGACTAAGTTAGTTTCAGTACAATGTAATTAGCATTAACTGGATCCAAGATTTGGATGTACGAAACTTACGAGTAAAATTTTAGACTAGCGTTATGTGAGTGGCTACGTAATAAAAGTTTTTATTGTAGTTAAAACGCTGAAAACCAGGTACATTAGTACTTTTTTTTATTTATACTTACAAAATGTCTCAAAGCGAAGTTTAGAATTTCTTTCTCTATCTACCCCTTAGAAGGTGAAACTGGCGTTTGGGGTAATTCATAGAGTGCTATATAAACACCTGAATTTTCCGGCTTAAAACTCTTCTAATTTGCATAATTTTTTTATCGTCTGACCTCTCCCCGAAGACCGAAGTCTAAGTACTATGTACCGTGGGTGTGCTGGGAAAGTCCGACTGTTCGCACATCCAGAGCTGGAAACACCGTACGGATTTCACCACCATTTTCCCAGGCGGTCAGCGGTCACCTGTCCAAGTAATAACCGTGCCAGGCGCCGGTGATCGAACGAAAATTGGATTTTACCCCTTCTGGAAAGGCGGTTTCTCTGACAGTTGCTGCAAAATTTTTAATTCTGTTCTGATTCTGCATTGTTTCTATCTTTGTTGACTTTTGCTATGTTTATTTACCTCTTCTCCTCCTTCTTGGACACTAGTGTTATCCACAACTATAGACTGGTTTCCTTGTTTATCTAGGTTACGCTTCCGAAATTGCTTTGAGTCTTTCTAAGATGTCAGTGTGTGTTTTAGACAACACAAACAGAATTCTTATAGCACCGGACATATCAGTCAAGAAACCGTTTCTGTCTGTATCGCGCATGCGCTATCCTAAAGGCACCACTATCCTCGGAGATGTGGAAGTTTCTAGATTTTCTAGATAAAAATACATCTTCTGCACTAGAATGTCATTTCTTTCAGATACTTAAATCGCCAATTTTCCCAAATCAGTTATTTTCAGTACTCATGTGATTTGGTCGTTAGTCCCCGTCCGTGATTATAGTACTAGTGCTTCTATATCCCAATTGTAATGTCACTGATAATATTCTGCAGGTGTTTTTTTGGTCGGAGCTCCACCGACAAAAGTTCACCGATTGTTCTATGGCCCCAAATAAGAAAAAAATTCCTTTTAACATAGGTTCAGAAATGCTTTGTTTTCGAAATACAGGGTAGTACAATTTTAATATTATTCTGATTTTTTGCCCCTGGAAGCGCCATCGTCATTTTCAAATTTGTTTCCTTTTAAAGAAGTGAATAGCTAAAAGAGAGTAGGATTAGAAGTGACAGAGAAAGAAGAGAGAAAAGAAGGAATGTCAGTGGAAAGAGAAAAGTAAAAGGAAAACCGACTTACGCACCCAGGGCTAAAAACATCCGCTCTTTAAGTGGGTGCTTGTGGTGGTACTTCCTCGATCGAGGAAAAACTCCTCTATCACCTGTTAATGTATAAAAATATTAATGTATAAAACTATAATAAACAAAAATTTGCATTTAAAATAAGAAGAGATTAGCTTGATAATTTTGTACGGGTATTTATTTATGAAAAAGCATAAAGCCTTTCCATGCACAAAGCATTATTTTTGCAGTCGTTAAGCCACATAAAACGATCGTGCCTCTGCTAAACTTAAATCTTTTTATGCTAGATAAGCCGAAGTGAAAAAAAGCAGGCAAAATCGCATTTAAAGGCTTAGGAGAGATTTGCATACAAATGCGAATGTTGAGCTTTCAAATAAGTTAAAGTTAAAGGAGAAAAGGCCCGCCTTGCCACAGAGAATTTTAACTAAACTTAGGTTAAATAATATGCCATGTTCAATCAATAGGTAACTAAACAAAATCGTTTTTAGCAAAGCTGGCGGAAAATGAAAGAATGGAATGAAATCTCCTTGTACTCTGTGATTTTGTTTTTATCTAGATTGCTTACAGCAAAGTTTTTTTATTTATATTTTTATACTTCGGTTGCTCTATTCGGTTTTGTCGGCATTATGTAAACACATTAATGTTTTTTCGATAAAAGAAAAATTTAAACTGCAGAATACGGACCTATATTTTGTACAAAATCATATCAACCTGGAGCTAACCAAACACAAATTTTACTAAATATCAATTAAAATTCTTCATAAACTGGAAAATAAATGATGGCAAGGACGCAACGTGGCTAGAATGAAATAAGTAATGGAATGCCTCATTGTAGTAAAATCTATGTCAAATGAAGTTTCCTGAATTATTATCAAAATTCTCGATTACTTCCAGTTGATCTAGGATGTTAAAATTTGGCACATTGATTGATATTGGTAGGGATTAGCAAGCCAGTGAAGAGCAAATCTAATAATAAGATTTTCTAATTATACAAGTCTTTGAAATCCACCACTGTGGAAGATAACCAACTTATATCTATTAAGTAAACAATTGCAGTCAAAATAATCAAACTCATTTGCATTTTTCTCGCATAAAAGACAAAATTTTGCAACTTAAAAGTTCTTTCACCTTTACACATTTTTAAGGCAATTGTAGTAAAAATTACGAATTAGAGGTTATGGATTGCTAGAACTAATTAGGTATATTTTACAAACCTTTAGTTTACATTAAATTTACCAATACTAGGTGAAAGTTAGTATTATTTTCACAATTAGTATACAATGTCACATACAGTGTGAATTACTATGGTATGAATTGTTAATTTAAACACAATATGTAAATTTACAAAATATTTGTAAAAATAATACCGTGCAATTATTTTGTTAGGGCTGTAACTCGAGAATAGTTTTTTAGTGATATTCTGATGCTGAGTTTTAAATATGAAAGCTTAATATCCTATACATGTACTCGTAATTTAATAAGAAATATAATTTTTTTGGAAACAGAAGATACTTAAAACGTCATAAAAAAATGGGCAAAATCATACCAGCCATTTGTCGCGCATGTGTTCTGCTGTCCCGTTTTTGGGTACTCTCTTCCGTTGTCCCCAAGGAAAGCTTCCGGACCCTAAAACATCCCGTTATCAGAAAGTTTGCAAACACGACATCAATTTGAAAGCAAACCTTGTGAAATTATTGTGAAATAAGACTTGCCAAGAATTTCACACTTACTTAAAATTATCACCTGATATATTAAAGAAAACTTGTTCCTCGGAAAAATATAACACTATTTAAAAAACAGATACTGGTATATCATGCATTGTTCATTAAAATTATTATTATAATTTATTATGGATAAGGAGATTTTCTTTTCTCTACCTTTTTGGGCGAAAACCGTTGATGTCCTGTTCTGAGGAGAAAAATAAATAGTCACGTTATCTATACCCAACAAAATGTTCGACATAATACTTATGGTCAAACAAGTTCATAAAATTCTTCTTTCCCTTGACACCAAAGAGTCTTCCGGTCTGAGTGGCATACCAGCAATTATTGCTCTAAAAAATGCGCTCCAGAACTCGTCTTTCCCAGATCCCCCATGACAAGGGTATCTTCTCTGATGGCTGAAAGACTGCTCGTGTTCAGCCTGTCCCGAAGAAAGGTTCCGTCCCTTCTTTTTCTCCAATTATAGACCTTTCTCTCTCCTTTCTGTTCGGTTCGGTCAGCAAAGTTATGGAGAAAGTCATCAAGTATTCTCGGCTCGACCACTGAAGTTAAACGACGCCCGGCATGGTTAGTACTTGGATAGGTGACTGCTTGAGAACGCCGTGTCTCACCGCTTTAAACAAGGAAGGTAGTAGAGGAATTCTTTCTCAGCTGAGGTGGTACCACCCCACACAGAACTAGAACTGTTTTAATCCCCCTTGACTGTTCCTAACAGAACAACAAGAGGCGCGTTACGTATGCATCCTTTTACTGACCAGCTACAAAATCCTAGAACATCCCACTTCTCTCGCTCATTGACACCTAGGGTCTCCAGATTATGCAACAAATTGCCTGCAGATGTTTTCCCTTCCCCACCCAACCTCCAATCCTTTAAATCCCGTGTCAATAGATTACATTTCCCTTCTCTCCAGATACCCACGGTACGTTAGTACTTAGGCTTGCAGTCTACGTGGGCTGTCAGATAACGAAAATTAAAAAAAATTGATTGATCGTGTTTTCGTTTGGTTTTCTAAGTTTATTCTACACTGCCAGTGTGCCACCGGGTGAATCTTGTTGGTCCACTTATCTTGCATCCAGTACATTAGTAGACTCACATACATATACAGCAGCTACTTTTAAAAAATTGCAATTGTCGAGTTTGGCATATAATATATTCATATGTTTTAAGTATTATTCTATTTATAATTTTTAACATTGCGTTAACCGCGCAGTTTCTTTATGGGCAGGATCTCTTAATGTATCTCTTTGTACATACGCCTTTATCCGACATTTCCCCAATTTTTACCCACAGCACCGTCAAATTACAAATATATGGGTAAACAGCAAAAATTCGCTGCCGTCTTAGGGGAACAATTTTTCTTTCTGTAACTTGGCATTTATAAATAAGCCATTGGGACCTTGCTTATAAAGGCAAACAACGTAGAATGAATTTTTCCACGTGCTGATATGTTATACTGGAAACGTAGACTTCTTATTTATATAAAAAAATATTTATTTTCGTGTCAAAGTACGAAGAAAAGGAATTAAGTCTATAATGGTTCAAATTAAATATTCATTTTATAGATTTGTCTTATAAGGAAATAAAATTAAGAATTCACATAGGTTCATTATTAACGCAGTGCTAACGAAGTATTTTTCCAATCAGAAATTCTGAAAAGCCGGAAAATGTAAAGAAAGGTGTAAACATACTTCTAATTTTTCCGTTTTAATTATTAAACAAAAAAAATTGTGCCATAGTATTGGTAGCCCAAACAGTAACGAAAGTGCAGAGCCTGACTTTTAAAACTTTTTCAATATCAAGTGATTATACCAATAAAATCTATGATTGTGACCGAAACAGAATTTACAAAAAATTTCTTCGTACAGTCATTTGTAATTAAATTTCAAGAATATTTTGTTTAAACATTTTTGTATTAAAATCAACTGTTTTTATTAGAAATCGGAAAAACAGAATTTGTGCACACAACAAGAAAAACAACCCTCAATATAGCAGGGACATCGCAAACAGGATATTATTTGATAATAAAACGCTCTTCAATCATATTTGGAGTATTTATTATTATACAGGGTGCTTGGTACATCGATAGATCGTTTAAATAGTTAAAAGCGGCTGCAGCTTTTAAAAGGCTCAATTTTGGTTCGGTTGGGTTTCCGCTTCAGTATTCTGTGACTTATCAAAGGCATTCGACTGCATGTGTCATGTAAAAATAGTTGCAGAAGGTCAATGGGTACGAATTTAGGCGAATGTGCTCGGGTGGTTTCGGTCTTTCGTGGAGGTGTATTGTTAGTGGATTGTTGTTGGGGATAAGTTTTCTCAGGCGGGTTTTATAAACTTCGGCGTACAAAACTGGAATTCCATCCAGACCATAGGCGCCGGAACTATAACTACCACATGTCAACATGCTTTGCGGTGAAAACAAGTTACCAAACGTTCGTAAGAGTCACCTGCTATCGCAGAATAGTCGGAAGTTTATTTTTACTTTCCCGCACATAAAATATGACGGGTTCTGCGTGTGGTATTTGTTGTGAAATAGGAACTTATTGTGTTGGAAATAATCACAGTACCAAAAACATGTTAATAGTGCAAATCATAAATATAAAAAAGAAGCCGAAATCTCTATGCCCATTTTATAGTAGATTTGATTTTTATGATTAGTACTTGTAATATGCCTTTTTATACAGTCTGAAAAGAAACGTTTCGTAATTTTTGGACAAAATATAACCCCAAATGGTGATTGCCATGCGAAGCAACATTTCGAAATTATTTATCACGTTTACGCGAACAAATGAAAAATGCAATTCGGCGTGAAGTAAACAGTGAAAAATTGTGGCTGACCATCGATGAGTTAACGGATTAAAAGATAAATTTCGTGGTCAATGTTGTAGTTCGAACATTCCACGATCCACGCGGGCCGTTATTTTCCTATTTATTAGCCACTAAAAGACTTCAGAGCTGTACAGGCGAATCCACAAAAAATTGGATAGTAACCACCGTACACAAATTTATTGGGAAAGTGTTTTTTAGTTTTATGTAAATTATCTTTTACTTTTAAACACAGTTTATTTACGCAAATATTTTGTCCCTTAACACTGACAAGACCAATATTTTGATATGAGATTTGTTCTTAGTTTCCAAGCTCAGCCTTCTGCCCTTTTTAGCTTTATGGTATCTATGATGACAAACATATGGGTCAAGTTCTTGGGAAAGAGCTTTTAACTAATCTCTCTAAAATAATCTAAAGCAAACATGTGGTCCTCGTAAATTAAAATGTAATCTGAACCCAAAATGATTTTAAAGTAAAATGTTGACCCTTAAATTTATGGCTTTTCTTAAAATGTTAGGCTCAAAAGTTAGCCCTGATGTTCTAATACATGTACTCGTTTTACCACATAAGGAACCAAGCAGCGCTGTTGTTTATATCGAAACATATTCTAACATTAATTAATTAACTTAATTATCAAAGAAATTTGCGGATTTAACGTTTTAATTTTTGTGTTTTATTATTTAAGATAGTCTTTTCATCTGAGTGACGTGTTTGTTGTCATGTTCGCCTCACTGACCTTTTTTCTTTGACTAGGTTTCGTATTCCAGCTGGATAATAACATTGTTCCCTTTTGGGTTATGAGTTACCTCTGTAGTATTATTAAATGCAGTTGATTGCAATAGTCTGGAAAACTTTCAGATTCTATGTCTAGTTGTTCCGTTGTTCTTAAGTTAATATTTAAGTTAATTTCTTTTTGCAATTCTATTCTGAAACTTTCCCAATCTGTAGTTTTATTTACGAGAGTTGGTCTAGTTTCTTTTTTGATTATTTTTTCTCCCAATGTTAAAATAACAGCTGAATGGTCAGAATCCAACTCAAAATTCTCTTCCGTATCTATGAAATTTGGTGATATTTTTCGTGAGATGAAGAAATCTAGTAAGTCTGGAATTTTATTTCTATCAGTTGGCGAAAATGTTGGTTTCCCTGTAGAATGAAAATTACATCCAGTTTCCCTGATGGCTTTTCTCAATTCACTTCTTTTAGTAGTAATTAGACACGGTCTCTCAATCTTGTGATATAAGTGTTTCATAAGCCATGCTATATTTTATCAACCTATAGAAACCCCCTACGTGACATTTGGTGGAGGCGTCATGCGTCATGTCTAGGCCCTATGGTCTAGGCGTATAAATGACAATATATCATTTAAAATTTATTATAGTTTATTTTAATTGCTAAACTTTGAGAGCTCCATGAGATTTTTTATTTTGGACAATAAAGCATTTATTGAATTTGAATGTGGCAATGTCACTGTATTTTTATATGGTTAGTGATTATACTTAAATGCCACTCTCAAATCGATATGTTAAATTTTATTACAAATATCCTTTATCATGAGAAAGCTTTCAAATACGAAGGAAATTTCTTTAGGCACAATATTTGAGAAGTTTTGATTTTTAAATTTGACTCGCAGATACCCAGTAATCCAAAAACCATTTATAACGAAAGCAGATAAAAGTTTTATTGAAAGATCATTTAGAACTTTTTGCTTAAATTATAGTATTTCGGCAAAATGATTTACACTCCGATGACACTTTGAAAATAAATCATAATCATTTGTTTCTGGTGTGGATCTAAGTTTCTTGTCCATTTTTCGTTAGAGTGGTTTTAAGGGATCACCATTATTTTTTTGGATCCCTCTCATCGTTATTTCTAGACAATTTAAGGCATAAAATATTCGTTTATGCTTGTTAAACCGGTTAAATTTTACGAGGGTGGGCTAAATTTGAACCGAAACCTTCAGCCTAAAGTTGTTAAATTAAAATAATTATGTCAATCTGCTCAGCGGACCATGTGTTCGAATATAATATTAGATGTAGACTGAAATTCTGGAAAGAAATAAGAAAAGGAATCTGATTTTAAAAATAAAAGTTGAATTTACAATTTTTCAGATGATTTTATTTGTCACTTGCTTAATTAAATGACCCAAAATTTTAAATATAAAAATATAATGGCGTTCTCGTAAGTATATACAGTGAGGATCTAAAGTCTGGAAACCTGAAAATATATCGCAAACGGAAAATACTTAAAAAATAAACAAAAACACACTAATTTTCATTTTTAATTTTACACAATCTGATGATGTTAATTCTTTTAAATTGTGACATCTATCAAAGTTATGACGTCATCGCCAATATTTTTAAATGGTTATGTAATACATTGTTTAAAGGGTAATTTTAGCTTAAGTTCGATCACCAAATTTGGTATTATTAATAATATTCAATAAAAAGTTATTACAAGATAATTACGGTCGCAAAATAATGCAAACCCAGCTATATTTACGAATTTCTATGTAGTGAAAATAAGTCGACATAAACACTAGTATAAATTAATTGAATTTCGAAAATAGTTTTGTAACTTTTTTCTCTATTTAATGTTTGTCTATTGCTTGGTGAATTTATTTAACTTTTCTCTAACAACCATAAAAAAGAGTGTTTTCTTTGTAATAATATACCACTTATTTGAGTAGGACTGAAATTTTGTAAATTTTGTTGCTATACTCGTTATATTATTTATAGACTAGTAATTATTTCATTTATGTTTTCAGATTTAAATATAATTATTTTCCGGTTTGTGCCTGTTTTGTAACTAGGAATCTGAAAAACAGTGTAGGAATTTAAATAAAAAATTTGAACATTTAACAAGTAATCCACAATTTTTAACACCAAGCAGTCGGCAAGCTTGCCGACATGAAGCATTGAACACTAGAACTTTAAATTTTCATTTTAATTAAAACCCCTATAAATTTTAAACCTTTTTAGTAAACTGGTACATAAATCTTTTTCTCAGTATCTGTAAATAGCCGTAAATTATTTCCTGATAACTTAGATCTATACATTTTGTGTTGAACTGACGTTTATAAATGGTTTGCTGACATCAAGCTGCGTTTTCCTGTAAATAGGTGGCAAAGTCATTTTTGTTTTCGGTGTTTCCGGTTTTTTTAGGACTGTTTATAATACAATTTAAACTTAACCACATACTGAAGTTTATAATTTAGTTTTGAATATTAGCACTAAAGAAATTTTTTACCAGTGACTATTGTCAAGAATTTTCTAATGACATAATTAACATGTAAAGTATTTGCTCTGTTCGCACAGCAATCCCAAACCAATCAGCGCCAATCAAGTTTCAGTTATTTTGTAACATGACAGTTCGCCAACTGGTTTCCAGTAATTTCATTGGCTCTGACTGATTTGTGATTCTTCTGCGAACAGAGCTATTAAGGCCTCGTGCGACTCACAGAGGTCAATATGTCGAAGCGGCCACTTTCGAGTCTCTGCGCCACTTGCAAAGTATAAAGGTATAAGTGGTCCTTTTATCGACCAGTACGCCGTAAAGGGTTAAAAGAAGGCGATGTTGAAAATCTAAAAATGGCCAAAAATGTTATTTAGTCCCTTTTTCAAATAAGCGATTCATATTTAAAACTACACGGCCAGATTATCCAACGCTAGATCTGACAAATGTAAAAATAAGACAACTGAATTATATACTATGAATTTGTTTCCGAGTTTTTTTGTAAATTTCTTACTAAATCCATTTTAAAAGCACATTTAAAGATGAAGATCATTTTGAAAATTTGCATTTGGGCAAATCGCCGAAATATCAGAATAACTCATAAGTTTTTAATGGCGACTTATTACCAATGACATGATAAAAATCTGTCTAAAACTAACTGATTATGATCATCCAGAAGATCTTAATTTAAGCCAACAATAAATCTTAAACCTTTTTGGCATATTTAAGCGTCATTGTTTAGTTTTACTTTACCATTGCTTTTATGAAAGCATTCTACTTTTAAACTTACTTTATTTTCATCGAAAAACTTTTATGCTTTCCACATTAAACAGAACCATAAAAGAAACACAAAAATTTCTTCTATTTTCCCATTGCATCCTAACTTTAAGTAGCATTTTTCTTAGCAACTTTTCACCAAAGCACAATGCAGAGCACCCATCCTCACTAAATGTTTGTT
This sequence comes from Philopedon plagiatum, assembly GCA_963971165.1. Lineage (NCBI taxonomy): Eukaryota > Metazoa > Arthropoda > Insecta > Coleoptera > Curculionidae > Philopedon > Philopedon plagiatum. The sequence goes on along the minus strand of OZ020196.1, from coordinate 40,049,127 downwards.
GGGAACTGTATTACCTTATAAAAGAATGATAAAATCCAAGCGTTTACAAAAACCGACCATGGAATATTACATAAATTTGCATTAAAATGTAAACAAGGTAAGATTGCAACAATTTTGTGTAATGAAAGTAGCTTCACATTTTTTTATTAATGTACTTTTAAAGAAAGGTCACATACTCAAATGTATTTAGTTCTAAAGTGTACAACATTTTGTAAATATCAGAGTTTTTGCCAAAAATTTGTACATGTATTCATTGGCAATGCAATTTTAAAAACTATTTGTATTACCGAGGTAAATTGTATGCACACGGTGCAACCTACCTTCAAGCCTTATTAAGAATTAAGAAACGCCGAATCGATTTAATCCCACATCCTCAGGTTCCTGAATTTGCTACAAACGTCCAGATTATTGTGTAAGTGTCCTGCTGCATTTGCTAATATATTTTTCGCTTGGATATAAATGATTTATCGATTTTGATACATGACTGATTCTGGTTGAAACGTGGTCTATTCTTCAGCCATCCTAAAGGTAAGCTTACGTGATAAGGGTAAGGGCCGAGAAATCGTAATAGTAAAAGAGGATCCGGGCAAGTCTTTTCTTCCCAAGGTTTCTTAACACTAGCGAAGATATTAATTTATGCATTTCCTCAATATATTACTAAAATAGGAGCCAAATAGATGGCCTTGGTCACTAATGCGTCTTTAATCCTAAAATATCCAACAAACCAATATATTACTTATAGACCAAAAGAAGTCCATATTTATGTGAATATTTACTAAATTAATTTACTTTTCTCAAAGTTACTTACCCGTTGTTGCAAAGTACGTTATATAAGATATACAAAAAAAACAATGTAATTTAACAAAATCAAAAATTACGAAGTTACCTAAAATTACATTTTAAAAATCTGAACTAGCAGTCGTTTATTTCCTAAAATACAGTTTATACGTATATCTAATAACTTAAATAATATGATAATTAATAGCGGCTTTAGGTTTCACATATTTTTTTTGTATAAGTGGATATATTCGTAGAGGATTACCATTATTTTTCAGTCCCCTTTTATGTTCCACTCCAACAATAGGAAATGTGCACGTATTCCTTTTATTACATATATCGTTCAAGCAAGTTATTACTTTACTTTACTTAATCCTATGACTTTATATCGTTAGGTGTAAGGCGGGCGGGCGAAGTTCTGCATTTCTCTCTCCATCCTTTCCTGTCCTGGATTGAACTTTTTTATGTCTTTCCATTCCATCCCCCTTTTCTTTGCCTCTTCTCTTATTTATACTGTCGTTCCAAGTTTTCTTCGGTCTTCCCTTATTGTTTTCTTCTTACACACGCGTCGAATATATTCTACTTTCCAGCATACGACACCATCTCAACTGCCCTACACTTATTATATTGTTTATTGGTTTCATATTTAACTTGTGTCTGTACACTTTGTCCCTTATTCTATCTTTATTCGTTTTTCCATCTATTTCTCCATTCTGTTTCCATGTCTGTCTTTCCTATTCTTTCGTTCATTTCCCCATCGATCCTTCCATCATTTTCTATTACTAAATCTAGATATTTCTAGCTGTACACTTATTCTATTGCTTTTCCGTGTATTTTTATGTTATGTACCCTATTATTTGTTTCCGCAATTATCACTGTTTTCGTCTTTTCTATATTTATTTTTATCCCTTTGTTCCTTATTTCTTTATCTAGTATCTCTAGGCAGCATTCCTCCCCTGCCCCCTTGGCGACGCCCCTGCTCTGTATATTAGCTGGATATATGTGCCGGATATATCCGAAAGTAATATTTTAATTTTACTGTGACGCAGGCTCATTTTTTAAAATGCTACATAGTGACTGTCTCGATCTTCAACTCTGTTTCTTTTCTCAATTTAGCGAAAGCTCCTGTCGATGATTAAATATGCAAATATACCATTTTCTTATTTTACTTTCTGTTCCCTCAGGGTGACATGTTTGCTAATATGCCCAGCTCGCAAAATTGCGGATGTATAGGTAAATGGAGAAAAGTTTTCACGGTTCTGGTGGTAATTTGTCTTTTCCCAAGATAGCATTCACAAACGGGCCAATGGAGTCTTACTAATAAACAAAGGACATACGCTTTTAGGATGCTATTAACCCAGTTTTATTTCGTTCCAAGGATTTAAATAATCAAAGGATCTACTTCATGATGTAAAGTAGATCCTTGTTTACGTATGTATTTATTGTTTATTAATTTCAGTCGGGTAAAAATTTGTTATTCAGTATCAAAGACCAGTTACAAGGTACAGAAATGTAATATTAATGTAAACAGTATGTAACATTTACGTATTCATCACATTTACTCACCTCAAAATTTTAAAATAGGAGCTGTATTATAGAAAAATGCCGTTGATATATTTTGAAGTCATAATTTTTAAGTACATACATCGTAAGTGTAAGCTGTCAGACCTATCGTCGGAGTTTTTATTATTATCTCTCCAGATTCGCGTTAAGTGCTGATATAAATTTTAATATAAGAAAAATATTTTTAAGATAGTTTTTTAGGTTTTGCACTTTAAAAAATATTGGAAATACTCCAATAAATATAAAGGGTAATATTTGTTCTGGGGTGATAATTCCGTTTACAAAACTAGTCGTATAATTTGTTTTATGTATTTGTATTATTATTATTACTATTAGTTGTAAGAATTAATTATTAATAATTATTACTTACTAAATTGCTTACCATTTTCTCAGCATAATTTATAAACTTACGATACACGCGTTTTTTTAATTGGTTTTTTATCAGGAATTTTGTAATGCTTACAAATACAAAAAACCCTATACAGGGAGTTTTATACAATGTCCTTCAGAATATTCGCTCCTTACGGAATTTTTTTTAGGATATCGAATGTTTTTATTCTGGGAAATTAAGTTTAACATCAGTCACGTGACTACTTAATTGCGGAAATTTTGAAAATAGTGATGTAAATCCATGAAAACAGGTTAGATGTCAAACGTTTTTTCAAAAATTCATTAGAAAATTTTGCTTCGAATCTGATTTTAGGTCAGTGTGCAAAATTCGAAAAAAATCAAAATTTTATATGTTCTGTCGTATTATTTCTATTTAACAAGATTGGCCAAGTGCTGGTCTTAAAATAGTTCAAGTATGGAAATATTCATCGTTTAGTAATAAAACAATTAAACATATTTCATGATTACAGTTTCTAGCATAATAAATGTAAATTGACGTTTCGCATGCCGACCTTTACTGTTACAGTGCACTGTATCTAGAACCTTGAAAAAAAATTAATAGTTTTTTCGCGACATTACATTTAAGCTAAACCTTTATTAACAGTTTTTATCAAATTTTCTTATAAAAACCTAAAACAAAGTAAGTATGATAATAATTTAGAAGAAAGTATTTACAGTAAAATGGAAACAAAAACGAGTAGTAGACTTTGAAACAAAGCTGCCATTAAGGATATCAAATTTTAACAGTAGTTTGTGTCAAAGCAATTCGTACGTATTTTTTGTTTTAAAGAAATTTTTCAATTAAATATTTTAATGTTTTGCCAAGCAACTCTTTGTAAAATTCCTCCAACATTAACTAAACAAGAAAGAATTAAGATTGTGCTAATTTTCAAGGAAGATTATAGGAGTTCGAGAGAAGCTGCCGATATATTTAACGCATGATATCCGAATAATAATATTCATTATTCATAATTGTTTCCAGACTTTTGAAAAAATTCAAAACTTCAAGTTTGTTCATGTGTTGAAAGAGAGAGATTTTGGCAATTGAATGGATTTTTGTGCGTGATGCCAAAGTGTGATGGCAGAAGACTATGATTTTTTGAAATACATTATGTTCACAGATGAGTCGACTTTCACGTCAAATGGACACGTTATTTCATAAAATTATAGGTGGTGGGCAATGGAAAATCCAAACTTCCGCGTACCACGTAAAGATATTTCGTATGGTATTTTTAACTCAGAAATACTAGGACCATTTTTCTTTCGCGAAAATATAAATTCAGGGAACTATTTGAACTTTTTGCAAACAGAACTAACTTTCTGGATGATATGTCATTTGCACAACGAGCAAACATGTACGAAGCATCAATTCATTCTACTCGGGAGGTTAGAGCATGATTAGATTACAAGTCTAATGATCATTGGATAGGTTGATATTCGACAAGTTCCTTGCCAGCACGGTCACCGCATATCACTCCGATGGATTTTATTTTTATGTGGTAATTTAAAAAATAATTTATACAAACGTAGGCCATTTAGAAAGTAGAACATTTAGAATGCATTAGAAGTTGTGCCGCATTAATAACACCTCGAATGCTTCAAATTATAAGAAAATAATTTTCTTCTAGTACAATATTATGTATGGAACGTGAAGGACGAAATGTATAATTTTATTTTTTTAATTATATTTAGGTTGAAATTAGCTTTGATATAGTTTTAATAACGTTTTCAAACACGTTCAGTTCATTTAGGTATGGGTAAGGATTTTCAGAAATACATCTTTTTTGATAGTGTCACTGTAGTTACTTAGAAAATTGTTATGAAAGATTTAATGAAAACAGTTAATATAGGTTTACCTTAAATTTAGTGTCGCGGAAAAACTATTACATTTTTTTCAAGGTCCTAGATACAGAGCATTGCACCAGTAATGGTCAACATGCGAAACGTAAATTTACATTAATTGTGCTTGATCCTATATACATGAAATATTTTAAATTGTGTTATTCATTACTAAACGATGGATATTTTCTTACTGGAACTATTTTAAGAGCAGAACTTGATCAATGTTGTTAAATAGAAATGTTATGACAGAAAATATAAAATTTTTAATTTTTTCGAATTTTCACTTCAAATTTCAAAATGAAATTCTAAGCAAAATTTTCAAATAACTTTTTTAATATTTTGGCATCTAACCCCACTTTTCATGATTTTACATAACAATTTTAAATATTGCCGCAATTCCATTGGTCACGTGACTGATGTCAAACTTAATTTCAAGGTTACCTGACATGTGGAATCGATCACCTGAATAAAATGTTCGATATCCTAGAAATAAAAATTTTCCCGTATGGTGCGAGCATTCTGGCGGACCCTGTATGTATGTGTATATATATATAATTAAATAAAATTACAAAAAAACTTTCTAAAGTACGCATCACATTTTTTGAAATCCCAACTGTGTGAACGTTTTGTTTATGATGTGATTAGTTAAATTTTCTTTAGCAATAAAATAGGTTGACTCAGTTTTGAGACCTTTATAACTCTTTAGTTATAAAAGGAGTAAAAGTATTTAAAATCTGATATTGCAATAATTTCACTTCACTTAAAAAGGCGACAAAAAACTAACTTTTAACTCAATAAGAACGGGATCAAATAACTGACCCACTAATATTAAAAATTCAAACCTTCTTGGCTGCAAAATTCAATCAGATAAAGAGGCAAACTTTCTTCAAACGAACGACGTAATCTATTTTACCTCGGTGAAGTACGGCTCCCTTAAAAACTTAATAACACGTGAAAACTATTTCACGAGCAATATTTACCGGATTATAAACTTCTATTAAGCAACCTTGGTTTTTCTGTGTCTGTAGATATTATTTCAGAAAAACAAAAACTTACCTTTTTTTTTCATACCGAATCCCCCGCGTGCTTGAATTAATTGCAGTCAATTTTTGAAGCACTTGGTCTCTAACAGACTGAAGAACTAAAACTGCGACAGTATCGTTTTGGTCATATTTCTTCTTCTTCTTCTTCTTCTTCTTCTTCTTCTTCTTGAGATTCAAAACCGAACCAGTTCTTTGGAACTTTTTTATTGTATTGTAGATTGTCATTTCAGTAATTGGAATTCCTACAAATTTCCACCTTAATTGTTCCATGATGTAACGGTATGATGCTTGACCATCCCCATAATACTGGACTATAAAAATCCTTTGTTCAGTAGATTGCATTTTGATGAGAATTATTTTAAATTAAATAATTGCTTCATTTAATAAAGACATGACAAACATGTTCATAGGTGTAATTAGGTTTAATATGTAGACACTAGTACTCTGGTTATAGGTGGGAGAGAAAATAGTTGGAACTTTGAAAAAATAATGTGATAAAACTCGTTACTTCTATTAGATAAGTTTTTTAAGAAAATTCTGTTCTTCGGCTTAGGGTTTATTTTAAAACATTTAGTATCTGTTCTTTTGTTACAAAATGGTAAACAAGGTATGTTTACTCTTACGAAAAATAACGTTTTCGTATTTTGTATGCTCCCTGTGTAAAAAATTACATTTTTCATAACGTCAATCTTATTTATTTTACAAGCAAAAACTTTAATTAGAAGTGACATTCTTACAAATCATGCCAAATGTGGTCCATTCCTCTTCTAAACCCCATCCGCAGACACACGGTGTACATATAATAGAAATAGTAATTTTTGCGTCCACTATTTTTCTAAATCCGATCATCCGTTAACGAAGTAACAAGTTATCGTTGACGTTGACCTAAATAAAATGAGCTTAAAGAAATAACAATAGCACGTCAGTTAATTTAAATTTTTTATTAAATTCTGGAGCTATTTCAAATAACATCTTAATTTAATCAACAATGTTAAACAAACACTTTAATTACAGTTAATTAGGACCGTGAGGCTTTCCGCCAAGGATACCTTAATCACAAAAGATTGGCGTTTGTCGTGATCTTATCCCAGAATTAATTATGCCTGGGATTAAACAGTGTAAATACCGTGAACAATCTGATAATAATTCCCAAGAGGCTAAGGGGCTTTTTCCTAGACCTCTATTTGAAAAAAATAATTAGTCCCCATCTAATATGGATTTTATATCATCATAGTTAAATTGTAACGTTCGTGGTTGTGTAATAAAATGGACCATTAAAAGTTACTTATGTAATATAATTACTTAATATTATAGATTAAAGTTAGTTATTTTTACGAAAAATAAATAGTCTACAAATTCTAAACAAAGAATATTCTAAAAGCCATACTTTTAATTATTTAGTTCTCACAGAAAACAAACATGTGTTTCGACATCCGGGGCAAGATAGACCTAAAATACCAATAATGGCCAAATAACAGATATAAACATTTGGTTTCAAAACTCACACAAAAATAAGATTAAGACCTTTTCAGAATTTAAAATTCATATCTAATAAACTTTACTACAGAAGGGAAACAAACAAGAACTTAGGGATTATATGGCTAGACCCGAAAATATCATAAAAACAACAACTCTGGGTGGTCGTCGTTTATGCCGCCAAATTTACAAATGTAATTACCGATCCGTTTTCTATTGATATAAAAATAAGAAGAATGTCGATTATATCTCGAAAATTACTGTAAACCCACTCAAAAGTAATTGTAATCAGAGAGGTTTTTCCTATCTCGTACATAACAAAATACACATATAAAGAAAACAAAAAAACAGCTTAAATAAAGACGAATAGTTTTTTACCACTTTGAAAGTTTAGTTAAGCTAGTAATATAGTTATTTCATACATTTATGTATATTATTACCGGAGAGAGATCACAAAATCTTATAATTAGGTAATTCCCTATAATTACATTACAATTGGGAACACCTAGCTACATCTAGTGCTAAATATCTGAACCGTACAATTTAAAGACGTGTCTTCTAATTGGTCAGAAACTTAAGGGAGGTACTCTCTGCGGGATAACGAGAGCTATCATTGGCCATAGGACGAAAAGTATAGATTATAGAGGGATGAACTAAGAATGAGGTGGTACTAAGAGCTTTCCTCTAAGTTAACGGGGGTATTCCAGGGGGTTCCAGATCGACGTGCGTGTGTTGATTACATATCTCTTGGGGGATTTTCAATCTATATAATACGTGGGATTATCGAAAGAGCCTAGATTTTCTTTAAAGTTTTATTTCTCTTTTGACCTATAATTTTATCTACATTACCATTAATAAAATTCATTGTTTCATGTTCGTTCAAGTAAACGCCTGTCTATGTCTCTCCTGTTCTAATTTAAACCAAATTCATTATTTTATTGTACATTAGTTTTAAGTTACCTTTGTAAAGTCATTATTTTTTTTGTTAATAGAGTTTAAGTGTTTTGAAACACAATTGTTTTATTTGCTAAACGACAGAGGCTAGAATTCATAATACGCATTATCTAAGAGATAAGATTCATCAAGGCGAAACTGATAACTCGGGCTAACTCGTGAGTCGCGAATCGTGGTCGCGTGTTCCAGTTCCTGACGAATTCTGCTAGAACCAGCTGACGAATCTACACTCCACTAATTGATCAAGTTTGGTTTGGTAAGCGTTATATAATTACTAACACTCATTATTAACTCCATCATACGCCTTCGAGGCCGCCAGAAGCTTCCAGAGTGCCTTACCTTCATAATTGCGATTAAGATAGGTAGATCGAAGTACCCTTTTTATGTTACAGTTAGGAGTAATTAATTCACGCTACCATATTCTTCATCTAAGTCCTAATTTGTGACAATTGTTGTATTTTCAGGTAGTTCAGATGAATCGCGTGGATTTCCGAGAGCATGAACTTAAAGTAAGACCGTCAGTCAAACCGTTTGACGTTACTGTTTGACATTTTAAGCTGTCATTTTCCCGATCACATTCTGAGGCTGTGGTGAACAAAGGGCCTTTTTGTAAGGGAAATTAAAATCTAGTTTCATCCCTACTGTTTTTACTGACGAATCTTTATTAGGAACTCTAAAGGGTGCGAAGGGGCGATTTTTCTGATTTTTATTACATATTTTGAATGGTCGTGGTTCTAACCTAGTAAGTGCGCATCATAACTGATTTCGGGTTTTGACGTTTCCAGGAGCCAAGAAATAACTTATTAAACCCAATATTAAAATCTAAAATGCGTAAAATTCATTTACCAAATTAATATAATTAAGAAATAATAAAATATAACAGCATGCTAATACAGTATATTGCATATTCATGAAGCCATGTAATGAAATTTTTTTCGCTCAAAATCATTTCATTTCATAATAAAGTTTCTTTAATCTGCATAAAGCAAAAAATTGCTGCCTTAAGTCACTGCGAAAAATGTTACTGTTCGTATTTCCTTAATTTAAAAAAGCCTTTTACTTACAAAAGAATCTTAATTAAAGAAAAGTTGCGGAGTTTTAAATCAGAATTGGAAGGTTACTATGATTCTTTGTTCAGCTGTTTTACTGGTAAAATGTTAGTAATTTTAATTACTGAGAAGCTCTTTTGTTCTTTAATTTTATATTTTATTTTAAATAAAATTTCTCTTTTAGGAGATTTGTTTTATACTATTTTACTAGGAGTATTTTGTACCTGTCTGATTCATAATTTTCTTATACATACTAGGTATGTAGAAATCTAAAATTTCATTAATTTTTTGTTTAGTGTAATTTAAAAATGGAAGGCAAGGGAAAATATTACTTTATTCTATACAGAGCTGGAACAATTGCAACAAAAAAGGAATCGATTCAAGATTAGAATTACGTGGTAAAAGAAGTAATCGATTACGTGCAAGTATTTCTGACTTTATCTTGACTTTGGCCAAAAAAATAATGTCAAATATTTATGGGCGCACGGTATCATATTAAGTATATTGTTATACTTACTAGGAACTCGTGAAATTGGTATTTAACTCGTTCACCATTAATGTTAAGGTAAGTATGGTAAGTAAAAATTAATTACAGTATGAAGCATTTCACTTCAGAAATTTTAAATAAGCACCACTTTTTCAAAGAATGTAAATATAAAGCACACGTAAAAATATTAATCTTTGGTTTTATCCTCTATCTAATTTTATATTAAAATAGGAATTGGGTACGGTGCAGGAGATTTCAAATTACAATCCTTATAAAATGTCAGTACTAAAAATCATTTTAGTTCGGACATATCATTAAAACAGGTACAGAGCCTCCAGAAATCAGGGTTTAGCAGAAAGAAATTCGTTATGTAACGCCATAAACATGTAACTAATTGCGAAACCTGATTCTTCATTGCAATCACGATTACTTAAGACATTGCAACTTTTCCGATTACTTTAGATAATTGGGATTACAATAAGGAATCAACGTTATCAGTATCATCACAATCCGGATAAGATCCGTGAAACATCTGCAGCATCAAGTGTTTCCACAGTTGTCTCAGTGAACGATGCCGATGTTAGCCCTGATGAAAAAATCTTCTTATATCTTGAGAAAGACCATTCGACATGTACTGATGTAGTACAGGCATAATTACAGTAATCTTTATACTTAGTTAACGGATATGTTATACTTAGTTAACGGATCTGTAGATGCACCATTACAAATTTGTCTTAAAATCTTTGTGGTAAAATCGAAATCTTTGTTTAAAACCCTCTCGAACTTTTCTATAACGCGATCATTTTTTACATCACATATAGCGTCTAGCAGTGTATTTACTTCGTCCACTATTTGCAGTGACTCCGCTAATGGCAACGCAGTATTTTGTAATTTTTCTATTGCATCACATAATCCTTTATAACTGTTATGAATAGTTTTTAAATCTATTTCAACGGAAATATCTTGAAATTTTGTCTGGCTTTCCTTAATAGCTGCTGCTTTTTCAGGATTGAATTGTAAAATTACAAATTTTATTTGTTGGCAATAGAGATAATAATACAATGCTGCCTTAAGCCATGTTCCCCAACGTGTCAGAATGGGCTGAGGTGGTTCAGGAATACCAGACACTGTCTGTGAAATTCTCGAATACGTTTGGGAGATTTGAGAAACACATTTTTTGAATTTGCTATTAATACATCTACCTGTGGAAAACATTCTCGAATTGTGTATGCCACAAGATGTAAAGCATGAACTTTACACGTAGCATGTAAAAACCTTCCACCGTCTTCTTTAAGAGAACGTTCTACACAACGCATTTTCGCGACATCGTCGCTCATAGACATCAATAGTTGAGTTGTTGAGAGTTTTTTCTAACGTATCGAGCACCACCTTCGTAATCGCTTCGCCAGTACAATTTTCTATTTTTTTGCAGGCTCATTACACTGCAAATGGCGATTTAAGAGGTTCCAGTACACGTACTGTAGCATTTACAACAGAATTTTTTTGCAATCTGTCGTCTCGCCAAGACAGAACCAAAGCTGTTTATTTTTAAATTCAGGTTTGATCTTGTTTTGGATTTCTTCACATAGGTACAGATGGTACATACTTACGTAACGTAGCTCGAGCTGGTAACTTCCAGTTGGGACTGTGTTTATTTCAGAAGTGCTGGTTGTTGATCGAGTAAGCGAAGTGGGAAGTTACAGGCAATTAGTATGAAAAGTAAATAGAACATAAATTGATATTTCGGTGGCACGCCATTTCTTTTATTTGTGTGTTCTATAATATTTACATAATCTTTATAATCCCTTTTGTCCCAGCACATCAAAGGTTTATCGCAAACTCTACAATATATTTTAGCATATAATAAATCATGAAATTCACCGATAAACATATTCACTTTGTCAGGCAATGGTCTTTTTTAAGCCTTTCGTACGTTCGACATACTTTTGTTATTTATTTATAACAACACGTATAAAAACCTGCTGTTGACTGACTGAAAAATCTATTAAATCATCGCCGCTTGCCATTAAAGTGTGCCCAGTCGGTTCCCGAGCTGGCGGTTATGTTGCGCGAACAGTTATACTGCTCTGGTAATGATGGTTACTTTTTCTGCAGTAATTTGGCTGGAGATTACAAATTCCCCAAAATTGTAATCGATTACCGATTACTAATTACTCTTAAAAAAGGTTATCAGACGCGATTTCTAATTACAATTAATGTAATTAATTAAATAACCGATTGCAAGAGTAATCGATACTTCCCAGCTCTGATCCTACATAACGAAAATAAAATTAAATACATTTTTTAATAAAATAATAGTTACCGGTTTCTCAAACAATTTAGTAAAGTAGTAAATTTAATTCTCCATTAGAGCCACTTTTGGCAATGATATTAATACAAGTGCTGACATATTGCAAGGATCCATAAATTTTTAATAACATAGAAATTGAAAATATATACATAGGATGCTCTATTTAACCCTACAAAGTTAACACTGGTAATCACAATTAGCAAAAAAAAAAATAAGCTAGAACAATGGTAATATTCTATTTAAGTTAACTTGCTAAAAATTGGAACATATGAAACTACAATTTAGCATAAAGTTTCTCTCCTAACCTTCAACCAATAGCTTGTTGTAGCACACTGTAAAATTGGAAAATAATGGTTAATTTTGATATATCGTACGACAAATGAAACAATAAGTAATAATTTACAGTTTTACTTACGTGTTATATTGCTATATAAACAAGCATGAAATGGCGAATATTTTCATTTTGTATTGATATCCAAAATTTATTGGTTTAATTAAAAACCGGCATTCACACTTTAACACACTATATTTTTTGTAATTAAATCATCAATTTTGCACACTGAAATATATGTAAAATATTTAGTGGAGAATCGAAATGATCGAATTTACCGGTGTTCATGTTTGTTATAGTTGGATTTTTTTTTAATTTGACGGTTTGGTCATTAAATAGAGCATTTAGTTTTAATTGTGACAACCGTCAAATTAAAAAAATCCAACCTTATGGTTGTTATTGAGCAGATTTTTTTTAATGTTGTTAGTTTATTAATAACTTACATCTAAATATTAACTGTGAGTATCAATAGTCCATGTATTACTTGGGGAATTTAGAGCAATAGTGGCCCAAGTGAATAAAAGTAGTTTTAAGAAAAGACTGTTTTTAAATGTTGTAATTTTAACTGCTCTATTTCTGTTCTGCGTTCTTGAAATAAAACCAGTTTTTGTATTACCGCAACTTATTACTGCTTATTTGATAATAGCAATAACATTTTCAGTATTGTAAATATCTTTATAGGAATTTATATACATATTATACTAACTAATTTACATATTATGCTAACTGAATCATTTTTGTATAAATGCCAACAAGAGAGACTTGGGTGAAATGACCACCCTTATTTCCTTATATACTAGTAGTGTCATCTACCTCTCTACTGGTATAAAATGGTAATATTGTTGCAGCTGTACTGATGGCCTCATTTTTAGGGCCTACAGATGGGTAATTAATTAGATCTATGCATCCAAACTAAGTTCTTGTGGTATATTACAGGTGGGATTTAGTATTTGATCTTCACGTACAATATTTCCAAAAGTTGTGAAAAAATTTTATAGTAGGTTATTTTCTTTGAGTCAAAATAAGGCACTATGATCACCATCATATTGGAGTTTTTTTATTTGTTTTTTCTACTTTTTAGTATTAAAGTCCTTGCAGTCATTGCATTTTTAGTCAGTTAGATACTTGCTTATGTTTCTAATGGAAGAGTTGTTATTAAATTCTTACTAGTCATCTTAGTACATTGATGGCTTAGTTAACTTCTTCCCTGATTGTGGATATTTCTGTTCTTCTTTCTACTCTTTCATCTTTCGTATCTCCGACTTAGTTTTCTGTTTGTTATTTCTTTCAAATGTTTCTTCCATCTCTGCATTATTTTGTCTTCATCCATTATTACTTTTCCTCCGCCTTATCCTTCATAATATTTCTGATACTGTATACTTTTTTCTGCCTTCGTTGTTTCAGCGTACCATAAAACATCTTTTGGTTGTCTGAAGTTTTCACTTATCTTCTGTCCGAATTTTCTCCACGCTTCTTTGTTTTGCTCCCTTTACTGTGTCTCTGACTTCTTTTCTTTTCTCCTTGTATTTCAGTCTTCTAAAGTTTTGGTGCTTAGGTATTTTTCCATAGTTTTTTCTCCCCTCTAATGACTTTTTGTACCTCTGTTGACCACCATTCCGTTCTCTTTATATTTTTGTTCCCTGTTTTTGATACTCCACACCTTTCTTCTGCCGCCATTAATATTGCCTCTTTGAATCTTTGCCAGTGCTCTTCTATATTTGTTGCTTCTTCCTCTTGAACTTCTAGGTGTCTCTTAACGTTTTCTTGGTATTTTATTCTTTGTGTCGCTTCTTTGAGTTTATAGCTTTTTATTTTTTATTTATCATATTCCTTCTTGTGTCCTCCCTTTCTTATTGTTTTGTTCTTATTTTCATCTTTATTAGATAGTAGTCGCTGCCGATTTCGCCTCTTCTTGATACTTTTACATCTTTTATGTATTTCGGGTAATTCTTACTTATCAGGAATTCAAATTCAGTAATTGACTTTTCATTTATCCCTGGTTCTTCCCTTGTGATTTTGTGCATTTCTTGATCTTTGTACTTTGTATTTGTTATTATTAGGACGTCCATACACATTTCAATAATTCTTTTTCCGTTGTTGTTCTTCGTTAATTCTCCTTCTTTCCCAATTATTCTTTCATATCCCCTGTTGTATTTTCCCACTCTTCCGTTTAAATCTCCTGCGACAATTAAGTTTTCAGCCATTCTTCTTGCAGTTTTCTGAAATACTCATCCTTCTCATCTTTGCTCGCATCCTCATTTAATCTATAGGTGATTATTACTGTGTATGTCTTTTCTTTTCCCATCTTGATTTCCATTACCATCATTCTTTCGTTTATATATTTTTCCTTGATAACATTCTGCGTGTGGATGCGCTAATAACTCATGCCAAAGCAGTGTTTCTCAAATCCCTCAAACAGATTCGTCAATTTCATGAAAAGTGTTCGAACATTCCAGACCTTCTACAGCCTGTTAGGACACGTAGGGGACGTGGGTAAAAGCAGCGTTTTATTATCAATAGCATTTTCAGAAAATACGGTCCCTAGTGTTACAATTGAACGCAAAAGAAGCTGCGGCCATAAAAACAGTTTAAATTTCAAGATCCTCAAATTTAAATTGACTTACAAACTATTTTTAATAATTATCAAGAAATAACAAATGCCATCACACATCACAGCATTACAAATAGTGGATAACGTGCAAGCAGTGCTACCAACTTTAAATGACGGATACGATATGCGTGTTACACAAAAATTTAATAGTGTGCTACAAAAAATCCAGATTTGATTATATTAAGACAGGTTTCTACTAAGAGTGTTCCCATTTAGTTGTTCCAGAGATCATTTTACTTACAGAAACATTACATCGGTAGTTGTCGAACAGTCGTGTTCCTTGCATAAGAACATTTTTTACTCGCTGCAAACAAGGCTCAAGCAACGACTGTTTAGACACACGCGATGTTGCAGGTTCTTAGCAAATCAAATTTGGAGTTGTAGCCACCGTGCTTACGAACCCTAGATTACTCACAAATGACTACAATCTTGCTTACTTTCTACCTATAGATATTTATCTCATAAATTAACTAAAACTTTTTACTTCTGCAGAACTATAGCTGATGTTGAGGAAGTTTTAGGTCACATGACTCCGTAGAGGAAAGATTTTTATTTTATCTATTTTAACTTTCATTTTTATTGCAAAGTAGCTACAAACGCATTTAATACCTACCAATCACGTCTCGCCATTAGCGTTCGCTTTTCAACTAAAGTTATATTCGAGCATTTTGCTAACTCTAACTAAATTTAATGCATTTTCGGAGTGTCTAAATTAGTTAAACGAAAAACCTAGAACTGTCGCGAAAATTGTGACTAATGCATACTAACTGCTGTAATAAATTAAACATTTTAAAACTTCGTAAAGCTCACATTACGTTACGTATGTTTAGTACATGTTTAATTTGAAATATAGGGGTAGTATACGCAATAGAGCTAAATGACCTGCAATGGCCGTTTTGGGGAAGTTCTCCTGCGAAATAAAATTTTAAAACCAACGAATTTAAACCAAATAAACAGATTACATGTCCAATAAATCACTTTAAAGCACCCGCACAAAAACCGTTTTTTAAGTCTTGTTAATTATATTTTCTTCAGTCTTCTGGATAAATGTGACAACCATTGACATGTGACGTTTTAATTATAGCTATAGTTAGTAAAATCGTCAATAAAAGTTACAAGATATTTACCACCATTATGTACTCGTAGTGTAATAGGTCCTGCTCTACCTCAAATATTCTTTTAGCTTCTAACCATAAATTTTTATCTATGTTTTAGCTTTTATTTTACTATCAAAACCGTCCGTTACAAAAAGTTGTGATGGATCAAAGTTATATTTTCCTTAATGAAATTCCATAGTTTTTGCTCTAATATCGGATTCTGCTCAAAATTATAGGCTTAATTTATAGTATAACACTACCAATACTCAACCCAGTCCAATAGTCCCAGAGATATTGCAACGTTTTTATTAAATTTCATAAGGGTATTATTCCACATAAAGTGCCTGTTTAAGAAAAAGTTTCGATAAAAAGTAAAAGAGAATTCAAAATATTTATCCTGAAGCAAATTTTGACTATACAGTGTCGCCCAGAAAGTTACGGCAAGAAAATGTTTATTTCTCCTATAAAGACTATTTTCAAATATTCTGAAAATAGATTTAAATCAAAGAACTGTAAATTTAAAAATTGTTTAAACATTTAGAAGTGGGGATAAACTAATATAAAAGGATAGCTTTTCAGATGACCATGCCACTGCCATTTTCTTTCCGTATCCTCTTAGATATTTCAGCAGCCTTAGTTATTTTTTTCCTAACCTACACTTCCCTCTGTCTTTACATTGTCATATCTGTCAGATGTTAGCTACTTCCGTGCATTTTTTGATTGGCCGATATTCCGCAATATAGATCATTGCACATTTGACCACGGTTAAACCACTTCCCTCTTTTGCACACTGATCCTACGGTCACATGCACATGTTTTCTTTTTCAGTGTTTTCGCTCTGTGTTTTATTTTCAAATCCAATATATCATCTGCTGGGACACTAGAACTCAGGTGTTTATTTTTTACTTTATTTTGCTTTTCTGCTTGAATCCTATATCTGCTTTTCTTTCTCTATTAAACTTCTTGTTCTTAGTTTTCTTCGTACTGCGTTTTGCCACAACGTCATATAAATTTAATCATACATAACATATTAATTTGAAATACTTAATTTAAGTGCTACATGGGTACTACCTAATTATCTGGCGCGGTAAAGTTACCAAATTCAGTAGGTACTACATTTTGAAAATCGCGAATAATCATTATAACGGAGTATGCTTATTTCTTCTGGGGCAGGAATTTGGCTGCTGATTATATGTTAATTTGTATATACAATGTAGTTTTGGATTCTATCATTTTTCAACTTGGAATAATCTATATTGAAGTTGCCACTTCCGAGTTCGTTGACATGATCTTCGGAAAGGCTTTTTTCCTGTTGCTGGGCGGTTCGAGACACTTTCTGCGAGCCCGTGTCGAGCGTGGTGTTTTACATACGAGAACCGTCTCTTACCCAAAATGGGCTTTTGTATCTTAAGTTTTTCATTATAAAATTGTTCTGTCGTGTCTTAAGAGTTCCTATTACCTTATTAACAAGTTTTTGTTGGACACTGTGCTGATGCTCAGTGGTAAAGAGTGTATATTAGTCATATTCCTCCATGCCTTTATTCTTCGTTCAGGTATGTTAATTATAATCAAGCCTTTTCGTGATCATATTTTGAAAATTCGTTTCTTATTTCGATTCCTTCATTAGAATATGCCTTTATTTATCTTTAAGTTATCAAGAAATGCCTGTCTTGATTCAAAAACTCTCAAAGATGTTTTGAGGTAAGATACCTTCAACAATGTGTATCATGCCATTCCTTATTGCTTTTTTTATTGATATTCTAGAGTTTTTTGTTGGGGTACACACTGGTATACAAAGTTCGAGTACTTTTTTCCTCCTACCTACTTTTGTTTCCTGCCTGAACAATACGTGTTCCATGGCTAGTTCCTGAGAAATTCCGGACAAACATTTATGGATTTTTTCCTGCCGAAGAAATATACTGATAGCAAAGGCCCGTATATTACATGCATTTGTGTGAATTAACATTAACCAAATATGGTCTGTCATGCTTTACATATTTATTTCTATATTTTTTTACGCGTAGTGTTACCTCATTTAAAATAATATTAATTTCTTAAACTATTCTCTTGTTTAAAACTTTTCTGGTTTGATATTGGTGCGTGTCAATTTGATTGATCAATAAACCATTCGAATGCGTAATTAAGTTGGGTGGGGATATTTAAAAATTGAAATTATGCAATCTGCCATCTGAAAAGCTAATTTTTCTTAATGAGTGTTAATGAATTTGTTCTTTATTTTTCGGAAATAAGTACCTGAAAAGACTTATTAAATTTAGTCAGTGATAATCTGCTTTTTATTTTAACATCTTTTCTAAGAGTTCGTCTCCCAGTCTGGGGTTCCTCTTCACTTAAAACTAACAAAACTGCATTCGTTTCAAAAACTGCCCCGCCGTAATTGCAACATAGGGTATTAGCTTTTTTATCACTATGTATATTTTTGCTATAATACAACGACCTTTTCAGATCCATAAGAAAATTTTTCATCAGTTGGCTGTCACATGCTGAGTTAAAGCTTTCTTTGTGTGCGAATATTTCGAATTGATCGAGTGTGGATAAAAAAGGGGATTGTTGTGGAAGACGTGTAAAATGGATCGAAAAATAATTAAATTAAAAAGTTGTAAAAAGCGCTAAAATATTGTGAGAATATTTACTGAGCAAGAGTTTTTTGTTGGTCTAACTTTTTGTTAAGGTAACGAAATCGAATAACGAAATATCGAAATTTTTAAACAGATAATTACTAATTAAAACAAATTATAAATATAATTTTGTGTGGTTGTTTTGCGCTATTTGTTATTTAGCGAAGTCAATTATTTCTCAAGTCAAGTCTTTAAATGCAAAATTATCTCTAAAAATTTAAGAATTTCACTAATTGGTCACAAAACATAACAGCGATGATCTCCAAGATAAAAGTTCCTCTTACGCGAATTTTATAACTTCTCTATCTGAGTTATCTGACATATAGCAATGCTCCGTTTTGGTTTTATTCAGTTTATGTTGTCAACTGTCATTTTACGCTCATTAGCACCATAAAACTAACTCAAATTTTGAATAAAGTAATGCTACTTTAGTACTAGTTAATTTAATAGAATGATAGACACGTGTCAAAGTGAAATCACTTTCCGACGTTTCACCTTTGATTGAACGAAGCATCTTCAGAGATCTTTACTCGGCGAGATTAAAACTCTTCACATACTGGTTTAATTTCGCAGGGTGTAGATCCCCTAAAATGATTCCTGCAATCGAAGTCAAAACATCGTGAAGTTTGATTGGGTCTTGGGTCTTTGATATAGTCTAATTCCAAGCAACATGATTTTCCAAATAACTAAGAGTTAAAGCTTCCGTTATATAATTGGACCGTTTCAAAGTTCACGCTACAATCGAGCTCGCAGTTTACAACTTCGTCGAGCAGGTTGGGTATCTGGGACAGACTACTTGAAGGAGCTTCAAGTGATCCTTAATATTTTTATAACATTGTTGAATGAATTCAGCCAAAGAAACAAAATGGTATCTAATATAATATATTAGGATATTTATCCGATTCGATTTTATTTACCATTAGGTATATAATCACCTTTTTTTAAAAAAGTATTTCTTGTGCCCACATTTGCATATGCATTCAGTAAATCAAGAGCCTGTGGATGTGCTTATGGATTAGCGCTAGATTAACTCTAGACCTTAATTCGCCTTGGTATTCAGTTAAATCTAATCTATATGTTTTTCTTTTTTATTATATTCCTTATTTGGCACTTGGCCAGTTAAATATTATATTTACTGACTAAGGTCCAAAGAGTCTTACATTAAATCCCTAAGTTAGATTTGTATGACGGAACATCTATTTCCCTTCCCCCTTAAATTGTGTCTTTAATTATTCGGATTTCACGATCACGGAATGCTAAGGATTATGTTTTTCATCTTAAGTAAATTTAAATGTAAAAAGAGTGCTTAACACCGCTTATAACAACCAGAGAAAATGTAGATAGTTGCGACAGAAAAAAGAAAAAGAAAACATGAACAATATCAATCATGGGAAACTAATACAGACATTAATATGTAAGGCTTGTTTTACTCTAACCTATTTCTCACCAAGAAAGTTAAAGAGTTGATAGTGCTCATCCATAGTCAATATCTGTCAATTATCACTACTTAGTTGTCATTTTAAACTTTTCCAATTTCCTCACCAATAAATTATTCATGTATAAACGAGTTTGTGTTTTAGTTTAAGACGTTGCCCGTTGCCAGAGAAGTTAAAAGTTTTAGTTTTATTAATTAGGTTTCTCTTGTGCCATTAGCTTCCTCCACATTTATCAATAAAGCTGTTTTGTAGAATTAACTTGGTCTTAACTTCAAACTTTTTAGCGCATTCGAATGTTTAGAGTTCTTTTTTAAAGAGCATTTTTTGCAAGTATGGTTTCTGTAACCAAGGAAATTAAAAGTTAAATCTTATCAGTCGACAAATTCATTAACAACGTATTGTGTACTTCCTAATTAAAAACTAAATTAAAACAGAAAAGTAAAAGCTTGTCCATTGAACAGATTTTCGTGGAAGAAATCATATACATCAGTCGAAACGAGAGGGCTTATGAAATAGAAAAATAAGTTTTCCTGACGATGCCAAAATAAAAATATTAAAACATAAACTTTCTATTCAGATTTGGTTAACAAAATTTATTTGTATCGATAGGATATCGATATCGATAGGATACTTTTAATTAAATGACACTGGGGATAAAGTAATCAATCAAAGTGTTGTGCATCATTGGCTTAAACATTATTATTTGGAAGTGCATTTTTATCCAGTCCGCCACATGTATAAGTATTCCAAAGACCGGTTTCGGCCCCGTCTTGTAACTCTGGTCCTTGTCATTTCGTTCATTGCCTGTTATTCCTAAATGATTAGAAACTTACAAAAATGTTACCCCCTCGTCCCCCATAGATAATTCCGTCGGGACTTGCAAGCACTCAGTCGTGATTCTGGACGAAATACGGCTACCTTTACGTGCTGTTAGGGCTGCTGGATTGGCCAATAAAATTATACATATTTTATAAAAGATGTTTATTTATGGCAGGGGATTTCGGAAGTGGATTTATTACATAAAAATAAGAACATAATGTTATATTAATACGGGTTTCAATATACATAGTGTATCTATAAATGATTTCCACAAATGGAAAACTTTTTTACTATTAAGTACACTGTAAAAAAAAATGATTAAATTTTAAATCAAATTCAACCCAATTTTGACTAAATCCAGGTCCACGCCAGATTGATTGAAAAAATTAACACTGCATATTGATTAAATCGAAGGATCTGTGATTAAATTTTCTTATTCAAAATTGATTAACCTAACAATTAATTCTGATTACATCTAAATCAATTTTTATTAAAATTTTCTTCCATAATGATTAAATTTCCATAATACTCTAATCATTTTTTATTAAATCTTAAATCCAATGTGATTGATATGCAATCATCAGTAGCACCGCCCTTCCCCTCTCCGCCCTATAAAGTACCTGATTAGGGCGTCGATTTTATTTATTAAATGACAATACTATAATACATAAGAAAAGGGAACACATTAAAGAACAAACAGATGAAATTATATAAAAGATAGGTAATGCAAATTCCCAAAGCATGGGAATTGTTTGTCCCATATCATAAACAAAAATCCGGGGAGGTGAGGCGTGGGCCTGGATTTAGTCAAAATTGGGTTGAATTTGATTTAAAATTTAATAATTTTTTTTTACAGTGTAAAAGTTGAAAATAATTATATGAAGTAAAAACACGAAAATTATTTACTCATCTGTAAATAAATACATAAAACACTAATGAAGACCTGGCATGACAAATCTTTTCTTTGAAAATACATGGAAAATAACTTACATTGGTGCATGCATGAGTTCCTCCAAGGGATTGGATTCAAGATCTGAGATTTTTGCGTATTTCTTTTGTTTTTGAAACATAATTTCACCAACATGATGTAACAACAAAGTTTTTAAAAGAATATTCGTAAAATTTTAGAACAGGTTGACCACTTCATTCGTTATAACCTCACATTGCACATTGCACTACCACAGAAACCGCCATACCTACTGCCGATTAAATGGAAGTTTTGCAGATTGCAGCGGGGTGGATGGATATCGGTACTCCCTTGTGATTAAAAGGTTGCGTACTGCGCATGTGTTGGCGGCTTGGTTTAGAAGTTTCAGTATTTTTTAGTCAGTAGGTGATTGATACTGATTATTGTGATTATTTTAACAAGGAAATATGATTTAAAATGTTTGTCTTTTTTATGCATTTGATCAGTATCGATTTAAAGTAATCGAGAATGAGTAATTTGTTTGAATCATAACGAAAATTATGAAACTGATTTAGAAAATAATTACAAATTAAATCAAAAAATTTAATCCGGCCAATAAAATCAGACATCTCTTGTGGTTAATCAACTAGATTTTTTACTGTGTATACGAAAAAAAGTCACTCTTTGTAAAAAGTTCTGCTTTCTAGGAAAAAAAAACGAATATGTTAAAACATGAGGTTTATTACAGAGCGGTCAAAAAAATTTAAATGTCCCAAATTTACTAAGAGAGAAATTTACTTTTTCATTTAGAGCAAAATATAATAAGAAATTTTTTGCTTAAAATTACATACTATGTCTAAGTACAGACTCATGGCCCACTATTAAAAAAAATCACATGTCTAAATTTAACGAGATAAAGTTACTATTTATAAAAATATATAGGTTTTTTAAGAAAATAATACTGACGTATTAAAACTTGAGATACCACGTATAGAGCGCCCAAAAATCTAAAAATCCAAATGAGATGTAGCGTTAATTTTTATTTTAGAGCAAAATATCAAAAAAAAAACGTTTCCGGGCATTTCAAAACAAAATCTTTTGAATAAGATGAAAGCTATAAAGAACTATGAAATTTAAATAGTTTGCCAGTATCACATATTTTCATGAAAAACTTGCATCACTAAATGTATTTTTTAATTATTATTCAAAATATTTCTTTTAAGAAATTCGAGAAAACTTTTTTTATAATAGGCCATGAATCTAAACTAGATATAATTCTTAAATTTAAGAAACTTTTTTATATTATTTTGCCCTAAAATAAAAGTTAAGGGTATTTTTCCTCTGGGAGCATTTTGGATTTTTTATTTTTTGGCCACCGCTCTATATGTTTTCATAAATCTCTTAATACTATTTCCTTAAAATACAGAACGTTTTATGATGAGTAACAGTTGTCCCTTTATAGAGAGCTTTTATGGGCACACTGTAGTAGAGTGTCAAAAATATTCAGTTCATCTGAAGTAAAAAATAAATAAAGACATAATCGTATCGTCCTTTAATAATAACATGGCTTAAAAATTATTCAGGTATCACAGCAACTACTAGAATAAAGTATATTGATTTATACGGAAAATGACACAAAATGCACTTAAATAATTTAACAGCCAGATTCTTCAACGCTAGACCGGTCTAATTTGACAACCAAAAGTTTTAAACTGACAAGTGTAAGAATAAGACAACTAAGTTTTATACTATGCAAGTTTTTTCGTAATTTTATAGAGAAAACGGCAATTTTTGTATAGTTTTGCTCAGCTTAATTTGATGACCTAAAAAGCATTAAGCTCCTAACCATAGGCGTCGCGTCGCATCTACCAAACAATTAAAATGCGTATTGTTTTAAATATTTAATATGATTAAATATATTACAGCTTATTTATTACAGTTTACATTGATAGGAGGTTTCCACCCGTGACTTCGCCTGCATAGAACACATGCACTTAATATTTATAAAATGGTCTTTCGGTAAATACTCATTTTGCCAAAAACAATTTTTAAAAAATTGTCTTTGCCCACCAAGGAAAGGGTAGAGTCAGGTATGTCAGTTGGAGTATGCTGTTAGTAGTTATAACGCATTGTATACATTTCGACAACAAACTGATCGCAGGAGAATCACAGTAACCATTCTGTAAAATGCCATATTAATAACAAAAAAAACGAAAGAAAAAAGGCTCTCTATTCCCCGACACCCTTTCCATACCCATGCTCTAATAAATATTTTAGTCCTTACCTTCCTACACTTTACTACACTGTTTTGCTCCCTAACTTCCTACATTTTAAGTATTTTATTTAAACGCAGGTATAAATTTTAAAACGGACGCAAAAATGGGCTCCCTACTCCCCTACACCCTTTCCATTCCCATGCTCTATTAAGTGTTTTAGTTGGGCGCAAAAGTAAAACATAATGAGCGCAAAAAATGCTCTCTACCGTCCTACACTTTAAGAATTTTTTTTCGAGTGTAAGTATAAATTTGAAAACGGACGCAAAAAAGGGCTCTCCACTTCCCTTCACCCTTTCCAATCTCATACTTATAATCAAAATAATAAGTATACCTAGCTAAATTACGTGTTAAAAACGTTACAATTTATGTTTTAAATGTTACAATAAGGTGCTAGGTAGACATAGGTAACGCGTTTTTAAGATACGTTTTAAACGAACATGATTGGTTCAAAATGCAAAAACAATTTAATTCCCGACTTGCTTCGCTTTCGATGGCCGACTTCACCGGGCACTTTGGCACATTCATTATATTCCTGCGATAATTTGCCTTGATCTGCTGTTTCAAATAGTCGCCAAGAAGCCATGCTAATAATAAAATATACCAAGTCAAAGCTTGCCTGTCCAAAGCCACAGTTATAAAATAAAATTAAATACGTAAATTAGAGAAAATCGTTTAAACCACGCACTCCACTATCCTATTTGCTTAAGAAACTATAAATAACTGATATGACAGTGATGGCTCCATCATCTGAAGCTTCATTCTTTTAGTAGGTGGATAGAAATATTTTCATTGGCTCAAAATATTCCGCTGTTCTTGTCTAGAACATATGAATTTTGCAGTTGCCTTTATCTTTTCGAGATAGCATGGCTCGACCCAGGCGGCTGTCTTTAGGGTGTTGCTAGTTCTACAAAATTCTCGTAAGTATAGGAGAAACATAAGGATTTGTTAATTGTTTTTTAACAGTGAAAACCTTTTTTATTTTGATTTTAATTATTTATTTAATTTAAGTAGGAAAAAATATTTTAGGATTATTTGGATAGAGAATATGCACCCTATTTAGGAATTATTTTGACAAATCGATAAAAAATATTTGTTAAAATCCATTATTTCGAAACACAAATATCTGTTAAAGTCTTGTATCACAATTAATTAACAGTGTGTAGGTAGGCATATGTTCCGGATTTCAGTCTTTTATTTGGCTGTTTGGCTCAGTTTTGTGCTACATGCATTTGTACCATACTCTGCCTAGAATGTTGTGGAATTCATTCCCAACAAAATTCTGGAAGTTTTCTATTTCCTTTTTTAATTGGTTTTGATCCGGGAGTATGCCGGATTGGACAGTAATAAGGGTGGGCCATTTCTTCACAATTCCAGATTGCATCCGATTCTATTCAGTCTATAATAGTTATTACTTGGTATCACATATTCGAACTGCATTTCTTTTTTAGAGGAGTACTCTAAAAAATAGCGTTCAGATTCACTAAGAAAGTTTAAGATTTAGTACTGGTTTAAATTAAGATCTTCTAGTTGATCAGTTTTTGTCCTGTCATTGTTAATAAGTCGTCATTAAAAACTTATGAATTATTCTGATATTTAAGCGATTTGCGTGCTTTCCAAATGATTTTCATCTTGGAATTGTTAGAATTAATTTAGTTCCATTATTTTCGAAAGTATGTACTAAAGTTGCTATCATTTCTTAATAAATTTACGAAAAACCTCAAAAACAAATTCATAGTATAAAACTTAGCTGTCTTATTTTTACACTTGTGAGTTTAAAGCTTTTGGTTGTCAAATTAGACCGAACTAGCGTGGGAGAATCTGGCCGTAAATGTTTAAACACGTGTTTTACAGCTTTTAATAAATCAACCCCTGAGGGAGTGAAACGCGGCTTCAAAATTTTTAATGGAGTAAAATTACTATACCGCGGACGAAGTCGCGAGCTCAAGCTCGTTTATTATAAATCTTTGAATCACCAATTCACCTCCTTAGGGGCTGATTTATTAAAAGCTGCAAAACACGTGTTTAAACATCTGTTTTTTAAAGTACTTCAATGAAGTTTCGAATTAATAGGACCATCTAATATTTTTTCTTCATATAAAATTTGATCCTCCATTTCAGTCCCTTAGGGGTTGAATTTTGAAAAACCTTTCCTTAGTGCATTCCTACATTATATAAGAACCTCTGTTCAAAATTTCAAGTTTTTAGAACTAGCGTGTCGGCTGTGCTTTGATACGCCAGTCAATTAGTCAGTCGGTCAGTCAGTCAGTCAGTCAGTCAGTGATTCAGTCAGTCCTTCAGTTTCTTCCTTTTATATGAGGTAAATATCCTTTGGTAAAAAGCGCAGTTTGTTTTATTACTTAAAATATATGAACTTGAAAACAGTTAATTTGTGCTTATTTGTTCTTATTCCTCTTAGTAATCGTAAAAAATTACCAACAAATGATTTTATAAGAGAGTATGAACTATCCCTATCCCTCTCGTGTCCCCCATATGAAATGTCACGGTGTCCTGGTTTTTGATTTTCTAGTGTCGGTCACACCTTTTTTTTATTATCTAAGACATCCCACGTAGACTTCAAGGCTAAGTACTAACGTACCGTGGGTGTCTGAAGAGAAGGGAAATATAGTCTATTGACACGGAATTTGAAGGATTGGAGGTTGGGACTGGAAGGGAAAACATCTGCAGGCAATTTGTTCCATAATCTGGAGACCCTAGGTATGAATGAGCGAGAGAAGTGGTCAGTTCTAGGCTTTTGTAGCTGGATAGTAAAGGGGTGCATACATAACGCGCCTCTTGTTGTTCTGTTAGGGACATTCAAGGGGGGAATAATATCGTCTAGTTCTTCAGAGCAAAATCCGTGGAAGTAGCTATGGAAAAGGGATAAATCCCCTACAGAGCGGCGATGAGCGAGAGAAGGGGGTTTTCTCGTGAGGGCTGGGTCATTGATAAGTCGAATGGCTCTCTTTTGGATAGAATCAAGGATCTTAAGTGTCGAAGGTGATGCCGCTCCCAAGATGTGGGAGCACTACTCTAGGTTAGGTCTTATTTGGGAACCTTAGTGTTTATGCAAATATGATGATAAAAAATTTTTGTGCCACTGCTTCACTTTATGGCAAGGATTCCAAAACATCTCTACTTTGTGAAAAAAGGTACACACACCTAGGTATAGACATTCTGACACCAGAAAAGCTTAGAAAATCTTTAAAAAAATGTTAACTTTGGCACATTGTTACGGTCATCCGGTATACTATTAACCTAGATTAAAATAGAAATTTGTTGAAATCCTTATTGTATAAAGAATTTTCAGGTGGTTAGAGAATTTATTCTCAATTTTTGCATATTTATATGTACCGCTGACAAGTAGACTTTCATTCATACGTTTGAAAATTTTACCTTACGGTAAACTACTCTGAATGCTTGAAACTGCTAATGGATGGCGCTGCCTGTGTCTCACTTCTTATGCAGTACGACAGTTGTGGCTTTAAGGGATTACTTTTTCGGAAGGTTGGTATGTTCGTCTATCCTGTACTGATGACAACCAACGAGTTCGAAACCGGTCTGCAGGTGACGACATTCTAACTAAAGAAAAAGCTTCCTTCTTCCTGGTAGTTTCTTGCATTCGAAACATTAGTATTTTCTTATCTAACTGTGTTAGAAGAAAATACGGCAAATTTTGGTATGTAATTCAGCGCTCGGAGGGGCATATAGCCCGGAGAATAGCTGTTTTGACGTTATTTGTTGAAATCCTTATTGTATAAGGAATTTTCAGGTGGTTAGAGAATTTATTCTCAATTTTTGCATATTTATATGTACCCCTGACAAGTAGACTTTCATTCATACGTTTGAAAATTTTACCTTACGGTAAACTACTCTGAATGCTTGAAACTGCTAATGGATGGGGTTGCCTGTGTCTCACTGCTATTATGCAGTACGACAGTTGTAGCTTTAAGGGATTACTTTTTCGGAAGGTTGGTATGTTCGTCTATCCTGTACTGATGAGAACCAACGAGTTCGAAACCGGTCTGCAGGTGACGACATTCTAACTAAAGAAAAAGCTTCCTTCTTCCTGGTAGTTTCTTGCATTCGAAACATTAGTATTTTCTTATCTAACTGTGTTAGAAGAAAATACGGCAAATTTTGGTATGTAATTCAGCGCTCGGAGGGGCATATAGCCAATAACTACTTGAATACAAGGACACAATGCTTATCTGTGACGTCATCAGCCGTGGTCATATGAATAAATGAATACAATATTATATTATATGCTTTTTTTGGATTTATGTTTTTGTGTGACTTATAAATTTGCACTTTAGACCATCATTATTTAAATATTTAAACTTGCATTTGGGCAAATTATGCGTTAATAAGATCTAAAATATGTATAAGTGATAAAAACTATAATGATTTTAAAAAGAACTACTTTGTGTAAAATGTTTTACTGTAGTTTTTTTAGGTACATATTTTAAGGTGAGTATTAATACCAATTATAAAAAATAATATCTTCTATTAAACTAAGAAATCCTAAAGATTTTGCCTCAGATATTGTGTATCCTCAGATAGCAAAATTTTCCAAAAATTTAGGTACTCGAGGATTTACGAGTAACTAAGTACTGAGAAAAATTTACTGAAAATCATCATTGGATTACCTAGCCACTTTAAAGTTAAAGTTAATGTATGTCCAATTATTTTGTATATGTATTTAATTTCCTTTTATGACCTTTACCTAATCGGTTATTTTTCTTGGCACAGTAATTTTTGAGCAGAGTGTTGGTAATACTGCTAAGTAAAATATCAATAATTGTTTTTGCTGAGTGTGTATTGCAGCCATCAAAGTATATTAAAAATTCTTGTTTAAGGATATATTTACAATACGAGATTAGTCAGAAATGATTTTTGAGAAAAAATGTTTAAGAATGTATTCTCATGGTCACTAAGTATTTTCTGGAATAAAATATATGAAACAATAACTATTTCAATTACATGATCTCTAGGATATTGCAGGGCACCTCTGCTTAAGTTAGTTATGAGATTAAAATTATCTTCAACAATAAGTTCTTTATTGCATATCAAAGAATTTTTGCAATAATTGCATTTCAGCTTCTTTGAAGCAATATGGCTGCAATATCCCCCCAGATACGTAATCACAGGCATTTCTGGTTTAAAGTTGTCCATATCAGATTTTTGAATAATAATATTTTTAAGAATTTCGTCAATTTCTTTAGAACAGTCTTCAGCACTGTCCTGTTCGTCACAATCAGGTGATTCGTAGAATTTTTCAATTCTTAACTCTCCAAAATTATGGGATTTTAGTGTCAATATTGATTGAATTCGTAGTCGTTTTTCAGATTCATAAAGTTGTCGAATTGAGATGTGATAATGTCCACCCGCTAACTGTCTATACTTTCCAAAGCGATTTTCTAAGGGATCAGTTTGCAATTTTCCTAACAAAATATAATTTAAATTTAATTCCTCAAAACAATATTTCACAATTTCCAGCACACCATAAATTGTATGGGACAAAGCTGTGTGAGTTTGGCGTGTTAATTTTTTTAAAAAAATTTCTGATTTCCAGTTATCTAACCAAATCAACATTTGTTTCAAAAAGTCAAGTTTTGGGTCGTTTACTATTTTACCTTTTACAATAGGTTCCTGGAAAATATCACGCAAACGCTTTCCTTTTAATGGTGTTTTGACGTTTATTATATTCCACCACTTTACTATTATTTTCAAAAACTCGGCTGTGTCCTGAGCATTGGGGATATCTTTGTCAAAATTTTGTAAGCCCTCAATTACAAAAGGATTAAAAACTTTTAATGCCAGTTTTACATTTTGTCTTTCCATGCTAGACGGATACAGAGCTTTTAAATTTAAAGAGAAGCCAAATTTTAGTAACATGTTGTGTTCCAAGTCATGCAATTTTTTAAGAGATGCAAAACATGCAACTTTTTCTTCGCCAGTAAAAAAGTCGGGATATGTAAATGTCTGATCAGGTTTTGAGTTTAGCCAGGCATTGAATATACATTTTAAGAGATGGACAGAATCAAACAAGTAAAATAAAGGTCTTTTAGCATCGACAGGGTGTGGGAACACTATATTAAGTTCTTTTTTTGGTGAAAAATTTGACATAGCTTTTCCATTAATGGCATTGTTGTCACTGAGTACACAAAAAACTATATAACCGATAGCCTCTAAATGAGTTATTATTGTTTTGATAAAATGAAAAAGCAATTCATGGTTAATTTTAGATATAGGGGCAATGTGAACAACTTCTTCCAAATCTGAACAAATACTTGTAATCATGAAAGTATATGCAGATGTTGCTAACAATTCGTTATTATTTACTGATGCCCCCACCAGGTTTCCCCCTTTATAGTCTAAATAAGGGTTAATATGAATTTCATCCATTAGCAGACAAACATTTTTGTCTTGATCATTTAAATATTTAAAAATATTTTGTGCGTAAGTCAAAAAAATTTTTTTCTCATCAATATGGGGATCAGTTAAAAAATTATTACAGACGCCTTTGATAGTGTCAGGATGGGGTGAAATTATTGGCCAGTGATTTCTTAAATATCTGTACGCATGAGGACTGATTGTATATACAATTGAACAAAATACCATAGTTGTAGTGGAATATCTGTATCGTTCTTTTGGCAAAGTTCTTAATTTTATTTGTTCGGAGATAAATTGCAAAGCTTGTGCTAAAATATCATTGTCTACTTTTAAGTTTTTTAGCA
This sequence comes from Philopedon plagiatum, assembly GCA_963971165.1. NCBI lineage: Eukaryota > Metazoa > Arthropoda > Insecta > Coleoptera > Curculionidae > Philopedon > Philopedon plagiatum. Next base: position 40,018,385 of record OZ020196.1, on the reverse strand, counting down.
AATCTGAAACAAAGTTCAAAATTTCATTAATTTTTGACATATCCATGTTATTTTTTCTGTAGTCATATTCGGGATCGCGGTCAGGATTCGAGTTATTTTCAGAGTTATTATTGTCTTGTTCGGAATCTAAAGGAAGAATATTCATCGAACAATCAATGGTATCAAGTAAATTTCGCAATTCATCCAAACTACTTGACAAAAAGGGCGTTTTTAGTTTATCAATTTGTATACTTACTGGTTGTCCGTACAAGTATGTACTTATTTCTAAATTATTATTTATTTTAACAGCCCACGTAATTGAAGGCCCCGGAATATGCTTAATCTTAAAGAGAGTCTTTGAAGTTTTTTCATTAATAATAAACCACCCTTCATTTAAACTAAATGTTTTAAACAAATTATTAAATTCTTCAAAAGTTTTATAATTTGTAAGTTCTTTATGTATTAAAATTTCACGCTTGCTTTCTTCAATACCTTTTTGAAATCGTAATTCGTCTAGTTCTTTAAGTTTTTCTTCTCTGCTTTTTCGATGCGTTAAAGTTTTTGATAAGTATTTTGGACAATTGGGAAATTTACTAGGTACGCTGTGCTCTTTTAATCTTGGTATATTTAACTTTACAGAAACGACCTCACCGGTTCTCGTGTCTTGCTTGTAAAATGAAGCTCACATACTCGGCTACTAGCATTTGGAATAAAATTTTCACGATGTACGGCATTCTGCCATTTCACTTGCCCTTCCACACTCTTAGGAAAACGAAATACTCGTACTGTTGGTCCGTTTGGGTAATTACCCTTACAACCGACTACACAACATCTATAAGGCATTTTAATAATTATTTAAAACACTATTGAAACCGGTAATACACTTTGTTTTTTCACTAAATACACAAAACACTTGTAGATTGTTAACACGAAAAGGAAAACTGCATGTCATATGGTACAACGTTGCCAGATCGACGGTAGCGTTTTGTCTGCTGACTGCACGTTTACTAAAACTTATTATTATTGTTATTTTTTTATTTAACTTCAAAATACTCCCAATAAAATACTGCTGTAAAATTATATTAGGCCTGTGTTAATAACTAAGTTAACGTAGTTATAAACACATTACACAAAGAAAAGTTATTTCTAAGCTTATCCTAATTAAGAATTATAGATAATCTGACAATATTGTTTCAAGCACATGTCTGGACGCACAGCGTATTCGATTGACAAAATCTAATCGATCCGGATCAGGTTACAAACATTAAGTTAGAGGAATACGTAATTGAATCAGGAAGGGTAGTAGAAAGAGATGAAATGTGTCGGAAAGTGATCCGGATCGGTCCAAATTTTTGTCAATCGAATACGGCTCGGGCGGCTGGACCTGAAAGGAGTTTTTGCGTATGGCCATAGATTAGGAGTTGTTGCATAGATATCCGTATATGTAATGACTTCGGGTGATGACGTCACATAACGTTAAGTCATAAGCATTGTGTCCTTGTATTCAAGTAGTTATTGATATAGCCCGGAGAATAGCTGTTTTTCCGTTATTTGTTGAAATCCTTATTGTATAAGGAATTCTCAGGTGGTTAGAGAATTTATTCTCAATTTTTGCATATTTATATGTACCCCTGACAAGTAGACTTTCATTCATACGTTTGAAAATTTTACCTTACGGTAAACTACTCTGAATGCTTGAAACTGCTAATGGATGGGGTTGCCTGTGTCTCACTGCTATTATGCAGTACGACAGTTGTAGCTTTAAGGGATTACTTTTTCGGAAGGTTGGTATGTTCGTCTATCCTGTACTGATGAGAACCAACGAGTTCGAAACCGGTCTGCAGGTGACGACATTCTAACTAAAGAAAAAGCTTCCTTCTTCCTGGTAGTTTCTTGCATTCGAAACATTAGTATTTTCTTATCTAACTGTGTTAGAAGAAAATACGGCAAATTTTGGTATGTAATTCAGCGCTCGGAGGGGCATATAGCCCGGAGAATAGCTGTTTTGCCATTATTTGTTGAAATCCTTATTGTATAAGGAATTTTCAGGTGGTTAGAGAATTTATTCTCAATTTTTGCATAAAATAGAAATACTTGATGAAATACCCACTGCATTATTAAACTTTTACAAAACACATTTAAATGAGGGTCAATATGATCAAAGATTAATTACATTAAAGGCAACAAATATTTTAATTACGAAACGGAACCGATAAAAACTAATTAAAATTCTGCTCAAATACGCCGGGAATAAATGGCATTAAACTATTTTATTATCAAACAACACAATAAATTTCATAACGAAGTTCCAGGGCCATAATATAGCTGGAATTCAAATTATCATCGGGTCAACTTCACAGCTATTCGACTTATTAAGAATAATTGAATATGAAAATGAACCCTATACAAGGTGATTATTACTTTATTTTCATTACTATTTCACATTATTCTAGATTTATACCTACATGAGCTAGGCTTTTAGCGTAATAGAACTTTTTATGAAGTGTCTAGTTAAACAGTGGAATGCAGTAGCGGCTCATGGGAAAACATTATATGTGTACTGCTATCAAATTAAATTACCGAAATAAATAGCGTGTAATTTTTTTGAGGCGCATTTCGTCAATAATAAACCCTACATAGAAAAAACACTATTGCATATTGAATTGGATACCCATTCAGTCAGTGACACACTCTATTCCGTATTGCACAATACAAATTCCATTTATTTCAATGATGAGTTTATCATTGATAACCAATAAGATATAAAATTGCTTACAATATATGGTTTCATTGGTTTTTAATAGATCGTTTAAATATAACAATTATTTGATGCAGTAATACCCTATTCTAAATGCAATACAAAGTATGTCATTGGTTTCAGTAAACGTTTATTTGTAAGAATACTTATACAACTTATTTAGTCGAAAAACTTATTGTTATTGCAAAGCTTTTTAGATTTATTTTACTTACATATTATAAAACACTATAGTCCACTCCAGTCCACACAAACACTGAAACACTCCAGGCCAGCAAATGATCTATTATTTTTGGCGTAACTTTAACGCAATAAACAAACAGGCTTCAAGCTTAAACGACTATTAAAAGAACAAAATTCCAACAGCATAATTTAACCTCTCCAAAGGGTGTCCGCGAGCAATAGAAATACAACGTCAGCCAACAATAGAACTCATTGAATTAATACTTTTTATTATTTCTCTAATACCTTATAATATGTCTTTTTGGAGTGTTTATTTTAATTAATGTGATATAAGGATTATTCACTTAGTTTTTAGATTTTTAGAGTAGTTCTTATTCGTTTAATAAAATATATTTTAATTTGAATCTCACCGCCCACAAATATCTATTTTTGACCCAATTATATTTGAACATTCTCGTCAAATAATTTAATGATTTCGCTTAAACAATTCTATACTCTGAGGAATAATAGTAATTTATTGGTTTCCAATAGTATTTTTGTAATTGAAAGTATGGTAATATAGTTTTCAAAGAAGTAAGACTACTTTTGAACTCTAAGGCTATATTTAAAGCAATATTGTTTTTTATTTATTTCAATAATGTTTTGCTGAACCAGCATTAACTTTAATATAACCAAAGTGAGAGTGGTCAAGAATACATATTATTATTGAAAATAGAATAGCAGTTTTTTCTGTGTACTTAATTTAAAAAAAATACTGATGAGATTAAGATATGTGTCATGTGTCTATAAATTCTTGCCTTATTGTTTTTAAATATCAGGTCGATCCTACGATCCTTCATTGAAGCAAATTTGTCAATAAGCCTTTTATTATTGCCCTAAATTTTTGATATGAACTCTTTTTCAATGGAAAGCATTCCTTACGCAGTTAAACTATCCTGAGTCGTTGAATTTCGGGTAAATTGAATTGAGGGTAAAAAAGACCTTTCGGCCTCTGATGTTGACATGGGAGTTATTATTAAAATGTCAAATATATTTTTTGTCTTTTTTTATGTGTTTTGTAAATTATTTTGTATTAAAATTTTCAGAATTGGTGAGCTATCGTTTAATCCTCTGCAGTCTTCACTTCAATAAATAACGTATAGCTCAGTTTTAAGCCGTTCTTTATCAATCGCCGGATGAGCTAAGTAAGTAGTTGAGTTACTTGCTTAGCACTACTATATGTTTATTAGGAAATCGAGTTCAATTCTGCAATAACTGCAAATAATTGCCATTCCTGATGATATAAAATGCGCGTAAATTTACCAGTAAAGACTGTCACGAATGCAGCTAAATGACTAGCAGAATTTCCCGTATTAAATTTTATAAACAACTGACGGTGAAGCCGATTTCTGCCCTATATTCATTTGATTGAAAAGTGCTGTGCAATTATATTAACTTTACACTGGTCAACAGCACGTCGTTGCCGGGCCGCGCGGCGTGTGTTAACTAGCTCTGGCCTATTATACTTCCAACATTCTCGGCCGAAAATTCGGTGTTCTAATTTTACTTATTTTTATTTTATCTTCAGTCTTCAATTATTTGCTGCAAACTATGAAAAAGTTAGTCAAGTGGCTTGAAACTTGTGGTGGTTCCGTAGAAATGCGGAACTTAAACTAAAAAATGAGCAGAAATTGCCGAAATTCAAGCAAACTAAAATTATTTGCTGCTTTACCAAAACTTAATGAAGCAGTAAATATAACCAATGTTTAGATTTACCTTTTGTAATGACATTATTATTAGTACTGTCACACTACAAGTATTAAATGAGTTTCATTACTGATTAAATTGTTTGTGCAGCGCCTAATTACGATATGTGGCTCCTTACTTTTTTATCTTCTAACACGCCACGAAAACCGAAACCTAAATACCATGTACATGACATATTTTTGATCAAATCTGTAACAGTAAACTTAGGTATTCAAAATTTATTTCTAAATAAGTTGCGTAAAAGTGTATGATCAACAATGGTTTCCTGTGATGTGTATGTTATCATAGGTGACCTTGTAGTATGCCATTAGGCGAAATTCAGATTAAAAAAAAAATGGTAAGTTGTTCAATGTGCTTCTAAAACGCAAGTAAATAACCTACAACGCTCTTTTGTAAAGTAGGCGTATTAGTTTTACTGTGACATGCGAGTTCTAGAAAATTTAACCGTTTAATGGATTGTTGGACAATATTTCACCCTGAAACGAATAAAATTAGGAAAAAATGAAAATAAATCACCTGGTGTTTTTATATGGAAATAAATTTTTCCCTTAAATTTGTTATCGCATATAACCGAAAAAGATCAATGGTGAATGATTTTAGTATAAAGGAAGCTAACTTGCTAAGCTAAACGTCTGACAGCCAAATAATGAAAACACCAACCAAAAATGTCACTGTATCATATCCACAAAAAGGACATTGTTTAGAAGAAAAATATGTCGGGTGGTTTGCACACTGGCTTAAAAATAATAAATAGTGTGTCGAGAGGCGGCAGTGTCTAAGCCACAATAAATTCCCGATGTCAACGTTCTAAAATTAATGATACATAGAGAAAATGCGGAAGGGATATTTTGTATAGCATCCTTACGGAACTTAAAATAAGATATTTTAAAATGCGAGTGGGTACAGTATCTGTTTCCCAACACAGTTCGACAGAATATTGCCTTAAAAAAAAACGCAATATATGGACTTAAATTTAAAACAGGTTCAGTGAAGTGCGGTATTTCTAGCAAAGTATTACTACTCGTATATCCCTTTACCCGGGATTACGAAATTTAGTATATATCTTTATTCTTAATTTAAAATTATAAACGTCTACACACTTTTTGTCATACCTAAATCAACATCTACACGGACGCCACAACTTCGACGAAAGCGTCGGTACCAAAGATTTAGAAAAAAGGAGGAGATATCAATATTTACATTTTAAAGCAACTAAAGATTCCACGGTCCCTCTTAATTTTTCTAACAATATGCTACTCTACTTACTTTTCGAGAACGATTGTTGCTAGGCTTTTAATTATGTTGCAGATTAATAACCTATACTGATGAACTGCTCAATGAGGTACAAATTAAATTGGACTGCTAATATTTAAACTTCCATTAATAAATACATAGGTTGCGTACAACATTTTAACTCCACGATGGGCGAAAATTAATCTATATGTCAATGAGTATATGCCACAGGAACGCGTGCTCAGTATACGAAGAGCTTTTTTCCGAATTCATCCACGACAAACCGATTCCAATCGGTCAGCGCGCTCCCCTTGTTTACATAACGTGGTTGAAAAAGGATAGTATTCTTAACCACGTGACGGCTTCGTCCGCCGGTGAATTCTAATCAACACAAGTGTATCTATGCAACACACAAATCCCTGGATCAAGGGCGAAGCAGCAGTCCATTCTTTGTCTGCTTCGCACGGGTAGCAGTGTCGCCATGTCTAGGGATTTTCCCCGAATCTAGGAATTAATTAAGGCCTTTGGAACGAAAGGAAATTTTTCACGAGATTCTGTTTCGAGATTTTAAGTTTGTTTTGTGTTGTTTCTTTTGCCATAAGCTCGTAATTTATTTATGTATTTTTATAAATTTAGACTCCTCAATCGTCAAACTATTCTTATGCCTATTCAATGTTTATGTTTATTTTGGCAAAAAAGCAAACGCATCGTGGATTATAAATCACCCGTATCAGAAACAAAAAAGATAACTTTATAGCTAGCTCGAGGAAGTTGCAACGCCTTTGCATTGCTAGGATACTATGTTAAATAAATTTAAATTTATAAATATGGCTTTTCTGAGCATTTGGCTTTTCTAAGCGATCATATTTACTTAGCTTGTTGGTGATGTTGTTGAAAGCTCGAACCCTGGAACACCAAGAGTCGATTCCAAAACAAATATTATTCTTAGTGAATCGCACGCCTCCACTAGCCTACTTCAAAAGACTCAGACAGGAACACATGCCCCAGACTTCTTCAGACTAACAAAAATCTCATCACAATCCAAGATTTCATCATATCGTGACTCAATAAAGTAAATTCATTAAATAAGTTACCTATTTATATAAGCAGATTAAATAATTAAGCTGAGTTTTCCCTAAAAAGAACCATATGATTAGATTCCAACGCATGAAATTATAGGTTAGATTCGATGTCCATCCAAAATACATATAAAATAAAAATAAGTACAATCGTCCCTACTTACCCTTTAGAGTCCCTAACAAAGATTCATCTGTAAAAACAGGAGTGATAAAACTAGATTTTTAATTTCCTCCAAAAAACGAAATATAATGTATTCGAAGGGTATGTCTCACAGCAAAAACCGTAAGTAACCAAAATTTATTTGTAAATAATTTCACAATATTATCTCTGCACCCAACTGTACCAATGTATTCGATACAAGTGAGTATAAACTTACTTATTTGTGAAAAGAAACTTCTGGGTTTAAATAGTCCAATTTTTTCCAAACTTCACACTGCCGCGCCATATTGAAATGTTTTTTCGCAAAATAATGTCAGCTTCTTCAAATAACACAACAAAACATAATTTCACCCTTGAACAACGTCACAATCGGCAGCGAATTATATGAATGGCAGCTTGCGTCACTTGTCAATTCCTAGTGAAACTGTAAGTAAACGGTAAAACCGCGTTGCCCCTTTTATTTAATAATTTATCACAGTGAGAAGGGAATACAAGTTTATTCGGCTATGACGCAGAAAATACAACAAAATTACTTAATATTTATGTATGCCCATTATATACTGAAATAAATGTCATGTAATGCTGTATTGCTTGGATAGCATCAATCAGGACATTTTGTACACTTTGGCAACCATCTGCAGTTGACCAGTCCATTCAATCGACCAGTTTTTAGTGCAAATCGAATGACTGATTGCATTAAATAGTAAATAACTTTGTTTTTAGGTTTTTTTTAACGTCCATATTGTAAATGGAACAGTTTACTTAAATCTTATAGTTGGCCACCCTATTTTAAAAAGGATTGTCGTTTAGCCCAGAAAAAGCTTATTTCATTATATTTTTAATCAAGCTTGAGAGCGGATGTTGGATTATAACTAAACTTGAAAAAGGTTGGCTCTGAACTTTCCTAATTCAGGTTAAAAATTAATTCGAGATAAAGTAAGCAGGTCGGGAAAAACGGGTTAAGAAATGGCGTAGATTAAAAATTTAACAGTCTTGAATTATTTTGGACCGGCCTATGTTAGGGTGGTAGGTCCGTACCAAATTAAATGTTTTAAGCCAAAGTTGTATCAAATGATTATATTTTGCGGACAAGGTATTTTCTGGTGGTGTGTTGGAGACCTTTGTTCGAAAATTAACATCCACTCGCGGCTTTACCCACGCAATGTTTGTTTTTAAGACAGTTTTTATCAGTAAAGGGAAAAAGTTTAAGGTATTTGCTGGGTTTGAAATCTCATATATCCACGACTTATGACGTGTATACATTTTTTTTTAAATAAACCTCTCTTTCATCCCCTAAGGGAAAAAGTTTAAGGTATTTGCTGAGTTTGAAATCTCATATATCAACGACTTATGAAATATATACATTTTTTTTAAATATACCTCTCTTTCATCCCCTAAGGGGTTTAATTCTGCAAAATCACCAAATACGTGTTTGCTTACTTTCAATGAGAAGTTTTTATGCTTAATATAACTTACCTCGCGATTTCTGGCATATAATCTTTAAAAAAATACTACATATCCTCCTTCCTCTTTAAAGACGAAACTTTAATAAAGCGGATACGCGTTCTTTCAGTAGTTTAATATTGAATCTGATATCCTCACCTTCAGAAGTTTGTTATATAAGATTCCCCAGGTTTCTAGCTGAGCAATTAAGTATTCACAACTTGTGGTTAGGATATTGTTTACATGTGTTATTCAAAGCTTGCGTTTTAACATATTATTTTTCAGGTTTTATAATTTTTTAAATGAATCTTTGCTTGGAAAATATTGTGACAAGGATTTTAGTCCAAAAAAAAATTAACAGTACAAAACTGTGACGTGTGTTATTCTTACATACGCCAATTTAAACCCTTAAAATGCCAAATGTCCTTGCCAAATTACACCAATTTTAGTGATATCGAATATAGTACATGGTTTAATCTTATTCCAAAAGTCCCAAGAAATGTATCATGATTTTAAAAATATGAAGTATTTAGGTGCCAGATAAAAGACATTTAATTATAATTTTAAAACAAGTCTAAGGAACGGTCGGAAATTATAGCCCAATTTACAAAGGGTTTGCTTCGAACTTAGCTAATTGAGGTTGAAAATTTAATTAATATAAAGCAAGTGGGTCAAGAAGGTTTAAGATAAAGTTAAGATATAAATTAAAGATAAAATGCCCAGGGGGTTTTGAACCATTAAGACTGAAAATAGGGAAAAAGTTGAATTCTTGAATTGACCCACCTGGGAAAAAAATATCACGCTTAGGTATTTTATTTATTATTTTTTCTAAACTAATTTTACATCACTTTGTTCATAATTCTTAAATTTTAAGAGAAAAAAATGTGTTGGTAGAAAGTTATAGTCATTTGAATTTTTTTCAACCTAAAATATAATTTTTAAAATAATTTTAATAGTCGCTATAAAAGTACTCGTTCGAACATTTGGCCTTTTATGGCGATTATTAAACTAAGTACTTATCTTGACGGTATTTTTTGTGGACCACACCCTTTCACGGATCTACGTTAGGCAGGCACACACGTCCAGCTTTCTCCAAACTACCAAAACGCCAGGAATCTGACTACAAATCACCTCAACTCATCAACGGAGGAAAATGAGGCATGAAGTAATTAATCAAATCAGCCAAACACACAAGCTGATTAAGTAATTAAGCTGGTTAAATGATTAGATTAAGTAATTAGGTAATTAGACCATTAAATAATTGAACCATTTGGTCGTTGGGCTGGGCCTTCCTAAAAAACAATGAATCAGACTTCAACACGTGAAATTATAAATGTAGAATGAACATCGGAAAAATAATACTACTCGCCCTTTAGATTCCCTAACAAATATTTATCTGTTAAACAGGCAGGGATGAAACTATATTATATTTAGTTTTCTCAAAAAAGGGGCCTTACGAGGGCCCAACCGTCAGAGTGGCATCAGACAAATGACGGACAAATGACAACTCCAAGTCATAAACGTCAGTCAAAACGGTATGATCGATAATCCACGCAATCTATTCGAACTACTAGGAAATATTACAATAACAAACGTTACAGTCTTAGGAGGTGACTTTTTCTGACACTGGTTAGTAAAATCCCAAATAGCCGAAACTTATTTGTTATTTTTACACATAACTTAAATCTCCAAATGTCAAATTAGTTTGTTTTAGGGATAAATTGAACACTGATAAGGTCGATTAAAATTTATATTATTATAAAAACTTAAAATACGATAATTTAAAATTAATCCTAATCATAACAGCTAAGCAAACCTGCGATATATTTTTAAGTTGATCCAAAGGATCTGTTATTATACCATATTAGGTAGCTATTTATCTATTTGCTCATTCATTGGTTTGTTTCAGAATACAAGATTACAGCGGCATCACAGGGACCTATCAGTAACTGAATTTCCGGAATCTACCACCACTCCTCTATTAGAAAATGGTAAGCATGCTATATTATTCTCATTGTAACTTGACAGTACCTTTTATACTCGGACCACTGCAAGCTTGTAAAAACAATCGTCCAATGATTATGCAAATTACTAATTTGATTTTAGTTAAGTGGGCTACTATTTCATATTTACTTCTATTTATTACATTATACTATACAAATACACTTCAAAGCTCAGCTATACTGTCTGACTGGCAATAGCTGTCAAGCGAATAACTAGCAGGCAAGTTGAAGGGGTACACCGATGACTCCAATACTGGTAATGTAACGGGTGATGGTGTACATATAGATATACCCAGGCATAATATTTATTTGCCTCTGGGAAGCCATTCTATCTTCTTTTAGGTAAAAATATATGCTATATATACGGGTGAATTGAAAAAGAAGATACAGGAGCAGGGGCATTCTTGTAATTACACTGACAGACAGGCAGCCTTAAAGCATTAGCATGTCATTGGATCAACTCTCAATTCATCGGGGACTGCGTTCAGTGCCTTGGAACTTTGGGAGCCTAGACACACAGGCGTCAACGCAGATGCCATTGTAATCTGCTGCACCTTTCATAGGCCGCGAGTCTGCATTTGGTATGCCAAACTGTTCAAAATAAAAATAAAGGACATGGTGGTGCCGAGGGAGGGGGGGGGGGGAGTTTCTTGGTTGGTTAGACTCAGCAGTTTATCAAAATAATCGAAATAAAAGTAAAATTGTGAGCTAGCGGTTGGGTTCGTCATACGACTTGTCATTAAGTTTTTTTTAAAGTAGTTATTTGTTGAATATTAGATATCCCAGTGCGTGGAGGAAAATTACCGAATGTAAGGACTGGCAAAATAATTGAGATTTGCCCTTCCTTCGTATTGAGATATTTCCTTTTATTAGTCATATAACGGACATCAGATAAAACACAGAAGAAAGAGTTGACTTAACTATATATAAATGCAACGTTTCACCCAGCCCTGTTTAAAAATTTCCTTATAATTATGCAAAAAGCTTGCAAGTTTTAAAGGACACTTAGCCCCTTGACACGGTTAAAGGGCAGAAGAGATAACAAGCAAATAAGGGATTGTACGTTAAAATAAGGGAGGATTGGTAACCCAAGGATTGAACGACAACGCCAGTCCTACTGGAACCGCATTCCGAAGCAAAGGCAAAATAAATCACTACTGAGTTTACCAACCAAAAAATTATCTACAGGAGTTCTAAAACAACAAAATGAAAACAGACTTGTGCCGAATTTACTAACGGGTTACTGCACCAAGAAAACTTCGTCACGAAATGGACTTGTATTAAGATGAACCCCTGTATATTTCATGTAATAAAAAGGAAGAGTCAGCATTTTATCTTAAAGGTGAATGCGCAACATTAAATCGTTGGCGATTAACAAACTACCGAGGAAGTCTCGATACTCATTGAGATACCTCAATCTAGTAAAAGGATTGCTTAGCCTAATACAAGTGACAAACCGTTTTAACTAGACCCAGTACAACAAAGATTACAATACGATTTATTAGGTGAAGTGAAGTACAGACCTCAACATGCTGCACCTTTCCATTTAATCACTTATAATATACGCAAAAATAGATCATTTAAGCTGCATCCAAATTAAACTTGTTAACAGAAAATATTCAGGTAGTACAATAAACTGAAACTGGCTAAATTATCAACCAAGCCACGCGTCAGGCATCAATTTGGTACGATAATTTACAAAGGTATACCAATGGTGAAAAGAATAGTCAGGTATTGGAAAAAATTGTTGTTCTGCAGCCGGTTGGCTTTTTCTTTAACCAATGCTGTAAAAGTACATCTGTTACCACCCTATACCCTATTTTGTTTTATTGCGCTCTAAAAATGTATCTCAGACTTCATCCTGCCGCTACCTTAAAAATCTGAAATTTTCTTGCTAAGAAGCTCTCGTTTGATGTGCGGCTAGGTACATACATAATTTGTGCGCTTTTAATTATTTTACATAACGTTACTTTTTCATAATTGGGTCCGGCAACAAAATTTAGAAAATTTTTCACCCGTCATGCAGTACAAGATATAGCTGCTAATGACCACTTACCCATATTTAAAGATTTGGATAAAAACTTTATTAGCAAAAGAATCAAGAAAAGCTAGGGCTAATGAAATTACTAGGAGCTCAGCAAACTATCACACGTTAAAAGTAACTCCAATTTGATTGACTGACTTGTTATTCCTCTACGAATACAGCTTTGTCAGTTGAAATGTAAATTACATGGAAGATTTTGTTATCTACGAATTAATTAGTTCTTCTGCGAAAGTACTGTCTGATAATGAAAAAGACTTTTTGTTCATCGAAGGAGGGAAATCTTATTTAAATTTTTTTCCATCCTTAATTATAATTATTATCGATTCCTAAATTTTGGGCGGTATTAAATTTAATTGCTTCAACACGGCAGACAATTATCAAGGGGCGCAAAATTAGAGTAAATCAAAAAGAGATGACAAATATTTTTAAAAATCAATACTAGATATGGTCGGCCTAATTTTCTAAAGCAAGACCGTTTTTGACAATCAAAAGTTTTAGACTGACAAGTTTAAGAATAAGACTACTAAGTTTTATATTGTGAATTTTTTTCTGACTTTTTTCGCAAATTTATAAAGAAATAGGAAAATTTACATACGTACATACGTTCTTTCCACAATAATAGAAGTAAATTTATTCTGGCAATATGTTTCAAGATGAAAATCATGTGGGAACCAAGTTAATCGCTCACAATATTTAATGATGATTTATTAACAATGACGGGACAACAACCTGTCAAAACCGAACTGATCACTGAAAGATCTTAATTTAAACCAGTACTAAATCTTAAACTTTTTAGTGAATCTAAACGTGTGTATTTTTCATGAAAACTGGAAACAAATCCAGAGCTTTCAAACGTTCTTTCCACAATAATAGAAGTAAATTTATTCTGGCAATATGTTTCAAGATGAAAATCATGTGGAAACCAAGTTAATCGCTCACAATATTTAATGATGATTTATTAACAATGACGGGACAACAACCTGTCAAAACCTAACTGATTACTGAAAGATCTTAATTTAAACCAGTACTAAATCTTAAACTTTTTAGTGAATCTAAACGTGTGTATTTTTCATGAAAACTGGAAACAAATCCAGAGCTTTCAAAGTTAATGGATCAAGTTACGTTACGATATATTACTTTGAATACAATACAATTTTATTGTGGTTATATAATACAGAACGAGTTGATAAATATACATAAGTGATTTGGAGCCTACACCATCTCCAGTAAAGACAAAACCAAGAGATTAAAGCAAGACAATGGTTTACAATATTTCAGTCATTATCTTGCAATAGAAATCCATTACTGAGGATTAGACTGCAATTCTTGGAGTATTATGTATGGTTTCAACTTTTACATGTAGTGGATACATTGACGCTAATAATGGCACAAATACCAAAAAGGCTTGACGATTTGGAGATTGGGTTGTATAGCAAACTGCTAAAACTCGTAATTCCATAAACAGCTGGAACTGAAAACGACGAAGGCCATGCTGCCAAGCCTAAAATGTGTTGAAGATGAGACATCCCATATGTATCGTGTACTGAGAACAACGAGTATGTGGTACTGCAAATTAATCTGCAAAGAAGAATAGACCACAGAAAGGGGGATGAAAGAAAGAAAAGGTCTTGACTGAGCCATATCATAGAATTGACGAACGAATATGAGTATGGGGGAATTGTTTCACGTTGCAAGAGATAGCAAAGCATGCAAAAAGGCAGTCGCCAATCTCTAATAAGAGAAGTTATAAGAAAAAGAAAACTATTGGCAAAGGTTAAATAACCACTTTTTAAAAAAACTTGTTAGATAGCGTTACCGTGAAAATTCAAATGATCATTTTACAGCGGGTATCCTGAAACTGTTAAATTTGATATAACCAATTTAGTGATAAATTACCGAAAACTAGACTTTAATTTAAGATTATAGAAATATTATTTAGGATAAATATTAGTTATAGTTAAATATTTTTCAGATCCCTGCCTTTCCCACTACTGCCCGTCAGGAAGAGAATGTAAAATTAGAATGGGGATACCGATTTGTGAATGCGCACGAAAGTGTATCCCACGCCATCCAGTATGTGCGTCAGATGGGGTGATTTATAGTAGTCATTGTCATATGCACAGCAATGCCTGTATTAATAAGCGAAGACTGACTCAAAGGCCAACAAGCTATTGTCAAAATATAAATAAAAATGGTAAGTAATGTACCGGAAACCTTCTTCATCTGCTTCTTTGACTTCGTGTCTCGAAATTTTATATGGGATTAACGTTTCGGATTACTGGTCTCTACAATGCCCGGTTCCAAGATTCTCCTCCCATTAAATCCTCTAGTGTTAAATCATTTTTGACTTTATCTACCAATCTCTGCTTTACCTCTCCTAACATAAACATCAATTGCCGTTACCCTTCTGCCACCATAAAATTGATATAAAATATCATTATCTCTTCTCATCAGATGCCCATACCACAGTAGTCTACTTTTCTGTATGGTATTTTCATAACCTTGGTCGTTTTCCTTATTTTTGTATTCCTAAACTTGTTTCACCTTTTTACCTTACTCATCACTCATCAGTCTTAATATTTTCAATTATATGGCATCTAACCACCTTTTATGCAGTTTCTTAGCATGTCTTTCCCAATTTACATGTTCAACATTAAATGATCAAGGCCAAGTTGATGTTGTATATACGGACTTTCAGAAGACTTTTGATCAGATAGGCATGGATATTCTTTTGTTTAAGCTGGATATGACTGCGTTCACTGTTGACTTTTGACTGTTTACTTTTTCAAATCGTGCTCGGTTGGACGACGCGTCGGCAGTACATTAAGATTGATGGCTCTAGAGGATCTTTGGAATATGTCGTAATATCTGGAGTTCCACAGGGCTCCAATTTGGGATAATTTTTTTTACTCTTTGGAAACGATTTGGTTAAAATATAAGTTGCACATATCTTTATTTGCTAATGATCAAAACATCGATGGCTGTATCGACTAAATTGCAGCCACTCAATGTTGTTGGCATTGGTGGCATGTAAACCATATCATTGATGTACCTCCGAAGAAACAAATCGCAAACCGTAAGATCGGGAGACCTGGAAGGTCCTCTGAATAATACCAGATCCTCTATAGCCAAATCCGGCGGTAAGGGAGTTCTTCGTTTAGACAGCGATGCGTGGTCTTCCAGTGTTTTTACGTTTACTTTGGGAACCTGTGTCCTTGAATTGTCGATACCGTCGTAGAATGCTCTAGTGACCTGGCGGTTCTATTTGGTACTGTCTGCGGCATGCACGTTGCACCGTAACAACCGAGAAACACCTCGCGTACTCGAGCACACAAACCTTTTTTTGCTATAGAGCCGCCATTTTACATATTGAGTTCTTGCTGCCCTCTGGGCGCTTAAAGCGAAGTTTGCAAGCGAGCGTTTTAAACATTTTTCCTTTCTTTCTATGTGTCATTTAATATTATATGTGTAATACGTTGTGAAATAGATATTTTTTAAACCCGATGATCTTTCGTAGTAATCCTGTATTTTATTGTTTATTTCCTATAAGTGAGTGACTATTGGAAGTAGATGACTATTTGTTTGTTTGGTTTAATAATTTCAAAATTTTATTCTATGAAACAAATCCAATGCACTTTTTCCTTATCTTGCCTAATATTCGCCATAAAGCAGCAAAGTAAAATATCAAAAATTTTATTAATAGCCCACTTTTTATGACCCAGTAAGTCATATATCACTAAAACTTCTACAATGAATAAAGTCGATCTAATTGATATTATATAAAAATTAATATAGACAATGTGAAGTCATTCGCACAGAGATCAAAAATTGAACCGGAAAGCGGTATTAGTAAACTGGTGAGAAATTTAAATTGGGCACTAACTTGAATTATCCATATCATTTCATTTCCACAGGTTTGTTCTTTCTCGCCTATACTGTAAAAAAGAGCTAAAACATTTCAGTTAAATTGAATCGCCTGATACTCCAAACTTTAAAGAACTAACTATTCTATTTCCCTATGTAGGACAAACCTGGATAAAGGAGAAAATGATATCGGAAAGTAGAACCCAAGAAGACTACAAATCGAAAAACGATTCCATTGGATTATCTACAGAAGGATTATCCAACGTTCAGGTAGGAATATAAATTGGATTATTTGGATTATTTTATCTTCTATTTACGATAAGTACACTGATTTAGGAAAATACGTACAAATATATAATTCGAAATAGGGTAATAGTAATAGGAATTTATAACATAAGTACCAATTTTAATACAGAATTATGGCAACCACGTATCTGGATTTCACTTAGCTTGCATCAGAACTGATTTTCTTTATTTATGTAACTGAAAACAAGTACCTAAGCTATGAAAAGAGCTTTATCGTATAAATTGGTTTATCAATAGCTTTGTTCGCGGTAAGGATTCAGAACGGATTCGGGACTATTCGCATGCGCAGTTGAAATAATGACGTTCGCGGATCACAAAATTCCGGATTTCTAGTTACAGTTCCGTGTTCGCGGAGAAGCAACATTCGGTTCGAGATCCATTCTGAACTGATTCTATCGGTTCTAGGGATTTAACAAGAACCGTAAGTTCGGACACGCCCCCTATCAAATTTATATGATTTCACGATTGTGTTTGTTTGGTTAGGAATCCAAAGTTTATACTGAAACAGATTTTTTGCATAAGGTGATTTGGATTTTATTGTAACTGCCATATGCCCATGCCCTATTGCCGCCAAAACCAAAAAAATACATTGGCAGTAGACAATCCCAAATAATTCTAGTTCCGATGTTCCGAAATCGTTCGCGGTAAAAACAAATCCTGAATCGGTTAATAATTAAGCATGCGCACTACGACAAACCAGAATCAGTTCTGATCTCGTTCTGAATCGGTTCGGAATGTCTTCCGCGAACAAAGCTATTATTCCTAAGATACTTACTGTCACAAAAGATACACTTTCAAGGGTATTACCGAACATGATAAAAACTCATTAATAAATTTTTATAAATGTTGAAAAATAGGGTTAGTGTTCATGTCTCAACATGCAATTTTTTAAAAAAGAAATTGTACTGATCTATATTTCTAAATGTTATGTTTCATGTCAATTATCTCCAAAGCTAAATCATTTAACTCTCATACTGTGGGAGAACTTCTCTACAACATGTAAAAAATTATTAAAATCGGGTTTGTTAGTCCTCTTGTTAGTTAAATGATGAACAACTCACAAAAACAATATTGCAACTACTCGTTTATGGATATTGCTGAATCTTTCTCCACCATGAGTGGGATAGATGAAACCGGCATCCAATAATTTCGCTTTCGGGGGAAACTTTCCTATAACTGACATGGATTCCGATTTCATAATCTATACAATACGTAGGGGGTTGAAAACAAGATCGAATTTCTTCACGTTTCTTTTAGACTGACTAAGAAATTTGTATATGTACCTTTGGACTTATTTTTTAATAAACAAAAGAATAAATAGAATTTTTAAAAACATGTGAAATAAAAAGTTGGTAAAATTATCTTGTGCAGTGTTCAAATTTAATGTACCATCCATATAAACATGAGCTTTATTGTCACACATCACACTTAAATTGGTAAAAGAAGAAAAAATAATGATTCCGGACATTTCATCACTATGTAAAACAAAGTTCTCTTGTGAAGTAGTTTTAATATCCTTTATCAACAGACCTTAAAAACTCATGAACCTCAGCACTATTTTTGGGCAGTTTTGGCACAGTTTGCAGCTTTGCTTTGTTAATGTTGTTGTTAATAAACTGCATATCTTTTGATGTCAAGTTCTGTAATTTTTCAGCTTGGGCCGCAATCTCCTGGTGAATTGTTTTTCTAATCTTGAAAATAGATCACCAACGGCCTTCCGTTTAACGCTGTTGCTTATTGTTTGTCAGTTTAACACTTTAATATTGTCGCATTTATGGTTGTACTCCTCGGAAAATTTAGAGAACACTCCATTGAGGACGTACGGTTTTGCACTGCAACCCTTTTTAATGCATCGCCGACATTCTTCACCTGTTCACTTTACACTTCGTCCAAAGTAATATTTATAATTTAAAACAATCCAAATTTTTCTTTCCCCCCTCACTTATTTTAACATTCATTCTTGACAAACTTTCTTTACCCAAATACTCAGACATATGATATTAAATTTCTAGTACCTCCCTTATACATATAACAATGCCATCAATACCTGTAAATAATCAAATATCCATTAAAACCTCATTTTAATTTTATTGCCTAATCCCTTGCTTATGGGGGAGTTCGTGACAACCTTTTGGGAGCCGTAAAGGTGCTGGAAGGGCGCGGCTCAGATTTTTCAGATCCTCAGTTACCTGAGGCCAACCCACCTTTATATGCCAGCTTGTTGTTAAAATTATTTTAATGTACCTACTACCATATTAATGATCACTAGCCCGCTCTTCTTAAAGAAGATGATGATTACCCGTAAAATGACAAAACAAACAAATTTATGCCGTCTTTCATTTTTAAATAAAATTTCTGTCTGCCTTTTGTTTAGTAAAATGGAAAATAGTTTTCCTAATACTACGGACACGTAAAGAGGTATATATACCTTTTTAGTCGATTAGAGGAGGGTTTGGGCAGTTTGGTTGTGTTTCCTCGACTTTGACTTAATGAAGGCAGTAAACACTAGAAAATAATATTTTAAAAATTAGCTACCAAAAAGTTTGGACACGATTTGGTGATCCCTTTGAATACAACTCTTTAAGTTTCAAAACAATTAAACACTAAAATATCATAACCAGAAATTACACATAATCTGAGTATTTGGACAGACTGCAATAAGAAAATTCAGCACATTTGCACCGTCACTGTCTTTTTTAAAAGCACTTAATTTTTTAACTTTATTAACACAACGATTTTTAGGTCCACTAAAGTGGTCACACAATGTTTTCATTATAATTCTTCTTCGTTAAGAATATCATTACGTGTACCAAAAAAACTATGTTAATCGACAGGCCTACCCCAGCAAAATAAAATAAATATCAGCAAACTCTTTGGGGAGCACTAGTTTTAGTTAAGACGAGTACTACAAGATTTGTTAAACAACCTTTGTAATTTTGTTAGTACCTGTCCAGTTGAAGTCAGATAATTAAGTACATGCAAATTTAAGGACTAAGCGAATCGGATGGGTCAATAAAGACACAAGTTTGGGTTTACCAAGCGTACAAGATCCTATATCAATAAATTAAATTCTGTTACACCTAAAGTAATTATACAAACAGAGAACAATCCTTTACCTTAGGGTTTCTAGAGGTAGAGAAACAAAATAAGGTTATAGATCCATACAAGTTCAACAGGGTTTTTATTAATTTATCGTAGGGCATATTCCGGTAATTCAAGAATTAAAAATGTCATTAAATTTTACTGATTTCATGAAACGGCACTCTTTTCTAAAAATCTGAAATTGATCGTATTATGACATTTCATGCTTTTCTATATTACGCAATTTTATCCTAAACATGTGTATAAAAGACCGTTTAATATTGTTACTGTATGACTAGAAAATGTAACATTAAAAAGCGCTTAGTTGTTTTATAAACACTTTAGTGCCTACATTACTTACAATTTACTATAATACTGTTTAATAGACGCGAGCTATAAATCCAACCTTTGTGGATATAATAAATTAGAATCCTGTGTTGGTAATTTGGAATCTGAAAGCAATCTTATTTTTCTTTGGTAGAGTAGCCCTACCGAATATAAAATATACAATAAAATTACAAAGAGAAAATAATGGCACATTTTCTTTAGGGCTGCATGAGTCACGCACCCCTTCATTAAAACGTAAGAATAAAAAAACCAATGTAACTGTTATTATAATGCTGTTAATGCAATGTTATTACAATTAAACCTAAAACATGCTCCGTTCTTACCCTTGTCGATTTTTGGTTTTTCACCTTGCCTGGTGACCGCAAAATATTGTACTATGAACTTGTTACCGCTATTTTATTTCACAGAATAAAGAAGTCAATTTTAATAATTATCCTGCCTTGAAATATGCATAGCAAACTTACCGGAATACTTCGATAGTGGCTGATTCAGATTTATTTTAATACTTGCAGGTAGTAAGAGGTAAATTAAGGGAATAAGACAAAGGAGTGGAAATAAGGAAAATAAGGAAAATACCTATCTTCCTGGAAGACCATAAGTTTTCGAAGGACACTTTCTCTTGCCACAACTAATTTATTTGAAGCCGGAAAACCGTTCCGGTTTACACGAAATCCGAACGTTTTAACTACTACAAAGTCTTTTTACTGTACTAAACAAAAATTAATTATTTCTTCTATATACCCAAAAATGCGAGGTTGCCAATAACTACAAATTTATTTTCCCTACACAAATTCGCCGAAACATACCCCGCACCCTGAAACATTGTTTTTCAGCTAAGATTGGGAAAAAGAAAAAATAATAAATCCGCAAAAAAATAACCCAATGAACGCTAAAATTAATTTAGTTACAATATCCCGATAAATAGACAACAAAAAAACAAAAGAATAATTCTATGAGCCCCACGATAACTCCCGGTTTTACTGAGACAGTAGAGGACATATCTTTACCACGGGACGAGAAAAGATACCCTTACTAGTCTTAATTGTAACATTACGAATAATCCTGTCTTTTCCAGGATGAACATCGGTAATTATAGCCAACGGCCAACGAAGTGGAGGGCAATGATCGTCCTTTAAAACCACCACTGTCCCAACATTAACCAATGGAGAATTCTCCGTCCACTTTCCTCTTATCTGCAGACTTGTTAGGTATTCCAAACGCCACCGCTTCCAAAAGTCTTGAACCATTCTATCTATTAACTGAAACCGGTCTAGACGGTTAATTTGAATATCTAACAAATTATCAGCAGGTAAACCTTTAAGAGGCATTAGGGTCAGAAAATGGGCAGGCGTTAAGGCCTCGGGCGCAGACGCATCCGCTGACAGCCCACACAAAGGTCTAGAATTTAGTAACGTCTCTATTTGAGTCAAAAAAGTTGAAAGTTCTTCATAAGTCAATAACTGTTCACCAACAACTCGATATAGGTGATTTTTTACCGCCTTAACGTTACTTTCCCACAACCCGCCCTGGTGGGGCGCATGAGCCGTATTGAACCGCCACTCAACACTATCAAGCGCTAGCTCCGATTAAAGAACATCTTTATAGTTCGCTGAATTAACTAACTCATTGATTTCCCGTAACACCCTTTTCGCTCCCACGAAATTGGGTCCCTGGTCCGAATACATCACCTTACACGGACCGCGCCTGGACAAAAATCTCTTCAAGGCTTGCAAAAATATGCAGTAGATAGAGAACTTACCAGCTCTAAATGAATAGCCTTAACACTCATACAAACGAATAGGCAACCGTAAGTCTTATGTGCTTTTGAAACTGTGACTAGGTAAAAGATACAATACTTTTGTGTTTATAATTGTATCCGCAGTTAAAATACAACTCCTTATCTAAAAACTAAAATAAGTCAGCGTAGTCAGTTTTTCAACATATTTTTATGATTTTCTTTCCTTTTAAAAACTACTTTTCCAACTAATCCTATATTTTTTTAAATTAGAAATAACTTTTGGCACATTATTGGGCGCTTATAGTTTCTGCTATGCTTCTAACCAAGTTCTATGAACTACCACTAAAACAAAAAAAGATGTATTAAAGCTCCTTCAATATGTTTTCAAAAAGTATCACCATTCGGAATTGGAGAACATGCAACTTTTTGAGTATAACTCTCTGTCAAACTTTAGTTCTGTGGGAAAATTTGATTATAAACAACTTGTTGGTGTTTTGTACTAGTTAATAATATCTAATTTAAAAATATAACAAAATAAATATTTGTATTTCAGTCGGTTTTGGTGCTTCCTAGTATTAGACCGGGAGAGCTTAATAATCTACTGAATGAAATTGAAGACCACTATTATGGAAGAGACGAATGTTCGATGCAAGAATATGAAGTGATGAAGGTTAGCTAATTGGACTTATCTTTTAAACAAAATATTATTTGTACCTCTGAAAGGTAACTGTATAAATAACAAATGTATAGGAGAGCTAGTTTTCTTAAACGTAATTTAAATGCAGCACAAGAAGTAAAATGAATAAATAAAATACAAGAAAGTGCTATTTATCTTATCCATCCTAAACGAAATGATGGATGTAAGGTCTCATTTGGATTCTGGTAAAAACAAGGTATATTCTTCAGACACCCTGGGTTTGAGCCTGCCTCATGAAGGGTAAGGGCTCAGAAATAGCGACAGCAGGAGATCACCTATTAGACCAGAATCAACAAATATGTAGTCATTATTTTATTTTTCATTTTATGGTTTCTAGTACTGCTCTAGCGAATAAGTCGATCCGATTTGTTATTAATCAATAAGCCAAGATATGTGTAAAAGCACAAACCAGTGAACATTTTAGCCTCTATTCTGTTTAACGCTAAAACAACTTGATGCTCTTTTAAGATTTAATTACACATGTTTTAATAATTTTAGGACAACCTTTTACTGTATAATCATGCCAAGCTTATGTCTGATAATCAGAGCAAGGACTTCTTACTCTCCATGATGTTTTCGCATTATGATAAAAACAATGACGGCCACTTGGAAGAAATAGAATTAAATCAGGTAAGAATTTTGTTTTAAATGTATTATATTTAAAAACGTACTATAAGGAACAATTAACGGCTACTCGTCCTTGGCAATGACAAAGGAAACATGCAAATCAGTATACAAAGGGTTGGGATCTAGGAAACTACAAGAAACGGTCAAAGGGTAAAACTTTTAGAAATTTTAAGTACTAACTCAAAACTACTTGCGGAATAATCTTTAGGTTGTTGAGTTATTTTGAAAAATTTAAAAAGTTGAATTTTTAAAAAACTACTGTAACTTATTTTGAATTGTTCTTAAATTCGGTAAAAATATTACTAATGCAACTTTTTATGTATGAATTCACTATGGTTTTAACTTTTCGGCAGAGTGGAGCCCGTCATCAACTTCATTTTTTCTTATGGACGCACTGATAAATTTTATATGTTTTACAAAGAGCTCTTCATTGCCTGTTCAATAATGTAGCATGCTCGGTGAAGAATCTATAATAACCATGCAATAAAGGTAAACGTTTATTTTTTAATAAATTTGTCAAAGTTGCACCAGAGAACAAACCCTTTTTTCGCTTCTGGTAAGATATTTTTGGTTGCAATTTAACTGAAATTTTTTAAAAATACCCAACAAAGTATCGTAAAAAATTATATTCTTTACCATTTGGGGATTTGGGAACGAAACTTTTTTTGATTATGGTGATAAGTCAAAAGGAACGAAATTTGGATAAAAAAGTACGGAAACTTAACACCAATTTTTTCCTTAGACATTTAGCTACTGCTACTCAAAAATTTCATGTTTTAACTAATCACAGTTTAACATTATTTTTGGTACAAATTTGGAAAGTATTTTGGTAACCCTGATTTAAAAAATATAGGTAACAAGTCGTATTATGTATTATTTTTACTAATATTATTATTATTAATATTATTATTATTATTATTATTATTATTATTTGCTTTTACCTTTAATAAACCTATTAATAGATTTTCAAACATGACTTCTTTATGCTATAAGGCTCGATGGTAAAAGCGGATTGTAATACTGGCAACCCACGATGACAAATTTTCCACTTAAATGGCACTATGTAACATTATTTTATTTTTATCACAAAGGTTGTTAGCCTGCAACGTTCCTTTGATCTTGCTGTCCTTTTTTCTGATAAGTATTTATATTCGAACATAAATACCTTTTCAAGGATATTGTAAGAAATAAACAAGTTTGCCCACATAATATGAGGAAATAATATTAAGGACTTTGCATGTCAATACCTATTTATCAAAAAAGAAAATACGAAGCTAAAAATAATTTCTAATGCAGACTTTGTTAAGGTAAAATTACAAAATGGCGAATGCACCTTAAAAAAAATTTCAGCGGCGATTTTAACTCATGTTATTGTTTTCCTTCACCGTTACCAGTGACCACGAGCCGCCACTGCTTTGTTCTAGTTTAAATCTCTTTTTGATAATTCTCAAAATATCACATATCTTTGTGCTGTTTTTACTACATCCCCATCAAAGCTACTGGAGCATTTACAGCAAAAAGCTTAACCATTGCTTTCAAATAAGTAGAATACCAAGAATCGGTAAGAAAAATTGTATTCCTCCATCGATAGTTGTGGATGTATAAAAGAATTGATAACTCCTCATTTACTTTTATCAGAATTTATTCTAAACTTATTTAGTAGGAAAGTTACGGGTTGCAAAATTTTAATTACTACTTAAAAAAACGACTTGTTCAACGTTTGGCGGTATTGAAACAAATTGTAATATCTGCATGGAATATTAATGCCAATTTACAAAATAATATATTACTAATTTAGTAACAATCGTCTAAATATATGAATTACTAATATCAATTATAGTTTAATTAAACGGCAGTTACCATTCATAATTTAATTTAACAAACCAATATCGATCCAATCAATTCCGTTTAAACTAGGTTGATTTATGTGTTGAAATGACCTTATTTTCGGACTATGTGAAACGTTGCCTGAGGCTATGTAAACTATTTAACCATAAGTTTTTAAAAATACCACATATTAATCAAATTACTTTTTAGTACATTGTTTTGCTCAGTTTCATCGTGTTTGTCTTTCTACCAAAGTACAGGATGGTGGTTTGACCCTGACTACTGCTATGCCAAAATCTTTAATATCAAGTGAAGTGACTGATTTGTTATGTACCGTCTTTATATTATTTTACATTATTTTAATATATCGTTTGAAATAGTGTAACTTTTGAAGTGTTGGTATTTTGCCTTGGGTTCATAATAAAATCATATTTTGTTTTATACTAAACCTGAACTGTTTATATCGGAAACACAGCTTTTAAATATAGCCTCCGCGATTTCAAATGATATTTTAGATTATCCAGAGTTTTCTCATTTATGTTTACTGATTTTACTTATAACACGGAGATTTTTTAAAGTTAAATTTTCCACAAAACCACATACATGGCAAAATAGAAATGATGGAAGTTAGTTGGCTTTAGTTTAAGTTAATCCTAACTCCACTGTTAATTTAAGAAAGCGTTATGGCGAGGCATCGCCAGAAATACAAGAACGGCTGGATGCCACACGCTTAAAAAGGAACTGGCCCTTTTTTACAAATTTATAAAGAGAAGGGCAATTTGATGTATTTTCTACAATTAACCGACATTTAACTTCACTGGTCAGACCATTTTCCATCCAATTAATGAGGTTAAATGACGCCAGGCATAGTTAGTATTTGGATGGGTGACTAGTGAGAGGGGCTTTTCCACGGTACATAGTACTTTGGCTTCGGTCTTCGTGAACTGTCGGAACTAAATTTATTTCAGCAACCAGTTCCAACATCAAAATTATTTAAAAATGTGTATATTCCAAAGATAATAGAATAAATTATAGATTTTTCAGGACAACTAACACGGACAGGACAGGAACGTGTCGAAACCTAACTAAACTAAAAGATCTCAATTTAGAACAGTACTAAATCTTATCTAAATCCTAAGTACTATCAAACCTTTTAGAAAATCCAGAGGCTTAAATTTTGATATAAATTTCTACACAAAAGGACCTTTCGAATGATGTGTCAGAAGAGTATCCAAGTACAAAATAAAGCATAGCCTATACCTTGATTTTTGCGGCAATGATATTTACCCCTTGAGAAAGTATTTACTAACATTAAATGCCTGCTCTAGATAGAAAACAATAGAAATGCTGTTATTTAAACATCAGAATTTTATTTCGTAATTATTGCAGATATTGTCAGTAACAATGCCTTAAGGTACAATAAAGGAACTTAAATGACACGAGTAAAAACCTTTAAAATAATCATCAATATAGATTTAAAGATCTCTTCCAATAGGCCAAACATATTAATTTGAGTAACATCACCAAGATATTTGCACATAAAAAATTCCGACACGCGACAACAAAAAAAAGTATTTAAATTCAGTTTGAATATTAATTCAACCAATTCGATATTAAGTACATACATATAGGTGGTGTATTAACTCATGTGTTTGATCAGGTAGTCTTTTACCATAGTGTTTTTTGAGTTATTTGTAAATTCTGTTTGCTAGAACCGATACCAACCAGAAACAGAAGGTTTTCTAAATTACATAAACCGTTAAATTGAAAACTTTTTCCTGAATATATAAAGAATACGAATAAATTTTCTGAATTTAGTTTTGGTTATTATAAATCAACCGTATACAAAAGTAGTTTCTAATTGGCATAGATCTTTTAAATTTAAAACATTTTCATTTTCTGATGATAAAAATTTAATTATTGCTGGCATCGTTTCAGACTTTCAAGTATAAAAAGAGATTTTATTTATAATTCACGTAATTGCGAGGAGTTGGCCCCATTCGGTGCAGCCGGTTCGTCGCAACATAATAGACAACACATTTTCCTTTTTATGCAGTTTCATTTTCGAAGAATATGGAATAATTTTTATTTATTTAGTAAGTAAAAGTCGGCGTTTGCTGAACTACTACTAAGGTAAAATCGATTATATTCAATTTTCTTTCTCCTTCTAAAACAAAACTAATCTGAGCTAACCAATAGGGTAAACCACCCAAATGTTGGCACTGTGCTAATGATTGGCACCTTGTTGCTAATTTTGCCTCTTTTGCGAATAATTATCCCTGTCGTTATATATAAGACTATTCTTTTAAATCTGTAAACACTACCCTTTCATTTAATTCCTACGCGGGAAATAAAACTTCAGTTATAACCGAAATATCAGCGGGTAAGTGTCGCAAGCTCCTGAAAACAGTACATGTGCAGCCAATTTTTTAAGAAAGAAGCAACTTGTAGGTGCTGTTTTTTTGGGGTAAAAAGGTTTTATTTTGGATTTTGAGGTAAGTACCTGGTACCTTAGGGTTATAGCTTAGCAAAATATTTGTTGTCATCGTTTATCTAGGTAATATTGCTACAATTTTGCCAGTGCCAACGTTAGATATACGTATTGTACTGGTATTCCCAATGTTGGCACCTGATGTCAATATTGGGAACAGGCGGGAGATTTGTGAGTCCAATTATTGGCATTTGCTTATTTTCATTATTTATGTGCCTTTTAGCTATTTTGTAATAATATTTCAATTTTTTGCGGCAGAATGCCTGCAGGGAATTAAAAAAAGCACCTAATAAATAACAAAAACACATTATTTAACACCTAATATACCTAAAACGGCAAACTAAAAAAATACAGCGTATGGCCACATTTCTTTTATAATAAAAGGGCGATTTTTAGAGAAATTACCTTTGTATATAAATAATATGTTCATTAGTTGTATCCGCCAGTGAACATTTTAGTAATAAATTTGTTTAAAAAGTTTTTAATTTGATATATGACTAAAATTTTAGTAGTGCCAATTTTAGGAATGTATTTTTAAAGATTTTCCTACGATTGGCATGGAGTGCCAATAATAGGAATTGGCTGAAATATATTAATCGGTTTATTGTCACCCTATTTTACTTAAATTTTAAAGGAACTAATTTTGTGTTTTTTAAAATTTCCAACCTTTTTTTTATTTTAGATGCAGAAAGTTACACTGAAAAAATCGTTTGGACTTTTTTTCACACAAACTTGTTGCAAAGTCTTTGTATAGCAATTTACTCTAATTATATTATTAGTAACAACAGTTTTTATACATTTTCATACAATTGTAGCAAATTTTGCTGCAAATTGGTCTTGGACGTTTTTGAGAACAAATTGTTGGAAAAAGGTACACAATTGTAGTGAAATGTCCCAAATGATTTTTCAGTGTAGGAGAAATAAAAGCTATCATAATGCTTATATAAGGAAGAAGATGTCCAGAAAGCTTTAGAAGCAATACAAAGCTGCGAATTGTCAAAAAAAGCAGCATCTAAAAAACTTGGGGTTCCTAGGTCAACACTTCAGTTCCGATTATTTTTCAATATACCTACCTAGATAATTTAAAATTAATATTAAAAAATAGGGAACCCATAATGTTCCCTTGCAAAACTAGTAGCACAAAAACACATCTGAAGTTTCGTTTGTTTTTTAGTTTGTAGTCTCTAGTGTTCCTATAACTCAAAAACCAAGTTAAAATACCTGCACCTACCTCTTACCTGTCTCAGACAATATGTTACCACAATGTTCTTTTGAAAAACACTTTGTTATATTTTGTTGTATTCTGTTTTTCTACCACATAAATATAAAAATGCGTATGTACTTTTTTTTTTGTATACTTATTAAAAGGTTAATAACATTTATGTGGGTGTCTTTGGCCTACAAGGCCATTTTTTAAAATTTAAGAATTTGCTGCTTTAAAATCTAACCAAAAGTACAAAAAAACCAAAGCTAAAATATTTTAGCCCATATGTATTTTGGAGCCCCATACTAGCTATCTCATATTTTTTAAATCCTAAACAAAAAATGGTACCTACCTACCTATTTTAAACTTAGTGGGTCGGTAATTTTAGTGGGTGCCAACAATAAGGTGATCGAATGCCAGCAATAGGATACTGAACTGCCAATCATTGGGAAACGTACAATTTTGCAGTTTAAATAAATTTAGCTACTTAAAACTTTAAAATTTAATTAAAAGGCTTATTGATTTAGAAAGTACACAAAACAAGCTCCCCATACAAATTCACAAATTGATTTTACTTTTTATTGAATGGGAGATAAACTAAAATAAAGTGAAACTCCTCCTTAAAGTGCCAATCATTGGGTAGTTTACCCTATTAGTATTTTAAATAATCCTTAAAATTTCATTTCTATTGAGTGAATTTGTAACCAATACTAGTCTATAGGGCCAAGTGAATTGACAATAAAAAAAACTGCAGGATTTTAAATAATTAGAAGTAATTAAATAAAATACTTTCTTGCTTAGCTTGTTATAGAAACCTCAACTAACCAAATTTAAACTTTGTATACCAATAGTTGCAATTTAAATAAACATTTAAATTTATTTTATAGCATTAAAAATATTTAAAACTGTTATGTTTCACTATTTAAAATGAAATAAAATATTTTTTAGCTTAGGCTATTTTTTCCTTACTTCGGGTTTCGTTAAATACACAACCCCACGAAAAAAAAACAAAGTCATGTCCACTGGACTAGATCCCCATGTCTATTTGTTTTCGAAGTCGCTGAATCCGAATCCGACATCCGTTTCAACCCATCAGGTCATTGGACACCGTAAACCACCCCCTTAATTCCTAGGGTTGCTCAGCTTCTGGCTCGGGTGTCCTCTGCTCTTCTTCTTTGTTTATGCCAAAGTGAGAGGTGGGGAGGGTAGAGAGTTACCATCCGATCCGGAACGCACCCCCTGAGGGGGTGAAATCACCCTTTCAGGGGGTGAAACCAATTTTTTTCTGTTTTCGAAGAATTTTTGTCAGAAGCACGACGGAGGACGGGTTTCTATATACATATACATGTACAAATATGAATTTATATATACATTATATATACACATATATACAGGGTGTTGGAAAAAGGCCGGTATTCTCAAAAATTTCCCAGGGGGATGTTTATTTAAGGCCGTCTCACTCGTATACCATAGGAAATTTTCCGGGGAATCGAATAACGTTGTCAGATTTCGTCCCGATAAGGGCCTGGGCTCTGTGAGGACTAAGTTTGAGTTTTCATATGGGGACCCCCGTTTTTTTGCAGATTCGGATTCAGCTGAAAATTTTGGGAGCTGTAACCATACTTATTGCTGATTGTAGTCACAAACAGCCAATCGCTATAGATAAGCATGATCGCGTGTTTAAATTGCCACGCACTGCTCACCTCCATTCTCAAATTTCTTCCATCTGATGGTCCCATGATGATGTCACAGGCCTACCAAAATGGCTCTCTAAAGACGAAGGCTAGTATTGGGCCCGATATGGCCATTAAAATTTGAGATCCACGGATCTGAACGCAAAATTTTCGGCTGAATCCGAATCTGCAAAAAACGGGGGTCCCCATATGAAAACTCAAACTTAGGCCTCACAGGGCCCAGGCCCTTATCGGGACCAAATCTGAAAACGTTATTCGATTCCCCGGAAAATTTCCCATGCTATACGAGTGAGACGGCCTTAAATAAACATCCCCCCTGGTAAATTTTTGGAAGTACCGGCCTTTTCCCAACACCCTGTATATATGTGTATATATAATGTATATATAAATTCATATTTGTACATGTATATGTATATACAAACCCCTCCTCCGTCGTGATTC
Source organism: Philopedon plagiatum (assembly GCA_963971165.1). Lineage (NCBI taxonomy): Eukaryota > Metazoa > Arthropoda > Insecta > Coleoptera > Curculionidae > Philopedon > Philopedon plagiatum. The sequence continues at coordinate 39,987,442 of OZ020196.1, read as the reverse complement.
TGATAAAAATCCTTCGAAAACAGAAGAAAACTGGTTTCACCCCCTGAAAGGGTGGTTTTCACCCCCTCAGGGGTGCGTTCCGGATCGGATGTTAACCCTCTACCCTCCCCACCTCTCACTTTGGAATAAACGAAGAAGAAGAGCAGAGGACACCCGAGCCAGATGCTGAGCAACCCTAGAAATTAAGGGGGTGGTTTACGGTGTCCAATGACCTGATGGGGTGAAACGGATGTCGGATTCGGATTTAGCGACCTCGAAAACATATAGACATGGGGATCTAGTCCAGTGGACATGACTTTGTTTTTTTTTTCGTGGGGTAGTGTTATTAAAACATTGTTCTGCATTAAAATCCTTTCCTTCAAGCTAATGGTTATTCTGTGAATTTTGACCTCATTTAGCTCAAATCTGAACTGAAAATTGATGTATCAAGGAGGAGTTTTGAGAAAACGTAGTATAGGGGCGTGGCGCATAAGGTTTTGTTTGACAAGCAAAATATATTTACCGTCACTTTACATAAATCTAGGCCTTATTTAAACCTTATTAAAATTTTCGGTAAAGCCTTTAACAAAGAAGGAATTTCTTTTCTTTATCTTCCATGTATGAAACTCAGATTTAAAAGGTTACTGAGCCCCAAATAAGAGAACTTTTTCCATTATACTTTTCCACTCGCGTGATGTAGGGTCGTTATGAAATAAAATAACCTTGGAAATAACATTCAAATTGTATACTTAACAAAAAAATTTCAAAATGCATAATACATGATAACCTGAACAAACACACAGTCGCTTACAAATCTGTCCAAAAAATGCTGATACTAACCTCTAAAATGTGTGTTTACTCACTGGGTCTACTAAACAATTCAATTAGTAGTGCCTGGTGCCTAGGTTGTTGGTTTAGGGGAGGGGGAGCTGCAGCCCCCTGTGTGCGCCACTGAACATTAGCCTGCCTCTTTTCACGAGAAAATGACCTAAAATTAATTATGCTTAAATACTGAAATATTTTATATTGATAATATTATAATAAATCACTTTTCAACAAATCACTTCACAAAATTCGCACATACGTAATATAATTTAATCAGATAACTGCAATTAATTAAATAGGTTATTAATTGCGTCCAATTCTGATAATCATTTATAAAAAAAAATTTGAACAAAAATGATTTTTGATAAAATTTGAGATAAAATAAGAAAAAATAAAAATGTAAAGGTCCCCGCACAAACCTTGTGGAAAGTCCAGTTGGCTAAAATTTTAATATGACCTAGTTTATGAATTCCTAATCAAAAGTCCTCATGGGAACAAACAGCTTGCTATGTCTAGTTTTTGAGATATGGAAGGACGAAGTGCGGGATATTTTTAATGAAAAAATCTCCATTCGACCACATATTCCATTAGATAAAATAAAATGTCGGTACATAAGTGCTTACAATACTCAGAAATGATCCTTAAACCCCAAGCTCTAAAACCCTCCAAAGTGGAGGGTTTTTTGGTTTATGGTTTTAGGGCTCAGGGATGCAGCGTTTTAAGAGTTTAGGGTGGGTGGTTTTAGGGTTTTAGAATTTGGGGTTTAGGGACTTTTTGGGTATTGTAAGCACTTGTGTACCGACAGTTTATTTTATCTTATGGAATATGCATTAAAAATGCATCTAATAGCCCACACTTCTTCCTTCCATATCTCAAAAACTAGCCATAACAGGGTGTTGGACCCATCAGGACTTCTGAATAGGAAGTCATAAACTAGGTTATATTAAAATTTCAGCCCATTCGACTGGAAACCATTTTCCATAAGGTTTGTGGGTCCTTTCAATTTAATTTTTTAAAACACAGAATTGGAATTCGGAAAATGCTTTTTTTAGGTATCTACGGAAGATCAAGATTTGGTAAATGTAATTAATTTGACAAGTGGATGTTCCTTAGCAAGTATGATTGAATTCGACGATACAGATAAGGACAAGAAACTAAGCATAAATGAATTTTCGTTGGCGTTTAGCAAATTATACAGTGAGTGTTTTAAAATTTTGTATCATACATTTAAGTATTCATCTGAGTTATAAGGTTACAGGTTTATCATCGAATAAATATTGCTTCTTTGTTTAATAAGTAGTAGCAGTTTTACAGCCACGTATTAGTCTAAGCGACGACTGCACATGGGCCTACGTCATCAAGTACATGAAAAGGAACTGGAATTCTTATTTTAAGTCAAACTATTTTAACGTTGCAGATAAAAAATCCCAAAGTCAATGTCTCGAACTGTTTTAATCTGTAAAATCCTTTCGGATGTTTACATATGTTTTGCCTTTATTTGGGCATCATAAGACCTAGAGATATATAATTAAATCCTCCAAACAGAAAAACTCTCAAATATCTTACCTATCAACCAAAAAATTACAAATAAAATTTTAACAAAAATTAAAAATCTAATAATAACAATTTAAAAGTCACTAAATAAAATAAAATACGAAGTAGGAGGAAGGGATTCGGTGGTCATCTGGAGTGAGCAGGACTAACCCACATATTAAAATCCTGTCTATATGTTTTATTATATTCAATTCCTAATTAAAGGCATTCCTATAAAGGGGCAGCTTAAACAATCTATAGAAAACGAGTTAAATGATGCAAATTTGTGTGAATACGGTACGTTTGAAGAGAACTGGATTACATTATCTGTTAATGAACGTTTTCTATAGACTTCAAAGTTAATTTTATTATTATTTCTAATCAAAAGAAGATCCAGAAAAGGTAATTTGTATTGGATATAATAAAACAAATAGCAGTAAATAACGAATTTCCATTGAAATTAATTAATAAACTTTATTACAAATTTGTGAATAAATACAAATTATCCTACAATATTTTATACTCTAACAAAATAGGGACTGAAAACAATAATTACAGATCATTAACTTTTTTTGCCAACATATTTCTAAAGATCTATTTTTTTTTAAACCTTATTACGTTACAGTATCATTTAAAACCACCAACACTCTTAAACGACAGGTAGTTAGGAATAAGGACGAGGTCGACGCCTTTTCGAAATCCGGTATTTATTCTTTCCAGTGCGTGGAGGCTGTCCAGTTGTATATGTCGGAGAGTTGGGGCGAGGATTATCCACCAGAGTTCAAGAACATCTTAATTTCGTTAACAAATATCAAAATACAGATATAACGAACACCAAATCGGCTTTTGTAAACCATCTGTTGGAATCCAAACATCAATTCTCCGGACCTGAAAATGTAAATAATTAATTTGTTGTTTTGCCTCTAACCTCATATTTCTCACGCGTATTTCATCCAAACGCCATTAACATTATTCCCATTTCGCTTCTTCTTTTTCTTGCTTTTTTGACTCTTAAACAGGATTTTAGTATGTTGGTTATTCCTGCTCACTCCAGATGACCACCGAATCGCTTCCCCCTAATTCGTATTTTATTTTATTTAGTGACTTGTAAGTCGTTATTGTCATGTTTTTTATTTTTAATTTGTTTTAATTTTATTTGAAATTTTTTGGTTGTTAGCTAAGATATTTGAGAGTTTTTCTGTTTGGAGGATTACTTTAACCATTAAGTTAAAGAGGGCTTCAGCTTTTTTTATTTAGCAGACTCAGGTACGTACGTCCATAATTAGTAGCAATAATAATGATGAAATAAACTTATTTTTACCATGACAATTTTAAAACTGGTTCGCTTAAGAGTTGGGACAAAGTAGTAAGTGACAAACTAATATTTTTGAGTTATTAATAAAGCCTCATTTAAGAAAATAAAATAACCTAGTTTTATTTAAAAATTATAGGAAAAGCGATAATTTATTCAAAAATTGAGCAAAGAGGAATTCGGTAAACCAATGATTTATTATTTACCTTATATTTTTCTTAAGAAATCTTCTATACTCATAGATCACAGTGCAGTCGCCGTTTCGTCTATATCTCGGAAACAGTGTAAGATAAAAGAAAATTCATTTTTATGTATTATTTTTGAAATTCAACTGAAAAGTTCAATTCAGTAATGTAAATATGACTGAGTAAAAAACTAGAGTAACTGTCATGCAGCCGATTTGGAACCCCGTAAATTAAAGCAGTTGTAGTATAGTATTGCTTTTATCGGTATATTATATCTGTAAAATCCCGGTGGAAAGTGGAAATTGGGATGTTGTCGTTTAATAGATTAAAATGGCGGCGTTTCCTAAAATATTCTCTTAATGCACTGTTTTGTCAATGTATGTATACAGCTCGGTATACAGTGAGCACGTAAAGGTTGGAATAAATTCGTTTAAAATTCAGGTATTTTTTTGTTAGAAAGACGAATGACACGTCAAGTTTTGATTTTAGGTGCACATTATTTAAACTAAATTTGATGTATACAGGGTAACCCAAAAATAAGATATTATGTCACACTTAATTTTTTTAAATAAAACGCTTTTTCACTTCATTTTTGGATTTTGCGTAAAATTTCAATCATATTTCATGTATCATACCACGGCTGCCCTTAACCAACTTTAAATGAGCCTAAAAACCATCCGCCATTTTTTTACTGGATATGAATAGAGGGACCCCCCAGGAACATGTCCGACAAAAATGAAAAAATTTTACATAACCGTTTTTTTGAATTCGTTGTAAACAATGAAAAACGGTATTTTTATATTTTGTTAACCGACTATAAATAGAAAATTAGAATATTGGTAAGTTAAGATGACAAAACATTCTGTTTACGCAAGAAAAGGTTTAGATTTTTCGTCCATTATGAAATAGTGTACATTTCTTAGAATCCTAAACAATAAAAAGTAAGGTCGCACTCGAGCTTGCTCGTTTTTTTTTTTGGTCTGTACTTTTGTGTAGCTCGAGACGTTGCGCCCCCTCTAGACGAAATTCTAAATCCGCACCTGGAAGAAAATACTTTTAGATACATTTTATTATAAAATATTTTTAGGCGTTTCGGTGGTCACGTTAGACAAAGCACTGGAAGTAAGTCAAGTATCTGCTCGTCTTGGAGATAATATTGAACTGCGCTGTGATGTCACCGGTTCTCCGATTCCACCAGTACAGTGGCGCCGCCATGGACAGGATCTCGCAACATTGGACCAAGATGATGTAAAAGTTTACGGAGATGGTAGTCTTTACTTAACAAAAGTTCAATTACAACATGCAGGGAACTATACGTGCAGTGCGCAGAGAAACCCTCATGTCGTTCAGACACACGTAGTGTTAATTCATAGTACGTACAAATTGTTTTTATTAATATTTTTAATATGTTGCTTTGAACCCTATAAATAAAAAATAACTAACAAATATTACGATATTATACATATATAATTTGCAACATAAAGTCATATTCTTCAAAAATCTTTTGTCCATAGCAAAAAATAATAATAATTATAATGTCCAATTTTCTCAACAATTACGCACACACTTATCATGACAATGCTATGGCAAATTCAGTAGATATCCTAAAGGAATTCAAGAAAAATAAATTCTTCCTAAATTCAGTAAAGTGTATCTTCGATCCATGTTAAGTTCGAAAGAAAAGACTTTAAGCAAAACTAAGCAAGCAGTAAAATCAGTAATATAAGTGAAAGGCTGGATTAACTTGATAAGCACCATCTAATGAACATATTACAATATTGTAGGTAGATGCCTATATTTATACAATTTCTTCTCTTCAGGTCGTTACGTTTTATTGACAGATAAGCTTTATCGCCTTTATATCTACGATATTACGTATTATTCAATTTTTAGAAAAATATTTCAAATACCTTCATATTACTCTATTCACTTTAAATTTATTTCTTTTTGAATTTTCTCAGAGCGGCGTTCAGAAAAATATGTGTTATTGAAGATTTCATAATATAAGCAATGACATGACTTCTTGCTTTAAATGTAATGCCATTTAAGGAATTTTAATTTTGTAAAGAGAGAATACAAATTTACTATCGGTTTTATTCCTAAAAGCGCAGTATTACGTAACTCGCCAACTATAAGAACTAAATTTAAACTAATATCAGAACTTGAAATAAAGGATGTGTAACCTAGGACCAGCGACCTAACATATACTGCTGTTGCAAAAAGTAGTTTGGCATAGCTTAAAATATTGGAATTGTAACAAGGAAACCAGAGTATAATATTACACTGAAGTACGACACAAATGAAGCCTAAATAATGTTTGATTAGAAGCTGAGAGATGTTATTATAAAATCTCAGAAACTTTAATGTATGTTTAAAAAACGTTTAATGCCTTTTCTGGCATTTTTTAAAGACATATTTGATACCCCAGCAAACCCAATTAATCGGCAATAAAAATATGTAGAAAAAGGATATTTACACTGTTTTTAAATTTTATTTCCTTACCAATGTAGCCAGCGCGGTGTCAAATTATTATAGGGAGTTTTTATTTACAGAGCATTTGGACTATTTGTTCTTGAGTTTTTCCTTAAACTAAAAAAAACATATTTAAGTATGGATTTTTCTTATTAATACAACTAGGTTATTTACTTAGGTAACATGATTCAGTACAAAATTTATGTGGAAATAATAGCTTTGTTTTGGTTCAAATTTAGAACTGTTCTAGAACGGTTCGTAACTTGGAATAAAACCTATATTATTTAGTTAGAATACAATGGATCAAAATTTTAAAAAATACAATTTGATTCAATTTTCGCATAAGTTCTAGCTAAACTAACACACGAAAAATTCGATAACGCAGTCATAAACCGTCTAGAACAATTATAAATTTGAACCAAAAGAAAGCTAATATTTCTAAGAAATAACCCAATAAAACATTCGATTTCAATTATTCAACATTAACAAGACCAAGACTTATTAAAACTTAACTGGTCGATTAGAAGCACTGCTAAATTCGTATTTTTTTTATCTAAAACATCCCACGTAGACTTGAAGCCTAAGTACTAACGTACCGTATTTATGGTTGTCAAAACTTAACTGGTCAATTAGAGGAACTAACTAATTTTCATCCGACTTATATTTTTTTAAATGAAAAAACGCTCTTGCTGCAATTACTATAAATGTCGTATATTGGTTCACTAATAATAAACTTTTGTTAACTAGGCAAGAAACTTAAATAACTGTTTGTCATAACTTAACAAATTGTAACGATCACAAGAAAGCAACAGTCATACTATCTTTAAGTGTGAAACTTGACACACCTGGACAGTCATATTAACTGGTCAATAGAGGAACAAACTAATTTTCATACGACTTTTATTTATAAAAAAACGCTCTTGCTGCAATTACTATAACGGTCATATATTGGTTCACTAATAATAAGCTTTTGTTAACTAGGCAAGAAACTTAAATAAATAATTGTTCGTCATAACTTAAAAAATTGTAACCATCACAATACAGCAACAGTCATACTATATTTAAGTGTGACAATGAACACACACCTGGACAGTCATATTATATTTTATTATGATAGAAGGTAATCAAAACCGAAGAATGCTGTTGCGAAAAAGCATTTATTTACAAATAATTGTATTGTATTGAAGAAGCATTGTCATTAAAGAAAAGTATCAGTTCTATTAAAATCCATCAATATGAATTTAATTTATAGTCCTAGTTTTTCATTTTTCACGGAGACCATGTGTTGAATTGGTGAATGTGCGAATTTTGTTTTATACAGGGACTTTATGCTTCTACTTTGATATATATTTTAATCCTTTATCAAGTATTTAAATAAATTTTAAACTGATTTTATGCAATTTATTTTTCTTAAGCTGTGTGTAAAGTTATTGTACATACTACCTTATCAATTTGAGTCTCTTGTTTAAAATGGAGAAGTTATATTTTGTATTTACAAATTGCTTAAAATTTTTGTTTCATAGTAATCCTATTTCAGCTCTTCCCGAGGTCCACGTTATGCCTAAAATTCAGTCAAAAGGCCCAGGTGAAGATGCGCAAATGTTTTGTCACGTATCAGGGGAACCATTTCCAAAAGTAAGTAACTCTTTATATAAACATATTTAATTATAAACTTGTAGATATGCAAAACGAAATATGTTATTGGAGAATTTATTGAACTTCAGGATTGATTGATTGATTTAAAAGTACAACAGGTTGAGGTTTGTACATTCTCTTCACCGCAGCCCATCAGGCTTATTGTGGTCCCTGTTGAAAAGGGGTTGTCTGTCACCTTTATCAGGCTAAGTAATCCTTTCACTAGCTGCCTCAAAAAGGTCGCTTCCTGGGTATCGTGATCCCTAGGTAGTTTGTTGATATCGCACGAATTAATGTCGTGCATTCAGGTATAATATAAGAGGCTTTCAATTTATATTTATAACATAAGCTGTACAATGGTTGTCTCTTGTAGTATTCAGGATAGTAACTTCTTAAAACTTTCTATATTTTAGCAAATGCTACCAATATGAGACGAATTTATTTCGGTTATCGAAAACATATCACTGATTCTTATTTTAATATTTCTTGACCATAAATTATTGTTATGTAACAATTTAACCAAAGCTACCTCACCGATTGCTTTCATTCCGTGATATGTTACAGTACATCAATTTCTATTAGACACGTATTTCTTACATATTTCCCTAATATAAGGAAGTAAATCACCCGTAAATTTCAGCCCAAGAACGAATTTTGGGAGATTTTGCCCGTAAGAAGATAAAATTTGACAAGAAAACCACTGCCAAGTTATCACATTTCTATAAAAAAATCTAATTTCTCTTATAGGTAAAATCGACCAAACTTCATTTTTTGGGGTAACCTTCAGTTGCGATTTCTCTCTTATTTTGGAAGATTAGCAGTAAAAAATACATGTCTTTTATTTTGTGATGTGTGTAGGTCCTCTATCCTATATCAAAGAATTAAAGAAATCTCGGGTAATTTCCTGGTTAGACATATTTTAATATTCATGACATGGGCTCTGACACGTAAGCATGTATTGTAAGTAACCATGGTATACTAAGTTGAAATTATATGTACTATAATCTAGGTCGAGTGGCTGAAAAATGACGAGCCACTAAAGACGGATAACACAAACAAATATCAAATAGTAGGAAATGGGACTTCATTAAAGATCAAAAATATAAACTTTGCTGATACAGGCGCATACATGTGCCAAGGAACAAATACAGGTAAGTCCATCAAAAAGATTTTGAAATTGATTCCTCATTTTCATATAAGAAAATCATAGTTGCTATTTTTGGCACGTTTGTAAGTTATGACGTCGATTTAACAGAAACTGACAAATTTTTAATCAAACAGTTACCGATGTAAATTATACTTCAGTTGGGGTGCAATTTAGCTCAACACATTGCAATTACACCAGCTTTTAAAAGCTGAAAGTAGTAGCTTCTAAAACAGAGAATCGTGCCAATTTTAAAATATGGTTAGTGTTTAAAATGCATTATCTCATAGGTGTAAACTACTACTAGTATATATACTATACTATACATATTATACTATACTACCTTCTAAAATTTTAAATTTTCAGGTGGAATCAGAAGAGATATTAGCTCTTTGGTAGTTCAGGAACAGCCAACCCCTCAGAGTAAGTTTATTAAATGAGACGTTGACGGTAAAAATATGAAATAATAGGTATACAAAATATAAATTAACTGTACTAACACGAAATTTTTTACTATGCTAATATATAAAGTACTTAAGTTATATACTACAGTTTTTCTAATAGTGACTGTTCTCAATCGAATCATAATTTTGGGTACCCGACATATGAATTTAAGAGTTCCTCTGCATTTAAACGAACCAGTACAAGAAAAACCTGAACGAGAAACCGTCAACAATATTCCTTGGCCAAAAAATAAGAAATAACCTTAGATACAATTTTACTTTTATTACGTTGATTTTATTCCGTTCTGTATATTACTGAAAAAGCTTGACGGGTCAAAAAGATTGCCTGCCTTCGAATCAATCCAAAAATAAAATCTAAGTATAGACTCAAATCGGTTAACAGGTGATGGAGAGCCATAGATATTTAAAAATGCGCCTAAAAACTGTCCCGTTCTTTTTTACGTGCAGTTTATTTAGAAAAATACCTATACCGAATTTAAGTTAACTGCTTTATATACATACATATTTATTGATTCACTAGGTCCCAGCGATGAGGAACACAGATTTTTTGCTTTTCATGATTGGGGAATTTCCGTATACGAGCCTACAACATGTAGACTTCATCACATAATACAAGGAACGGATATTATTCCGGGAACACAGGTATCTATTCTGTATTAATATGTCAAGTACACTAAAAAGTATCAAAAACAAAAGTGTGTTGCTAAAGAAAAGCTTTAGTTTTTTTTTTGACAAATAGCAATAGAAATGACGGAATGGAGTTCTTAATACCTGAAATGTTAAACTTTTTCATTTTAGCCTGAAACATATTTGGAACCATTTTCCTTGATCTTTACGGCCATGAGTCATATACTGAGAGCATAAGTTCATCATAATTCTATAAATGTTCAGGACTACTTAGCAAACAACCTATTTTCAGTTAATTTTTTTTGGTAACATAGTTTTTTCCAAAATCTCCTACTACTCGTCTGTGGATTTACTTCTTGGAATGTCTTGTTAACCATACTTAGTTTAGGTTAATTATAAGTGGACCACAACAGTTATAAGGGCCATTGTGACTTGATAACCATTCCTATCTTTTTTTAGGACTACGTTTGTGGAGATCGAGGAACTCCGTGCTCGTGGGGCCGTGCAATATCTGTCTCAAATCGATACATTTACGCATCACAACCCGTATTAGACAGAATATTGGTCGTTTCGACTGCACAAATGGCAGTTGTCGATGTGGTTGGAACTGACAAAGTACCTGTCGAATTAGAAAAAGTTTTACATTTGGACCAGCTGTGGTTGTTAAGCTGGAGGGATGGCAACGATACGGGGATTAAAACTGTACAGGTATGGTCATGTTTTGTTATTTAATAGTATATTATATATTAAGGGACTAAAGTAGGTTTTTTAATTCTGAGAGCAAAATTTGGTTCCCGAGCCTCCAAAAATTATGGGGCACAAAATTAATAAATATTTTTTAGTATTATTTGTAAAATAATTTTGCACAACAACCAGACACATACCCGTAATAATCGTTTATTATAAAATCATAATGGCTTCTCTACTATGGAAACTAAGATGTTTGAAACTGTCAAACACTTTTTAAGTTTTTACACGAAAGATCGAAGCTATGAGCGATTTTTTCATTAATGAATTTGATAAAGATGCTTGCAGAGGCTGCTTATTCCACCCAAATCAAGAAAAATATATGAAAAACAATACGAAGATTTTGCAACCTACTACCATTCCAAGAAAATATCCGAATATACATAAAACGCACTCCTAGCATATTTTCTTCAAAAGTCGAGGACACTGCGAAGCGCGACCTTATGTATACCAGTATACAATGTTCAAAGCGATGCTTCAGGTTAAAACCAATATAAATATTTGTAAATTTTCCAAACTAAAATCGCTGGTTTTCAAGAGACACGGTAGTTGGAAGTCTTCGGCACTTGCTGAAGGCTATGTCGAGAGCTTGGTGAATACCAAGAAGGACGTGGCCCACAAAATTTTAAGTTAGAAGGGAACAATAATCTTAACCAATTTAGGAATCCTCGTTCAACACAGACCGCTTCTATTCGTACATCCAAAGAAACAAACTGGCTATTAAAATTTGTACATTGTAATAATGCTCATATAAACGTAAATAATAATCACCAATTTTTATTGTTTGTATCTAGGCAAAGAATATAGGTATAGCTACGGAATGGAAAAAATAAATTTTATATAACGTCAAGAGTTTTTCTCACTATGATAACATTCAAAAATAAACCCACCTCATATATTTCTAAAATATCTGTCAAAGTATACAAGTTTTTATTTTAGGATATGTGCAACCTGATGGGGGAAGATTTAATATTATTATAAATATTTGTAATTATTACAAATAACCTTTAATGCGAAAAAAAGTTTTTCTTAAAGTTCTAGTTAGTAAACTGGACAACGTGGATCTAATTATTTAATTTATACGTTTCAATCCTTATTCTGAGTAACCAATAAAATTGAGTTTAATTTAATTCAATAAAGTTTGTTCAAAAACACAAGCCTAAATATGACAATGTGTATACAAGGTGTCCGGGAAAATGTGGGAAATCTCCCAAATATGAAAAAACACGTGACAAGAATACTACAAGTTCATATAAACTTTTTTCGTATAGACCTCCTCTAGAAATCCAATGAAATCAAGTTTTTTACACATAATTATGGAACCATGCAGGCCCAGGTGCATGGTTCGATATGAAACGATTCATGTCGTTAATCCTAACAGTTTTTTTCGAAAACGGTTGGGATTAACGACATGAATGAAGAGTACTTAATTTTTAGTAAATAGCTAAAGGTATGTAAAAAACGTCGTCCAAAGTTCTTATCATACAGGGCGTAAAAAAAATGGGGTCAGGAGTGTCACAGCTAGTCCGTCCCTGAAGCGGTGAGTACTTCACAACACTCTCTTGGATAGTAAATTGAAGGGACCTGGTATACATCATATTAAAAAAAAATTGGAATATACCTGGTGGTTCAATAATTATGTGTAAAAAACTTGATTTCATTGGAGCTCTTTGGGAGCCCATCTCCAAAGAGGAGGCCTATACGAAAAAAGTTTATATGAACTTGTAGTATCCTTTTCATGTGTTTTTTTCATATCCGGGAGATTTCCCACAATTTCCCGGACACCCTGTATATAAGGTTATTATATAAAGTTAAAACCCCTTGGGATATTCAGCTTACTATAAAGTTTCCTGTATCTTATTATATAATCTTATTATATAATTTTTGAAATGCCTACATTTTGTAAGAGAGCAGTTTGTTGATTTCTTAATACACATATATAAAATCGTAGAAAATTATTTATCTTTGCAGACTATTGTTAACAATTTGTCATTAGTTTTATGTTTTAAAAATAACGGGTAACTTTAAAAGGATATTATTAAAAATCAAAAAAAAATCAATTTACAGTTTATACAAGTTCAAGTTATGATAAAGCTCATTTTCATTTCACTTTCAGGTTTTTAAAAGCTATAAGGCGTTTATGAACGTAAAGTAACTTGTTAACATACACCACAAAATCTTTATGAAAAGATTTATTTTTAAAGAAAATCGCTGCATTAAAGAATTATAAAGTGTGATAATGGTTTAGCTGCAACATGAAGCTCTTCAAGTCAAATAATAGATTTAAAAAAAGTTTCCCAATTTTTTATTTATTATCTTTTAATATTCCAGGTTATAAGGGACGCCGGTCAAAAAAGAAAACATCACACGGTTCATCCCGAGCCAATTGATGGACAGTTTGATATGGTCAAAAACCTCTTCTTACCTTCGCCATTTCAGGTAAGTTTCTTTCACATTTATGAAAACTTATTAACACTACATCAATAGCAGTAGAAAATAGATTGTAACGAAGGGTAAGGGAAAGTAATTTATTTCGATAAAATTTCTGTCTTGTACAAATTTTGAGATAAAAGATTTTAATTTGGTATTTTAAAACTTACCATTAAAAAAATATATTGTATGAAACATGTTAGAAGGTGCACCTTTCTATAACTGACGTGATTTTCTGGACCCAGCATTTTTCATTCAACAACACGAAATAAAGCGTCTTACATCTACAAACTACTTACATCAAAATTTAATTATTATTTTATATTTATAGGATATATCCCACTACAGCTTTAAGTATGGATATGTAACACACACTAATCAACGTGGACTTTACAAATTAGATTTGGAAAATTTACGATATACACGGTCAGTTGATTTGACGCCATACAATTGCGTTCCGCAGGAAATTCAATTTTCCGCTTTGTGTAAGTTATTTTAAAAATCAAGTAGTCATATAAAGTTATTCTTTGTTATTATACCGTATCCAGTTTATTTTGAGAATGATGACAGGAACCCATTGACCAACGGAGGGATCAATTATGTCCCTCTCTCTTATTTTTTTCTCTCTCGTCTTCTTTCTCTCTCATACTCGAAAAATTTTTACAGCTGGTAGAAAGTTAGGTCATAATATAAGTTGTTTTTGTAGTATAAAAATATACTTAAAAAGTTTTGTATTACCAGCTTAAATCCATGTGTTCTATGAATCTAGGACTACGAAATATTACGCAAGGTACATATTTGTTAATTTACATTACTTGAACCGGGCGATATGAGAATGAGTATCAGGATCGCCGCGCCGATACAAAGTTGAAAACAGAGGGCATCACAGGAGATTTCTTTAGCTATTGAAAAAGGAGTGACAATTGCGCCCTAGAAACGTTTCGTTTCAGTTTAAAGCTAAAGTCACAGTGTTATTACAAAGTATATCTATTCTTCTGGAACTAAGACTTTCAACATTTACATTTATCTTTAATAAAAATATATATTCATTTTTGCGATTTTTTCTTTATTTATTTAAAAACTTTTACTTCGATCCTTCTATTGCAAATTATTGGTTAGAGGGCGTATTGTTACTTAGAGGGGTAGGAAAAAATAATTTTAAATAGTATAAGGTAGCTGACTCTGTTTTTGATTAATAAAAACGAGATTTTTACAAATGCTGCTTGTGTTCAGTAAAAACAAAGGTCTTTTGCTATAAAATCATAAAACTTACATAAGTATTTTGCCAGATTACAAAGTTATTTTTTATGAAAATTCCGATCAATCTTTCACAGTAGACAACCAGAAATACTTGCACAAACAAAAGCAGATGTGACAAAATGTTTGATTATTCTTTTTTATTGGCAACATCGTTTTTATTTGTATTTTACTAATGCTCCTTCTTCTAACAAGAATAGAAACAAATCTGATTCCATTGGGAGTTTCATCAGGAAAGAAAATAATTTTGTGATGACTAATCTTTCGAAGTATATAACCAGCCATACTCCCACAAGCAAAGTAGGTACGATAAAAATTTGAACATATTCTCTTTTATTTGTCTTTTTCTAATGCACTTTCGCCAACACGGATAGAAAGAAATCTGATTCCTAGGTGAATATCAGGAAAGAAAGATGAACACTGTGATCGCTAAACTATGTTCTGGTGTAAACTGTCCATGGAATTGACCAATAGGGTGGATATTGTTCTGTTGATTTTTCTGTCATTATTCTTAAATTAAATTGGATAGAATATAGATAAAGCAAAAACATAGTTAATTCTTAACTAATAAAGTACTCTCACTTTTACTAAAACCCATTTTAGATGGCTTTGTGTTCATGGAATGTAAGGAACCAGTTACAAGTAAACCTACAGGTCAACTTATTTTGGACTATCTTACTGATGCAGTTGTGTCAAAATCTCCAACATTGCTTGGCAAACCCTTTATATCACCAGACTCGAGAAAGCTAGTAACATTTGATCGGACTCCCACTGGAGCTACACTGATTGTTCAAGAAATCAAAGGTTGGTATATATGAGTTAATAATTCTGATACTATTGTAGTTATATAATTTTGTATAATTTGTTACCTCGAATAATGTTAAAAACAGATTTCACTAGTGGGGGGTGGTGAAATTTTAAAGTTGTATATCTCTGTTGCTACTTACGGGACCCATGCGAGATTCAGGGGTTTTGATAGTGAGCCTCCTAGTATGCGCACTATCAAAGCCCCTGAACTTGGCATGGGCCCCGTAAGTAGCAACAGAGATATACAACTTTAAAATTTCACGGGCCGCGCCTGATAACGACTTAATATTTGATCCCTTCTAACTTCTAATAGGGAAAACTTTTATAAGCTAACCTAAACGATCTACAAGGTGTAACAAAAAGATGTTAAGAAGGCATCTAAAAATATGAAAATAAGTTTATATAAACATGGATCCTTAAATGGTTCTTTTTCGAGATACAGGTGTTTAATATTTTCTTTTTTAAATGTTTCTTTTTAATTTCTCGAAAATGCGTTATGATATTGACATGAATTTTAATACACGCCAGTATGTAAATCCAAGGGTACCTTTACGTGCAAAAATTTATTTTCTAAAGTACTTGCATCAGTGGCGTGCTTGCTGGTAAGTCTTTATTTTTACCGACAAAACTCGCACGCCACTGATTTTTTTGCAAAATTGATATCATTTTCTGTAAGCCCAATTAATTCAGCATGAAAAGTGTCTCCTAAGCTTTTTTGTTCTGACGCACAGTTTTCGAGATAAAAATTAATTTATTTGTTACAATAAAAACAAATAATTAAAATGATTTTTTTAATATTTTTTGTTCAGGAAACGGTGCTTTTTGATTTAGGTGTATAGTAGATGCTGGAAATGACTTCTCCGTGCTTCAATATATGCTCTAAATCGTCTTCGCATATTTTTCCTCACTCTTCGGAATACTTCAGGTGTGAAAATTTTTAGCACCCTGTATCTCGAAAAAGAAGCGTTTGAGGATCTATGTTTATATAAACTTATTTTCATATTTTTAGATGTATAATCTGCCCTTAAACTTTCTTAACATCTTTTGTAACACCCTGTATATCTTTTATTATTTATTTGCAATTTTTAGGTGACATAAGGTTAATAGTAATCTAAATAAAACCTTTATAAATATACATCAGAGCGCAAGCTCTCCACCTTTTATCTTCTAGGGTCAATCAAAAATTTTGAAAAAAGGGAAGTGCGACTTACTACTTAATTAATCTCAAAACAATTTCTTGCATCACGTATCAAAATTAAACTTTGGTAAAAGACGTTATGAAACAGTGTTAGCTGACCATACTTTGGTAAAAACTTAAAATGTAATTTGGTTAATTCTAGTTTTGACTATTTGATGCTAGTATTTACTAAAGGACCTTGTAGAAACTGGTTTTATTATTGAGAGTTTTACCTTTATTCGGGTTTTGGCGTTACCAGATACCTATAATGTTTATTTTTCATAGTTATCTTTAAATGAATAAGCTTTTTTCCGTCCTACCTTGCTATTAAATAAAATGGGCACATAGTGTAGTCAGTAGTCGGTGTTCAATGCGCTCTCCAGGAGCGCTATTATTCCTATTCATATTTATGTAATTAACGCACACTTTTTCTTAGAGATTTTTACTCTATTAAAATACTTTTGGTTACATTTTTTTTATTTCAGGTTTAGTTAGTAAAACTTCAATTTACTTTTGGCCATATATTTCTTGATACACTGTGAATAGAAATACTTATTTAATTCTCTTGAACAAGTGGTTATGAACATGCACACAGTTAAAACTCTATTGAAAATTTCATTTAACCTAAAATGATACATTATTTATTTTTTAGCACATGGCTTAGAGTTTTTGTTTGATGTGAAAACAAGTTTAAATATTTCGGACATAACATTTTATCCAAGCCAAACGACGCATAGTTATGATTTGTATGCAAGTGGACAGAACAAAGAGGACTTATTATTTGTAAATTTAAGTACGGGTAAGTAGACCAGCATTTACCGAAAAAAATTATTAAATTGCAATAAGAGTACATACATTAGCTAAAAGTATACATCCAGGGTACCTGGATCAGAAAAATCTTTCTCTTCAGTTTTTCTTAACGGTATTTTATGGCACTAGCGGGGAATTATTTCTTGGCTTTACTATATTATCTATAGACTGAAAGAATTTCCTTAAGAATATCCTTCTTTAAGATTATATTAATTTTACTTTGCAATACATATTCTGAATTGAAATGTAATAAGATACCTGAATTTCGTTCTCTCAATTTTTCGTAGGATATTCAATTCACGGAGTCCATGTCAGACCTTACTAAAGGGCAGGATTCCGATAGTTAACTCCTCTTGGTTGTTTCCTTAACAATTTTTTTTATTGGAGATGATATTTTACTTCATACTGCCTTCGAGGACATGGGACCAAAAAATCGTGAAACGAAGGATGGCAGATCAGATACGCTACGCCATGCCACAGAATAATATATTCTGAAACTAAAATGGACAAAATCAAATATCTCTTTATTGGAAGATTTCGAAATGAACTTAACGGCGTTTTGTATATTTAGTAATTATATATCTGGAAAAATAGACCCAAAGTGCTTCTCCCATTGGAAATGACCTAATCCTTGATGCTCCTTGGCATTTCCAATAGGAGGGGACATTTTGTATCTATTTTTCCAGATAGATAATTACTTAAACTACAAAACGCCGTTAGGTTCATCTCGAAATATTTTTCCGATCAAGACATACACTCACCCACAAAAAAAGTGACGAACCGAAAATTTACATCTACTTTGAGGCGAAATATCTTTTAAACGGTTTGTAGCACGGTATTGAGGTTTTAACTGTTTGATAGAACCATTTGTTAGCAAAAATCTTGTTATTAGTTTTTAGGTTTTTATTATTTATTATTCCAATAAATAGGGTAAAAAAAGAAGTATGTTTTTTTTGCTAATTTTTGAAACGCCCTGTGGAGTGTCATGACAACCAAAACTCAACTAATAAAAAACCATTATTTAGAATGGTCCTTTAGCAACATTTTGTTTTTTGAATCATTTTCCTATCTGTTCGGTAACCTGAGATTCAGCTTTTTAAAGAAATTATGACGTTTTAGCGTAAAAATCCTTTAATCAGGTTTTTAAATTATTCCACTAATAAGAAAAGTTGTAATTTTGCAAGAAACTGGCTAGACAAATTACACCCGAGCAGGTGGCGAGAATTATGGCATTGGTGGAAGAAAGAAACAGCGTTAGTTATGCGGCTAGGAGAGTTGGTGTGCCAGAAGCAACGGCTAGAAGGGCAAGAAATAGGTTTTTAGAAACGGAAAATTATTATAAAAGAGTTGGATCTGGCCATCCTCGATCTACTACAAAATATCGATGATAGGTTTATACGTCTACGCACAACAAGGAACAGATTTCAGACCTCGGTGATGACTAACCAACAGCTACGCGAAATACGTGGTACCACTATCAGTGACGAAATAATTCGTCGAAGACTCAAAGAACTCAATTTTAAATCAAGAGTTCCAGCTAATGGTCTCAAATTGTTACGAGCACATCGCGTAGCTCGTTTGCACTTTGCTCGATAGCTAGCTCAATGGGATAATGGTCAGTGGTCGAGAGTACTACTTTCAGATGAATCTCGTTTTTGTTTGCATTCAATCGATGGACGGCGAAGAATTTGGGGATGGGCAGGAGAAAGGTACTCAGAAGGAATGTTTGTGGAAAAATAAAATTTTGGAGGTGGGTCAGTAATGGTGTGGGCTAAGATTTCCACTGAATACCGCACAAACTTATGTATAGTAAGTAACACCCTAAATGCTCAGGGGTACATCGATATATTGCAACAGCATGTTTTACCAATTGCTCCCATAATAAGAGATTTTATTTTAATGCATGATAATGCCCGACCCCATACCGCCCGTGTCGTAACACAATTTTTGGAGGAGTCCGGTATTGAGCGTTTACTATGGCCCGCTAGAAGCCCGGATATGAATCCAATCGAGCACCTATGGGACCGACTTGGCCGAAAACTCAGAAATCGCCTCCATGCTCCTCAAAATCGCCAACAACTTGAAGAAGCGCCCATTGGAGAATGGAACAACATAGCACAGGAGTCAATTGCAAACCTAATACGAAGCATGCCCCGACGCTTAGCGGATGTGATGAGACCTAGAGGCGGAAACACCCGATATTAATTTATGTTTATGCATTAATTTTTTTGTTTTCTTTTTTCATATTAGTGGAATAATTTAAAAACCTGATTAAAGGATTTTTACGGTAAAACGTCATAATTTCTTTAAAAAGCTGAATCTCAGGTTACCGAACAGATAGGAAAATGATTCAGAAAATAAAATGTTGCTAAAGGACCATCCTAAATAATGGTTTTTTATTAGTTGAGTTTTGGTTGTCATGGTACTCCACAGGGCGTTTCAAAAATTAGCAAAAAAACATACTTCTTTTTTTTACCCTGTTTACTAGAATAAAAATAATAAAAAGCTAAAAACTAATAACAAGATTTTTGCAAACAAATGGTTCTATCCAACAGTTAAAACCTCAATACCGTGCTACAAACCGTTTAAAAGATATTTCGCCTCAAAGTAGAAGTAAATTTTCGGTTCGTCACTTTTTTTGTGGGTGAGTGTATTTAATTTTGTCTATTTTAGTTTCGTTCAAGGCGTCCCACTATGGGGTATTTGCCTCGAAAAATCGGTCAAAATTATTTCTTGCTTTTGGACTGTTTAAAATGAGGTAGGACAGTAGTTAATGATGATTGTAATTAATTAACTTACGTATTGGGGTACACATTCTTCGCAGAACTAGTTGTTATCATGGAGAAATAGAGGTTTTAGGTATTTATATTCCACAATAATTTTCTTTAGTTTTCTTACACGTGTTTCCACCCTTTTGAGGAATAAAAGAAAAAAACCAAAACATTGTACGGGTTGTTAGGTATTAAAATGTGTATTTATTTGTAAATACATAGGTATTAAAATTTAAATTAAGGGTGCTATAGTGAATGAATAACCGTGGGTTTTTCCTATATTTATATGTTATTTATTATCAATACATCATGCACTTATTTTTTGAATTAAAAAAAATAAATGTGTTAAAGATTAGTTTTAAAATTGATTTATTGCACAATTTTGGTATTTGTACTTCTTTGATAATGTCCCGAACGGCCGAAACATGGGCACTATAAAATACATGCAGTTTTGAAACCAGAAAAATTGTGATTTTTCCATGATTTTTTTTTATTTGTATAAGAAAATAACTATTAAACGTTAATACCATTAATGTATTTAGTAACATTTATTAACATAATATGTTTTTATTTTATTAATCTATTTTTATTCAGAGGAAGAGAACCTGGAGTTTTCGTCATCAGAAAGTATTTCAGCTTCCCTAGAGTCTGAACTGAATTTTTCCGGAGGATCTAATGGAAGCAGCATCTCAATAGTCTTCTTAAGAAAGGGTTGCGATATTTTTCTGGGTACAGGTCTTATACTTGTTAAAACCGGATCTGAAGATATAAGTAACCTGTTAAGGACATCAAGGTTACAAGATTCTCTTGAGTATTTTCTAGCAAAATGTAATCGGTATGAACGAAAATGTTTGTTACGAGCTTCAGCCGCCTCCTCCGATAACTGTCCAATCGGCAACAATGAATTTTTACGACTATTATAGGACCGTGAATTAATATTTTGTGCAATGTCGATGTCGGTGTCATGGGATACCAGTGGTACAGCTCGACATATAATTTAGCAGTATACATTGCAAATAAAGAGAACTTTTCAATATTAATCTCGTGACCACTTGACAAAAGTTCCAATATCACTTTTAATCGATAAATTAGATTATAGTCGACACCTGCTATTTGCGCTGCTCAACCTGGATCAGCGAAAAATCTTCTACTGGTATTACTTGCACTTTTTTAAAAGCTTGTCTATATTTTGTCGCTCTTTTCGGTGATTCCATAATATCTTTCATTACTTTGGAGGCCTCTGAACTGATTTCTGTTTTCAGCTTTAATTGTGTAGCAAAAGTTAATTCTTTGGCGTCCGTAGTACTGCGGCGTAATTTTTCTGTCTTTCGTCTTTTACTTCGTTCACATAAATCATCAAATGATTTACTTGGGCGCCCCGATCGACTAGTTGCTCGAGGTAACTCAAATGTGCCCTGTATTTCTCATTTTTCTTAAGACAAACTTCTTTTTTGTTATAGGAGGCAGCTCATCTGCGCCTAAACTCTGATTTGACATAAGAAATAATTTTTTGGTTTCATCTGTGTAAGCTTCTCTGGCAATTAAGAACGTTTCTAAATATTCCAATTTTTCGTTTATGTTTTCATCTGCGTGGCTTTGCATTATATTATAGAGTTGTTTTTGAGTCACAAGTTTAACCCCTGATGAACCTGTAAACAAAAATTAAAGAACTTAGAAAACAAATGAAACAACGTTTTTGATGATAGATGTGAATTTATTCCTAAAACTTAATCATCTGTGCTGTTCCGTGGCTAAATCTTATTTTAGTTTAAAGCTAAAACTGCATACTGCCTAATGATGTAAATAAAATTATCGGGACTCATCCTGCTATATAACAAATCCATTCTAGAATTTAAATTATCTGGTTTGAAAATACTCTAAGGTATATCTTTTTTCAAATACTATAATCAACTGAACCAATTCATTAAACTCAATAAAATAGTACGTTAACAATAGTACATACCAGCTTCAGCTTCGTCCATTTTTGAAATCTCCACACATTTAACGCCTGTCACAAAAATAACTCACTAAACTCGCTACTAGAAAAGAACGCTAAGGAAAGATACATTAGCTTCGATAGACTATCGATTTTCGACTGATGGTACGACCGGATAATACAACCGAGCGGGGTGGTACGTGGCTGTATTAGTGCCCAGGTACTCAACTCTCTTTTGTAACCATTAAATTTGATTAGGGTGCGTTTTGACGAAATCGACTTTTGTCCGGATTTCAGAGCCAAATACCCCATAGTGCGTCCGTTAAGTTCGCACAAGGCGTGGAACTTAAATTCAAGCTTGTAAAATAACAAATTATTCATAAGCATCTTATGAATAAGTTGGATAAATGGAGTGTAACAAGGAAAACCCGCTTGGACTACAATCAAATGAACGCAAAACTGATAGGTTGGATCGCAACCTCTTACGAGACGTGGGATCATTTTTAAATTTGGCCATGCATCGTTTTTAATCATGATAGAAAAAACGTATTTTATTTTTTTAGTATCAACATAATCATTACAAATACATCGGATTACATCGTTTACTTCAAACTGTGTGATAAGTAAGCAATTTAAAGTTGATTGGAAAATTTCTTACTCTAGTAAAAAGAATATCGGAGATAGTAATTTATTTGTCATGAACAGAGAAATTCCAAAAGAAATCAATGTACTTGCATATGTTTCTAGAGTACTATGTAATTTAAACTTAAATAAAAATCTAGCCTCCTTTACCGAGAGATGTAAGATGTAAAATCACCATAGGTTGGAAACACTTCCTATGCTAATTGATGTATTCTTTTATCTACGGTCCTCGTAACTAAGCAATTGTTATTTTTATTTTAGGTAAAGTTGAGATAATAACTGGTGTTGGTATCGCTTCCTCAAACTCAAAATGGGACAATCCAGCCCGGCCAATTACAACTGCAGGGCGATTTGGTGGCTTCTTGGCTACACCTAGTAACCATGCATTGTTTGTAATAAATGGTCAATCTAGAACTGTCAACTGCGAAATAGGCGCTGTTGCCAAACCATCGCACATTGTATGGATTACACAAAAGTATCATTAGAAAGTAGATTATTAATATTGTATCAAGAAAATTACCTTTTTAATTTTTTAGGTTACTTTCTGTTCTAAATAAACATAAAGGAACATAAATTTATTTTTTATTTACCTCGAATTTAAACAAAATTAGACAAATTTTTCTAGTCTAAGTCCCTTGTTTGTTAATGAAAAGAAATTTACCTTAAATAACTTAATTACAAAATAGTTAACTTTTGTACAGGAGTCAGAAGTATGTAAAAAGAATTGTGAAGGGGATATAATTTGCCCTATAGGTGTATTTGGTGTTATATTTACCTTTTTTATTTTTGGACATCCCACGAAGGTCCTAAACCTAAGTACTATGTACCATGGGTATACTAGGGGTGTGTGAGTCACATATTCAGAGCTGGAAACATCCGTATGGATTTCACCAGTCCTTTAAGTAAATGTGTGGGCTGGTGCCTCATCGAACGAGGATAAGCTCCTGTACCACCTTCCATACCTCTTCACCCCCTGGTAATTTCTTAATAAATACTATACTTAAAATTTGATAAAAGTAACATTCTTAATAGTCAGTTATGGCTAGCACTGTACAAAATGAATTTATTGTAATTATCTTGGTAATTGTTCTAAAAATATTCTTGAAATTCGATCAAAATAAACAGAAGTGAAAAAAAGTGTTTTTTTTATATTTCCCACGTTCAGCACCACGGACGTTAAAAGACACTTTGTTAATCCTTTACTGATTCTCTGATTATCTTTCCGTATGACCTAATAGAAAACGGTATAAATTACTACTGGTAAAGTATCAATCGTTTACAACAAAAGACCAGATTACCAGAAATATCAGATTTATCTTTGATTAAAAAAAAATTCTGTAAGTTTGAAAAATTTGTCCGATTATGTCTTAATTCTTAATTTTGAAAAATAGAAAGTTGTTAGAAATATTAAAAATAACTTAAATGTTCTTTTATTTATATAAATAACACGTAAGCATAGATTATCGCCGATTTCATTTGATATTTTTATATGTGATACTTTTATTTAATTATATACAAAATATTGTAAAAAAGTACTTATATTTATTAAGGTAATATGTAAGTCTAGGTATTTAGAAATAAATCATATTGTCACCAATTTGCATTAACAAGGATGGATAAAATGTACTTACTCAGCCACAGAAAATAGAATGCCGGCGTCGCGTCAAGCAAAATAATTTAATTTTATTAAGTATCTCTACCTGCACCTAAAATTATATGTACGTAGTAGGTAATTTGACTAATTAGAATGCTCGTTTTTTCCCAAATATAAAAATATGGGCTGGTTCGTTTTTTGATCTAATTCGCCGTGCAATCCTATTTGGAAGCCAATAGGCGCTAGTGGTTAAAATTTGAAATAATAGTACGTATATTACATACCGAGCGTGTTATATGACTTATCATTTTTCCCACAACTTAAAATTTAAAAAAACAACTAGTTTTAAATTGCTTATAAAATATTTCATATCTCTGCTGAGATTTTTGGGGTAACAAATTCAAGGATGTATTTTTTGCTGCATCTACGCCACTCGGTGTACATTTCATAAAACCTTCGCCATTGCTATCACTATCCCCACCTCTCGTACATTTAAATACTTTCGGAATAATTTTTAAAAGATTTTCTTGGCATTTTCTTACTAAAAAAAATTCAATATTACTTCTAAGGGAAGCAAAAATTGGCATGATCACATCAGACATTGTTAGAATTTTTAAAATGTCTCAGTAAAAAGTAATTTCGGGAAAAAATCTCTTATGTATGAGGGAAGTTTAATTTATCTAGAGACCTAATGAAACGACAAAAAAGTCATCTTTCAAGCCAACCACATCACATCACATCAACATCAGAATCCATAGCTTACTTATTATCAATTTGACCCTCGCAATACTAAACCAAAGAAGTGTGATATTTTTCTAACACACATGTGCGTTAATACCATGGATTTATTATATAAAAGGATTCGATATCCGTATACTGTGAGCGTATCGAACGTGAAGCCTTATCTTTTGTTGTTTGTTATTCTCTTGGGGGAGCAGTCTACGAACTACGAACATAGACAAGACTACGAGTTACTACGTAATTGAATCAAGAATGGTAGTAGAAAGAGATAAAATAGCATTGGAGTGTTGGAGCTCAGAAGTGTTGCTGTCTGTGCTGGTTGTTTAGGAAAACGGCTGAACCTCGTTCTGAACACTCGGTTACACGTACGTCTTTGTCTAATGAACTAGAAAAGAAAAAGTGCGACGTATAGATTTATAAAGATTTATAAATGACTCGGAGCGACTTTAAATAAACACCTTTAGAAATCACATAGATAACCTATAAATAATAAAACCTTTTTAACTTAAATTTATTATTATTTAGCAGAAAATAAAGTAATTTAGGGCTTTTATTACTGTTAGCAAATATTGTAATGCTTCTAACGTATTTTTTGTACACAAATACAAGGTAAAATAAGATGTGACCAATGTTTACAAATTGTGTTTATAGTGTCGCTTAGAATGGTTTGTTATGGCTTCAAAGAATGTTACATCATCCCAAATCCTTTTATATAATAAATCCGTGGTTAATACAATAACGCACGTTGATAACAGACAAATTAAATCATTAATTACTAGATTTAGTAGATTTTAGGATAAATATTTACTAGCTATCTACCTAGTTTTAGTTAATATGTTTTTGACCACCTCAACGATCTAACCAAAAAATATACGGAGGTTTCGGCATGGATCTAAAATATTTACTTAATTTCATAAGATAAAGATCTTATGAGATATTATAATATCTTGTCCCATAACATAGATCAAAAACAAATACGGACGCGATATTCCTCTCTAGTATAATTTCTTCAAAAGGGAAGCATGTTTACTTAAAGTTTTTTACAGTACATTGGAGAGAGAAATCTTCCTGGATTTTACTGTATATAAAGAGATTCCGTTTATGATGTATGTAGTACACGCAAGAAATTTTTACTCTAGTTAGATGGTCGTGAACCTGTTGTAGCTTAAATATATTTCGACGTCACCACAGCTTGTATTGGTACATTTACTTCATTAGCTAGATGGTCGCAAACCAAATGAACATAATTCAACGTCAGTATTGCAAGTGGTTCATTAAGTGCTGTGAAAAATGTTGCGTATAAAGAAACTAGTTCGTTGCGTCAAATAAGGTAGATAATAAACAATAAAAATATTTATATGTCGATTTTGTGCAGGAACATTTTAACGAATGAGAAGAACATTCAAAATAGTAGTCCAACATACTATTAATTGAAAATGGGTAACCGTTTTCATTTCAAATTTTAATTATTGATGTGCTTTGGTTATATGATGTAGGTACTGTATATGTAGAGAGAATTATTACAATTATGTTACTGTTGCCGTATATTTTAATATACGGTAAGAGTAACATAATTCTAATAATTTTCTTTCTTCTTTTGATATACATACATTATATTATTATGATATTATGATTTAATTAAGAATGACAAACATTTGAAAGAATGCATGGCAATAGGTAGTAGGTATATCAGCACGTTAAACTAAAAAAAATATTTACTACGTAAACATATGTTTTAAGTAAACACTTATTAATTATTTTAATATGAAAATTTTATCGATCCTTGTATTCTAAGCATAAACAGCTTAATTATCATTAACCAATCTGGTAACATAATTTGCAAATGCCATTATTAAAACTCCTGCATATCAATATATTTCAACTTCATGTTTACACAGCATTGCGAAGCTTGATAGATGGTATAATAATATAAAATATGTAAATAAAAGATACAATAATAAATTAAAAAATCTTTTAAAAATTTTGGACACTAGGTTTCTATAAAATAAAAAACACAATAGATCAGTAGATAAGAATTTAGGAGTAAAATTAATAATAACTAAACACAGCTATATCGATTTAAAGCCTTCCAGGAAAAAAATATAATGGTATATATTATTTATTACCATTATGTATTTATATGTAATTTACGAAATTTTCCTGTTATAAAACAGTGGCATAGGGTGTGATAAGCATACCTAGAATTTTCCGTACAACCCAAATTTCTGATAATAGACATTTTTTTAGGCCCCCATAGCAGCGTTGCGATAACAATATTTGACATTCAGGACAAGTCATGATACAAATAAAAGAAGGTATGGTACCAAACCGTGTCAAATTCGTCCGGGTCCTCGCAAGACGTCACGCCGTGACTTATTTTTGAAATTTATAACGCGCAATATAGAGTTTACGTTAGTTAAAGGCGACTTTATATAAATTCTATTGGCAATATACTTTGCCCCCTGCTTATAATACAAATTTTATAGTATATGATTTAAAATAATCATACAAATAAAGGGATAAATACATACATTGATTACATTGATTGATTGATTGTCCACATCACAACCATAAACAGCACATCTCATTTTTACTTTTAAACTCCTAAAACTAATATAAAAACACCAAAAAATAGTTGAAAACACAACGCGATCTTAAGAAAGACGTGTTCGTTTACAAAATATCGCGGAATTGGTCACGGCGTGACATAAATGACCCCGCCTACCTGCGCGGTATCATATCTTCTTTTATTTGTATCATGAGGACAAGAGAACTTACGTCGTTGTCGGCATAAGAATAAATTCGGAATCTTACGGGAGCTAAACTGTAAAGACTCCGTCTACATCTGCCGCCACAAATGGCAGCAAATGCTTAAGCAATGTAAGTTTTATAAAGAAAAATCTAAAAATGAAGCTAGCAACAAAATAAAATAATTATAACCTCTCTTTATTAAACACGTTACGTTATCGTTGTCCGGTTTGCATATACTTACTCAAAAATAGTTCTTAATAAATGTCAAATAGCGCTATCGTTTGTATTGTCCTAAAAAAATTAATCTAATGCAAACAACTTTCTAATATTTATGGGGCCTCACTAAAAATAATGAAGTGGTTAGTAGAGTAGAATGAAGAAATGACGACCACTCAAGAATTTTTATTAGTAATGAAATTACAAACTTATGAATATGATATTGGAGGGGGGTAGGAAATCAAAATATGTTTAACTAATTTATAATAAGAAGGGATATTAAAATTGTTAATATAAAAGTGAACACTAGTATTACCTTCAAGGATCAGGGTAAAGGTATTTATGAACAACACTCGCCAATTAATACAATTTTATTTTTTCCATTACATTATTTGCAAGCTTTGTATACTTACTGGCCACATCATCATCAGTAAAAGCAGAGCTTTCAGGCAGTTGATGACGACCAGAGATAAATTTTGCCTTGTTTTTAAAATGTCAGTGGGACACTGTTATTGGCAATTTAAAAACAAGGCAAATTATAGGGCCGGGTTACATTGTTTCCTTATTTTATCTTTGTAGTTTTTGGCTTTTTTTTTAAACTTATATTTCTCTCTTGGATTTCCCATTTTTGAATTGAAGTCTGTTAACCAGATTTTCAAGTAAGCACTATGATGGCTGGCATCAGTTCGCATGTAGTTAATTTTCTTGCTAACAATAAAAATTCTATGTGGTGGGTAAAAAATAAATCTGTTATATAGCATGAATCTAATGAACTCCCAATAATAAAGAAATATTTTTAAAATGCTTGTTCCTTGCACGAAAACGAACACAATTACTTTTCGTGTCGTAACATAAACACTCCAACACCAAACTGATCAAACTATAAGTGAAATTTTTTAGAACCCTTAATACAACACCCACACCTACACTTATGAAATTCGTAAGTTTGTCTCATGCACGAAGCAAGCCCAGCTCTATTATCTCACTCACACAACTTCGAAATTCGAAATCCGTTTCTTTCTTTGTAAAAAAATAACAGAAAAAAAACTGAAAGGTTTTGAAGGAAACTAAAGAATCTATCTGGTTATACCCTTAAAACAATGTTGCTTGTTTTAACCCCATTTTTTATCTTAAATTACATACCCTGATATTTTTAATGAAATTTATCGGCGTTTCAAATAGTCCAATCGTCTTCTTAATGAAAGCAGTGTCTATTGTCCAAGGCAGATGTATAAATAAAGCGCCTGCCTACCCTTGGAATAAGACATATGACTTCTTTAGCACTGTTTAATTTTTTTGGTTCATTGTATTATTAATAATGTCAGATTTTTAGGTTTTGCTTTGCTGTATTTTATTTTTTGAATTGTGCTTCTTCGCACATAGAAAATTGTACTTCTTATGTCATTTTAAATAACTTACCGCAGTTATTACAGTAAAATGGGGTTTCCATTTCAGTAAAACAATGCAGTGCATTTTGAAATGAAATTGGGTTCTTGAGGGTTGAAACAAATGTATTTTGGACTTTTTAGTCGACCCAATACTTGATTACGAAAGTCAGACTTTAAAGTACTAAAAAATACGGATGTTCTAAGGATGTTAATAACTGCTTAATGCCCGTCAAACCCTTTTTTATCTTTCGATATCGCTTGCGAATGAAATTTCTGAACATTCATTATCCTATATTATGGTCTTTTACATCGATATAGATGTCTTAGCTTTGCTAAATAGGTAAATAATATATAATATTTTTGTGAAAGAAGTAGCTAGGTTATAGCCTTTTTTATTCTTGTTAAAGTGTTTAAGAGCTCAGTTGTTGTTATGTGAGGTATTTACATTGAATGTATCAATAGGTTTTAAGAAAAAACATATTAAATAAAATAAAGCTCCAAATATTTAGCTGGGTATGTAATATTCTAGGTTTCTTTATATGAATTACGTAACTAACTTATTTTTCTGTTTAACGAGTGGTAAACGTTTGCTTCATTTTTTATTAAAAAGTTGTATCATTTTAATATAGTCTAATTTTTTTAAAACCTTTTCGACTGTATGTAATTTTGAAAAATAAAATTGCTCCAATTATGTATGCTTTTCTTTATAAATAAAACTAAAAAAATAAATTATTCGCACCCGCACATTCGCATTCCGACAGCGGAAAAGGAATGAAACTTTATTTGCAGAGCGAGAGAGAGAGAGAGAGATAGAGAGAGAAAACGTGCTGAATGACATGAAAACATTCCATTAATATTATACCAATCATATTCTATCGTCTCATTGCGTTCTCATTCCTCGAGCATTCCTTAGACCTTGCGGTTTCCTTAAGCATGATGTTACATTTTAATCATCAAAGTTAAACTTAAGGAGTTCTCAGGAGTAAGGAAGCCTAGAAGCTACCTTGAGAATTCCCCACGGACTTACAGCAATCTGAGATTTACCGTTCATGTCATAAACTGTATGTTTATTATGAATGATTTAGAATGTTTTTGTTTATTTTTTCGATTTTAGTAAGGAAGGAGACAATACTTGCCAGAACACACGAATTCCAACAAGGTACGTAAGTTACATGGAAAATGTGTTTAAATTTTAGCACGACAATTAAATAGCAATACAGGTGCTCCAAAATGACCGCCCAAGACTCTACCGATATTGACATTGATACAAAATAAAAATGAACTACAATAAGTAACAGAAAGGTAAACAGGCACAGATATTTCTGAACTTAAAAAAATGTACCTTATATTTTCTTTTATAAAAGTACTGACATTGGCAATTAGTTCTTGTGTGTGTAGTGTATGTGTGTGTATGTCACAACTTGCATTAATTTATTGGCCGGTGATAGCAGGAAGGAGAAAGATGCAGACTTTATTCGAAATGGAAAATTTAGAGATATTCCAAGGAGTCGCGTGGTTCACGTCAACTAAGCAATACTCTAATACTCTAATTTTATTTTTGTCAGCATTGCTACTTTTTAAAGGTAGTCAAAATATTGTCTTTATTAAAAATGTTTATGTATGTATATTATATATTACAACTTGTACTTTATTGTTGATTAATTATAGCTTTATATTTTTTAAATTCATAATATTTACTTATAATGTATTGAAAACTTTATGAGGACTGCTGTTGCTTGGAGCCAATATTTTCTAATCTGGTAATCAGACATTATTTAGTAATTTCAAACTAAAGAAGGTAGGTAGAATGAAGGTAGATAGCATGAACTTCTTGTTGGAAGAAAAATGCAGTTGGTCCTTTGTCAGCTGTAACAAAAAAGTCAAGTTGAAAAATTTAGGAAAATGACGACATATTACTGTTTTTTACAACGTGAAGGATTGCATCAGATCGTTTCAAACGGAACAATACCAGTAACAAATAAAAAAAAATTCACGACCGATGGTAGAAATCAATTTCTCTGATGTCAAAAGCATGACAAAAACAGCAAATTGTTCCCTAGGTGAATACTTTTTGAAAAAATTCTCTAGGGAGTTGTCATAAATCAAATAAAAATTGAAGAATTTAAGAAATTGAACATGTTTATTTATTACAAACTTAAAACACACATTTGTATCATTTGGTTACATCATAATTAAGCGTTACATATTAGATGAAGATCATCGTCAACTTGCTACAGATAAGTGTTTACTTACACTCTGGTAAAAATTTTGGATTTGTTTTTTCAGTGTAACCATCGGAATTTCGTTGCAGCAAGGATACTAATTTTGAATATTTACGTATGTCAACATTGCCGTAAAGTACCATACAAGATTTAACTTTAAAAGATTTAAATTATTTGGGTGTTACGCCTCTATACTGTTAAGGAAAATTAATATTTTTTCAGAAAATATAAAAGTCACTGCGTTTAATACAAAAAACAAATATTGAAAAAAGAAATGTTCTGTACACTGTCATTGACTTTTAATTATAAAAAGTATGCCTGACCCTAATCTATCTCTAGTGTATTATTCTCTCTAAAACCTAATCTGAATAAAATAATTTCTTTGACGTTTCGAGACTTAATATTTAGTCTCGTTATCAAAGAATCTAATAAATTCAAACTAACTAAATTAAAAATAAACTAAGTAATTATAAAAAATAATTAAAAAAGGATATAAGAGTTTTCTGATTGAATTCTTCGAATTTTTTGCAAATATTTCTCTGGATACTCGTTTCTTGCTTTTCTGTCTGTTGAGGTTTGACGTTAGTCAAAATGACAAGTCTTCAGGTAATGCAGGCACATGACTATATACCGTAGGACAAAAAAATATATAACTACCTATTTATTCAATAATAAAATTATTTTTACTAACTTAATAAGTATTGGTAGCCAAATTCTGTTTATATCTACAGAAAAATTAGAAAAACATTTATCGTCATTAAGAATAATACTAGCGCTTTCAATTAATTTACGCCTATTAGAAGACTTGTCGTTTTGACTAACGTCAAACCTCATGCTGACAGAAAAGCAAGAAATGGTTATCCAGAGAAATATTTGCAAAAAATCCGAAGAATTCAATCAGAAAACTCTTATATCCTTTTTTAATTTTTTTTACAATTTCTTAGTTAATTTTTAATTTAGTTAGTTAGTAACGAATTCAAATTTTCGAATTGTTCATCTGTTGTGTTTTCAATTTGGCGTTCTGTCTTTGGCTGTAACAACAACCTCCTTATTCTTATGTGCTATAACATTGGAAAACGTTGTATGCGTTTTTAATTTTCACTTTTACTGTGGTTCCTAGTGATTTGCATATTGTGTGCATTTTTTGGCCATAAATAAACACTCGAAGACTGCGACTCCACTAACGAAATGTCAAAGCGACATTACATTATAGGTTATAGTAACCTTGTTCTTAGATCTCGCAATATGGTGCTCAAGTCACTTGTCATTTCTGGCACCCTGTTGAAGTCTGGTCTATTTTACGTTTAAAGGTTGGCTGAAAGACAGGATCGGACTTGTACTCACCGATCAACTTAAATAATAAACACCAAGAAATCTAGTCTCCGAAATCTATAAAGGCCAAAAGTAAAATGTTTAAAACACACACTATACAAAAAACACCCACAGAAACAACATCATAAACACAAAACACCAAAACCAAACGAAAATAAAACACGCGATCTGTCGTATCGGCTTGATAGGGCCCACTACTCACCTCTACCGATCTAGACGCTTTTCGAAGGAACCAATATCAGCTGTTGATGTCATCTGTGATTGTCAAATGTCGAAACGCTGAGTTTTATCATAAACTGAACTCTAACTCGGGAGCAGATCCACAATTTTCTGGTTTAATAATATCGAGAATTTGCTCTTTTTTTTTAACCATATTAAAATAAAACACATTTATTATACTTTTGTATTTTGATCGATCAGTCTTTAAAATATCGATATTACTCGTTTTTCGTTGCATCATTATTTCAAGATAAATTATTTCAAGATTGTGACATGACAGCTCCACAGTTCTGAAAAGAACAGAAGACCATGGGAGCATCTTGCGTATAATCCGCGCAAATAAATTGAAATCGAAATTGAAAAATAAAAATGCCATTTTTATTTTTCAATTAAATAAATATCAATTACGAATGTATTTTTCTATTTTTTAGGAAAATTTTTAAAATCTCAATTGACAACCCTGTGATTTTAATTCTAGTAAAACGTGATCTTTTCTTTAGACACCCTGGATGTAAGCCCGCTTATTGAAAAGTAAAAGCCCAGCAATCGCGAATGCATTAGGGCATCTGAACCAGAATCAAGAATCACAAATAGTCCCTTTCTCTCGAGTTTTTGACGGTCTTTTATTCCACTAACAAAGAATTATTTCTTTGTGTTTTCATGAAATGCAATTATTATTTAACGCAAATTGAATTACCATCTGCGTAAAATTAAAAAAATATATATAACCATGAAGCTTTACCAAAATTTTTTTCAATCCGTTTTTAGTGTTCCGTCAGACGGAACACTTATGGAATCACTTCGGTGTCCGTCCGTCTGTCACAGGCGATTTTCTCTAAAACTATTCGACGTAAAAATTTGAAATTTAGCACAGAGATAGTGGCCCAATTATAATATTAATTCTGGGGTTTAATTTCAAGGGGTAAATTGGGAAATCGAAAAAAAAAATCACTGTCATCGCGTAGAGTGTCAAATGAAAGCTTATTGAAGCACGAACTCAACAATGTATATGATGTATTTTTTTAACATTTTTCGGAAAAAGGCTTAAAAATTGCTGCCCCCCACCCTCATCACCAGAGGGATCGCTCAGAAAAATCAGAAAAAAATCATGAACATTGGGAATTAGGTTTAGATTGAACCAAAATTATCATGATTGAAAAATTCTAGCCCGATCAGTTGTTACAAACAATTTAATTGTTTATTTCCTTATAACTGCTGAACCATTGGTTTTAGAGAAAAAGAATTTGGACAAAAAATATTTCTCACGGTGTAAGGAACAACTCTTGTCCTTATACGTTTCTCAATGCTTGTACATACGCGAAGTTATACGGCGCTGGTGCCATCGGATGGTTTGCTCAGGTTAAGTGGGGAGCTGATGGCACGGAACACTAATTTTGCAAGTGTAGCTTGCACTTGACCGATTTTTTTGAACATGTGTTTATATTAAATTCTCATACCCATAGACCAATAAGGTTTACTTTTGAATTTTAGCGATCTTAAAATATAAATTTTTATGCATAATAATATTTATAGACAATCTTAAGACAATGCTTAAGACGCTGTTATGTGAACGATTTTTAAAAATATTTCTAAACTAACAAAATTTTAACAAGCAGCTTCCATTCGGCACTGAATTTCTCATCATTACAAGTCATAAAAAATTGGATATTTTAGAATTTTCTCTATCTAATATTCCAAAATTTGACCGGAAAATTTTGAAATCAGTTTTTAAAGTTGCTAAATCGGCGACTGATAGAAACAGATAGCTTAATTTTCCTTATTTGAACTTAAATATTACTCAAAGTAATTATTCATTCCTTAATAGCATACACGCTGAAAATATACTTAGAGCAATATACTAATTTTAACGAAATACCTTTTCCATACGATCCTACATTTGTTACCAATTCGGACTTTCCCATTAGGACAATTTGACACGACTTGAAATATGCTGCCGTCCTTAGGTTGTTTTGTTGTTTCTTCAGCAATCAAAATATTTACAACACACGTTAATAATAACAAATACCAAAACATAAATTTAATCTGTAATTTCATTATAAATTTGTATAGTGTAGAAAAGTTTCTGTTAAACTACAACATACTAATTTGATATGTCAGGAATAAGAATAATTGTTTATCTGCTGTTTAGATAAGAAATTAATAAACAATAATAGTCCCATAAATATATAATGTTGGTCAGGAGGCCATCAAAATCTAGTCTTATTAGTAGTGGACAATTTAAGTATAAGTAGCTACTTTTTAGTGGTATTTTTGACATTACTATAACCAAATCCTTTCTGGAACCCTCTCATGTAATAACATTTTAAGCAGACATCACATGCGTACGATTTCCGGTGTCCGATATCCGAAAAAATTTGATATTTCGTGCAAAAAAAAATCCCTTTTCTCATTCATCCGATATTCGTATCCTTAGACACTTGCCATTCTCAGATAATTAAAGTATTTCTATTGATCTGTTAATCTCATTTCTTGTAATAAACAGTGGTAATAAGCTCCTTTAGTTCTACGATATTTTAAAAATCCGGTACACAAAGCCTTCTTGTATATTTTCCTTTTTTTCTTCTTCTAATACACAGTAAAAGAGAAAAAAGTAAAACATTATTCAGTTTACGCCGATTTGCCAATACCTGAATACTCTTCATTTTTTAACTTTTATTATTCTACTGACCTGAAACACCTAAAATAATTGAACATACAACCATAAACATACAAAGTAAGTAAGGTTTAAAATATCACGACATCGGACAAAAGTTAAATGAATTTTAACTTTATCCGACGCCGTACATAATGTTAAAATATTCGTTTGAAAAAGAGCGCGAAATTATTTTGACCAATAGGAGCATCGTCGGACCGTCGGATAACTGGAAATCGGACGCATGGGATGCTTTAGGCAACAGAATACTTTGTTGTCTAACAGTGTTAGTCAAAATACGGCAAATTTTGGTATGTAATCCAGCGCTCGGAGGGGCAAATAGCCCGGAGAATAGCTGTTTTAACATTATTTGTTCAAATCCTTATAGTATAAGGCATCGTCAGGTGGTTTAGAGAACTAGTTCTCATTTTTTACATATTTACATGTACCCCTGACAAGTAAGTAGACTTCATTCATTGTTTACATTAAACTTCCCACTACACAATACTAATAAAACCGTAGGTATTGCCATTAATTAAAAACATATTCCACTAACTAATTAAATACAATGTTCAAAAGAATCCACGTTCTTTTACACCACAGCACTATTAAAAAACCACAGATAAACAGAGAGTTTGTTGTGAAAAACTGGGAACTAATTTAAAAGGAAAATGAAAAGTGTTCTCGACTCAAATTAATGAAGCCACCTGCAATCAGCTGATGTTTAACGGGGGTAGAAATTGACGACAAAATTGACAAAGATGCCAAATAAAGCGATAATGATGACAAAGACGAAACGAAAACATTCCCTCTAGCCAATCGTCTGAAAAGGACGCCACGCTGTTCTCGGTTTGAATCGCCAAACTGCGAACTATGACGAAGCCAAAATACTTCAAAGTGAGGTTTTGCAACTATCAATGTTAAGCCAAAAGCGATAAAATTCAATGTGGTGTTTCTATTATATGATTTATAAAAAGGGGTTAGGGTTATAGATTCAGTTAGCAAATGAGGTGAAAACTCTGACTAAAAATACCACTCTAAATTGTAACGTTCAATAATTCTCCCTCTCACTCATCGCCGCGCTGTTGAGGATTTATGCCTTTTCTACCGCTACTACTTCCACGGATTTTGCTCTGAAGAACTACCCGGTATTATTCTCCCCTTGACTGTTCCTAACAGAACAACAAGAGGCGCGTTACGTATGCATCCCTTTACTGTCCAGCTACAAAAGCCTAGAACAGACCACTTCTCTCGCTCATTCATACCTAGGGTCTCCAGATTATGGAACAAATTGCCTGCAGATGTTTTCAAATCCCGTGTCAATAGACTACATTTCCCTTCTCTCCAGACGCACATGATATGTTAGTACTTAGGCTTGAAGTCTACGTGGGATGTCTTAGATAAAAAACAAATTAGCGAATCAGCAATTTTTTCTTGCAAATTCTCCTTAATAACGTGCGGGCGCCCATAGTTAAAAGATATTCTTTACGGCACTACGGTCAGCTTTCGAACAACAGAAAGAGACGGACAAAGACAGCGAGCAAGAGCGAGATAAAAAATACGATGTATTTCGTTGTTGTCCTGTCAAAAACAATGTGGTGTGCCGGAGAAGTTGTTTGATGATGGTAATTTTTAACATTTTAGTGTCCTATGTTGTGTTATAAGTTATAATATTGACGAAAACCGTTAGTTTATGCAAATAATAATACCGAGGGCAGAACCCTCCCAAAAATATTAGTAATAAAAGTGTTATTTTTTGTCGTGGAGTGAAATTTTGAAGCATCGTTGAAAGAACTTTCACGAAGTATATTTTAAATTCGGTTATAAACAACTTATTGTTTGATTTTTAACATTTTCTCAAAGGCAAAAGGTTTAAGCTAGTAGTATGCTAATCTCATTAATAAATAACCCAATAGGTAAGTGACTATTCTTTGTTTTAATGGTACAACATAGCCTATTTTGTTCTGGTTACAATTTCAACCGAATTCACGAGTGTTCCATATTTTCCGATATAAAGTAAAAACATTGCCACTCATTAAATTAAAATACACATCTTTGATAAATCTTTGGTAAATCCCGTGTGTGGAATTAAAAATACTTTTGATTATTTTCGGTTTTCACTTACTAAGACTGATAAAAAAATGAGATGCCACTATATTATTTAAGTCTGGCATTGCCCCGACTGGATCATTGGTTTTTTCTTTATAATATTAGAGCCCGTGACGTCAGGCTCTTCAGATGCGCAGGATAAGGGCCGATATTTGGCCATTTTTTAAAACAAAAAAAAATGTGCGATTTGAGGTAAAAAAGTATTGGGTATGTCTGTAGACTACCCCGGGAGACACTCATTCAAATATATGCAGTAAATTATATAACACTCTGTATATTGTGTATCTCAAAAAAAATTATTGACATTACTCTTGAGCGATTTTTAAATTTCCGTTTCTCCACAGTATCCTACTTGACTTCTACAATTCTGATAACGGTTGATTTTGTTTTTGGGTATACACTAACTCGTAGTTCTTGCATTTCGATAAACGCATTAATAGGTCATATGCATATGACCCAAATAATTCTGAAATATTTTTTTTTATATATTCTCTGCATAAATTAAATGTTTAGGGCGGTTGCTGTTATCCACTTGTTTTGTTCTTCATTAACAAAAAAATAATAATTTTCTACTGAAAATTTTCGCGCGAATTTCAAAACTTGTAAAACGTGATCCCATTGGTTGTATCGTCGAAAGTGTTTTTATGACTCATAATGAGTACATGGCAAATTCCAGTGTTGTAAGGTAATGCGTAATTCATCCAACGAAATATTCCTGCACTTAAAGTAGAAGGTTCCTAATATTTTATTCATGTATATATATTTTAAACCGGAATTGGTTCCTGAACCTTTCAGTTTTGCAACAAAAACTGTAACTTTTGCGAAATTTTGGCACATTATATCATAATAATTTCGCGTAAATCAACTGCAAATTCTTTGTTTTCATGGCAATCTTCGATAATGCAAAAATTCAAAAATTTTCAAATTTTGCAAGTCCCCGATGCAGATAAACCTATTTCTTTATAACTTTAACGAAACAATAAGGGATCTAAATTTGTTGGAGGTATTCTACGATTATTAACGGATAAAATAAACCCAAAAAGACTCACTAAATAAGGAAAATAGTGTAGAATAATGTCAGTTAAAAATAGGATTTGTCGGAAAAAATCAAGAAAATTCGGTTTTAACCCCTTAAATACGCTCGTGGATGACCCATTCGGTATTCATGTTAAAGCGTGATTATTGCTTTATAAGATAGTGTTGAAAAATTGGGAAAAGCTAGATAGGAAAAAATACAGAGTGATTCAAATGTACCGTTGTCGAAGGCAAAAAAGTCAAAAAATCTAAATTTAATCGGCGATTGCTCCCTTCCTATAAAGAATGAAGAAACTAGAAAATATGAATATCATGTATTTCGACGATCTCTTTCCGATGACGTATAATGGATTTTAATTTAAACCATTTTGATCCCCCAAGAAGTTAAAAATCGTGATATATTTGGATCAAAAATCGAAATTTTCAGTTTTTCCCAAATACGTCCATTTTCCAGGGATTGTAGGTTTAGGTAAATGCATTGCAAAAAAAGAATTTAAGATTTTAAAGTTTTACTTGTAAATCCGTTTTTCGATCTGACGTTTCGTTTTCGAGTTATAAAATGGCATTTTTCGACCTAAAGAAATTCAAAAGAATTACTTGCCGTTTTCCGATCCTCACTAGTATCAAGAGAGTTCTGAAGCTGCAGATCCTCTACAACCTTCAAAAATTTTCATTGATTTAATTCCCTTTTGCGACCTGTACCCGCTTTTAACGGAAATTGCTACGTTGACTTTTATAGCTCCGAAACGAAACATTCTGTAAAACTGAATTTTTTACCGAAGCTATTCGCACTATTTCTCTATCAATCCAAGAAATTCGATTGCTCCCCCTCTGACTAAGTGTGTTTGGCGGGTTCCTCTCGTAACAGACTGGATAGACGACAAATGAAAATGATTTTTGGGTCACGTGGTCACCGATTAATTCGTTTGCTCGACGATTAGCCGAACGGTTGGCTGTCACAATTAAAAGAGGTTATGTTTCCTTGATGTTGTTTGAATTCAAATTCAAAAAGCCTTGTTCCAAATCCAAAGTGATTTCTTTGCTTTAGTATTGATTCTGCATGTTCGAGCCTTGAAATCTCGTAGTCTGTGAAAAACATTCTAAATTCCACTCCGTTGTTGCGAATCAGTATACATTTCTGCTGATTTTCCATATTTAGTCACAAAAATACTCATGGAATATATGAAGGATTATTCTGACACAAACTAACAATACAACCCTTATTCAAAAATCTCGTTGAAAAAAAACACCCTCAAATAGCTCCCTATGTCAATGCAGCCCACATAACAGCAAGGGCAGCCATAGTGGAATGACATTTATCGAAATGCTCGGTCAAAATTCTTCGATGAAATCCACGGTCCTCCAATGCCTCCGAGCGATCAACGCCGAACGCTAATCCACTGCATTGTTATGATGGTATATATATTCCGGCAGCAATTTTCTTTTATACCTTCATATTACATGAAAAAAAGTTGATATACAATGGATCAGCCTTGTACGAAAACTGTGCAATCAACATAACTTTTTTCTTGGCAGTAGTAGTAATAGATCAATTGTAGCCATCATATATGTAGTGAATTTTTATTTTATTATCGGTACACATAAAATTGTTGTAAAAGTAACCTTTCCTAAAGTTATTGTGTGTTATAATTTAGGTACTTAAAGTGTTAATAATCATGTACTCATTAATTTTAGGTTTCTTGTTGAATTGTGGGTAGGATCACAACTGGCAAACAAGTATATTGCAGCAGGGAGTGGGACTATTATAGATTTTGTTTTTATCAAAACAGAGAATCGACCTACGAGCCATGGTAATGTAGCTTTATTTCATATCTATAAGTTTCTCAGTGGTATATTTTACAGTGTCTAAGTATTCAGTGTTTGTGTTTCAGTTTTAGTGCATTAACGTCACGTCTAGGTTTTACAGCTTTCAATACTCTAAAAAGTTATTGCACATATTCTTTTGACAAAAATTCCAAAGTTTCATAGAAGAATATCAGACTGAGCAAACGTAACAAATATTGTAATGTATTGTATTATAAAAACCCGAAATCCTTTTTTCTTTTTCATGTCATACGAGGACTCCAAAAGCAACCCAATCGAAGACTAACTTATTTGGTTTAACATTATCAAGACAAGTTACGTCTATTTTTTGACAGGATTGTGATTAAGGCCTTTTTCTTAGGTATACTCAGTTTATATTGTCTTATTTCTTCTGTATGCCTTAAATTAATTTTGAGAAAATTGTGTTCATCGTGTTTGTAAGGTATATTGTTTAATTTTGATTTATATAAATTTTGTTGTTTTAAAATTTAGGTATGTGTGAGTGTCTATAAAGTGTTACATCGTTTTAAGCTTTTTTTTGATAATAAAGTTACAGATCTCAACTTCATCGTTTGATTTTCCTTTTCATATTCATGCTAAATGTGATATTTTAAAGTGGATTTAAAACTTAAGAATTTATTTGGCATCAAACCTACTTGGTTTTGATTCCAAATAATTTTTTAAGTTTTATTTGCTACTTTGAAATATTTAAAATAACCAAAAATCTGAAGTTTTAAATTGCGCCTGCGCCACCTTTAGTTCCCAACCCCACCGTTCCCAAAAGCGGCCAGACCAATTAGTGTCGCTTGCCGTTTGATTGATATTTCATATGACCTTCGACTCGATCCGTGCTGCGACAAATAACAACGCTAGTTGGTATTCTTCCTGTATTAGTATTCGTTGGTATTGACACTTATTTTTG
The DNA here is from genome assembly GCA_963971165.1 of Philopedon plagiatum. NCBI lineage: Eukaryota > Metazoa > Arthropoda > Insecta > Coleoptera > Curculionidae > Philopedon > Philopedon plagiatum. The sequence goes on along the minus strand of OZ020196.1, from coordinate 39,945,683 downwards.
ATGATCTCCTGACATCATTATTCACTGAGGACAAATGGGTGCTTTTTAAATTGAAATAAATTATACCGAAAAGTAAACATTTTTTGTAGCTAAATTATCCTAGCAATTTTCTTCAAAATATTTTTTTGTTTTGTAATGGCTCCCTTAAATGATTTATGGAATAAAGAAAATAAGTGCATATTCCTTATTACAGATTGACATACTTTCACATTTATTGCAGACTTTTTGGATCACATTGTAGATATGCAACGGGGTACGCCAGCCAGACTCTGATATTAACGACTGAATTTACAACAAAAAAGATGACATTTTCATTAAAAAATAATGTAGATTTTGACTTCGCTAGCTCCTAGGCCAGAAGCTGTGAGGAGAACTTTAATTTTTATCAAAAAATGAATAATTTAGGTTTAAATCACCTAGAAGGAAATTAATACTATTATAAGTATTAGGTTCTAATAATTACGAACTTGGGTATAATACACAAAATTTACAATAACCTGGAAGAATTTCAGTTAATAAATTATAATAAATAAAACCTTAGTTTTAGAATAAATGTCAACATAAATAAGCAGAGAAATGTGTTTCCAATTCGCTCGACGAATAACGCGAATTACTGTTGCTTAAGTTAAAAATAAAACCATTTGAACTAGCAATTTTTCAATCCATTGCTGATAAATTGAAGAATTCTGTATTTTAAGTGGTTAATTTTAGTGGAAAATTGGTGTATTCAGTCTTTGTCAGCCCAAACTGGATATTGGTTGTGATTTTTCAGAACGGACATTTTCACTCAAAGTTAAAGAATTGCATCTTTATTTTGTCTAAACTGATAAATGCTTATCTTCTATAGTTTACACCTTTTGGGCAACAGTTTAAATATTTTACATTTTATATAAATTTAATATTGATAGAACATAGGTCATGGATTTATTATATATAAGGATTCGATGTCCGTATACTGTGAGCGTATCGAACGTGAAGCCTTATATTTTGTTGTTTGTTATTCTACTTGGTAGAAGAGTTTACGAACTACGAATTACTCCTAGACAAGATGAATTACTACGTAATTGAATCAAGAATGGTAGTAGAAAGAGATAAAATAGCATTGGAGTGTTGGAGCTCAGAAGTGTTGCTGTCTGTGCTGGTTGTTTAGGAAAACGGCTGAACCTCGGTCTGAACACTCGGTTACACGTACGTCCTGGTCTAATGAACTAGAAAAGAAAAAGTGCGACGTATAGATTTATATAGATTTATAAATGACTCGGAGCGACTTTAAATAAACACCTTTAGAAATAACATAACCTATAAATAATAAAACCTTTTTAACTTAAATTTATTATTATTTAGCAGAAAAATTAAATAGTTTGGGGCTTTTATTACTTTTACTAAATCTTGTGATGCTTCTAACGTATTTTTTGTACAAAAATACAAGGTAAAATAAGATGTGGCCAATGTTTACAAATTGTGTTTACAGTGTCGTTTAGAATGGTTTGTTTTGGCTTCAAAGAATGTTAAATCATCCAGTATCCAGTCTTAATACATCCACGACATAGGTACTTACTTCGTTTAAAATTGTTTCAATGCGGAGGGTATCTTAATATTAAAGTGAAATTTTACGTACTTACAATTATTAGGCTTGATACCTATATATTTGGAATAGATAATGTGCATGTAACATTGCATGTATGTCAAAAAGTTTAGAGTTTTCGTATAAACACTATTTTAGCTTCTATGGAACTAAATAACAAACTAACAGAAATTATAATTATTATGTCGTTAGACCTTGAAACTAACTTTACTAAAGGGCTTTTCTTGTGCCAGAAACATATCATTTGCTATTCTACAACTAATCTGCACCCTTGTCCTTAAAGTATTAATATTCTAGACAATTATTATGGCTTTTAAGAAAACATAAGATCCCTTCTAACTAACCTATTTAGTGCGTATTAAGTTTAGAGCAAGTTTCAAAGTGAAACATGAAAGGGCACTATGTCAGAAAGGCGAAGACTTCCTGTCGTGCTATGATGTCGTTATTTCTATTAACCATTATTATGTAAAACATAAAACAATTACTAATTATTCAAGCACTCTCAATCAAAACCGGATTGCTTTTTAACTTCTAAAGTATATGAAATGAAAATGACCATTATGGTAATGTTGCGAACAAATAGGATGGTGAAGAAAAAAAGATTTTTAAGGTCAACGGTTCTGATCTGATTGGGTGGGAGGGTGAGCCGAAGCTCTACGGCACTTAGGCCTCATTAGACCCATTGTGCGTCCTCCCGAAATAGGAGACTTCCTCTCAGCGCGTCAACCAGCCTACTGATTTAAAGTAGTTGATGACGTCACTGGAAGTGCCTCTCTGACGTTGTTTAAGGTGGTCCAATACTCGCCGAAAGCGGTTTTCCTTATTTTTTAAAGCCAACTTAGGTAAATATATATCTGCTTTTATGGGTAGTAAATAATGTTCTTTTTAACGAACTTTGTCTCTTTATGTGATACTTTAAAAAAAATAACGTTAAAATGTGTGCTTTCGAAAATTTTGGGTCATTATTATTTTAACTACGACTTTTGATTTAACATTGAATTAAAAAAAATGTTTAAATTTGCGAGTTCGAAATTTCAGGAAAAAGGTTTTTTTATAATAAAATTTATTTTTTTGCCTAAGTGTTATTAATCATTGAAAACCTAAAATGCTCTTTTTAAATTCGGTAAAATCGAATATGGCGGCCATACGAAAAAACAAATTTGATGATGATTCTAAAAATCCGAAACGTTGTGGCAAAAATTTGAGTATACAGACGAATTCTACGTAAAAAGTTTCTGTAATGGCCTTTTAACAGAATTCAAAAATTTTAAGAAATAGAGAAGTTGTAAGGGGTCTTGAAAAATGAAACTTTTTTACTTTTTGTAAAATATTTAATAACCCTGTACATTTAGAACCAACCGCTCGGTAAGTGTCATTAAATTACTAACATAATTGTCTAAAACTTTCGTCATCTAATCGTCTTCCTATCTCTTTTAGTTTCCGTGATTCCAATACATGCACAACCAATTTTGGACACACTGTATAGATAATTCCGGTAATGTATTAAATTAAATAACGAAAGTCCATGAGTGTTGCATGTTGCATTATTTTGGTAATACATTGATTTCAATAATAAACATCTAATTTTAATAGGTACCATTAAGCAATGTATAACATGTGAGTAGAATCATAAAATGATATTACCAACTTAATATTTCGACTTGACATAAATTAGTGGCCTCAGCTTCGTAGTTTTCGTAGTTCCAAGACGCCAAAGTTTAATAACGACCCGACCGCGGATCTTCGGTTTTAAGTTAGGTCTTGAAACTAGTTATCTCAGAAAGGACACTGTATCAAACTTTTCCGAAATTTATTATGTGGGGACTTTTAATGGTACGGGTACACTTTATAACGTCCTCGATATAAAACAGCGGCTGTAAGTTTAAATTAAAAAAGCACCCGTTACATGTACAAAAATCAAAAAGTAAATAATTAATATTTCCTTGAAATTTATTTTGCTAGACTCCTCATGCTGTTAGAGGATAAATGGTGGTAAATTTTAGCAAAATTGCTTGTGTGGATATTGTAATTTTTTTCAAGAAACGGCATTTTGAAAATGTAATTTACGAGAATGTAACCTACCAAACCTAAGGAAGCCTAATCAAACCCAAAAAAAGGTTCGTGTGGGTTTGTTCCGGATCTTTTTTTATGTTTTTTTCATTAACATAATTTATTTTCTAAATATTGTTTTTAAAAAAATACATTTTCGAAAAATGTACCTGTTTTAAAAATTATTTGTTTGGAGACGCTTTTGGAAAAATGTACTTTCGAAATACGCGTTTTTGGAGAAAATATTTTCAAAATATTTCATAAATCCATTTTCTAAAAAGCATCTTCGAAAAAGCGGCCAGGACATTTTTAAAAAAATGTAGGTTCGAAATATGTTTTCGAGAAAATGGTTTTGACAAATTTCGTTAATACATTTTCGAAAAAAAATTACTTTCCAAAAAGATGTTTAAAAAAAATTATTGTGTTATGTGTTTCGTTTAGACATATATTTATTACTACTATATTGTTAGCATCCAATCTACCCTTTGTTAAAATTTGAAGCAAAGATAAATCTTTTGTTTTGTACCACGTGATGTCTTAGCACTTTGAAGTTTAGACGAAACTGTCACTGTCAGTTCTGACAGCAGTTTAAAATGTGAACTTGTCGGTTTGCTTTTTGTCTTTTTACCTTTCAAAAGTAAAAGATTAATGTGGTTTCATTTGTGAAAAGTGGATTAAAAGTTAATTATTATCCTAGTTACGATAATGTCGTAGCTAATGTACCGATAATGTCAGTTTTAAGCAGCAAGAAGTGAAGAAATTACTTGTATTTTTAGCAGCGAATATTCTTCACAAGAATGTAAACTGGAGAGTGAATACATCATTTGTAATTTTTAATTTGAGATTTTGGGGCAAAACGGGTAAGAACATTATATTTAGAATCAAAATCTTCCTACATAATTAATTACCTACCTATGCAAAATCACTTTGTCTTTCTCAACTGACCGTCGACATGCGAAACAAGATCTCATTTTCTATCTAAAATATTATTAACTCTGTTTCGATATTGTACTTTAAAGTATATAACAACTTATACTTACTGGTTTTTCTGATGTTTTATTATAAATTAAAATAAATATTCACAAAATAACGCTACGGCGAAATCGAAGGTTTGTCAGATTCCAATTTGGACTTTTAAATATGACAGGCGTGAGCGGCCATGTTGTCATCTTTGGTGTTTTGATTAGCGGACGGGACGGATGGTACGTAGTATTGAGTTCACTTGTTTGGCAAATCACGTGGTGATTTATGAGGGATGTTCAGGACATCACGTGACTTTTTAGATATGGTTTCCAAAGGCTACGTCTTTGCTTCAACATTTTTTCGTCGTTCGCTATATAGTTAGTAATAAATATATGCGTTTAGAAGCCACAATTATCCGACGCAAATTTTGATAAGATCGCAGTTTGTGTAAGGAATGTTTTCAGAAACAATCTGAGAGCAAGTAAATCAAAAATGACGAAAATGGCTTTCATTTTTTATTTTACATATTAGTACTGATCTATTATTTCAAAGACCTTACATAGACGGCAACATGTTTGTTTTTATTTATAATATTTTGTAGAATATGTAGAATGGTTATTCGCTATTGAAATCCTTTTAGTGCAAGACTCGGGGGGGGGGGGGGGGAGCCCGCTGCGCCTCCCCCCTAAATACTCAACGGATATTGTCAATTTAATAAGTACAAGCAGATTTACGTGGACATCTTACAATTTCCGATCCAAGAGCCAAAAGTTAGCTTGTAATTTGAAGTCAGATTGTTAATGTTGACTTTTTATTATTCTTTCAAATAAATAAATCTGTTGTGATGCAGGTTTTATCCGATTTAAATATCGACATACGTGGTTTAGTTTAAATTTGTACTTTACCTCCATTATATGCTACCTTAGATTGCCTAGAAAACTCTTTGTATTAAATAGATTACCCTACATTCAAGTTATAAAATAAATTCGGTTTCAGCAGAACAAGAGAAAATTTTTACTCAAACTGAGCTTGAAAATTCTTTTGTAATAATGATAAAACGCAGAGGTCTATTACCTTCTCCATTTACTTTTAAATCCGAAAAGGGATAAGGGAAATGTAATGCGGTGTGAGATTTTACCATAAATAATATCTGCTTTATATTCGTTCTACGGACCTAAAATTGGACATACTATAATGGATAAAGGCGATTTTTCTTTAGTTTTTCTTAAGCTCGTATATATTTAAGCTCTTTATTTACTGAATAAACAAGCAAGAACATACACTATACATAGGGGAGAAAGTTTAGGATTAGGCCAAGCAATAGAGCGATTTGTCGTGACATTAATACTATCAGAAAATCGTCGGTGCCATCATCTAAAAGACGATCCGTAGATGATTGCTGTTATATTTACGTCTCTAAAGTTTTTTCCTTTAATTTGTTATAAACATTTTTAAGGAAAAAAACGCGATTTTTTTAGTTTTTTGCTTATAAAATGGAAAGTAATGAAGCAATCTTAATGGTGTAAATGGACGATTTGTAGAGAATAAAAATACGAACAAAATGATGGGTAGAACGTCCCGATAGGATAAGTAGCAACGGAGAAAATCAGAAAAAAACGGAAAATTAAGATTTTTTTAAATTCATAAATCGGCCATTTTTAAACGTAGAGGGCCCAAACTTTGGGAAAAAGTAGTAATTTATAGCTACTTTATGTGTGAAAAACCCCGACGCTGTCCGACGATTAGTTTTACCACAATCGTCATTTGAATTTTTCAATACACTATTTTGCAACAGGTCTGGATGCTCTATGGATCGTCCGATTTTAATAATTGAATCGTATCTGAAAAGTACAAGTTTAATTGAACAAAATGTATATTTTAATTTTTCCACAAATTGCTACGAAACCGGTTGAAAATGCAGGTAAAGATACGTGACAATGGCCGAGCGCGCGAAAGCGGTTGAGTAGCCGGAGGGCAGTGGAGCGAAGGGGAGTCAATATTCGCGCGCTCCGCCATTTTCACGCATCTTTACCTGCATTTTCAACCGGTTTCGTAGCACTTTATGGAAAAATTAAAATATACATTTTGTTGAATTAAACTTGTACTTTTCAAATCCGTTTCAATAATTAAAATCGGACGATCCATAGAGCATCCAGACCTGTTGCAAAATAGTGTATTGAAAAATTAAAATGACGATTGTGGCAAAACTAATCATCGGACAGCGTCGGGGTTTTGCCACATAAAGTAGCTCTAAATTACTTATTTTTCCCAAAGTTTGAGCGCTCTACGTTTAAAAATGGCCCCTTTATGAATTTATTAAAAAACTCTTAATTTTCCGGTTTTCCGGATTTTCTCCGTTGCTACTTATCCTATCGGGACATTCGACCACTCATTTTGTTCGTATTTTTATTCTCTACAAATCGTCCATTTACACCATTTAGACTGCTTCATTACTTTTCATTTTATAAGCAAAAAACTAGAAAAATCGCGTTTTTTTGCTTAAAAATGTTTATAACAAATTAAAGGAAAAAATTTCAGAGTTGGAAATATAACAGGCATCATCTACAGATCGTCTTTCAGATGATGGCATAGGCGGTTTTCTGATAGGATGAATGTCAAAAAGTCGCTAATATTTTGCTCTGTTGCTTGGCCTAGATATTAAAAACGTATATATGTACCAACTTAAACTTTAATAATTTTTTTAATGCGGACTATTTTAATGCATGTAACAGTAAAAATTGCATTGTATTTCATATCAGGGTATGTAAAACTTAAGCGATTCCAGAACGGTTATCATTTTATTTACTAGTTTTTAGTGAGGGTTTGTTAACCAAATACAGGTTGTTAGTAATACATATCAGGATAGCATATAACTGTGTACGCGAACAAAGCCGCGGGTATATTTCGTTTCAAAAGATGCCATTAACCTATTGACTGTAATAAAAGTGCAGGATAAAATACCATTCTGTAAAATCCTAAACAAACAATATACCACAGAGGTGGCAGGGTCAATAAAACATGACAATAATAAAATTAGCTCCTTGGTCTATTTATTTTTATTTAATATAATTTAAAATACAATTATTAAATATTTACAGCATTTTTTGTCTTCTGACAGCCAACTATGTACTATGTACCGTGGGTATATGGGAAATCCGACTCACACATCCAGAGCTGGAAACATCCGTAGGAAGGAGCCCTTTAAGAAGATGTATGGGGTGGTACCACCTCGGTCGAGGAAAAATTCCTCTACCATCTTCCTACAATTAACAATCACAAAATATCCATGGTCGAAGCGGGATTCGAACCCTCGACCTCTCAGTTGCAAAGCTGGCGCCTTACTACCTCGGCCACCGGAGACCCCTAAGCATTACGCTAACTAAGACTAGGGTTTAGGATTCCTTGGTGTTTATTATTTAAGTTGAACGGTGAGTACAAGTCCGGTCCTGTCTTATAGCCAACCTCTAAACGTAAAATAGACCACACTTCAACAGGGTGCCATAATTGACAAATGACTTGGTCACCATAATGCGAGATAACGTTTACTATAACAACACTTAACCATGGACGCCTCATTGTTTAAACGCTCATGAATAAACAAAACTTGCGAATTCAATCTGACAGTTGCACTGCTTACAAGGCAGAAATAAATTAAAACACTCTGTATAAAATGCTACGCAAAGAAATAAATTACAGGTAAAATTTAAATATCCTAATTATCTCTATCATAAAAATATTAGATTCCAGCCCTGCTCTAGGTAAAGTACGTCTCAAAGTATATCGTCTTGACCTGTGATCGATTGTAATAAAACCTCATTGTTGTATATCTGAAAGGTGTACACGGTGACCTAAGTACAATTTTAATAATTTCACTTGTACGTTTTCAAAATACCTAGCTGCCTCGGAACAACTTTCGGCAGCACTATTACCGACCAAATTTAAAGAATAACTGGAATATGATACGAAATGTGCACTTTTCGACTTTTTCTTTAGTTTTGCCTGTAATCCGTTAGATCCTTTAGTTTTGCCTGTAATCCGTTATATTTTCCAGATTTATTTGAGGCGTTGTCATAACTCTGCCCCTGCAGTAATTGATATTGATCTCGAGATCAATTTAGTCTGTAAAACATTTGACAGCTTTTCTACAGTACGAGAAAAAATTGGCACAAAACCTAAAAATCTTTCTACTGGCTGGCCATTAGGTAAAACATATCTTATAATAAAATATGTTGCAAAATCTAAACTAATTTTTTTCGGCCAGGCCACTAGGTCTCGAGGAAAGGTAACTTCGCTTTCCTGAAAAGATCTTTTATTTACATCATCAATTTCACTAGCAGAATCAGACTCAGTATCAGTATTAGGTTGTTCTTGGTCATTTGTTGGTACTTCATTTTCAATATGGTTATTTGTTGGCTCGTGGCCCTAGATTAAGCTTATGTTACTGGTTGAAGAAGCAATATGAGAAGGATTAACTTCTTCATTGGAATTGAATATTTCTTTCTCCGGCACATAACAGGCGCTGCCGTTTGAAGATACGTTAACATTGCGTTTTTCTGATTTTCTATTTCATTTCCTCAGAGTTTTCTCTTCTTTCGTTTTTCACTATCACTTTGATACTTGTAATTCATCTTTATTAACCTAAAATTGAAAACTAAATTAAGGTTCGTTGGGATTACTTGTATGCACATTTTCTGATATTATACCATTTTTATCCAGCCGCGTACATTAAAAATAAGGTCACTTACCACCCTTAATTTTAAATTTCAACTTTTAAGTTCCAGGTCCAGATCACCATAAATGTACGACCTTCATTTAAAACACTAGCACAGGAAAAACACATTCTGAAATCAGTACCTAAATCCACCATAAAATAGTATGGCTCACTGTACTAACGTCACTAAAATAAAACTGAACAAAACAAAACTCTTTTATTAAAATACATATTTTTAAAACAAATTGGTAAACTTAATTTAACCTCAGTTGCTTTTGTTCTTCGCTCATCGCTGAACTACGAACAAGTGCCCTGTTTTGTTTTGAAAGCCACTCTACATATCGCACATTTATCAATACATAATATAAAGAGTGTCTTTGAGGGCGCGCTTGCGCCGTCTGCCAAAAAGTTTTATTTACGCTGCGGCCTTTTAATCTTTTAAACATCTGGTTTTATATTTAAAATACAAAGAGGCCGCCTGGGACACCGACTTCATGTCCGGGGACGTGGTTAAATTTCGAGCCCCTTTATAGAAGTTAAAAATAGCCGCCTCTCTTGTTGCGAATTGGAACATGGAATAAAGTATAAAGAATGGATTTATTAAGAATGGATACGGGATGATTTAACATTCTTTGAAGCCAAAACAAACCCTTCTAAACGACACTGTAAACACAATTTGTAAACATTGGCCACATCTTATTTTACCTTGTATTTTTGTACAAAAAATACGTTAGAAGCATCACAAGATTTATTAAAAGTGATAAAAGCCCTAAAATATTTTATTTTTCTGCTAAATAATAATAAATTTAAGATAAAAAGGTTTTATTATTTATAGGTTATGTTATTTTTAAAGGTTTTTATTTAAAGTCGCTCCGAGTCATTTATAAATCTATAAATCGCACTTTTTCTTTCCTAGTTCATTAGACAAAGACGTACGTGTAACCGAGTGTTCAGACCGAGGTTCAGCCGTTTTCCTAAGCAACCAGCACAGACAGCAACACTTCTGAGCTCCAACACTCCAATGCTGTTTTATCTCTTTCTACTACCATTCTTGATTAAATTAGGTGGTTCGTAAACTAATCTCCTGGGGGAAATGTTTTCATAACAAATAACAAATATAAGGCTTGCCGTTCGATCCGCTCACAGTATACGGACATCGAATCCTTTCTTAATAAATCCATGGTATAAAGCATGCTATTGTGATAAGATTTAAACACAAAAAGGTTGCCATTTGTCGAGTTGTTATTCGTTTGATAAATATTAGCTTTGTTTTAGATTTAGATGAGGTATAAGGATGCGAAAAACTATTCCAATTAAATTTTGTATCTGGGAGATTGGAGATTTAGGTATTTTTATTCAATATTTTTTGTACTTGATTTTATATTTACTATTTTGGGCCCCATCTTGTCATTGGACCCTAGGCACACGCCTAGGGAGCCTAATGGCAGGCGCGGCCCGTGAAATTTCAAAGTTGCATATCTCTGTTGCTACTTATGGGACGCATACCAAATTCAGGTTTTTTAATAGTGAGCCTACTAGGAATGTTTTGGTAAAGAAAAAAAATATTTTGCAATTTGCGAAAAAAAGTTGATTTTTTGAATTGACCCACCAGGGTAAAAAATTAACACGCTTAGATATTTTATTTATTATTTTTTCTAAAAAAATTTTGCATCATTTTGTCGACAATTCTTAAATTTTAAGAGAAAAAAATGTGTTAGTAGAAAGTTATAGTCATTTGAATTTTTTCAACCGAAAAATAATTTAAATTTTCGGTTGCAAAAAATTCAAATGACTATAACTTTCTACTAACACATTTTTTTCTCTTAAAATGTAAGAATTGTCGACAAAATGATGTAAAATTTGTTTAGAAAAAATAATAAATACAATATCTAAGCGTGTTAATTTTTTACCCAGGTGGGTCTATTCAAAAAATCAACTTTTTTCCGCAAATTGCAAAATATTTTTTTTCTTTACCAAAACATTCCTAGTAGGCTCACTATTAACAAACCTGAATTTGGTATGGGTCCCATAAGTAGCAACAGAAATATGCAACTGTGAAATTTCACGGGCCGCGCCTGCCTAATGGTAAAATAGACCTTAGATCAGACCATCTTTTAATTTGTTACTCTTTAATAAAAGCCAGATACGTATTAAATAATACAATTTTAAGCAAGAAGACCACCTTGGAGCTCCACTATTTTTCAGTGTTAGTTGTATTATGACGAAGTTTAGTAAGAGAAATGGACGCGTTAGCTTGTGTGAAATATAACTACGGGTTTGTGTCATCCAGTGTAAATTAAAATTTATTAATAAAGTTGAATGTTGCTGGGGTGTGTCGCAGAGCTTAAACCTTAAACACGGCAGGCAGTGTTAGTGCACACAATTCATTTCAGTTTTTAATTAAATTTTGCGAAATACGACGGCTAAGACAAACCCTATAAATTTAATTTTAGTTGACACCACTATACGAGTATTAAATATTTTTTCTACCTGTTATAATATACTAAAAACAATATTCTGTTTGGATACAATATTACCAGCAATTTGACGGCGAAAATAAAAATCAGCTTTTGGGGGCCGGATTAAACGTTTACTTTACATTTTTCGACATTTTTTTAGTAAAAGCAAGAAAGTTTATGTGAAAATATACCAGCATAGCAAACTTTCATATGATTCTATCGTTTTTGTTGAAACAAGAATAATATCATCATGATATTTTTCTTCTTTGATTTTATTAAATGTGAAAAGTTAATTAAAAAGTTTCAGCCGACGATACAGGGTGTTGAGGGTTTGAGTCCAAACAGTACATAAAGATTTGAATTATTTTAAACAAAAAAAGGTTAAACCTCAATAGTTTTCAAGATATGTCCGTTTAAAAATTTAACAAATGTTTCGCAACGAGGCAATACTCCTCTGTTTCGCTGCTGGGTCACTGGGTGCTTGCTGTGGACTATTGTGTTTTCCGCTTATTTTTCATGAAACATAAAAATAGGTTTTCTTAAAACTGGTTTTATTAATTTTTATCTTTTCCGCAGCGGCAAAAATGCCGTTTCTAAGTTCGTTTTCTTCCATAATTTCACGCTCGTTGTAAACTAAGTCTTTCATATGGCCCCAAAAATGAAAATCTAGAGGATTTGAGGCTAATGACCTAGGAGGTCATTTGCTGGGTTCTGGAGCATTTCGCTCTATCCAGCGATCCTGAAAGGTTTATGCTATTTAAGTTTTGGATTACGTTTTGCTGAATATGGGGTTGTGCTGTGCCATGAAGGAGGTATATAATACCATATTCACGTATTCAGCATTAGCAATTATTTTTTGCAATTGTTTGTTTTACGACAGACACTACAAAATCACACTTACACAAGTCGTCCGAAGTATTTTTGAAGCATTTTAAAACAAAAAACAAAACATAATAATTTAGTACTTTGCTTATTGTTTTAATGCTGTTGCGTGTGTTTTTATTAAAAATGGTAATTTCAGAGAGGCAACGTATTAATATTTTGATGTTGTTGGGTTACGGATAGAGAATACACAGTCAAAATAAAGTTTGCGATTTATTTAATGCAAAGTATCCCAAAAATTCAATTACGCAGTCAACTGTGGCTAGGATAATTCTTAACTTTGAGGAACAGACGGTACAGTAAGGGATTTATCTAGAAGTGGGCGACCACCTGCCTAAAATGAATACAAAAAACTTGATATACTCGTATCTATTTATGAAAATCCTCATTACTCACTATTACGTTAGCCCTAAATAACGCTACCAAATCAACCGTCTTAAGATATGCAAAAAGCCAAAAGTATCACCCATATAAGTTGTACCTTGTACAGGAGCTTTTGGAGGATGATTATGATAGAAGACTACTACAGTTCTGTGAAGAAATAATTGCAAGATGTGACGAAAATAACGTATTTCTATTTCACAAAACATTGTTTTTTTTGTAATGAGGCTACATTTACAGATATTATTTATTCTGCTCTCAGCTAAATCCACACTGGATATGTCAAGCACATTCCCAACGCCCTGAGAAAGTAAATGTGTGGGCCGGCATAACTAATAGGTAGCGGCAATCTAATAGCGGAACGCTATTTAGATTGCCTCACATTGCAGTTAACACCCGCAGTTATTTTTACTATCGAAGTTGATCCAGATATTCTACATGAAAGAATCTAGTTTTAACAAAATGGCGCACCACTCCATTTTGGTATTAATGTTCAGAGGTACTTAGGTGACGTTTTTCCAAACCGGTTTGGTGGAGAGATTAACGAGGTGCAGTTGAATGCCCACAAAGATATCCAGACCTTACGCCGTTAGACTATTTTCTTTGGGAATATTTCAAAAAGCAAGTGTATCAGAATAGACCACAATAAATTGAAGACCTAAAGAATATAATTCAAACTGAGATAAATAACTTAGAGCCCCAAACTGTTCGCAATTCAGATTGTTTTTACCACCGACTTGGTGCATGTCAAATAGGAGGTTGTGACAGTTTAATTTTGTTGTTGTGAGTTTAACTAACTACTATTGTTTAAAATTGTTTAATTCCTACCTTAAGTTAAGCTGCTGTATTTTTATGCAACGGTTACGCCGTATAAGTTTATCTTGCCTTGTTTTCAGGTCGCTTCCTAGAAGTGTTGATTTACTTGATTGCCTTTTATCTCGTTCAAGTCAGCTTGTTCATTGGATCTCGTGGCTTGTGGTCTGATTTAACGTTTGTCTTTTGTTGTGGCCCTGAATTTCGTTTTCTTCGCCTTCCTCAGAGTCCTCCCTGTGTATGCTAATTTATTGGTTTTATTAACATTTTTCTTTCCTGAAAATATTTGGTTTACATTTTCTTGCGACATTCAAGCACCCTTAATTTATATTTATATGGTTTTTGGTCACATTGCCTTCACTGTCCTGGATTTCGCCCGTGCTTTATAAGTGGCCGTCACCTACACCATTGTGTAGAGCTTGCAGTACTTCCGGAACCTTTTTGGTGGGTAATATAGGGTCGGATTTAGACAATTCGCCGCCCTAGGCAAATAATCAAATTTTAAAATCATACTCTTGAAGACGTTTCAGCCATCGTGCTATTTGACCTTCAGGGCTTTTAAACTGCATTAACCACTTTAAACATGCATGGTCCGTTCTAAGGAAGAATTTTTGACCGTATAGGTATTTATGAAAATGTTCCAGGTATTGACAATAGCTAGTAGTATTTTTCTAATTACACAGTTGTTGTTCTCAGACTTTGCTAAAATCAGCAACAACTTTCTCTTCGCCATTCTGACGTGATGAAATTCCACCAGTTGTAGTGTTACTAGTATCAGTGTCTACCATAAACATCTGGGCAGATTCGGAATATGAAAACACTGGAGGATTACAAAGCGCCTTCTTCATTTCTTTAAAGGCGGTGTCACAATCTTTAGTCCACTAATAGCTTTTATTGTTTTTGCTCAATCGGTGTAGTGATCTTGCAATTTCATCTCAACTCTTTATAAATCTTCTATAATAAGTAAGAAGCCTTAAAAAAACTTCTTAGTTCATGTTTGTCTTTAGGTACTGGCCAATTTTGAATGGCTTCTGTCTTTTCTGGATCAGTTCCGACCCCATCTTCAGTAATCACGTGCCACAGGTATTTTATTTCTTTCTGATAGAAATGGCATTTCTTTGGACTAAACTTCAGCTGGGCACTTCTTTGTTCTTGAAACACATTTTCGATATTTTTCAAGTAATCGTCAAATGTTTTTACAAGTCTATGATGTCATCTAGGTATACTAAATGGAAAAAACGAAGTTTCGGTATGTGGTAAGAATGTATGAACTTGAACATAGCCCTATATCAGACACACGTCAGACGATTTATTGTGTCTTATCTCATATTCTTGAAAGCTAATCTATTTATTATTTTTATATCTATTAGTAATATGGATTTTAATGGTCAAATAAGTTTATTCTGTAGACTTTGGTATTACAATAACCGCAGGTAGTCCAGGCCTTACCTAACAATACACTCACTTTATTTCAAAATGTCACGTATATTAAATATTAAATTCAATTTGGCCGCTTTATTAAAATTTGTAATTGCTTTTAACAACGGTTATATGAAGTTTCGTGACTTAATTTTGAAATGTAAAAGGCGAAGTATATTTTTTATTCACCTCTTATAATTCATTAGAAGGGTAGGCATTTCCTCGCAAAAGGACGGGTAGTTCTGTTTGGATATATTTTTTCGAAATATCTTCTCACCAAAAAAAGGCGTAAAAATTATAGCAAATAACATTTGCTATAATTATTGTCTAATATATTTTTCGCTAGAGCTAATAGTTTACAATTTATAGCGCTTTAAGTTCAAATTTGAAATAAAATTAAGCCATCAGAGTTCATAGAAGGTTCTGTACCACATACAATCAATAGTGTAAATTTCTCACAGAACGCAAAATTCTTAATAACTATGGTAAGGATAACCCTTAAATAAATAAATATCAAACCAGAGGCGGCGATGGCGAAAATACGTATGTTATACAGTGTGTAACAAAAATATGAAAACCTCGAAATATCTTGCAAACCGTTCATCCGATTTTTATGAAATTTTGTACACCTAGGTAGAAAATTATGCCAGATCCAGTGGCTAGTTCCGCATTGTTGTCAAGTTTACCTTTTCCTAAATCGATAGAAACTTTTTTTTAATGGATTGTTCTATATTTTATTCCATTTTCGGGTCAACTTAAAATTCTGAATAATTCTTATTCGGAACATTTTATCCTAAAATTAACAGATTTTGAGATAGTGGTGGTCAAAAATCGTTATTTTATTGTATTTTGCCCTAAAATTCCTGTCCACGACAGTTACTTGAAATGTCTGACATTGTCAGTTTCCTTTATTTACAAAAATGGATCATTTAACAGAAAGCCAAAGAATTGAAATTTTAATAATACTGGGTTATGGCGACAGAAAGCGAACGCAACAAGAAGTTTGTAATATTTTTAATGACAAATATCCTGACAAAAATCCATTAACTAAATCTACTGTAACTAAAGTTTAAAAAAAAATTCGTCAAACTGGAAATGTAAAAAACGCTATACTATTTGGATATTTAGTACAAGAATAATTAATACGGGAGGACATAATTTAAAATTTGATGAAAAAAACTAAATCAAATGTTCAAAATGTTGCCCACTTACTTCTTGGCAGTAAGCCAAATACTGCGGAAAAACATGCAAAACGTTTGTCAGTTTCCTCGATTCTTCTACATTCTGTTTCTATCCTTAACTTTAAATCATCGAGGTTATTTGGCTTACGTTTGAAAACAACATTTTTGAGGTGACCCCACAAGAAGTAGTCGAGGGGCGTCAAGTCCGGAGACCGAACTGACCAGTCGATGGTACCCCTACGTCCAATCCATCTTCTAAAAAAACACCTTCGAGATATTACCGAACATTATTGGCATAGTACGGTGGGGCACCAACCTGCTAAAACCATATTTCATCATTTGGTGCTTGATTATTGATACATTAGGTAAAATAAAGTAATAACACTTACTTACGATTATTTGGAAATAGTTGTGCTAGACCCGGGGTGACTATGAACTTACGATAGAGCTTGATGTCCCCGAGCAAACCTTCCTGCAGACATGCTTTTTCTGATTTTGGTAAGTAGGTACCAAGACATTGCTAATCAATTAACCAGCGTAGTCCAGAGGTAGAATCTCAGCGAGTTGACCAACAGGTCGTGGGCTCGAGGCTGTGTTAGGTTGGACCTTTTTTTCATTTTTGTTAGTTAAAAAATTAGATCGGCTCTAAAAGGTGTATTGCCAACAAGTTAGCACTCGTTCCTCGATAAAATATTTTTAAAATTATTGGCAATCCCATATCTACAACAGCTGGCAGCCTGCACGTGCGTAGACAAAGATCATATTACTTTGTCTAGTCGCCAGTATTGTATTTATTAAAGAAAACGGAGTTTCGGCAGCGTTCCTAATTTAATTTTACGAATAATCATACTTTTAGCTCAGAATAAACACCACCATTTATTCTGGGGCTTTTAGTACAAGGAGCGACCTCTATTGAGGAGACGCTAAACGTATCAAAACGGGAAGCCGCTAACAAGTTAAGGTAGTAAAACACATAGAAAAAAGCCATAAACATCTAGAGTATCAATGTTCAATATACAATATAAATAATTTATTGGCAAAACTAGGCACATTATTAAAAAACCTTCCTTAATTAAAAGGCTGCGCCTGAAAAACTGTACCGAATAAGTCAATATTACAGCTGAGTGTTCTATAAAGATAATACGGTATTTACAAAGACGAAGTTTATTAACTCTAAGTATTTTTCAGTCTTAATATATATATTTTAGAAGTACTCATCTAAATTAGAAATAGTTCCAGGACAAAATTTCCTAGCAAAGTCATAATAAGGCAGATTCTGATACAACGAAATTTTAGCATCATGACTCATCTTATTCCACATGTGAATTAAATAACTATCTTTTGCTTGCTCCTTAACATATTCGATTTTGGTTTCATCAAAAAAGGTTTTCCATGACGTCCAGTGGATGGGAGAAAAGGCATTTGATGGTAGAACTTTTATCCCTTGACAAGTTTTGTTTACCATTTCGGTAACATCGCTGGTATTACACAGCGAGAATAATAATCTGAAAAGATATAAAAAACATTTTTTAGAAAAATTTAGTCCAATGGAACATTTCATGTCTGGTTAACAATTACTTTTTAACAGTTTTAGATTATTAGTTAATTATTAACAGGCGTGCTTATTTTGCAAGGTTATTATTTTGCTATTACTTTGTTTATTTTTTAAATTTTTAATTAATTAATAAAAAGTTGTAGCTACTTTTGCATAAATTTTTATTTAAAACTAGAGAGCGGAATATATGCATCTAAATTTGTCCTAATTATGCACATATTTATGCATATATTTTATTAAAAATATGCACTAATTTTATCTAAATATGCTTATTGCATATTATTTAAAAATACTGTTTTTATTTCTGGAACTAAGGTATTCAATTCTCCAATGAGGAATTAATATTGGTCATTTAGTCTCTAGGGATTAAAATATTCAATACTATTAAAAATACGACTCATTTGTACTAAATATTTATTTTAAAATAAAAAAATACCTACAAATGAAACGAAGATTTCAGTGAAATACATTAATTAAAACAGAAATATAACGATAATATTTTAATTAGAAATGCTATAATAGGAATTTATTATTACATGTTTTTCAAAGTTTTATATTAAAAATGTTTACCTTCTGTCCGTAAAAATATGTTTTGATAGAAAAACTCCTTTGAACGTCTACTGATGTAATAGGCTTTAGCTTGGAAAGCAATGAATAGGACCAAGGTATAAATTCATTGAATAATTTACCCCAAAAATATTCATTACTTAACTTAAGAGTTTAGAACCTACATTTTTGAGGTTTGTTTACCCAAATAGCATTTTTTTTTAGTTAAGGCTTAACACAATGTAATCTTCACCTAAATAAAATGATGATAAAAATACTATGTTAAATTGTCCAATATCTAGACATAACTGGCAGAAGCTGAGATAGGGTGGTGCGTTGTTCCTTCTTGTATGCATCGCTATGTATAGTGCGACGTCGTTAATAGATACTAGACTTAGTGTACGTCGACAACGACGCACTTTACGCAGCAACACACCGCCCTAGCTCAGCTTCCGGCTCGCACAGATAACTGCACACGAGTGGCCACATTAATGAAAGGCACATATTTTTTTTCGTCAATATGTGTCTAGATATTGGACGACTTAACATGGCGTCTTCGTTGTCATCTTCTTCAGATAAAGAATATATATGATAAGAAGATATAACAAATCTTACTCAAATAAGTAAAGCGAAACTCTAAAACCGGGATAGAGTACCTTAAGAAAAAGCGATGTTTCCTTGGTAAATTTCACAACCTTCATCAAGATCTAAGAAAAGATCCGGTTACGTTTTCTGAATATATAAGAAAGTATGAGTACTTGTGTCTTTTAAACAAAACTGTAGTCAGAATAAACAATTTTTCTTTATCCATCGCAATGCTGAAATGAGCGAAAATCAAAAAAAAACTAAGTTAAATTTCTATGTGCAGTCCCAGCAGTGGACTAGACGATGGCGATGCATCGTTGTGGTTAGTGTTGGGATCACTCGAGTGAAAAATAACCTATCATCCGGTTTTTTCAATAACCTGAATCATCCGGTTATCATCGGTTATAATTCGAGTGACGAAAATTCGGTTTTTATTTTCCAACACGTCTCCAATTAGTTGTTGCCCGCATGCCAATCACTCACTGCGGCTGGCGACGTTGCCACAGCGTTGCTATTGTTGATACCACTCAAGTGAAAAATCACTCGATCACTCGGTTATTGCAATCATCGACATCACCGGATTATTAAAGCCAGTACCGAGTTATAAGTTTGAGTGAAAACCGTCGCTCGTAATTCTCCACCGAACGCCGCACCTAGTGTTGGGATCACTCGAGTGAAAAATAACCTATCATCCGGTTTTTTGTTTTTCAATAATCTGAATCAACCCGTTATCATCGGTTATAATTCGAGTGACGAAAATTCAGTTTTTACTAAACTACATATACATTTATCAATATAAAAGAACCATTGTTCGGCTCGCCACAAAGCACAACGGAGACTAGACGGACGATAAAGATAAATAAAAATATTGAATTTTAAGAACTTTTAACTTTTAACCCTTTGCTTCAACACCGATGTATGTAAACATTCGCATTCGAATTCGTGTGAAAAACCGACGAGTGATAAATTAGTTTTTAAAATAAAATCATTTCAATTCTCAGTAGTCAGTAACTCCCAATACAAATGCTGTAGATGAACCATGAACCGCCAATATTAATATTAGTATTCGAGTGAAAAACCGGTTATCAACCGGTTTTTAAAATCACTTGAATACTCTGTAGTCGGATATTAAAATAAGTCGGTTATTCCCAACACTAGTTGTGGTCACGTACGCTTAGGGTAATAGATAGATTACATGACACGCATGCGGCTATGATCTAGGAGCGGTTCTGAGCGATGTGTGGTATGCCAATATAAACGTACACTGATTGGATGTGTCGTAGAGTCACTGCGACTTGCTACACTCCCCAGGCATCGACGACTTAAGGCCATCCGAAACCAAGAGTTAGTATCCCCTGGCGGGTTCAAACCGGCAGGTTAGTGTAGCTAAGGCAAGGATTTATTGAATTTTAATATATCTACAAGTTTTATTTTATGTATGTAAGCACCTTTACCTTGTAATAGCTAGTGGTCCATTAGCACCCCACAAGAAACCATCAAAGCGCCTAGATATATGATGAAGACAGGCATTAACATGTTGATGCCCCAGTCCTTCACTTGTAAAACTAAGAACGCTGCTACCTATAGTTTTATCGTCTTCTGCCCCTACAAAGTTTAATGGAAGCGTTTCCAGTGATTTAATTACAAGTACGTCCAGGTCTAGATAGATACCTCCATATTTCCATAGTAACAATAATCTACAAAGTGTCTCTTAGTTTTTATTTATTTTATACAGGGTATTCCATGCATCTTGGCGACACAAAAAATAGCTTGTTTTGCGCCAAAGATTGTCTGTTCAAATATTTTATTGGTGTTTATAACTTGATAGGTAAAGGTAAAAATAATGTTATAATAAGTACACGAATTCCACTATTGTAGGGCCATCGCAAAATCAATAAAAATTGCATTTAATGCGTAACCCATCCCATGAAATAATATACCTGCACTTAAAGTAGAAGGTTCCTAAAATCTTATTAATGTATGTTTTCAGCCGAAATCGGTTCAGGAACATTCCAATCTTGCAACAAAATCTGTCATGCAAAATCGGTCAAATGCAAGCTATACTTACAGAATTAGTATTCCGTGCCATCAGCCCCCAACTTACCCTGAGCAAACCACGGCCACCTGATCTCCGCCTATCTGCCGCCGACGCCGACGGCACCAACTCCGTATGACATCGCATATGCGCGGAGCTGAGTGGGGAGCGTTTCGACTAAGCCAGATTAAACATTTTTAAAAACGTACAGGCACGCACAGTCGTTCCTTACATCGTAAGAATTTTGTCGAAAAACTTTTTCTCTAAAACCAATCCACTAAACATGGAACATTGCAAATACACTGAATAACGTTTCGAATAAGTTGACAGATCTGTTACTTTTACATTTTGAAAATATTTCAATCCTTTGTCTACAGAAATATAGTTAAGAAGATGTTAAGAAATTTTAAGGGCAGATTCTACATCTAAAATTATGATTATGTAAACATGGATCCTCAAACTCTTCTTTTTCGAGATACAGGGTGTTTAATATTTTCTTTTTTAAATGTTTGAAAAACGCTATAAAAAACGTCATATAATATTGTTGAATTCGTGCTTCAATAAGCTTTCATTTGACACCCTACACGATGCTCCTGATTTTTTTTTCCATTTCCCAGTTTACTCCCTGAAATTAACCCCTAGAATCAAAATTAAACTTTTTATGCTCCACGTCTATAATTGAGCCACCACACTCTATCACTGTGAAAAATTTTAAATTTTTACTTAGAATAGTTTCAGAAAAAATCTCCTGTGGCAGACGGATGGCCGGACGGATTGACGGACGGACACCTAAGTGATTCCATAAGAGTTCCGTGAAACGGAAGACTACAAATATAGAAAAATACAAAAACCTTTGATGGTTGTCCAGTTAAAAAAAAAATATTAGTACTTAAGGATAGTTATAGCCATGGATTTATTAAGAATGGATACGGGATGATTTAACATTCTTTGAAGCCAGAACAAACCATTCTATGCGACACTGTAAACACAATTTGAAAACATTGGCCCCATCTTTTTTTACCTACAATACGTTAGAAGCATCACAAGATTTACTAAAAGTAATAAAAACCCTAAAATATTTTATTTTTCTGCTAAATAATAATAAATTTAAGTTAAAGAGGTTTTATTATTTATAGGTTATATTATTTCTAAAGGTTTATTTAAAGTCGCTCCGAGTCGTTCATAAATCTATAACTCGCAGTTTTTCTTTTCTAGTTCATTAGAGAAAGACGTACATGTAACCGAGTGTTCAGACGTATTTCCTAAGCAACTAGCCGAGACAGGAACACTTCTGAGCTCAAACACTCCATTGCTATTTTATCTCTTTCTACTACCATTCTTGATTCAATTACGTATTTCCTTAAAGTTCATAAACTAGACCTCTAGGGGAAATGTTTTCATAAAAAACAACAAATAAACAGACTTCACGTTCGATACGCTCACAGTATACGGAACATCGAATCCTTTCTAATAAATCCATGGTTTTAGCCACACCCATGGGTAAAATAATCACCTGCCTAAAGGTCAAATAATGGCCTTCGAAAACTAGAAAAAAATATTTAATTTTTGGACCGAAAATGAAAATACAATAGTTTTAGGTGACGAGAATTCGCAAAAATTAAAATAAATTTACTTTATTAAAATATCAACGAAAAATTAATTGAAAACGATTTTTAAGAAACTTGGTTATATAAAATACAACCTTTTTATCAAGTTTCACGTAAAGTAATAAGAAAACATACATAAGAAGTAATATTAAAATTTTATTTTTTTTATATCCTAACATCCGGTTGTCCAAACAATTTAATCACGTATTAAACTAATTGGATACTTGTAATGTGACAGCACTCCACCCATGTTAATGTCATTGCCAAAGATAACTCTAAATGTTAATTAAATTTACTACTTGATAAAAAAATTTGTGCAACCGGCTCTGTAAGAAGAATAAAAAAATGTTGGTAATAATAAAACCTGTGTAGACTTACATCCCCTAAACATTGAGAAATTAAGGTTAAAGTCAGTCGATTGAAAGCGAAAGACATTATTATTATTATTATTATTATTATTATTATTATTACTACTCCTCTTACCTTACAATATCACTTGTATGCGAAACTATAAATTTTGAATTCTGTATTTGTCCGGAAACCCAAAGATTCTCAACAGGCGTATCTTGTATAAATGACTCCATATTCAAATACAAAATTTTTATGTTTGGGAATGACATAAGATTTTTAATTAACCTGTCAGATTCAGTTTTGTCATCGTTAAAATTACCTACAAAGGAAATAGAAATGTAGATTCAATCAATGCAAACATTTTAAAAAACTTTTGTTTCTTTAATTTTCAGAGATGGATTGTGCAAATCTTATAATGGTTTGTCGTTAACTGTGATGCAGATTTTGTCCATTAAAAGTTAACCATTCGCTTTAATGATGAGGCAATACTACAGTTAATAGACGAAGGGGCGCATAGTGGTACCAAAGACGTCTTCACCAAGACAATTTTTTTATTGCAAATATTTTTAAGCAAAATACTAAATGTCAAAAAATAGTAAACAAAAAGTGTTTAATATTTCCGTTTATAATAAAAATCACAATAATAAAAGTTTTTATGTTGGTAACGAGAAATTTTTATTGTCGTTTTTTGCTTAAATTTAATATTAACCCTAAACTAACAAACAAATAAATAGCAGAATTTAGTGTTAGAAATAATTAATCCTCCTCCCAGTCATTGTTACTAAATTCTTCTTCGCTATCATTATCTTTTTTATGTAAACTGTATAGATCAAGGGCGTCTATATGGGGGGGGGGGGGGGTTAACGGGGATAATTACCCCCCCCCCCCCCCAAGAAATATCTGAAAAATATTATTGCTCTATTAAAAGGAGCCTGTTTGCATTACACACGTTTTAGAAAAAAACTTTTTTCCCTAAAAATGATTTCCTTTTTAATTTTTATACTTCATGCTTCGACTGCATGCAATGTTGTAAAACTCCATAAATTGGGCGCCTGAATATCGACATAAATGCTGTCTTGGACAGATTCGCAAAAATTAAAAACAGGAATTTAGATTTTGTTCTTTAATTCAGAGTACCTACCTATTTTAAGTTTTCATTATGTGTAAATAAGTACATGCTCGTAACTTAAAACCAAATGAAAGTTAGTTTATTGTGTTAATAAGTTTTTATTTTTACTTTTTTATAGTTCCTCTTGAAACCAAATAAAAATTAAAGAATTATTTTAGGATTAAATTTTTTATATCCAAGTTCTTAGGAGTAAAAGATTTGATTTTTACACAAATATAATAATTTAATATATATTTGTTTCTTAAAGTGTGTTTTGTATTTTGATTTTTTTTCTTAATTTTATTATGATCCGCTAGACAGAGACAGAATTTTCCATCAGTTTTTCATGCTAAAATAAGGACCTGTTCAATCCACACTGACAGTGGCGGCTGGTGAAATTTCAAAGTTGTATATATCTGTTCCTACTTACAGGACCAGTACCAAATTTAGGGGTTTTAATAGTGGGAATGTTTTGGTAAAGAAAAAAAACATTTTGTAATTTGCGAAAAAAAGTTAAATTTTTGGTGTGCCCCTCCTAAGAAAAAAATGAACACGTCTAGGTATTTCATTTATTATTTTTTCTAAACAAATTTTACATCATTTTGTCGGCAGTTTTTAAATTTTGAGAGAAAAAAATGTGTTAGTAGAAAGTTAGAGTCATTTGAATTTTTTTAAGCCTAAGATATAATTTAAAAAAAAATTCAAATGACTATAACTTTCTACTAACACATTTTTCTCTCTCAAAATTTAAAAACTGTAGACAAAATGATATAAAATTTGTTTAGAAGAGGTAATAAATAAAATACCTAGATGTGTTCATTTTTTTCTTAGGAGGGGCACACCAAAAATTCAACTTCTTTTCGCAAATTACAAAATGTCTTTTTTTCTTTACCAAAACATTCCCAGTGGGCTCACTATTAAAACTACTAAATTTGGTACGGGTCCTGTAAGTAGGAACAGAGATATACAACTTTGAAATTTCACCAGCCGCCACTGCACACTGAAATTAACCCCCCACCCCCCCAAAAGGAAAAAATATAGACGCCCTTGGTATAGATATTAAATTATTGCACTTATTTGCACATTACTACATTTTAAAGCAAGTTGACACAGGGTTAGAGGAGGATTAAAACAAAAAAATACCACACTGATGTAAGCTTTTTTGCAGGCTTTTCAAAAAGTTGACTTACAAAACCATTTATTAAAAATGCTGTAGTTTATAATGCCAATATGATACTTACCAGTCACTAGAAAATAAATTTTAAAATAACTACAAAATGCACAATTTATTACTAACTTATACAAATAATGACAGCAGTCTCTGATGAAACACATAAAATAAATATCGTTGCTAAAGTACAATTAAAATTTAATTTTAATATATAACCCTTGTACATCAATTTTTGACAAGTTTTAACCCATCGATCGTATGGAATAAGAATACCTACCATTAATCTAGTAAATACATATGGCATGACATTATAAAGTTATTTAGCCGTGAACGGTAGTGCATATTTTTGTCGTGGTATTTGGCACCAATGTGCGGCGACTGCAATTAGCTTATGTCATCAACTACAACAAAAGAAACTTTTTCTTAGAAAAAATAGACATGGTAAATACAAAAACGTTGTTTTGCCAGATTGTCCAGTTTTACAATAAATTATCATTTTTTGCCATAATTATTAAAATTATGAAAACACTGCTCTGCTTATCTTTTTTATTTATATTTGGCCCTTATGACTATTTCCCTCTCACAATCTTCATACCTAACGCAAGTAATTTGATCCTAGCTGTCGCTTTTTTTCCTCAGTACTCGATGAAGTGACAATTTTTAAAGTGGGTTGCCGGGGAAGTTGGGACAAAGTATAGGGAAACAAATCATTTTTTTGCAGTAGTTGTGATCGAACCATATTTCATAAAATAAAATTCTTCGTAATAACATCAAAACGTATTTTTAATTAAAAAAATACCGGAAAATGATAATTTATTGCAAAATTGACCAAGGAGGGATTCGACAAACAAATTATTTCTTTTTCTTATACTTACGCGATGACGTAAACTTAATTGCAATGGCCACTTAGACTACAAACGCACTTGGGGATAAATATATCGAAAGAAAAAATTTCATTCTCATTCAACTGTCTGTGTAACTCTAGTTTCAGGTTTTTAATCACTAAATTTTACTTACATACCTGGGGAGGCATACAGTAAATAGATGGTTCTATTAGGATTCATAAAAGCTGCACTTTCTACAGCACATGCTTGACGGGCTTTTATTGAAATTTTGCCATTGAAGTAAGAATTGCATGATGTTTCCACAAAAAATATAGACTCATCTGTTTTTACTACAATGTCTAAAAAACAACAACAGGTATTGGTTGAGGAGTTAGAGCCTCGTACCCATTTAAATATATTAAACAGAATGGTAAAAATTCCTTCTAGACTGTTTAAACAACATTTACAAATACAAAATTTACGTTTAGATAACTATAGTGTATAATATATCTATATAGTCATGTTAAGTTTATAAATTTCGTTTTATTTCGGAAACGAAGGGAGTACAGTGGAATTATGTAAAAAGAGAGACAGATACCCACAATTAAAAAATACAGTTTATTTTGCCGATTCTAAAGACTAATATACAAAATATAATACTGAGTGTTTGGTAACAAATGGACCATAACTTAACAGTGGCTTTTCGACTTAATTTAAGTCGATTTAACCTACCTTATCTTGGTACAAAAGTTAATAATAAGAGAGACACAGGATGTTACACTTAATATTATATTTTACATTTATATCGAATGTTTTAAAGATAATAAATAAATTCACAAAATTTGGTAGGAGGGGGGTTTTTGGGACTGAAAAAACAAATCTGTTCTCAAATTTGCTGTATTTTGTAAGGGGCATCACATACGGCATTAAATGCAATTTTAACACGTCCTAACTTTTTGTGCAATTTCTGAAAAGGAATTCCTATTCCCCAAGGGTTTACTTAAAAAGGCATACTATGAATGTCGCTAAATGTAGGTAACTGTTTTTGAGAAAAATGCATAACATAAATTCGGTGTTGCACAGAATAAATAATAAATAAAAATAACAATAAATAATAATAAGTGTTGTCATTGTGACTGTCAGCATCCATGGCCTTTACTTGATCTTTACCTCGGGATATACATAAAACATCTTTTGTATTTAGCTGCAGTCATCAGTACACGAGACAAGCTTATAAGCAAAGGATAGTAGCTGCAGCGAGTGCGAGGCAGTTTATTTTTTTCATTGTTCGTTCGTGTTTTATTAGGTTTTAATTATTTTCATTTGATGTTGGCATTTCCATAATAAAAAGTTTTATTTTCTGCTGATACTAAAAATCTTTATTTCTTTTTTATTCTGTGCAACACCGAATTAAAATGATTTTTTCTCAAAAAAACGGTTGCTTCTAGGGACATTAAATTAAAAAAAAATCGGTCAAGTGCAAGTTTTACTTGCACAGTTAGTGTTCCGTGCCATCAGCCCCTCACTTAATCTATGCCCATCTGCCGCGCTACCCGCCGCCTACGTCACCAACGCCTATCATATCGCGTATGCCGAGCTGAATTGACCAAATTAAAAATTTTGAAAAACGGGTAAAATCAAATGTTATTCCTTACATCGGGAGAAATATTATTTGTCGAAACACTTTTTCTCTAAAACCAATGGCTCAGCAGGTATAAGGAAATAAACAATTAAATTGTTTATAACAATTGATAGCGCTAGAATTCTTCAATTTTAATAATTTTCAATGGTCACGATTTTTTTCAGATTTTTCTGAGCGATCCTTCTGATGATGAGAGTGGGGGACAGCAATTTTTAAGCGTTTTTTCCGAACAATGTTTTAAAAAATGCATAAAAAATACATCATACAGCGTTGAATTCGTGCTTCAATAAGCTTTCATTCGACGTCCTACACGATGCCCTTGAAATTTTTTTCCACTGCCCAATGTATCCCCCGAAATTAACCCCCAGAATCAGAATTTATATACTTCACGTCTATAATTGGGCCACCACATTCTATCTCTGTATTAAATTTCAAATTTTTACGTCGAATAGTTTCAGAGAAAATCGCCTGTGACAGACGGATGGACGGCCGCCGAAGTGATTCCAGTGTTCCATTTCACGGAACACTGAAAAAGTATACGTTACCTACCAGTAAGTAGAAAAGGTGAGAGAATAAGAATTTATATTCAGAAATTATACACACAGCACAAAAAAGTTGGGACATTTTAAAATGACATTTAATAGCGTATGTGGTGCCCCCTACAAAATACAGCAAATTTGAAAACGGGTTTGCTTTTTCCTTCCCAAAAAACCCCGTCTACAAATTTTGTGAAATTATTTAGTATCTGCCAAAACATAGGTATCAATAAAAAGGTAAAACAAAATGTTAACTTTAACACCCTGTATCTCCCTTGTTATCAACTCTTGTACTTGTATTAAGATAAGTTAGGTTAGATCAACCTAAGCTGAGCCAGGTAAGCCACTGCTAAGGTATGACCCATTTGTTACCACACCCTGTATAAAGTGATATAATCCCAAAAAGTTACTAATTGTTAGGCCACTATCAATATGCCCTGAATATAGTGGACATACTGGTACCTATATTTAGGCCCTGTATTAATAATGTCTTAACAATTAGTCAGTGTCTGGGAATAGTAATGCTTTCTTTGTTTGTATATTAACATTTAAAATCAACAACCAGCATAAATTTAAATATAGAAGGAATCTCTACGTTTTTAATCTTGTTTAATAATAAAAAGACTAAGTTTAATTACCAAAACTAGCTCTTTCAAGTTAAAATTAACATCAAAGTTTATTACTTACTTTGTAATTTTGGAAGTGTCACTGTGTTAAGAAAATGGCAGTATAATTCATTTTTTGATTTCACTATTTTATTGTAAGTTTTGTATATCACCATTGGTTTAGAAACCGAAAAACTGTACACAATTAATAGCAACGAACCAAAACCCAGCAAAATAAAGAAAATAGACTGCCTTGTCAATATACGATTTTCCATACTTACTAACTTGAAGCATACACAAAACATTTTTTTAAACTTAATTTTTTTTATTTTAATTATACAAAAATGGGACAATGTTGACCTTATATTTATACAAATATTTAAGTAATGTTAATAAAACCCAAGCAAACCCAAACAAGTACATATAATTGTAGAAAAACAATTTCTATTGTTAAAGTTCATTATCTGATGAGCGGCGAACATAGTCACCTTTTGGTTTTTTAATAATATGAAAATGAAATTAGTTTAACACATACATCATACAGTAGGCAGGTTTACGCACAATTCCAGTGAGACACATAGAAAAGAATATATTATATATTTTTTTAATTTCCCAGTCTGTATAAAAAATTAAAAGTTCATTTTTAATGTAAAATCGTCAGCTGCGTATTTGTCTTTTCTTTAGCTGATAGGTATTTTAGAGTTGTTGGAAAGCTAAACAGACATTTCTTTACTTTTTCACATTGCGATGTATGAAAAATCTAAATTGTAACTGAAAGCTTTGGATTCACCGAATACTTCTTTCAAACTACTGCCTCCGAATTAAAACAACAATAAATAAATTATAGTTTAAAAGACTAAAATACACGCTTTTATGATAGGTCGGGAGCCGGTGACACTGAAAGTACCGTCATCGCGGAATCAAAATTTTTTTATGTAAATTGATAGTTAATAGTCATACGAACAAAATGAGCTCGGTACGCCGGGATTCATTAAGCCGAAAGTATTTTTAAAACAATTAATTATTATAAAAAAGCAAAAATGTTTTTTTACCCAGGGTGTTTTCTAATTGAATGTCAATATTTAAGGGGCGATTTTTGGGTCCATCCTAAAAAGAAAACTTCATATGAACGTATGTCCTAAACGTCTTAACTTTTGAGATACAGGGTGGTAAAGTTTTCAAAAATAAATAGTTTTTTATTAAAATCTGTAATACCACTTTAGATATTTTAATTAAATTTGGCATACATGCACTATGTATCAAGAGGCATTATTTAGTGTACCACAATTTTTTTTTCTTTAAACCAGTGGCGTTCGTACGGAATTTCACCTGCCTATTTTGGCAGATATTGATGGTACGCCACTGATTTCTCGTAAAATTAAAATCATTCCTAAAATTCCCAATCATTTCTAAGCAAATTTGATCTCTTGCATTTTTTCAATCCGATGCACGGTTTTCGCTTAAAAAAATAAAAACCTTTTCTCTGCATGATCATAACAATATCGTTCATATATCAGTGGTTTTTGTAAGAAAGATGTTTGTTGGGGGAGGGGGGCTGCATCCCCCAGCCCCCTGGGTGCGCCACTGATTCTGCCGAATTTAACTTGAGAATGATGACAGAAATAAAAATTGAACCAGAATTCACCCTATTGGTCAGTTCCATGGACAGTTTACAATATTCATCTTTTCTTTCCTGATAATCACGGAGGAATCAGATTTCTTTCTATCCGTGTTGGCGAAAGTGCATTAAAAAATATAAAGAATAAAATATAAAAAAAAAAGAATAGAAAAGAGTATGTTCAAATTCTTATCGTACCTTCTTCGCTTGTGGAAGTATTGGTGGTTATACACTTTGAAAGATTAGTCATGGCAAAATGCTTTTCTTTCCTAATATAATTCCCAACGGAATCCGATTTCTCTCTGACCTTGTTAGCAAAAGGGGCATTAGTAAAAGACAAGTAAAAACAATGTTGTTGCCAATTATTGTTGTTTGTACATTTTATCACAGCAGCCTTTATTTCTGAAAGTATTTCTGGTATCTACTTTGATAGCTTCAAATCATAAAAAATAAATTCCTAATCTGGCCAAACACTTAGGTACATATGTAAGTTTTATGATTTTATAGCAAAATACCTTTCTTTTTACTGAACACAAACAGCATTATTTGCAAAAATCTCAGCATTATTAAGCAAAAACAGTGTCAGCATAGCCACATTCACCTTCTTATTTTATACTATTTAAAATTGATTCCTATCTACCCCTCTAAGAAACAATACTCGCTCTAACCAATAATTTGCAATAAAATGATTGAAGAAAATGTTTCTAAATACATAAAGAAAAAATAGCAAAAATGAGTAAATACTTTTATTAAGATAAACAATTTATAATAAGGTTAAGGAAATATTCCCTATTCTCCGATATATTATATAATGAAAATTGATCTATAATACAGCCTGCCTGCAACCTGCAAGTAGTTTCACAATTATTTTTAACTGTAAAAGTTAGTTCCAGAAAGATAGACACTTTGTAATGGCACTGTGACTTCAGCTCTAAACTGAAATCAAACATTTCTAGAGCGCAATTGTCAGTCCTTTCTCAATAACTAAAGAAATCTTCTGTGATGCTCTACTTTATATCGGGTCGGCATTCCTGTTACTCATTCCCATAACGCCCGTTCCAAATAATGTAAAGAAGAACAAATATGTACCTTGCGTAGTATTTGAATAGTTGTTAGTCAGTCGCAGATTCACAGACCACAGGAATTTAAGCGGCTAACACTTTATATAGACTTTTTATGGATATTTTTACACTGCAGAAACAACTTATGGGGCAGGCTTCAAATAATATGTCATGTTTATGTTTTTCATAACCTAACTTTCTAGTCTTTCTACCAGTTGTAAAAATTTTACAAGTATGAGAGAGAAAGAAGAAAAGAGAAAAATAAGAGAGAAAGAACATGAGAGAGAGACATAATTGATCTCTCCGTTTTAAAATGAAGTTTCTGCCATCATTCTCAAATCAAATTGGACACGGTATAGTTCTTTCTAGTCTCTGTTGTTACTAACCTTAGTGCGCCTCAAAACTAAATTGATAATAAGATCAGAATCAGAGCCAAACTAGTCGACTAATTATAGCATATATGCATATATCTCACAATTTTCTCAAAAAAAATTGTTTAAATTCACAAAAATGTTACATTATGATAAATAAGTATTAAAAAAGCACCTATAAAAGCAATGTAGGTAAATGTACTATACAATTACCTTGTAAACAAATAACAAGCTCTCTCCTTAATAAGATGCTCAGGTGTTGTAGGATAAATTTCCCAAAGGTACAGTAAGGGAATGGCCTATTCTGCCGTATGTATTTGTGAGTGCCCTAAGCATGTCATACCGTCATTTGTAACTAACATAAACGAATGTGCTTGTTAAAAGACGACAAAAAGATCTTTTTTTGTACGGGGGTAAGTCGAATATAAACGAGATTAATTTTGAACGGTCAAAGAAAAATTCTGGGTTTTGTTTGACAATAAGAACTATGTCATTCTTAGACAATAAACGATTTAAACGAAACGAACGAAGTGGGGATCTGTATACTGGTTCTCTTTCCTAAAGACGGCCTCCATACATGGAGAAATTTGCCGTCAGATTCGCTTTATCGGACTTAAAACCATACCGTGTACATTAGGATGAGCCGAAAAAGGCGAAAAAGATCACACAATACAATTGTCATAGTAAAAAATAGTTCCAAGAAGGGTAGATAACTAAGCTGAAAAAAGAACTCCACTTGTGTCAAGATATTCAGCGATCTTGACAAATTCAGTCTTATAATAAAAGCAAAGACATTAAATTGACAATATTGTGTTTCCCATGAGAGCATGAAGGTTCTTGAAGAGTTTTACAAATTCTCTAGAATAATTATTACTTTGAGACAAGAATATTTTTATTAACATATGAACCCTTGTATCAAACATCTGTTTACACAAGATACTGCGAATTTGGCTGAAGTCCCTGTACTCTACATATCACTTGCATTCTGGATAATTCGCGAAAGGTTTTTAACTAAAACGTGCACACCGAAATTAGTTGCGCAATAAGCCTTGATGAGGGGGATCTGTGTTGTGCTCTTAGCGATAATTATGGTAATTCACTAGTTACTGGAAGATTGGAATCTGGGCCACTGGGCCACTGGGCCACTGGGCCACTGGGCGAAATTTGAAGGTACGTAATCTTATTTCTGCATTATTTCAGTTTATATTATATGTGATGGAGGTAAAAAACATTAGTGGACGGCCAGTAGATATCACAAAAATACGAAAATTCTCATTTCTGTGCTTTGTATAATGATACCAAAATCAAAATTTATCAAAAGAGATCATTCATAGTATATAATGTTCAGGGTTTTATGACTCTGGCAAGTATACAGTTTTAAATAATGAATTGTTAAACTACAGTAATTTCAATAATTTAAAATGTTATTTATTTTTTATCGTTTAATAAGTGTTTCCGTCGGATATTCCATCCTTTCAAAAAATTCATACATCTTATTGTTCCCTATGGTCCATGATATATTTATGTCATTCGCAGATGAGACGGCCAAAGCAGCCACAATATATGGCGGGCTTGCGGATGCTTAGAAACACAGACAGAAACACAGGCAATTCCCTAACTGGACCTCGGGGAAATACGTGCTGCATCGTCTGATATTATTTGGAGCGACGCGACGCGCGGCAGGCTTTTATCCTGTGGAGCTTTGACTTTTGCCTTATTATTAACTTTGTTGGATCTTGTTGATACTTAGACCCGTGAATAGTGGTATAACAAATAATGATATAAAGTTTCTCATTTCCAACTATTAACTAAAATAATGATTTAGTTGTTAAGTTTCTATATGTAGTATTTTTATTATCTAATACAAGGATATTAAGTATTTTATCAGTGGGCCCTTTTACTAAACCTAAATTTCATAATTTTAATACATAATCTTTTACCAATTCAATGAAAAGAATCCCGGTGTGTTCCATAATTTTTAATCTAGAAATAAAAATCTATTAAAATTCAACTGAATTTAAAATCCCTAGACAATGACGCAATATTTTCTTGTGCGATCGGCGTGATCAGCATTTTATGACCGCGTGACCTATACTGTCACGTGGCATATAAAAGCCTAATTTTTAATCACGTGTCAATTTGGCGAACGTACTGTATGCTACAGGGTTGCTGTATATAAAAAGGTCAGCGAGTAAATTATATTTTAAGCACTTTAGGACATTTTTAAAAATAACTTGTATAAGTGAATTAGCCGAGGACGACTGCAAACTGTTTCATGTGGCCATAAAAAAAACTCGCATGGCGTAAGATCGCAGGACCGTGGTGGCCACCTAACTGGCATAGTACGACTAATGATTCGGTCTTCGAAAAATTCTTCCAAAAAATTTAAATAATCAAGAGTTAGTGCGCCGTCCTGCTGGAAGTAGCCTTGTCGCATCTCTTTATCGTCTAATGCGTGTACAAATTTTTCTAAAATGCCATTACGGTATCGCGCCGAATTGAGAGTCCCTACAAAAGAAATTGGTCCAACTAACCTTCTTTTCGATATACACGCCAACTTTCTGTGAATGCAGAGGCTTCTCTATACAGAAATATGAATTTTCAGAGCTCTACATTCTCATTTGTTGAGAATTTACATATCCAGAGAGGTAAAACCATGACTCGTCAGTAAAATTTTTTTACTGACAATTCAAATACGTTTTCATTACTATGCAAATTACCCATATACCACTCTGAACATGATATTCGCTGCCGCTTGCCGTTTGGGTTACCTATCTTTAATCAAATTTAACAGACGATTTGGCTTTTATTAACAGGTTTATTTATATCGTCCTTAATTTTTAAATTTCTCAAAACTTAAATTAAAAATAAACTTTACCTTCATATCATAACCTCTTCCAGTGTTGAAACAGTCATATTTAGCAGTACAGCTATTAGCAACAGTCATATTCAACAGTACAGCTATTAATGAGAAAAGAGCACTCAACTAATAATTAAAACAAAACAAAAGTTAAACACAAATATTCCAGACTTTTTTATCACTATCCGCCATATTAAAAACGAAAACTAATGTTTTTGTTACTTTTAGAGTAAAATCTAAACAAACACTAACAAAACAGTAAGTTGGTATAGCCATTAATGTAAAAACCATTCCATTATGTACCTAATTAAAACACAATGCTTAGAAGAACCCAAGGTATTTTTTACTATCAACACTGAAAAACTAAAAAGTTATTTATTAATTAAACAACACAACTCTTCTTGCTATTGACATTATAGGTATGTTATTTACCGTTAACAAAAGACAGGCAACCCAAAAAAATACTACAAATAGTAGTAATGGTTGCATAAGAGAACAATACAAACACGCGTTATATTTTAAATTGTCGCGCCAAATCAGCGCCAGCTACTTCATCAAGACACTAAGACAGGAAGCAACAGAGAGACATAATACATGTAGTATGACAAAGAGAGATCGAAAAAAAGCGTTCTGAATGTCATCAAGCACCGTGCGCCATATTTAAGTTCTTACGGTCCATTTTTTAGCCTTCAACAACAGCATAAAAACCATACAATGAATGTTATCAATATTTTTTCTTTTGAAGTTAGTTTTAAATAATAATGTAATTTATTTCACTACCTAGAAAATGGTCTTCGTCGATCCGTTGTTAACCAATATTTTGCTGTTTTATCCAGTTTGTGCTTTGAGTGTTTCTTAAAGTAGCCTAATAGGGTTGAAAACTAAATTAAATTTAAAACACTGCTAATATTTACGTAACGTTTACGGGTGCAAAACTTATTAGTGGAACTTTTGAAAAAAATCGGTAAGTTACGATAATTTTCTTAACAAAAGGAGTGCTGCGTGAAACAGAATAATCTGTTTTTTTTTAACAAATATGCTGTAATGAAAGAATTTTGGTTCTACTCGTATATACTTTTAAAACACTATGCAGTTGTGCTCAATTAGTATTTTTCGTCTTGATTTTTAACTTTTTCTTAGCAGAAAGTTTAAGCTACTAGGATACTAGGAATTACGCTTATCTCATTAATAACGTAATATAGGGTGTCATAAATATTAGTTAAAACTAAGGCTACTGACAAAAAGGATTGCATTCGCAGTGCCTTTTTACTATTTTTTTTTTGTTTTTTCTTGGGAAAAGGTTCACATTTTTTTTAACTTTGTCTTAAATTACGCTTAAAAACAGAAAATAAATTATCGTTAAAGATTTATGTCTGGCAACGTTTCAACAAATTCAATTGTTTTAAGTTTTTCGCGCGCATTTTTCTGACAAGCGCTATGTCGGGCCATGTGCTCGCTCAGCCAAGTACCTCGAACATGGACGGGTTTTTGGGGTATTTTTGAAATTTTTTAAGATTTAAGAAAAAAAGTATTGGGTATGTCTGTAGACTATCCCAGGAGTCACCCATCAACCAATATATGTAAAAATTTCCATAACACCCTGTATACTAATTATAATATTTCATACATACCTACATATATTTTTATCCAAATGGAAAGATCAAGCACTCTCACATAGTATTTACAACCGGCAAAATATTTCACCATTGTCTACCGACTCATGAGAACACAGT
This sequence comes from Philopedon plagiatum, assembly GCA_963971165.1. Classification (NCBI taxonomy): domain Eukaryota; kingdom Metazoa; phylum Arthropoda; class Insecta; order Coleoptera; family Curculionidae; genus Philopedon; species Philopedon plagiatum. The sequence goes on along the minus strand of OZ020196.1, from coordinate 39,909,032 downwards.
ATATATTATGTAATGAGTTTTATTTTATACCTAACAAGATTCCAAAAAATTGGTTCCTCGGTATGTCATCGCTCAAAAAGTCTTAAAGGTTAAGGTCCTTACAAAATAAGCTTTTATTAAAAATTGTCACGTTTTTTAATTACGTCCAAAACATGACTTGCATTTACATTTAGAGAAACAGCGAAATTCATTTTCCAAAAATAGATCAGAATAAATTAGCATCAAAAGCAATTTATTCACAAGAGCAACCAGCTTACAGAACCGCAAGACATGAAAATGCCTTTTTAACTTTGGCGCTAGAGTTTTAAATGATGATTGAAATACGGACTTTTGTGTTGAAGCCCAACTTTTAACTAGGCAAAATACTGAACTGCGGTTTCGTTGTCTAAACCAGAGGTATTAGGGGAAAGTCCGGTAGTATCGGACGGCGGGTAGTATCAGACAGTATCAATTTCTCAAGTGTTATGGCCGATGCCACTCGTATTTCATCAGCGAGTGATGCATCGAGTCTAAACACTTTCAACAAGGGTGAAAATGGTCAGGGTGGCGTGCACCTAGGGATATTAGATTAGATAGATACGTCAGTCAGATGTGAAATATCTGATCAAACTGTTTCTTTCTAATGTATTAGATGGTTTCTTTCTAATGTATTAGATGATGCATGAGGGCTGTTTCAGTCTAACAGTGAAGTAAACATTGTACTTTTAGTCTTGACTGTTGCTTAGGGTAACACTAAACTTAAACGAATGTTCTTTTTTTACAGTTGTCCTTGCATGTAGCCACTATTTTTTGGGATAAGTAATCACATTTTTTTCTTTAGAATATGCCCCTGTGGTACTTCAACTTTACAAAAAGAGTGTCCCCTTTAATGTTGAGATAAGTAAATAAATCATTCATCTAAAATTGACTTAAAACATATTAATCTTGATTATTCAAATCTAACTACAGTAAAAACGTTTAGGACGTTGACTTTTTTTGTAAATTATTTTAAAAAGTCGTCTTCCCGTGAAACTGTAAACGAGATTTTATAGAACCGATCATCCGACCCAAAGAAAATTTATTTCAAATAAGAAAAAAATTAAAATTTTGTGATCGATTCCATCTAGTTTAGGTTGACGTACATAGGTATGGCGAAAATCATCCCCTCACAGCAAACCGTGTGGTTTAAATCTCAGCTTCTAAGCTAAAATTACAAGAATAAACAACAATTAAATTAGCAACAAAGTAAGATAACCAATAAATTGTTTAGGTTTACAATTTTAGGTAAAATTTGCTTATTGCATAACTTACTTATCCCGTAAACTGGCAACAATTTAAACAAAAGTGCGAATTCGTGCATGCTTGGTATCCGAAAAAATTTGGCGGGAAATGTGGCTATTCGGCCGAGAGAATAGAGTGGATAAGACAGAAAACGCAGGTGATAGACGTCATCCACAGGATCAAGTCCCTAAAATGGCCAATGAGCAGGATACTTGGCGAGAAGAATTGACAATAAAAGGACCACGAGAATGACACAATGGTACCCCAGAGGCGTGAAAAGACCAAGAGGACACCCAAATTTGAGATGGGACCATGATATAAAGAAATTATAAGGACTAACCTGGGCCCGCATAGACAAGAATGGGCCGAAATGAAAAATGAATATGTAAGGGGGCTACATTATAACTGGAAGCCCATGCCCGTACCTGGAGTGGAGATCGAACTTGCGACCTGGTGAATGAAAGGTTTACAAGTCCGAAAACGGCTCCCAGCGTCTTATACTTTCCTTAATTTGAGTCGCTTTTTATTTGTACTTTATATGGCGTCGTTTTAATGGCGTCATGGGGATGGATCATTATAAGTGAAGAGAGCAAAGTAAAATTCCCCAAAATTCCTCGGCTAAAAAAATTCTCCACATATTTTATTTCCCCAAGAGTGTGTTTTTCCAAAAATTGCGATAAAATCCCCAATCTAACAAGACTTAGTGTCGACAACCATCATCAAAACTGAAGTTTAAAAATCTCTATGATACCCTCAGTAAGGGAATCAATACTTGTAGTAATGCTCATATTTACATTTGCGTTTTTGTAAACGGTCTACACATTAAATTTTTAACCCTATGTTAGGTGCCATTCTATTAAAAGTATGAATAGCCTTGACGTAGGTAAATTCCAGAGTCTTAAGATTATATTAATTTGCCAATTACGCCAAAAATAATATTTTTAATTTAATATTTTTTCTCTGTAGCTGTTAAAAGGAAAATAACACCTGCACTGTTCTGGTCCTCCTGAATTCGCACCTTCCATAGTATTATGAATCTTACAAATCACTGTAATTTTTATTTATTTACCGAGTGAAATCACGAAGCATTCCCTTCGCAAAATGAGATCTGGCCTATTTTTTGTACCAAATCCATTACAAAAGAAAAAAGAACAAATTGAGGTTGTTTTCCGACATTCATTTAACATTCCGAAGCACAACTATGTTGCAGGGCTTCGAGCGAGAAAACGCGTTGACAACATAAAGGCTTTACATACTAAAGGAAAAAAAAGCTGGGTCGGAATTTAAATAAAAAATTGCTGACTATTTTTTAGGAGATTTTTTGGTTTGTAATTTTAAAAGAATTTTTGTAATACTAAGAGTTATTATATTGGGCATTCTTTTGTAAATTGAAATAAGTTATCTTTTTTTATGTGGACCTAAAATAAAAACAAAGGGAACCATGATCACCACAGATCACATATATTAGAAGACGTGCATCACAATCACAAGGAGTTTCCGCTACATGGGTAACATTATTGCCGCCAAGCGCTATTAGTGGGTCCTTGCGCTCACCACGAAATGCTATAGATGCTATTTTTTGTTGCAGATTTACTTTAAAATGAAAATACGAAGATAAAACTTTTGGCCTCTGATTTTCTCTTTGACTTTGACTCAATAAATATTAATCGCTAGGTATATATATATATATATATATATATATATATATATATATATATATATATATATATATATATATATATATATATATATATATATATAAGGTAAAGGTAAAGAAATAGCGACAGTACCAGTTATGAAAGCGAGGGAAATATTGGGGAAGCTGTCTGTAAGGTGACACGTGTTTCGTGCTTATTAGCACTCGTCAGTAGCACATAACCAAGTTAATAGGTGGGAAACTTGGAAGTTAAGAAAAAAAGAAGAAGAAAAAAGAAAAACACAAAGAGTTCACAGACCAGGGACCTGCCAACTCATTTGTAGTATTTTGTCAGGAGACCCAGAGTTTATATATAGTATATATATTTTTATTATAAATATATATATATATATATATATATATATATATATATATATATATATATATGTATATGTATATATATATATATATATATATATATATATATATATATATATATATATATATATATATATATATATATATATATATATATGTATATATATATATATATATATATATATATATATATATATATATATATATATATATATATATATTATAATAAAAATATATATACTATATATAAACTCTGGGTCTCCTGACAAAATACTACAAATGAGTTGGCACATCTTTTAGGAGCGCCCGTGTATAGTATCCTAGGCAAGCACTCTAGCTTCCGCAGAGTTGCCATAGAATTGCAATGCTTGCATAAAACACCCTCATTAGTTAATTAAAAATTATAACTTTTTCCTTTAAAAATCTTTAAAATCAACGTCTTTGTAAAATTTGGCCCATTTGAGCGTATTGTTTTGTATTTCGTGTAAATCAAAGGTATTTTTGTATGTTAAAATGGGAAAATATTAGTCAATATAGGCAAGGCAAAGAGGTAAGTAGTATATGTCTACTGTTGGCATAGCCAGCAAAATTTTTATAATTTTTCTATTAATTTTTAAAATCTGCGTTAAAAATGATCTTCATAAAAAATTTTATGTTTTTCGATTGGGTTCCTTAAGCACTATCCTCTTGTTAACCATTTATGTGCCTGTTTTAGGTACATTGAAGTAAGATTGTATTATTTCTAAAGAATATGAGACTTTTGATGAAAGATAAAGCACAAAAATATCATAAACACACTTCATCAGACCTGCTAAACCTACATGTAAGGAATGGCGTTCTAAATGAATGTTATTTGAGAGATTATCTTAAGCACAATATTTAGTGAAATATCCTACTGCCATGGAAAAAATCTGGAGACGAATCCATTGTTGCTATTTTTTTGATAAGGTAAAATATTGTCATTAATATGTAAAATCTTGATATTTCTATAACTACTTATGTTTAAAAAACTCGGAGTACAATTTTGTTTCTTATTTGTACCTCAGGTTATATGTTTATACCCGTAATAGCTAATATGCACCCTATATAATTCTTGTCCAGTCCAGCTACCAAAACATTTTTATCTGGGTTAGTATCCTGGTCAATTCGTGAACCTAACTGCTGGTAGTATAGATCACGAATATTATAATTTTTTTAACCATCTGTCCAATGTGGGTAAATAAATATTTGTATTTTAATTTTAAGCCGGATCCGAATTTCATTTCCAACTAGGGTAGAGACGTCTCTGGAATATCCCATGCTACAATGCTTTATTTATAAAGCGTAAACATTTTCAAAAATGAGTGGCGTAGCATAATTTTCAAAAATATATATTAGAGCATAATTTCGTATCGACGCCAGTGGTTGACTCCAAGAATGTATTGAATTTTCAAATGACGCGTATTTAAGTGTTTGTTTTATTCACCAAATTTCACAAAAAATCTTAATTTGTTTAGAAATTATTTTAAAATATCTATTTTTTTAAATTTTGGACACGCTGTATCTCCTTAAGGAAGCTTTAAGGAAGTAGTTTATTCGAACTTTTCATCTTAAAATAATGTCAGCAACCACATCCCAAAATTTGTCACAATGTAGCAACTTTTTTACTACTATTTATTTTTGCAAAGTAACTTATCTTTGTTATTTTGTTTTTAGTTTATATCTATAGTAAACAGATGCAGTCCTAGAAAAAGTATTTATGGACTTTGCGCTTAATGGTTTAAGTCACCAAGGCTCCTTTAATGCTAAATCAATCAACCAACCAATATGTTTCAAATCAAATTACATTGTTATTTTATATTTTCACTTGGTAGAATATGTGAAACTTCCTCTCAGTCATTTTACCCCTTTCCCCTAATTCTGGCATAGCAAAATTTATATATTTTATACCTTTACTAAGTTTTTACTAATTTTTGACTTTAAAATTTTGGAGTATTGTATTTCTTATTTCTTGTTAACAAGTAGAATGGAAATGTTGGGACTATTATTAAAAAGTGTTACTGCTTGGTTGAAGGTTACCCTCAATCGTCGGATTTTCCTTTATTGGCAAATTACAAACAGTTCTCATAAGAGTTTAGTTTCGTTGTTCAGAGCATACCCCTCAATATGCAATAACGTCCGTCCCAGCTACGCGCCGTAGGGTTAAGTCGACGTACATAGTATCTCTAAACAAGAGAAACAAATTAAAACACCTTTAAGGATACCGTTACTGGGAGCATTTCCCTCGTCATTAGATAATGTCTGTCCCATTAGTGGCCTTGAGGTTAAATCGCCGTACAGAGTATCTTTCAACAAGTGGAAGAAATTTCAATAAGAAATAACTTTTTTCACAATTCTAAAGTGAAAATTTAACCCTAAGGAAAGTATAGTCTAAAAAACTAAAAAAAAACACGATTTTATGGGTAGCGCACTGAAAAGTTAAAAATAATTAGTCTCCTTTCAAAGCTGTACAAGTTAAAAGAAAACCGGGGTATGCATGTGTTAGATGCATACGGAAAGCGCACTTATATAGCGGTCTAGGCATAATAAACAAAATGTAATGCAGTTACCTAACATTACATTTTGTTTATGCCTAGACCTCTATATTATATGTAAGTGCACTCTTTTTTAGCAGAAAGTTTAAGCTAGTAGGAATAATGCTCATCTCATTAATAACGTAATATTCTGTCATAATTTGTCATAATTTTTTGTGTCGCCGGTATAACATAGCCTGTTTCGTTCTGGTTACAATTTCAACCGATTTCATGAGTGATCCATATTTTCCGATATTAAGAGAAGACATTGCTACCAAATTAAAGTACCCATTTTTTGGTAAAATGCGTCTGTGGAATTAAAAATACTTTTAATTATTTTCGGTTTTCACTAAAACTGATAAAAAAATGGGCCGTCATGATAATATTTAAGTTTGGCAATGCCCCGGCCCGGCCGGATCATTTATTTTTTCTTTATAATATTAGAGCCTGTGACGTGAGGCTCTTCAGAAGCGTCGCATAAAGGCCGGTATTTTGACATTTTTTAAAATAAAAATGTGCGATTTGAGGGAAAAATGTATTGGGTATGTCTGTAGACCACCCCGGAGTCACCCATTCTAATATATGCAGTGAATTTCGGACACCCTGTATATGTGTGTACCAAAAATTAGAATTAAAGGAACCTGTATTTTTTATGCTTGTTCCATAATAAAATTAATTTGTTTCTTTTCACAAGTTCTCGACGTTAAAACTATTAAGGATGTTCAAAAATAGCAATAAATTTAAAAGTTGCACAGGATTGCAAAGCAGCTTTTAAGCTCCATTGTCCTGAATATGACTACCACATTAATAGAATGCACCGCCATCAGCAAATTTCAAACTTTAAATGTCGTTTAAAAACTTTTGTCGTAAAATAAACGAGAAGGCGGTAAAATTGGCTTAGAAAACTGTTAAACAGATAAGGGTGTCCATAAGGCACCAAATTCCGGAACATCATAGACTTCGATAACGGCCTGTAGTAATCCATATGACAAGGCCTTAATGTCCCACAAGCGTGTGGGGAAGACGAAAAAAGGTATATTGTGTAAAAAGACTTGCTTGGGGAAGCCCTTTATCTTTTAAATGGAAAGATGACATTCCAGTAATGTGAGTTTTTGTCAGTTAATACGCTGGTATTTACTATTGACTGAAAATGTTATTTCAAAAATGGGTGTTGCTAGAATTAATTAATAAACTTATTAATTAAAAAACTTAGTTATATGGATGATCAAATTGCCAATTTTACAAAATAATTGTTTGAAATTTGCAAGTATCATATTACACCTATTTTCTAAACATATATTATACCACTTGAAACTAGACGTGAAATATGTCTCTCTTGCCTCAATCATAAAATAACTCTAACAAAAAAGCCATAATGCTTATTTAAAAAAGTTAAATTTAGAATAAATATTTATCATACTAGTACTAGATTTAATTATTTTCTTGCAGATCCATCTTATAATTTTGAAAAACACGACCCATTTCACATGCTTTGGCTCAAATATTTGTAACAAAATACTTAGACATACGAAAAATTACTTATTTGTAAATTTTAAAAGTAAAATAAAAAATAGAAGAAAGAGAAAATGTTTGTGGAATAACAGACAAAAAAGGCAAGGCTTTTGCATTAAAGTATGGGGCATCCAAGAACTAATGGAACAACCTGAGCCGGGTAGACGGAAAACTTTCACCCAGGTTGGGAGTCATCAGACTGACGTAACCATCAGGAACTGGCAATATCGCATAGTCAATAATTTTTATATCGAGCTTTTTTATTAGTTCTTGGATGCCCCGTACTTTAATGCAAGAGCAGAACACGCATTTTTATTTTCCCACATTTATTACGGACACTAAACTTTTCTTTTTGAAAAAAAATATGTTTGGTAAATTTTTAATATCTTAGATAGGAACATTTTATTGAAAAAAATCAAATATTAAAAAGTTCACTTCAGTGTTTATTTTAGGGTAAAATTGCAACATCTTTTGAGATTAAAGCAACGAAATAAAACAAAATGAAAAAAAAAAATAAAAAATAACTAAGCACAAACTAACCCTCACAATTTGGTTTTTGAGATGTTCCAAATTTAATTCTTGCCTTTTTTGATAGCGTACAGATTTTTAAAGCGTTATAATGTAAACAAAGAAAAGTGTATTTGACATATTGGGCAATGACATTAAGTTATCATGTAAATTTAAAGTTGATATTTGCAAATATTTCAACAAAAAAAGTACCTATCAAACTAACTGACTAAAAAATATTTTGATATTTTTTCTCAAAAATTCTCTTATTTTGTAACAAACATCCGATGAATCTATAGCGTAGCAAAACGCGTCATCTTATAATGTATTAAATAAAAGTAGAAATTTGGCTAAAATTGTTTATCATTATGTGTATAATGGAAAAGGCCGACACCATTCAAAGCTTATCCTAAATGATAAAAATTTTCTGGCTGTAGAATCATGGTTTTATACATTTTAAGCACCCTGTACTTATATGTTATTATATCTAAAAGCAGACAAGGTTTTCTTAGTACCAAACGTAGTTTAAAAAGAAAACAAAATTGCAATAGATAAAAGTGCATATTTAAAATTATTGTGACGATATTTGTAAAAAAAATGAAACAACTTCGTCATTGAAAAATATTTTCTGAATACTTTAAACGATATTTTCATTTTTGTTATTATTTAGTAAGAAAATGGATTTTTAAAGAATAGTCACGTAAACAATGGCCTAAGTCAACAAAATAATTTTATTTCCGGTTTATCTCTATCTCAAAACGCCATTATAATATGGAAATATAGCTGGAATGGCGTGCCATTGTGTACAATAACAAACTCTCTATACATTATGTTTTTATGCATAATAATCTCTAGACGGGTATAATCTCATGGCTCGTTAAAAAATAGAAAAATAATATCACAAAATCCTGTGCCAAAAAAAGTAATTTATGAAAAAGTTAATGAAAAATCTCCGTTGAAAAATAAAACTTGCTGCGTGAAATTGCAGCTTCTAGACTAGACTATATCGGAGAGATGAATTGTAAGTATTTACTGGATGTCCCATAACTAATAGACTATAGACCAACTTGAGACAATAAAGATTACAGTGTACTTACAGATTACTCGTGTGCTGCTAGTTAATCAAATACGCAGTGCTGAATGTAAAAATTTATTTTTGAAATTATGCAGTAATTTAGACCTCTGCAAATATTTTTAATGTTATATTAGAGGCCGCTCGTTGCACCAGAGAAGTTGGATATAACCATGCAGATTTTTCTACCTATAGAAGTATAAACCGTTTGACCAAAAATAGTAGAGACATCATTTTTATTATTTAACAGGTTTGAGTATAGTCGTTGACATTTTAATAATGATTTAATAACTTGTCCGCTAAATCCAGCCTGAAAAAAAAATTTGACCAAAGCCAAAAAAAGCTATATTTCTATAGGCCAGTAGAAATGCTCTGCAGTAATCCAGATGTCCATATTTTCGAATACAAATTTAAAACTTACATAATAGACGCGAGAACATTTTAAATAATATAATACCGTGAACAATTATTGTGAATCCAAACGCTTTTTCTAAATTCATAGTATAGAGTATATTTTCAAAGCTTCCCTGCCATCATTATTATGAACATTAGTATAAACCAAAAAATGAATGAACTATGGTTTTAATAGCGAAATAGCACGCGACAGCTTGAAAATATATACCACCAAGCTATAAAAAAATAAGACGTAAAACTGGTAGTTGCAAGTCCAGATATGAATGGGTAACAACTAAATCACAATAACCAGTACATTATTTTAGATATTTAATACCTTTATACATAGATACATATTTCATAATTTCACAATATTTTTTAACAAATATTTTTGCGTAGTTTTATAGTTTAATGTTAATCCAGCTTTCTTGTAATAACTTTTATTTATAAAAGACACTGTAAAAAGGCGAAAGCTACAACGCAAATCCTTTGTAAGTAGTATAACAATGTAAAAGCTCTTGTATACAAGTCTTGTTGCAACGAAAAACCGCGATCACTCCTGTGTTACTTTTGTTTGGTTCTCGGAGAAAGAATCCATTAATGAAAATTGCCCTTTTAATGCATTTGATTGGAGTAGTTGCTTACTTTAGAGGGTAATGTAGGGTAACAGAGTTTTATTTTTTAATTTCAAAAGCTGTTATTAATATATAGTATATATTATGAGTATTTGTGCAATAACGATTTGTGCCTTATTAGTTCACTATCAATACTAATACAAAAACAGCACTTACATTAACTTAAATCTAAATTGGAAACACTTTTAGTCAGGCTAGACATGGACAAGGAAAGTTACACAGAAATCAGCGACGAAGATGACATTCCCATTGCAGATAATCTAAGACCCGAAGAGAAGCAAGAACCTAACCAAACCATTCAACGTCAAACCGCAAAAAGCATTACTAAAATGTTCAGGCTCATTACAAAATCAAACCAGTAATAAGACCCGGATGTCCGCAATCATTTCCCAGCAAATAGATTTATTTGCAAATGATGGCAGTTGCGGACGCAATATTCAAAAAAATTTTGAATTCCTACTAACCAGTCAGCCCACAAGCATAGACCCCGAGAGATGTTTCTCTTTCGCAGGAGTTTTCTGCAATAAAATACATTCAGCCTAAAGGCGAAACATTGGACGCTCTAATACTTTTGCGGTATTTTTTTAAATAAGTTTAAATATATATACTTGTCTAATCCCGGGATTAAGAAAATCAGTCGGGATTGACACCCCCAGGTACAATGTAGGCCGGAAAAAACTTTTTGTAATATTTAATTAATCGTCAACACATTTTGTTTAAAAAACATTTCTGTAGTACTAAGTACTACAGACGTAGTACTAAGTACTACAGTACGGCAGGGTAAGCAACAATTTTAAATTTTTAAATTATTTTGTTTAATATTTAGAGTCCGACCGAAGAGCAGTTTTGGGGCCGAAGCCAAAGCCAAAACCGATCCGGGTTTTTTATTACCTTTGGCCGAAGCCGAACGTTTGGAAATACTTATATTATGCAACTGCGTTGAAACTGTAAAGTATTTTTTTAATTTTTTTTATTTTTTAAATCTTTATTGTGTTATTGATATTTCTAGCGATTTACTAATATTCAAGCATTTACCTGCAGGTAGAAACAGAATAAATAAAAACCACGCAGACAAAAATGCAGTATTCTGCTTTAGTTCAGAAGCAAATGAATATTTCAGGTTATGTAGAGAAATTTTAACATAGGAATAAATTAACAACTTAAAATATAGACTTACTGACGTTGACTTAAAGGAATGTTATATCAACACCTATAAATTTATGATTTTGAATACCCGATGAATGACTCCAATCATGAATAATTTTAATTAGAAATATCTCTAATTTTAAAAAGTAGATTTTAAAAATTCAACATTATACAGTCATATAACATTTTTATGTAGAAATGTAAAGCTCGTTATGGCCAATCAATTTTAAAAAAGCAGATTCTTATGACATTAGGCATTCGACTTCGGTAAAACCTTCGGCCCCATTTTGCCTGAAGCCGAAGGTGTGATTTTTGGCCAAAGGTGGCCGAAGGCGAAGGTTCAGTTGAACTACTTATAATGCTATTTTTTCCAAAACCGAATTAAACAAACGATGGCCCATTTTAAAGATCTGTTTAATCCGACCTAATTTTATCATAAACAGTTTAAAAGTTAACTTCCATGTTTAACGATAGAGAGCGCAAAATCATGATCCGGGCTGGAGTTTAGCTTGGCCGTAGAATTCAGCTCGTTTCACTAACAACCAACAGTTACAATAGAAATATACTTAAACCTGTTATGGCCCCCATGGAGTCTTTTTGGTCAAGGTTTTCTTTTAAAGAAAATAATGCCCCTCAGGAAAAATAAAGTATCCCAATAAATTCGATACATGGACATATACGTATATCGATGCTTGTCAGCCGATGTCGATTTTCTTTCAACATCGATGGATTAAGGTCGAGGTTTCTACTATATTGATGGATCGCAATTTGATGCATCGATTTTTGATGTATCGTTATATTTTTGTTTTGAAATTTGTCAATCTGTAGCTGCTGCCGAGTTCCCCGCTATGTAATGCTACTGGAGCAACACTCACGGTGGGCAGCCTCAGTAATAATGTTTCTAAAACTGTTGAAATGAACAAAAGTAATACGAGTCTCCAATGGCTGTACCAATAGTGTAGCAAAACCTGATGTACCTACGTTTAATCATCATTTGGTCTCATTCGATTAAAACTAATTTCTTTCATTAAAACAAAACATCCAATAAAGCGAATTAGGTAACGGGCAGGTGTTGTAAATGATTTCGTTAATAAACGGCATATGCTGCTTTATAGTGGAGTAGCGAAACATAATCGATTTAGACTAACCCAATTTGTCCATTATTAGGTTAGTAAGAAATTAGAAAATAGGGGATTGTCGTATGGCTGCAGGTAATTGATGATGCTTTTTAAGTAAAGACGTTCCGTAAAGGCTTTTCCCAAATTATCCCATTAAATTGCTTCAGTTATTTAGTCTAACAAAATGTTTAACTTGAAAACAGATCGAAGTCCTAAGTACTAGATGCAATGGCATAAAGAAATGTGTATACGCTATCGAACAAAAGTAATGTAACAAACTGGTTGTTACATTTCATTAAGTAAGCGTTTCTCATTAAATTTTTATAAGGTTACAACTTTAGTAGTATGCTACATGTTTTTGATAAATCTTAAACATCATTTAAGGGGAGAGATATTTAATATTTTATAAAAATACAGCAAAACAAGGGCAAGAAAAGTAAAGTAACAAGTTGCACAAGAAGCACATTGAGCATTAAGCACTATTTTGTATTTTAATCAGTCCACCATAATTACTAACAAATCCCCCCTCCACAAAAAAAAAACACTGCCACAAACTTGTCAGAATTAAACTTCAAGCAATGATCAGCGCTGAAATTTACCACAATATTCAACTCATAATTCAGTGCCGCCACCGCCTCTGGAGCCTCTGCCGGGAAGAATGATAAATACATTTGTGTATGATCCGCATAAAAATGTGTACTACAAGATAAAAATTTCGTTGGAAAAATTGACGTATAGAATGTAAACAATCTTGGTCTCAAAATGGTTCCCTGAGGGACTCCATAGGTAACCGCAACAAAATTAGTCAGCCTTCCACCTCAACACACCACCTGCACTCTGCCCTTCAGATATAATTTGATAATAGTCTGTTGTGAAAAGCCAGCATACTCATACATGGCCCTCGGAACTCTTTGATTTAAAGTATCGAATGCTTTAGAATAATCTAATAGTATGAGCACCGTTAGCTTTCCCTGATCCTGTGCACCTGTTATATCATCAGTACAGTGGCGGCTCCTGGAATTTCAGATTGTCATATCTCAGTTCCTACGCATGGGACCCACACCAAATTATAGGATGTTACTATTGGGTAATCTAGAAACATTTTAGTGAAAAAATATTTAATTTTGAAATTTGCGAAGGAAATGTTTTTTTTTTGGGCCGCTTCTCCTGATATCTGAGAAAGTTCTGAACAAAATTTTACTCACCATATTTTTTCATAAAGTACATCAAATTTTATCGACAAATTCCAAATTTTGTGAAAATATTCTAATTTTCCTTAAAGAAATAGCATTTTAAATTATCTCTTAGACAAAATACTTTAGGGTAAAAATTTTAAAAACTAATTAATTTCAGGATATTAGAGGTAATTCAATGAAATTTCAATTCTATCGATAAAATCAGATAAAATTTATGAAAAAAACTTGGAAGTAAAATTTTCTTCAGAACTTTCTCAGATCTCAGGTGAAGCGGCCCAAAAAATTAAATTTTTTTCGCAAATTTCAAAATTAAATATTTTTTGACGAAAATGTTTCTAGAGTACCCAATAGTAACATTCTATAATTTGGTCCCATGCGTAGGAACTGAGATAATGTGACACATCTAAAATTTCAGGGACCGCCACTGCGTCAGTAATATTTTGCAGTGCGGCGTTACAGCTACGTCCACTAGTAAATCTGGACTGATTTTCTGGTAAATGGTATTTTTCTTAAACTATGGTTGTAGCTGCGCATCCAAAATTTTTTCCAGAACCTTCGATAATACAGGCAGAATGCTAATAGGTCGCAACTTATCCAGCGTGCAAGCGCCGGGTACCTTAGGTAATGGACGCGCTTTCCTCCATATACCAGGGAAAACAGACTTGCATATAGTTCCATTCATAATATGAGTTAGATAAGGCAGCAAGAAGGGCAGATACAAATGTATTGTGGAGATATTTATTCATCCATCCCAGGGGCTTTGATGGTAATTTAACTGATTGCTGTTAAAACTTGTTCGTCAGAAAATTGATTTCGTTAATCAATAAATAGGTTGCTTTTAAATTACCAGTGTACGGTAAATATAAAATCGATATTAGTTAACCTAGTTTGCCAACACTAGAGTAGCGTTTTAATCAGGAATTAAGAAAAAAGAGCGGTGGCGTGGCTTCAAGAAATTATTGTCAGTTGCTTCTTAATAAATGGCTACACATAAAAGTTAATTTTCTTAAATTTAATAGTTTGGAGAGAAATTACGGTTGGGTTTTGAGATTTTATTTAGTATCTCTCAAAACATGTCGATAAAAATGTAAAATATAATATTAAATTGAACACTCTGTATCTCTCTTATTATCAACGTTTGTACTAAAATAAGTTATGTTAAACTGACCTAAATTGAGCCAGAGAAGCCACTGCAAAAGTATGGTCCGGCCGATTCGTTACCAAACACCCTGTATACAAAATATTTTTGCAAAACGAATCATAACATTAGATTTATTTTTCATTTCCTTGCTGATACAAAACACTGTAATTGTAAAATTTCGAGATTCTTTAGACATTGGTAATAATCTCATATTTTTGTCAGTTTTGTTGTTAGGTATATCGATCGGTCAGTACATTGGTACGCTACCAAAGCTACTTGGAAAAATATTTTGAGTATAAAGGTTATAGATTTTAACCGAGGCTTTAACCTATTTCAAATAGATACCCAGTGGACACCTAAAAAATTAATGATTTTAGGATGACGTAGTTTTCGTACCAATAGACTGACCAATCGGCAGAACAACAATATAACTGTCAAAATATGAGATTAATATGAATCTCTGAAGAATCTCTAATTTTTACCAATATTGTATATGAGCACGGAAATGAAAAATAAATCTAATTGCAAAAGGGTTATTGTTTTTAGTAGACAACGCCGATTTGGCTGTCATTTCAGAGTTGGATTTTGATTTGTCGTGAAAATGTCGTCATAATAATAATATTTCGTACCCTTTGTTGCGTAGAAAAGCTTTAACATTTTGTTCTGACAGCCCACGAAGACCGAAGTATAAGTACTATGTACCGTGGGTGTACTGGGGAAATCCGACTCACACATTCAGAGCTGGAAACATCCGTACTGACTTCACCAGCCCTTTAAGAGGATATGTGGGGTGGTACCACCTCGGTCGAGGAAGAAATCCTCTACCACCTTCCAATACATAACATATCCAAGAAGCAAATTATACTGTTCCTGCCTGACGTTTAAATGTATTGCTTTGGTTTGGTTCTCTTCTTAACGGTTCCTAATTGCCCTTGGAAATAAAACCAATGTTATTTAGCTAATGGATCACAATTTTGAAAGGATCTAAATTATGATTTAATTTTCGGAGTAGTTCTAGCTAAAATAAAACATAGGAAATTCAGAATGCAGATATGAACCATTCTGGAATGTTCTAAATTTGAACCAAAAAAAAGCTTACACATATTATGTATGTTCCGTATACAAATGGATATTCTTCGACCGACAAAGACGTAATTTGAGCCCGTCATGTTTGGAACACATTATTTAAATATTATTAATGTTTGGTATTATAATGCTACAATTTGTGAATAATACTCGTACCATTTTAGTGTTTTGTGTCAGTGTACGTGTAAGGGCCAGTTATTTGAAAACGAAATAACAGCTCACAAAATTTAGTGTTAATGTTCCTCTTCACCTGTACTACAAAAGAGCTTAGGGTTAGAATTATAGGCTCAGTACAACCCTGTTACTACTAATTCAAAAAAAACAACTCACAATGAAAGTTTTCACACTCGTTGGTTTCATATTATTATTTAACACAGGACAGACCACAACCTAATATACACGTTACACATTCGCATCTCATTATCCCCAAGAGATCACTTAACCTAAGTTTACTTTGTATCCCCAACTACTGTTGACGAAGGGATATTTCAACAAAGCTAATTTGGGATCCGTATTCAGCATTCCTGGGAATAATAATGACATTTGCAGGGTTCTCAGTATTTCCGTTTTTTCAACACAAATTATGCTATAAAAAAACTTAAATATGCATGTATGGCAGCCAAACTTAAAGTATCTCCATGAGCATTGTAATGGGTCAGTTTTATTGGCATATTAGAATTAGAATATATGGTCAAAATTCAGTGCAAAAATCTTTTTTTGGGAAGTGGAAAATGCCCTAAAAATCAAAGTAAACTTTGGCAAGTTTTGTCACATTAGCGAGTGATGTCATCATTTCTCTGCATTTTGATGCCTCAACATAAATTTGCTTATTACAGAAAAAACAGTATTCCTAGGAAACAAAGATAATTAATGGTAGAGAACAATGCGAGAAGCATAGCTTTTTGTACTTGCCGTTTTAACTTCACATTCCGTATTTCAGCGCTAATATATTCTGCATTTGAAAGTAAATATTCATATATCATATCCACCGTAACCTTGGGCAAATTGCCCGAATCAGCTTTTTCAAATGTTCCAATCTATGTGCCCATGAATAGGCCCTCAGAATAGATTTTTAAAAGCATTATCCTAAAAAGCAAACGAAAAAGGGAAATAAAAAAGAATATTAACAATACAAAACCCCCCGACCTTGAAAGGTCATAAAACAAAATATATAAAGAAGCACACATGCTACAAAAATTCGTACTCTCCCTACCTATTATTATTATGCATATTAAAAAATACCTTCATCAGTACAGAAATATTATTTTTAAAAATTTACGACTTTGTTCAAACCTTTCAGGCAAAGAGGTCTATCAGGCATAAATACCGGATATTTAGAAAAAACCTACGTAACGTACATACCTGTGTGATGAAATCCTAAAATTTGCAACAGTTGCAAAAAAATACAACAAATTGGGACAAATCAAAATTTGACAAACAGTTTACGTCAACTCTCTAAGAGTTCAACAAACGAGTGAAATGATGGTCGCCTACTTGCAGAAAAATTATCCTACAGTGCCACGTAGTGGTAGGGTGGACTACTAGTGATGTAACGGTCGTGTTTCCACTTATTCAATTCCAGTTTCACACATGTGGTTGAAATTCTCCTGAGGTATGGAGTGTTATTTCTAAGTCTAGTATAACAGATCCATATTTATTTAATGCTCCTTCTGTGATAGGCGATTTGAACTTGGGTGTGTTACATAATTTTTTGGAAGACAATATGCCTCTACATGTCTTACAAAATGGTTTCTTTTAGCAAGATGGTGCACCCGCTCTTTTTGCATTGCGTGTTCGAACATACTTGGACGACACATTTAGTAGACGGTAGATAAGAAGTGGACCATTATGCTGGCCAGTAAGGTCATGTGACCTGATTCCCTACGATTTCTGGTTATGGGAAATGGTTAAAAAACGCTTGTATGCTACGAAATTTTTCGATATTAATAATCTTAAGATGCATTACAAATGTTATCCGCTCTATACCTATTACCTACAGAAATGTGTCGCCGAGTTCTGGACTCTATGGTGGACAATCTGCACATCTACATTTGGAATCAAGAAGCACAGGTGAAAAGAGTGTATTAGCTTTATTCGGTCTCCATATGGTAACGTTCGTTACTGCAATATTTTTCAAATAATTCAAATAAATCGCATGGATTCGCGATACCATATATTCAAAGTAGTAGTAGTGTCGATCGTAATGATATTTTTGGGTTGTTTGGATCAGTCGCATGGATTCACGAGAGCATGAACCCAAGGTAGAAATATCGAAAACACCTTCTTGGTTGACGCTTATTGATTTTTGAGTTAGCATTTTGTCCGCTATGATTTCCGACGATATTTTATTTATGACAGAGGCTAGAAAAAGGCTTTATTCCCAGAGAAGCTAAGATGAAGCTTCATCCCTATTATTTTCGTAAATGATCCTTTGTTAGGGACTCTAAATGGAAGATCCCTCATGTGATTTAACTAACTACCTGGTTGACTTGTGAATTACTTATCTCTAGGTTTAGTGACCTAATGGCTTAAATTATTTAACCGGCCAAGTTACCTGATTAATCATCCATATGATTAATTATCTAATTAATCATCCGTATGATCAATTAATTCAATTCATCTTTGCATGATTTTGAGAGCAAGTTATGGTGTTTCATAGGCAGCACCTTTTATATATTGACCGTGTTGGATATTTTACAGTTTGAAAAGATCCTGGACGTGTGTCCCTATTTAAAACCCGTTGAGGTTGATCAGTTAAGGAGTGAGCTCCATAAAGAATATTATAGTACCCAGTTTTTTTTTAATGCCATGAAAAGTCAAATGTTAGGAATAGCCAATTTTTTATAGTTAAACTGATTAAATAGTTCTAGTACTGTAAAGACGTTGCAACACCTAACGCTAGTAACAAAGTTACCATTTTGCCCTTTTTTATATTAAGTTCATTGTTAACGATTCTTTTTTTTTATATTAAACATCAAATTAATTCTTAACGTTGTTTCATTCACTCAATAAGTTTTCATACAGGAACTTTAATTATTATTAGTAGTGTCCTCTCGACACAATTATAATACTGTAACCGCTTATTGACACACACTAATAATATTAAGGGGTGTACATTTATCTTAGGTAAGTACATTCAATTGGTCATTAGCAGATGACCATGATGAACTGTGATTAATAAAACCTCCAAGTAATATTACCACGCAACATTGAGCTAGCCGATGCGATGGCTTGTTGTCATACATCCTAGCCCTGAAATATAATAACTATTAATTAATTAACAACAGTTATTGTTATATTATGATAATATTACATTTTGTTAAAAAAAATTCTATATCAGTTATTACTACAAAATTGTACGCGACATGGTTTTCTTTACTACAAATTATAGTTGGAGTTTGGCCTTCAAAAATGGCGTTGTCATTTGGTCACGTCGACTACCCGAAATTGTAACTATGCTGATACAAACGGTTGTTGTAATGAGTTTGTAATGACGTGTTATGGCTTTCTGGAAAGATTACAAAGTAGGTAAAATAGTAATTGATTCTCCTAGGCGTGATATCTCAGGAAATTTCCAAACCGCTGTGGGCCATAGTGCCCCAGGGGAGTATTCAGGGGGGTTAGGTGTCAATGCCCCCCCCCCCCCAAAGTCTAAAGTTTATACAATCAATGTTTTTGCCTTTTTGTTGTCAAACCCCCCTCCAGAGCATATTCCTGGCTACGCCCCTGTAGTACCCTGCAGCAGACTGGCAACCTTAATGATACATGCCTGCGGCGTATTCATCAGGGATGTACTAAATCAGATTTGCACATTAAGATGGATAACAGCATACATCGTGATGTTATTTTTTTTAATTAGCAAGGCTTGCGAGTGTAAAACCGAATGCTAAGCGAATAGAAGAGTAATCAGTAATCAGTAATCACACATGTGTTTCCCTGAAGTATTTGGAAGGACAATTGGTAGCCACATTGGGCCGACCAAATACTTTAAGCAGATTTTTTTTATCAAATTTTTATAAGAAGCTAAGAAGTTGACGAAGTTATGAAAGCAATATCTAGAAATAAAGCCACAGTCTAACCTGCTGCGTAGTTGAAACGGATGGTGATGACACGAGTATTATTAGAAGAACTGCTATATTTTAAACATCCAGACCCAGAGCAGTTCATTTATAAAACTTTAGCACAATAACTTAAATAATAATTTTCCTCATTTTATTTTCTGGAGAAACTTGTTGTGTACTTTTCCATATAAGTATCCTATTCATATTTTACAAAGACATAACCAGACTAAATAAACCCGTTTCGTGCTGTTTCTCATCATCTCTCATAAGATTAGTTTACCGCAGTTTACTTTGTATCCCCAGCGTGTGTTGACGCAGGTATATTTTACCTGGGATAATTGGGATTTATAATTAGCATTCCACAGGGATGCAAAAGACTTTATGGCGTCTTAATTACTTTATGTTTTTAAGCTGGGTATTATTATTTTCTTGTTTCAGTTAGTAGGCTGTATATTATATTATAAAAACTAAACTGCATACATAGTCTGCTTCTGAGCATAGTGAATATCTATTAAGAAGCGTTGGAGTTTGATTCAAAAAATTACAGACAAAAGGTGATTTTCAAAAGTACCTATATAACAAACGAATAAATACTGCCGAACTTTATTTAAAAAAAAGGGTTTTTGCGTCCGTAATAATGTCAGAAAAAGAAAATGTTAATGGTAATGCGGACGAAAAAGACAGTTACGCTCTTTCATTAAAATACGGGGAGTCCAAGATCTAAGGACAACCCCGTGGAGATCTAGCGTGATGCTGAAAAATCGCTTTCGGCACCGGGTGTCATGCTTCCGCTTACGTTATTGTTTTACTGGCTACCTGTATAACACTAGCAGTTTTACTCTAGTGCGATCTGTTCTTGCATTACAGTGACTTCCTATTCTGTACCATCTTTGGTCAAAAAGAACTATTGAATATGCCAGTTTGCTATGATGGAAGCTGCCTGATGGGTACGCCAGTCTGGCGAGTGATGATTCCCAACAAGG
Organism: Philopedon plagiatum; assembly: GCA_963971165.1. Taxonomy (NCBI): domain Eukaryota; kingdom Metazoa; phylum Arthropoda; class Insecta; order Coleoptera; family Curculionidae; genus Philopedon; species Philopedon plagiatum. The sequence goes on along the minus strand of OZ020196.1, from coordinate 39,888,356 downwards.
CTGAAAGTTTACTGTCCACCGACCCGGGGTTGTCGATTAGATCTTGGACTCCCCGTATTTTAATGCCAGAGCATAATACACTGTGCTTTTCGTCCGCTTTGACACTAACATTTTCTTTATTTTTTAGTTTTTCGTCTCCTACTTATCTTATCTTGCCCTATTCCTCTCCGTCAATTGTGCATTGATGCAAGCATACATAATTAAAGGCTCTATGTAAATAGAAAAATGAAGACCCCAGAGGTTATTGGTTAGTGGATTGGTGGGTGCTGAACATCTCTACTCCCAATATTTAAATAGGTATTTGCAGATACAGCCAGACAGAGATATAAACAGTAAATTTATATCATCACTTTAAACTACTTTATAACTTTTCTAGTTAGGAAAGTAGTAAAAAGGCAGAAGAGAAGAAAAAATTTATTAAAGTATAATAATTATTATAGAGTAGTCGATAAATTTATTTAAAAACATATTTACTACATTAGTACAATACACATTCCAAAAAAAAATGTAGAAAAACAACTAAACATCACACAAACATTTCTATACATTTCCACAAAAAATGGCGATTGTTATTTGTTATCGTCACACCGTGTGATCACCGTAAACTTAGAAATTTACTGTCACGCATGTTTATTGTTTACTATGATCCCTTTCCTCTTATTCATACAGTGTCCGCTATAAAGTTGGCTATATATGGGTTTTTTTATTACTGGTTTAGAACTAGCAGGAAAAATTGAAGCTGAAAATTTAGAGATTGAATTATTAAGCCAGGCAAAAAAACTTACCTAAGGATGTCGGGCGGGTCTAAAGCGACTTGGAATCCGTATAATACGTTATCCTTTCAGGCACTAATCAAACGAAACGGCCCAAACCGGCCAAAGGTACTACTAAAAGCCCGGAAAAAATATTTGCGGTGGTCTCTCAAAATCCCCCAACAAAAGGCACCCTTACAGGCTTAGGAGATGACCACCAACCATCGTCAATAGTTACACGCAAAGGAATCGAACGTGGCTCGATACAGCCACAACGAACCTGATATTCATTTTTTGTATTGACCCCATTATAGGATTGCACAAAAATACTCGATACTCCACAAGCATCGATAGCTACGGATACCAGCCCCTTAACACGTCAGACAGTCGGGTATCAAAACAACATGTAATAGAGAAACATATCACGCTCTTTTCCGCTTAGACTTCAACTCCATGCTGTCAATTATGTAAAAACGAAACATTGAATTTGTATCGATTCCATCAGGACCGATCAAAATACACGTCTGTACAAACCCGTCACGCGCAACATTTGAACAAGGTCGTATCTAATACACGAGTTGCATATATCACTAGAACCATCACGCGCGATCTCTCTGAGCGAACACTTAAACTCAAACCGGCCAATCAGTTACAAAACTACAGATAACAAAGGTGTACTTTGCCACGGGAACCAAAGCACTACCTATTTCGAAATTAGAATTTAGGCAAAAAAATCATTATAAATCCGAGTGACAAAAACTGAATATTATAGGGTATGTCTGTAGACTATCCCAGGAGTCACCCATTCAAATATATGCAATGAATTTCATAACAGCCTGTATAGTCGAGACGTAGGTTACTGGCTGTTAACCGCTCACGTGAACAGGCGAGACGGTGCGAGGCGGTGTATTTTTTCTTTAATTTTTTGAAAAATTATTTTGAAATACGTGATTTTTAAATAACATATTACATTTCCACAGAGGTGGATTGGACGAAGGTCATAATTTGGTTGGTCACCAAGGCTTTCAGATATAAATCCTCAAGATTTTTTCTTATGGAGATTTTTAAAATAAAAAGTCTATGCCTACAAACCTTTCGGCAACATAGACCATTTAGAGAGAATTATCAGAGAATGTGTCCCTGAAATTTTCCCTCAGATGGTTAGAAATGCAGTGATGAAATTTTTACGACGTACAAGAGTTTGTATGGAAACAAAAGGGGGTCAAGTTGAAACAGTGTATTATTTCATAAAATGTTATTCTTGTTTATTTTGGTAATATGTTATTTAAACAATGTGTATTTTAAAACTTTTTAAAAAAAATTAAAGTTACATACATAGATACATAAGAATGACAAAGATATTTTGTCAAATTTCATCTTCTATAAATTTTCAGTTCTGGACGACACTTTCTTACGTTATCGTACTTTGCAATTAAAAGTAAAGATAGTTTTCCTTCTACGGCATTTATCGTTTTTAGCTTTTTTGACACCCCGTATATGCTATGTCAAAACTTAGTTGTCCTATTGTACAACCCTGAATTTAAACACGTCAAATTAGACCAATGGCAGTAATAGTGATTAGTGTTTTATTACATTAGTTGCTGTGTGCCTGAACCAAAAAGTGTTTTGGGGCTATCTAATTGGGCAATCACTGGTCCCTTTTAGATGAAATAATGGTACCCTTATAATATGTATATTAAATGTCGAAATAATCGTTTTTAATTATATTAAATATAGAGATTTTGAATAAATACCGTTAATCCATTAAAAGGGACACCGCTATGTCAAATTTTCCGGCAGCTGAGGCTGTTGTTGACAAATATCAACAAAGCCAAGAAGTTATTAATATGATATTATCAATAGTAAAGAATTGTGTTGTTGTGTGTTAAAGAAAAAGCGTTTTAAGTAAATTGTTACTTGTTAATTGTCAAACATAAGTGCTTAATAAGAGTACTACACTACTACTCTAGTAGCATATTTTTAATCATGTAATTAACAAATTTGTTTAAGGGAGATTGTACGAACCTCTGTGTCGGTGTACCAATTTTTATCCATAAAACATACACATAATAAAAAGTTAATTAAGCCAAGAAATGAAACCCCTATATAAAAAAGTACCAAGCTAAATTAATCAGTCAACTGAAATTAAGCAAAGCAATTTGGCTCGTAAAGAAATTAAAGAAGCTTTCTAATCTTTTTTAATGGGCTGTAATTATTGTTCCGGCAGAGTCGTTTAACCGCTAAAGTAAATGAACAATTTTTGAGCTCCTTTCAACCTTTAAACCTAAAAATAAAGTAGTTTTTTACTTTAAAAAAAGAGGTTGCTTAAAATAAAAGTGCTGCTAATTATTACTTTGAGAAAGGATTACCTCCATACTTTGGTATTTACTCAAAACGAATAAATTATAAAGGTCATTTTGTTTAAAATAGCAGCTACAGCGACTTTTTTTCTAATTAAAAGCCTTCAGTGTTTACATTATTAACAATGGTGTGTTTTTCTCTAAGTTCTTAAAAATTCAAATCCTAATGTACTACAGTTCAACCACTGGAGTCCTAGAGGTTTATCTGTTATGACCCATGGCCATGGCACTAAGCACTCACACACTTAAGCACTGTACTAAGCTTTTTTTAAATCTACACTGGTTCAAAGGGTCAATCCCCTTAAGCCATCTAACCTGGTCCAGGTCAAGCCTGATGGTTTTGATATTAACTTGTTGATGCAGTCGAGATTCGTGCTTGATGGCAAATCTTTTAATTTCACTAGCGATGGGATACCAAAATCGCGATGTAAGTCACTATTATGTATGTCCCTGTCAACTGTGTCATATTCGTGAGAAACCTGATTTTTTCTTGTTTGAATATGCCGACTGTCCAAGACATTCCCAGTATTTAGTCCAGGCGAATAAATTTGCTGAACCGTTTAAATAAATAATAAAATACATAGGCAATTCTCCTTTTCTTTGCAGATAATCTTCCCCCTTACATATGATTTGTTTAATTATTAAATATTTTTTGTAATTATGAAGCTATTTTTGCAAATCTTAATTTATCTTGTGAAAAATCTGGTGCCATAGTGGTCAGTAGTGGTAACAGAGTTGTTTTCCATAAAAATCCAAGAAAATATTACTAAATGGTACATAAAAGTATTGTAGAAACTGTAATAATTACATGTAGTAATTACTGTAGTAATTACAATTTTGTAATGTTGTCAACACTGCACTGCATTAGCTGGGGGACAGTGTTTATTTTTATGGAAAACAACTCTGGTACCACTATGTTACCAGATATTTTCGGAAGATAAATTAAGATTTGCAAAAATAGCTTCATAATTTCAAAACCATATAATAAAAAAAAACAAATGATATGTAAACCGCATCGAAAACCAAAGACTTAGGTGAAAATTAGGATTGTTGTAGCGGGACAAGTTTATCTTCAAAGAAAAGTAGAATGGCCCAAATTCGTTATTTGTACAAAATTATTGTTTTAATTTATTGCAAGCAGTGTATTTAAATTAACATACGCATTTTTTCACGCCTTTTGAGCTTGCAAGAAAAACTAGAAAAATACAATAGTCTAAAAATATAATTAAATTAGTAAATTCAAACAATTCTAACGTAGTTTTCTGGCACTCTTTTCTCCCCCAAATATGCTTCTCCCAATGGTTTTTTTAATTTAGAAATTTCACTCGCTCTACTATGAAGTCAAATTTTCTGCTGTTGATTTTTCCTCTCTAAGTCTTCGTTCAGTTCTGACAAGATTAAGATAGCGTTATATCAAAAATTATTTGCCTTTATTCTATCTAAATCAGGGTTTCCCAACCTTTTTTGCGCCGAGCCCCCCAGGATTATAAATAATATTTTCGTGCCCCCTTTAATTTTTTTTCGTCACAAAAAACAAATGCATATTATTTTAACAACATTTACTTGTCAATTATAATTTTTAATTTGTACAAAGTAAACAGTTATACAAAGTAAACTTTAATCTAATTTTTCGAAACGAAGAATAAACTTTTTTATTACTATAGGGTATCCATTTGGTTTTGAGAGTGATGACAGAAACCCATTTTACAACGAAGAGATCAATTATGTCTCTCTCTCATGTTCTTTCTCTCTCATTTTTTTCTCTGTCGTCTTCTTTCTCTCTCACACTCGTAAAATTTTTACAGCTGGTAGAAAGTTAGGTTATGTGAAAGATTAATATGTCATATTATTTGAAGCCTGTCCCATGATATAAAGTTGTTTTTTCAGTATAAAAATATACTTAAAAAGTTTATATAAAGTATTAGCAGCTTAAATTCCTGTGCTATATGAATCTGGGACTATCAACTATTGAAATATTAAGCAAGGTACATATTTGTTCTCCTTTACACTACTTGGACTGGGCGTTATGGGAATAAGTAACAGGAACGCCGACCCGATATAAAGTTGAGAATAGTGGGCATTACAGAAGATTTCTTTAGTTACTAAGAAAGTAGTGAAAATTGCGCTTTAGAAACGTTTGGTTTCAGTTTAAAGCTGAAGTCACAGTGTCATTAAAAGTGTATCTATCCTTCTGGAACTAAGACTCAACATTTACAGTTAAAAATTGTGAAACTACTTGGCATAATCGATTAAACAACTTTTATCGCCTCTTTAACTTACACAAACATCACTGTTCGCAGGTAGGCTATATTATAGATCCATTTTCATTATATATCGGAGAATAGGGAATATTTTTTAACCTTATACATTGCTTATCCTAATAAAAATATTTACTCATTTTTGAAATTTTTCCTTTATTTATTTAAATACTTTTCCTCCGATCCTTTTAGGGCAAATTGTTGGTTAGAGATAGTATTGTTATTTGGGCAGGAAACAATTTTAAATGCTATAAAAGAATAAGGTTAATGTGGCTATGCTGACACTGTTTTTTTTAATAAAAACGAGATTTTTGCAAATGCTGTTTGTGTTCAGTAAAAACAAAGGTCTTTTGCTATAAAATCATAAAACTTACTTACGTATTTTGATTTTGTCAGGTTAGAAATTTATTTTTATGACAACGCCGATTAAACTTTCACTGTTTCACTATAGGCAACCAGAAATACTTGCGCACAAACAAAGCCGCATGTGATGAAATGTTTGATTATTCTTTTTTATTGGCAACAACATCGTTTTTATTTGTCTTTTACTAATGCCCCTTTTGCTAACAAGGATAGAAAGAAACCGGATTCCGCTGGGATTTTAACAGGAAAAAAAAAGAATTTTGCGATGACTATCTTTCGAAGTATTAAACCAGCAATACTTCCGCAAGCAAAGAATGTACGATAAAAATTTGAACAAATCCTTTTTTTATTTGTCTTTGTCTAATGCACTTTCGCCAACACGGATAGAAAGAACTCTGATTCCTCCGTGATTATCAGGAAAGAAAAGATGAATATTGTGATCACTAAAATATGTTCTGGTGTAAACGGTCCATGGAACTGACCAATAGGGTTAATTCTTGTTCAATTGTTTTTTCTGTCATCATTCTCAAAACCAAATGGATACCGTATAGTATTGTCAAACAAATGATTTATTTTATTAGTATTAGTGTTACTAGTGAGATACTTGAGCTTGCATGTTCTGTACCAGCTGGTCGATTCTATGTTCAGTTTTGACCAGAGCTAATGTCAGGTCGCTATCGACGGCAAGACGATTTCGCTGCTTAGTTTTGACTAAAGCCAGAGCTGAAAAACCTATCTCACACAAATATGTCGAGGAAAACGGAACAAGTGTTCGCAAAGCAAGAGAGGCAACTTTTGGATTAACACTAGCATGACTGACTGATGAATGTTATGTAAATAATTATTAGGCGGGACCGAGCGGGAAGCGCGGGAGGAGCGCCCCGCCTGTTGAATTATGATTATTAGGTACTTGTCGAAACTTGTCCAGTAGCGACGACCAACGACTTCGCGTTGTGGAACAGAGACCGACTGTATCAATGAATGTTATTATATTAATCTATACGTTTAATAGACTTTTTTTTTCGAAAATGCAAAACATTCCGCGCCCCCCTCGCCATCTCTCTACGCCCCCCTAGGGAGGCGCGCCCCACTGGTTGGGAAATCCTGGTCTAAATTATGCATTTATGTAATAAATGTTTCCTTAAAATGACGTCATAAATGTATAATTTCCACTAATGTGGCATTTATAACAACAATTGCGATAATATAGTATAATTATGTCATAGCAAAGATTTACTAGCTTGATAGCGTATTCGGTTAGCCTGAAGCACGAGTATCTTAATGTAGTAAACAGGCTATTTACTTACCCTCAAATTGGATTTTCATATTTAACATGTTAGGAGATTTTACTGTTAAGAAATTTCGCGATGCGAAACAAGATTGTATTGTTTATAATATATCGGTTAAACTAAATAATTAATTGTATTGTAATGTTAACAGTTATCTGCAAAGGAAGTTTAATAAGTTAGAATTTTTTTAAAAGTTTCACTTATTAATATATTTTTATATAAAGATGACAGGAGTAATATAATTGCTTATTTCCGGTTGTCAAATTACCTATTTGATGAAGAATTGGTTTGCTAGAGACTTAAGGATAGATTTAATGTGAATGAAACGGGTGGTACACCCTACACTCTGCACTATGACTATTACTCATACTTATATTAATTTACTGTAGTTTACTATTAGCGATAATGGGTAGTATTCCTTTCCTGGCAAGAACATACCTCGAACCTAGCCAGGGCTTCTCTTACTTAAAATCAAAATCAGTCTTATCGCACGGATCCAAACACCGATCATATGAATCAATTCCCAGAGCTTATCAAAACGTTTTCTAATTGTTTACTAATATACCAGGAGAAATTTAAAAAATTTGTAAAAATTATTTCTGGTATGCATCCAATGTGAGCATATTGGCGACTCAGATTAAGGAAGCCAGCAGCTGCAATCAGCTGATTTTTAACGGGGAAGAAGGGCTTACTAGAGGATAAAATTGACAAAGTTGCCAAATAACACGATAACGAAGACAAAGGCGAAACGAAAACATTCCCTGTTATAATAGTTAGCAAATGGGCTGAAGAGGACGCCACGTTCTTACTTTGAGTCGCCAATTATTTGTTTCTAAAATTTGCATATACTCGTACATGTTGCTACAAAATTGAGTCAGTAGGTTCATATTGCGATATGTGCAGGTGGTGTAAAAAGTAAATAAAACTAAAATAAATAATATATTATTTAGAAAATTGCACCAATGAAAATTATTAAGAAAACTGAATTCATTAAATATAGAAATAATAGGAATCTCTAGTTAAATTTATTTTAATGCAAAAATAAACCTAAACTCTCTCCTTGTCACTTATAAAATCAGAAAAAATCATCAACTTTAGAGTTGTCCTCAAATGGAGCAATTATCATTGGTGCTGCTTCGACATCCAGTATTCGTTCTCGATTCTACCAGTCCATTATCAATTTCTCTGAATGTGCCACCGATTTTCTCCAATACTCCTCCATAATATGGTCCAGCGCATCTTGCCAAACCGTTTCTACCTGATCAACTTTGAGACCATCACCCGCGCTTTTTCTGTTGTAATATGATTTTGCCTCAGCCCATATCAGTTATATTGCGTTGAACTGGCAGTGATACGGTGCCGGTGATAGCCGCAAAACCTTATGACCATGCTCACGCAATATTTTATCTACAGCGCACATTTTCGGTTTTTTAAGGGATTTTGCCATTTCCAGAAGTTCCACGATGCACTGTCTAATACAATTTAAGATGGATCGTCCAAGTTTCCTACTATTCTTTAAGTCATTTTCAAATATTTCACAATTCATGTCATCACGATAGTCCAAACTTTTTGATTTTAACGAAAAAATTAAACTTGCACCTTGAACAAAGCCTGTTAAAGCACCGGCATGCAAAATAATAAATTGTTTTGCCGGGCCACATCCTTTTTTTAACGCTTTTTATGGACTCGTCTTGCCGAGATTTTGATCCACTTCCATTTGAAAATATACAAGTTTCGTCTAAAAATACTACCATCCTAAGTATCGAGCTATAATTTTCTGTATACCTTTTCAAAAACTGAAGACGTTGACTTGCTATCTTGGTCAGTTCATATAAAAACCTTCTATTACAATCTTTTCTATAGCAGAAACCTAAGTTTCTTATTAATTTTGATAATCAACCTATCAAGTCCTATTTCCAAAATACTTCGCTTTTTAGAGCATCCTTTAACACTGGAAGGGTCCTCCTTTCTTTTTGATCTAAATAAATCATAAATCACATTTCGTACTTACATTTTCACACTTTCCCCCAAATCACTTTTTTGTATTCTTGGGTATTATACTACGTTTTTTTTTGTTGAAAATTTTCTGTTCAATCCTTAAGCTGACTCCCAGTGCTGAAACCAAAGAATTGCTTCTTGTTTTCGATATTAGAAATTCAAACTGACAGAGTTACAGAGCTATAATCCATCAATCAAAAAAATATTAATCAATAAGGCATCTGTCCCTATAACTCTGGGCATCTCTCTCACGTCCCGGGGGTGAGACACCTTAAAAGCCTGTTTTAAATTTTTTTTGTGACTTTGAAGTCATTCTTTTTTAGTTTTTTATATTTCTATGTGATATAGATGCTTTAAATGTCACTTTGTTATTTTTTCAACAAATACTTATAATATGAAACTAACGATTTTACGATTTTATTTGTAACAGCGTGACAATTGTCCCTCAGTTACCCTAACTAAAACGACTTATTTTTAAGGAAAAATTCCCATGTCGCACTTTATTTTTTTTTAGCATTTATTTTATGTAAAATTGAATTCTTTGACCCCGATTATCTAGAAAACGCTACACCACATTTTTTAATCACTTTAAACATTTAATTTTATCCCATTTCACACCGTCCCATTTAACTTTCTTTACCTAAGAAGTTAAATTATCTGACCTTAATAACCTCGAAAACGACATGCCATTCAACATTTCTAAACAAAACTTCCCCGCCGCTTTATTTCATCCCCTGCCACCCCCCTTCCTTTCACCCCTTGTTACTTTAGGGTGTTTAAAATCTTCCTCGATTTATATGAATCCTTTGGAAAAAAGTTTTATGAAAATTGTTTTAATGATTTTGAAAAAAACTGCACAGGCCCATACTTGTGGTTAAAAAAAAATTCTCTACGTTATTGCATAATATCCTCTCATCCCACCGCATCAGAATTATATACAGCGTGTCTTGGAAACTTCTTACCAAACGGGAAACTTTTTTAATATCGATTTTAAAGAAAAAAGTGATTCTTCATAGAAAGGTCTGCATCGTGAGAAATTAACTTTGCACGAGGAAAAATTGATGTAGTACATACAGGGTGGCTTCAAAAAGTAAAACTTATAGTTCAGTAACACAGAAAAACTTTATCTTAAGGTAAATTTTAACATTTGATTGTAAAACCTTCCTGGAAACCTAAGTAGAGGGTAGTTAAAACTTCATCCAGATCAGTCAGGCGAACATACATACATACAAATAGTTATACAGATCAAACACATAACCTCCTTTTTTTGAAGTCGGATATAAAAATAATAATCCAGGCGCAACAGAAAAAAAGACAAGACTAATAGATATTTCTAATAGATTGAAATCTTCAGCAACACGTAAAATAAATAAATGCTTAACCAAAAGCCATGTACACAGCTGTAAACAAAATTTAACTTTGATATCAAAGTTAAAAGGCAAAGTTTAAACTAAGTCAATAAACAGGTTATGGGCACAGATGTTTAAACCGAAGTTCACTAAGTTGTCGCTAACGAGTGTTTTGACTTATATTTGCTTTAAACTTGGGACAAACCTCAAAGCTTTCAAATGCATTTATTTGTCTGATTTTCCTTTATACAATTATAATTTACTATTTTGTTACATTCCATAGAATGCTTTAAACAGGGGATGTATTATTTATGTTTTATTGTTTGTCGGCATTTTTGTTTGATTAGGAAATATGCATATATTTATTGCATAAATAATTGTTTAAGCAAGTCATTACAAACCCAAGAATGACATTTTGAAGAAAATTACTAGGAGAATTATTTAACTAAAAAAAATGTTTTACTTTTCGGTATAATTTATTACAGTTTAAAAAGCCGCCATATGCGCGCGCCTTTGAATGACGTCAGATCTTCTTAATTCTTAAATCAAACTTTTTCTTTTGCTGGGAATTTTTAACAGCCATGTGACCAATCATATTGTTTACAACAATAAGTCACGGGCCTGTGAAAAAATAAGGAGCAAAAAGGATAAATTTAAAGAATGCTTTGAGTGTATCTGTGGCTTGGTACAAGAAGTGACAAAAAGTCTATTTTTTTCACTAATGAGTTTTTTAACATAAAAACATAACATTTTTAATGTAAGAAGAGCCCAAGTCTGAAAAGTAACAATATTTGACTTATTTTCGGTTTTCACTGATAAAAAAATGAGATGTCATAATATTATTTAAGTTTGGCAATGCCTGAATCATTTGTTTTTTCTTTATAATATTAGAGCCTGTGACGTCAGGCTCATCAGAAGCGTCGGAAAAGGGCCGGTATTTGGGCATTTTTTTTTAATAAAATAAATGTGCGATTTGAGGGAAAAAAGTATTGGGTATGTCTGTGGACTACTAGTCACCCATTCAAATATATCCAGGGAGTTTTATAACACCCAGATAATATATATAATCAATGATACCTATGTACAACTAGATGTTTTATTGAGGCGATTTTATGGGACACCTTTTGCTATTGGTCTGTTTAAATGGTCTTAATCATGACATGAAACGCCGCGCTTTGAATACGTCGAGTCTCATTCTACTGTTTCCTGATATAGATTGTTGTAATAATTATAAGAAAAATTATTTTATTGTCTAAATTTCTATCTACTTTATTTAAATTCTGGACTTTTTTCTCCACAAATGCATAAAAATCTTTAAAAAATATATATAAAACAGAAAAGAAACAAATGATGTTAAGGCTCTCTTATCCAGATCTCAGACACTCCCTTAGGATTATCGAAATCGTAAAGAGGATCTTATCTTCAGTTTTCGCCCTTACTAGCAGATTTATGCTACACTTTATTGTTATCCTTATGTTATCAAGCATCGAGTAGGAGATATAGACTTTACATCGAAATTTGTATTGACAACTTCAGACATAATTTTGTTTCTCTTTGCGTATTTTCATAATTCTAACCCTTATTGGGGTAAAATTATTTATTCATTTCACATGAATGACGTAGTCTATGCGTAGTATAACATTTATAACCTAAAAAATGTTTTAAATCTTTGAGACCAATTTACACATCCAGTGTCATTATTATTTATCTACAAGCGTGCGGTAAGTAACTACTTACCACACTGATTTGAGTGCGGTATGTATCACTTTACCACACTAGTGCTGTAAGTAATTACATACTATAAAAACAAGTTTTTACATTATTCAAGTGTATTTTAGATCTGAGCATTGGGTAATAACTCCATAAAGAGGATGATTTACTGTCCTTAAATTTATCCACAAAATAGGCAAGCATCACATCTTCACTAATTGCTTTAACTTTCTTTGATGAAGAGCCCATAGGTATTCCTTCTCATATCTATGCCGTGATTTATCCGGCAATAAATTAAGGGTAGCTGCTTTAGCAATGTCCAGAACTTCTTTCGGAATTTCATCATCACTGCTGCTACTGACTTCCATTTAAGGGACGTAAAACACACTTTCACGAAATTGTTACAAAAATAATTATCGTTTATTCCGTTGTCAAGTTTTACATCTGTGATATAAAAGCCAAAACTATATATTTATATTTCTATAATTTATTTCCCTAGCAACCTGATATTAATGCATTGTTGATAACACTTACGAGGCACCTACGGGGTAAATTAAGACAGTGCTCTTTCAGTTTTTAATATTGGTGCCCTAAAACATGCTTGTAGATAAAATATCGTACAATACACTTACGGTAGGTGTCTTTACCACATTTGCGTGATTTACCAAACTCGCCTTCGGCTCGTTTAGTTAAACATCACGCATATGCGGTAAAGACGTACCTACCTGAAGCGTACTTGTATTGTAATATACTATTATTGTCCAGTAATGTCTAAACAACTAATGATATTTTATTGCGATTTTGTCAAAATTTTTATATTGTAACGTGTCATCAAGCTTCATTCAATAAAATTTTTAATTGCTATAATGTTATAAACTAGCTCCCGCGTCCGTGTGGTATAGGTGATAATAGTGTACTTTTGGTGTCATGATTATGTATACATGAGTTATGTTAGGTTAGGTAAGTTATATCCATAATTAAATTATAAACTTCGAACCACCATTTTACTCCCTTAGGGGTAGATTTCTAAAAAATTTTAAAATTTTTAAATATGTTTATTTTTTAGAGTACTATCACCTAGCTTTAAGGTAATAAAACCGTGTAATAATTTTACTCCATTACAAACTTTGAACCCACATTTCACCCCCTAAGGGGTTGATTTATTAAAAACTGGGTAATTATTTAGATTAGTGGAAACAGCGAATTTCTTCATGAAATTTTGCACAGACCCTAATTTTGGGTCGTAAAACACGAATCCGAAGTCAGTTTTTGGGGGTCTCGTAAAATTTTTTATTAAACTTTTAGGTTAGCTTTTTCAATGAATTTCTTTAAATTTGTTGGGTGAGCAAAAAGGTGGTCAGGTTTGCTCAGTTTTGATTGATATAGATACATATATATCTATATCAATCAAAACTGAGCAAACCTGACCACCTTTTTGCTCAGGTTGGGTGAGCAAACAAAAATTTTTTTTTTACGAGACCCCCAAAAACTGACTTCGGATTCGTGTTCTACGACCCAAAATTAGGGTTTGTGCAAAATTTCATGAAAAAATTCGCTGTTTCCACTAATCTAAATAATTACCAAAAACTGTAAAACACGTGTCTAAACATTTACGTTCAGATTCACTAAGAAGGTTTACGATTTAGTACTGGTTTAAATTAAGATCCTTTAGTTGATGTTTTAACAGGTTTTTGTCTTGTCATTGTTAATAAGTCATCATTCGCATATAACACTACCCAGTCTTTTTATTCTAGAAACCGTTTTATTGGTTCATAAAAGACATGGTAATTCAGTGCAGGTTAACTCATTTACACGCATAATGGAATGAATTTACCATTACCTATTCCAAGAAGTGAAACAACGAAAAATTCGATAATAAACGAGAGCATTAAAATATATAATCACTTACCGCCCCATCTTAAGGCTATCAGTGAGTTAAAAATGTTTGGTGGATCTGTTAAAAGAATATTAAGATCCAAAGCATAATGGTTTGGAGGAATTTCATATTGATATATTCTGGATATTATTATGATATTTGCAGTAGCTACTTCGAGTTTAAATTTTTAATTATTTTGTTGATGATTTTAGTTTTAAATATTGAAAAGTTTTTGGGTGGTTATTTTAAATTTTATTTTTATTTATTTACATTTTATTTAGCTTTTAAGTTTTAGAGTCTTACTTTGACCTTGTATGTTTTAGAAAAGTTTAATTTGTATTTTCATTTGGGAGTACGGCTATTTTATCTTATATTATTGTTCTAGTGTCTTTAAGTTTGACATGTGAATATACTTATACACTTTTGTTTGTTTTATATTTATATATGTATTGTCACTTTATTTACTATAGGAGAGCTTTGTGTATGAGAATCCTTTTCTTTATACAATAAATCATGATTTGATTTCATTCATTAAAAACTTATGAATTATTCTGATATTTTAGAGATTTGATTGGCTTCCAAATGATTTTCATCTTGTAACGGGTTGCTTGAAAGAATTTGGTTCTATTATTGTCGAAATTACTTACTAATATTGGCATTTTTTTTATAAATCTGCGAGAACCCTTAAAAAAAATGTCATAGTATAAAACTCAGTTGACTTATTTTTACACTTGTCAGTTAAAAACTTTTGGTTGTCACATTAGATCAGACTGGAGAATCTGGCCGTTACTTTTTAAAGTACTTCGATAAATTTTCGAGTTAATAGGACCATCTAATATTTTTACATCAGGTCGGTTATGGTACCAGTTTGTAATTGGGTTAGTAATAATTTGAATTATAAAAAGTAACGCAAATAAGCTAAATAAAATAGAAAAAATGAGACTCATAGAAACGACTATTCGGTGCAGTCAGACTAACTTAGTAGAATAGGGTTTCTGCAGGGTAGTAGATATTCTGTAAGACTATGCTGCCACAGCTTCTGAAGATAGACGTACCTATAAAGTTTTTTACAGAACACTGCCATAAGCGAACAGTGAAACTCAGCTTTTGTATGTAATGTGTATTGTCATAGCACTATCGTTCAATACCCTAATTGCTACCTAATAGGTAGAATAGTTAGAGTGAAAAATTATCTGGAATTGTAAAGAGGCCTATTTCTCATTGATATTCTTAATTGAGCACGTATAACAAATAAAGATTGCCTGTATATATTTTATATAACCTACGCCACACTCGCATACACGCAATTTGTAGTCGAGAATAAACAACCTATCCGATCCGTCTCTGATGTGCTCGTGACATTGACCGCGTGAAATAGGTTAAGTTTTATTTATTTTTTCTGTACGTAGCCTTATTCGTTTGGCAAAAGTTCGATCGATCCGGATCACTTTGGTGTCATTGTATCTCTTTCTATT
The DNA here is from genome assembly GCA_963971165.1 of Philopedon plagiatum. NCBI lineage: Eukaryota > Metazoa > Arthropoda > Insecta > Coleoptera > Curculionidae > Philopedon > Philopedon plagiatum. Next base: position 39,872,926 of record OZ020196.1, on the reverse strand, counting down.
TGCTGTAATTATGCATTTCGCTAAAAGTTCATAATCTGCTTTGATTGATCGATACAATTGTTGTCAATCGAATTTGTACCCTATTTTTGACGTTAATGACGTTTAACTTGCTCCATGCTGGGTTGTTTTTCCGTCGTTTAGACGGCTATTCCCCTTACCCCTTCCAACTTCCTTGCTCTTGACCCTTGTATGTAGGTACTCTTGCCTGTAAGGTATTGCTGGAGATAAAACCAATGTCAAATGTATCTATATTTTGCTTCATAATCTAAGGTTCAGTGCTCGTTTAGAAAATTAGGACTAGGTTTTCCGTCGCCTGGTCAATAAAAATCTATAACTCGTGGATATTAATTACCAGAGTATTATTGGAAATAACCTTTTTTATTTCTGAATCACACTGCGGTAAAACCCCTAAATTATTTTTGTAATATTTAACCAAGGCAAGTGATGTATACATTTAATGTTTTGTTTCGAATTTTAGTACGCATTAAGATAAGATAAGATATGATTCTCAAAACAATTTTTGGATGTTTACATTGGCGAATGAATGAAAAATAATTAGTTTTATTCTAAGAAATTAATTCTGTTGAAAAATGAATAATTTTATAAAAAGACTCTGCTTTTAAAATGAAGACATTCATTAACAAATTGCTTAATGAACAATTTCCCAGCATTTCGTTTACTTTTTCTGTCTCGTTAAATAAAAAGTGTTACGGATGGGCTTGCTTTTCAATGATTATTTGTTCTATTTTTTATTGCATTCGAAAAGCGGCGTTGTTTTTAAATGATGGGCAAAAGCTTATTTGGATAATTGCCTTAATCAATTAATTTTCAGATGTCTTTGTTGGTTCTTCGCTTACTTAGAAAAAACATTAAAAAATAATGAAAACATTTAAAGAAAGAAAATTGAAATAAAAAAACATAGGTACGCAGTTTCTTGGTGGTATGTTAGGCATGTATCTACATATGTATGTACCTATACAATCTGTAAGATTTAGTACCAAGGAAAATGTAGTACTAAATGATTACTGATAACTCTAAATTGAAACCATTACATGATGCCGCCAGGAAAAATCAGGAAGTTTGGTACCAAATGGATGGCTGCCCGGCACATAGTACCCTGGCTGTCCGGGAATATTTAAACCATGCTTTTAATGGAAATGATATTGGCCTAAATCATATAGTAAATTGGTCAGCCAGGTCTCCTGATCTTTCGCCAAATGATTTCTTTCTCTGGGGCCATTCAAAAAACAGGATATACAAGGATAGAAAATTCCCAAATCTAGACGAGTTAAAAAATGCTATTTCTGCGGAATGCAATAGAATTTCAGTTTACCAACTAGCTAATGTAAGAAGAGAATTTTATGATCGCCTCGGTTATTCTCTAGCAGTCAATGGAGGAATATTTGAACATCTTAAATCCTGAAGTTGTAACAAGTTAATAGTACCTATCAATTAGTAAGTTATTGAAGCATGTAAAATGTCATAATTAACCTTGTAGTTGGATACTTTATTTTAGTTTATTTCAGGTTAATTTGTATTCGTGAACACACTTTCCGATGTACGAGTTTTTATAACAATAAAGCACCCATTTCAAAATGGCAACTTCATTTGACAGTCATCTTTTACCTTGACTGGTGCTCGCAAATACGGGGCCATAAAAAAGGAGAAATATTTAAAAATAAATCGGCGATAACTCGTAAACGGGCTAATCAAAAATATCTAAAGTTATTCTTTTGAATGTGGGTTTTAGTGCTCTTTAATAAACCTAAATAGAATTTTTCTCTAAAATACTTTGAAAATTACATGGGATTTCCTATGTCTCGCTCGACGATGCAACACCCGGCATATATATATATATATATGGAAGTTTCACGGATGGAGAAATATGTGGGCTAATCCGGGAATACATCCTTTCGTATGGTTCGTTTCTATTTGAAACTTGCAGAGGTTGCGCCAAAATCTCATTTGGCATCTTCTTGTGCTTACTCGGTGGTGGAGTCATTTTTGTCAGACAAGTTAGAAGAATTGCCTCTTCAATACCGCCGAAATATATATTTTCAGCACGATGGGTGTCCTGCACATTATGCTGCAGAAGTGAGGGCTTGGCTCAATCGCAGATTTGGAAATCGATGGATGGACCAAACAGTCCAATTTTGTGGACCCCTCGGAGTCCCGATTTGACAACTGTGATATGTTCCTTTGGGGACGCATTAAACAACTCACATGTGAAAGATCCATTGAAAATGACGAAGAAGTTTTAAAGCAGAGAATTTTAAGAGCGATAGAATCGATTTCACTGGAAAGAAATAAGAAGAAGCTTTAGCCATTTTCGACCTCAGTTAGAAAAATGCATAGAATATGGAAAACAAGTTTATGAAAAATAAATATAATGTGCCTTTAATATTTTCAAAGTTTAATAAAATTATACAATTATTATTTAATATTCTATTAGTAATTTTATTTAAACTGTATGAGTGAAATTTTGGATTCTAAATATTCTTTGCTGTAAAGAAATCATCTTTATAATTTTGTCAAATAAGTCACAGTTATCAAAGGCGTAATCAAATAAAAAGGTGACAATATGACTTACAAAAATTTAATTTTAGAAGCGTAACTTGGAATCTGGATTAAAAAAAAATTCTTTTAAATTCAAAACAACTCTTTTATTTGACTTTTTGCATCAAAATTGTAAAAAGGGAACTTTACTTCAAATTTTACTTACGAATTTTTCGCATACTGTCTACAAAAAAAAGCTTATTTTCAATGCAAGCCAAACCTCTTATAAAGGGTAACATTTTTTCGTATCTTTTACTTTTTGACCCATTTGTCCTCTTGGCTACCCCACCCGTAGACATACTGTATGTATGACTTACTTTTATTGTAAAATACAGTACGAGTGGAAATTTTTCCGAAAATGTTGCCATTTTCGAGACGATTAAGGTCAAGACATATAATTTTGTGTATCAGATGTTAAGAAAATGAACGGGGGGGGGGGGGTGGATTTGCAATTTCTCCAACAATGTTAGCTGCTAATGTGCACTAAAAAGAAAAAACATTTTCATAAAAATGAACAAAATTAAATTGACCATCAACCCCTGTAATAAATGGGTACCTACAATATTATTTCATCCTTTTCAGGTACGTAGCAATATTATTTCATCCTTTTCAGGTACGTAGCAATATTATTTCATCCTTTTCAGTGCTTTTCCTTTTGTGAAGTTAGTTCCTTGAAATATTTTTTAGGAGCAACAATTAACAACCTGACAAAATCTAATATTAATTTCATTTCATTTACCTACCCTTTCTATTAGTTACCTGAGTCCGACCCGGTTTTTTCATCATGTAATATTCAAATCCGGTCTCTAGATATAACTAACCTAACCTAACTTGCTACAGATATTTAACGCTAATGGGTAATATAGAAATAACAAATGAGTGGTAATAATAATAGTCAACCAAAGAGAGGTTATTTTAAAATTAACTAAAAGACAATAACTCTCTTTATCTTAAAGTTGACCACAAAGAAGGCGTCATTTTAAAGTTAACCGAAAGAAAGTTACCTTAAAGCTGCGGATAAGATGACTGGTTGAACTAGAGCAGAGCAAGAGTTGCACTGTTTTACTGTCCAAATGTAGTCTCTACCTTTTGGGCGAACGACGGCTAGCTCATGCCGAGAGTGGTGTGGGTAAAGTCAAAAACAGAACAAACAGAAGCGCCACCTGTTTTAGCCCCGGTAAGGCAGAGACTGATCTTTAAAAATAAAAACAGGAAACTAAAAGTTTGACCCAATAAAACAGCTTGCTCTAACGGTTATTCATTTTAATAATTAAAGTAAGGATGTCAATATCAGTTCCTAAATTAAGATGAAAAGGTATATTTACATGTATTATAGCTGTTACGCAAATAATTAAAGAGTATCCAACTCAATATCCTTGAGAAAATATGATATTAGTTCTTAGAATTAAACTGAAAAGTTATGGTTGTAATGTAAAGAAGAAACAAATATTTAAAACCTAACAAATCCAGTATCCACACTTATCGTGGATTGTTATCGATCTATTTGCCCCTCTCTACTGATTTTGACAGTACTTTCGAAAGTGAAGAAAAGTTAAATTAAATAGGTTAGATTTTAATGATTGTAAATGATGAATGTTGAGATCATTTTATTCTAGTTTGTGTTTGTTTCAAATTAATTGTTAAGAATATCGTGGTGCCAAAATCAGTGACGGATACGGTTAATCATTATGTACAATAATAGTCTGATAATTAAACCAGTGCACGTGGACGCGAGTAATAAGGCCTTGTTACTGAGTGTTGTGCATTACAAATTAACGTTTATGGTACCTACTACCTAATATAATAAACATTTCACAATAAAATTAGCACAAAGTTTGTCGATGGTGTATTATTTAACAGTCTATAGTTCAGCTAGTGGAGGCCTGTAGCCTCGAGTGATGTGATATAATAATCGTTCTAATAGGACGTCACAAACATATCAAACCTGACATTTATGATGGTGTAGGGGTTGTGGTGCTCCCAGTGCTCAAGCAGCCAGATGAACCGTGAAGCTTGAACGGTGTCACCAGGGAAAGCACACTCCGCAAGGTGTTAGGACGATGGTCTACTCCTGCCCTGATGTGGAAGCTCCAAGACAGAAACGTAAGGAACAGAAGACCAAATGATGGAACCAAAGAAGAGCAGGAATAACACAACTAGGAAAAATAGGCCGGAAACAGAACCGAGCTTCAGGACGTGACCCTAGATGGCATGTGGCCTTGTCGATGGGTCGATGACCAAAAAAACGAACTTTGGGATTTTCCCCATTAAACTGTAATAAATCAATTTTAACTAATTGTATGGCGTAATAAGGTTTATTACCGCCAAATTACAACTTTGGGTACCAAAAATTCAAAAGATATCCGCAAAAATGCTGTTGAACTCCTGGAATGCACGCTGCAAAAAAGGCTAGTCCCAAAAAAAAACACCCTTGACGTCATGAAAAACGGCGCAGGATTCCATCTGTCAAAGTCTTAGGGACTTTTAAAGCTAAGCAGTGTGACCTCTGACAGTTTTTGACATTTCAAAAACAATAACAAAGTGGAGTTTTATTTATTACTATTTAAAGATAAGAGACTTAAGACTCAGTGCCCTAAATATGCCCAAAACACTTCCTATTCCCCAAAACTGGCGTTCATTCCACTCAACCTTGTAATTTTTAGGTCTCGATTCTGAACCGAAAGAAAGAACCAAGATGAGGCCTAGAACGAGATACTAAAGAAGATGAAGTCAGATACAAATACTGTTAAATACCTAACAATGCACTAATAAATGCAGAAGTAGCAGGTAGAGCTTTTAACCATTACGATGATTTATTAGCGGGTCTACCAAATCTTATTACTCTTACACGAATAGCACAAGCTAATAATTATGATATACTTTTAGGATGGCCTGGACTATACACAGCTTGAGAAAGACCTTGACGAATAAGGCGAACTAGAATTAAGTATACTTATACCTACATTGTACCTATTAAGACTTAAATAAAGGCATCTATAAAACCAGAAACCAAGCTCTATTCTCTTAGTATTAATCGAAGATCTGGTAAGTCTTTAATTTATCTGTACAATATTTTAGAAGCGGAATAAAACCGTAACACGCCTCCCCTTCCTCAGAGAAAATTTTTTGTTATTCATAAAAAAATTTTCTGTGTTCTTAGGTAGAGAGCCTACCAATACTAAATATATACAGCAATGTATACTGACTATAACTAGAAGATTTACAAAACTACGAACTAACAGACTAAAGGTAAGTACGGTATTTACAAGACAAGATCTTAGCGGTAAGTACAATATTTACAAAACCATAGTTTAAGATAAGTCAGACAACTATGGTATGTCGTCTGGAGGGTGAGCCTTAAGGTCTTTAGCATGCCAAACACCAAGATTACGACCATTCCGGTCAGATAGCTCATAGGACCAAGGTGAGACCACTTTGGTTATGATATAGGGACCAGAAAATTTAGGAGCAAGTTTCGCGGTAAAATGTTTGGTAGCGTCTGAGAGAAAATAGTTTTTCTTCCAGACCTCCTGATTAAGCTGAAACCGCTCGTCCCGTCTCCTGAGATTGTAAGTGTGACGACCACGCTCATACGCCTGCCGAAGTCTTTTCTGCACATCTATAAACATCTCATTCATAGCTTGAGACCTAGAGACGGGATCAAAGGGCTGAGGGTCATCAGACGGTGGACATGACTCCCGGGGCAGACGAACGTCACGACCGAAAACCACAAAGTTAGGGGTTAACCCGGTAACCTCATGCTTTGCCGACCGAATGGCAAAACCAGCCTTAGCAATAAGTTTATCCCATTGCCGATGGTCCTCGGCTACGTAGCTTGTGAGGATTGTCTTTAGGACACGGTGAACACGTTCAACGGGATTGGCCTGAGGATGATAGTTAGCCGTATACCGTATTTTAATCCCGTACTGAGCCATTGCCTGTTGAAAAATCTTGCTGCGAAACTGAGTTCCATTGTCGGCAATGATCGTTTCAGCTCCAAAAACTAAAATTACAAAATTTTCCAACCATCGAAGGATATTCTGTGCGGTGGCAGAACGGAGAGGAAAGAACAGACAAAACTTACTAAAAACATCAACCACCGACAGAATATATGAATGCCCAGAGGCCGAACGAGGCAGCGGACGGGAATTCAAAGGTTGGATGCTGAGCATCTGACCAGCAGGGGCTTGTTGAAGGGGCTTGGTCTGGAGACAAACACGACAACGTCTGATGTATCTTGCAACATCACTATGCATGCTTGGCCAATAATAACGTTGGGCGATCCTGGAGAACGTCTTATTAATTCCAAGATGACCACAGGTAGGAGGATCGTGATTATCTTTAATAATTGAGGATCGGTCTTCGCGTGGAACTACCATCAGCCAAGAGTCCTCGGGATCTGCAAGTGCAGCGTACGGGTGTTTAGCTCTTTTAAAAAGCTTGCTGTTGTCTACCCACCAAAGGGGATATTTAGAAGGGTAGTCGACAACCTTCTTGATCATGCCAAGATACCAGCGATCACGCGGCGTGGCAGTTTCTTTGGCGGTATCAGTCGAATTTGGTTGGTTAGTGATGGCATCAACGACGGGGACTGATCGAGAAAGAGTATCCGGGACAACATGCTCTTTACCCTTGCGATGTATGATTTCAAAATCATACTGCTGCAGTCTAATGGCCCAACGCGCAATGCGACCAACAGGGTCCTTGATAGAGTTAAGCCACTTAAGGCTGTAATGATCAGTAATCACGGTGAATTTGGTTCCTTCGAGATAAGGACGGAGCTTCTCTATGGCAAAGAGAACAGCTAAACATTCCTTCTCCGTAGTACTGTACTTTCTTTCATTTTTGGTAAGCGAACGGCTCAAGTAGGAAATGACGTGTTCCTCGCCATTCTGAACCTGAGAAAGCACCGCTCCTAGACCAAAATCTGATGCATCACACTGGACAATAAAAGGTTGCTCAAAGTCCGGACAAGAAAGTACCGGTGCTTTGACAAGGTGCTCCTTAACTGTGTTAAAGGCTGCTTCGCATTCTGGACCCCAAACAAATTTAACATTCTTTCTCGTTAAAGCCGAGAGTGGCGCTAACACCGAGGAAAAATTTGGCACAAACCGGCGGTACCAGGAAGCAAGACCTATAACTCGCCTTATTTCAGTCACACTTTTCGGTGTAGGAATACGCAGAATGGCTTCAATCTTCTCAGGATCTACCATAAGTCCTGATGAATTTACAACATAACCTAAATATTTAAGCTCAGGCTTACAAAAGTTACATTTGTCGCGGTTAAGTGTAAGACCGGCACTTACAATGCGCGAAATAATTTCTCTTAAAACCCGAATATGCTCCTCGAAAGTTGGAGTACATACTATAACATCATCGAGGTAAACAAATACAAATTGTTCTAAATCGACGCCTACCACCCGATCAATTAATCTTTGCCAGACGGCGGGGGCATTAGTCAAACCGAACGGCATTCTCGTAAATTGGAAGAGCCCACGTGACGGCACAGTAAACGCAGTGAGAGGTCTAGAACCCTTTGCAATGGGTATTTGCCAGTAAGCAGACTTTATGTCGAGCGTACTCAGATATTTTGCGTCGCGTAATTTATCTAACGTAGCTGACACGTAAGGTATGGGATATGCGTCGGGAATTGTAGCTTTATTAACAGCGCGATAATCTACACAAAAGCGCCAGCCACCAGACTTTTTCTTGACCATAACTATAGGCGACGACCAGGGAGACTCAGATGGTTCCACAATCCCATCCGCCAACATTTGCTCTAACTCCTTGTTGACTTCTTTTTGCAAGGCATGAGATAAGGGGTAGTATCTCTGTTTTACTGGAGTAGAATCAGTTTTGATCTCCATTTCCACTAACGTCGTACATCCAAGCTTATTACCCATAGATGAAAAGGTATTTTCTACAAGGTTGTCAAGGATTTGACGCTGCTCAGATGTAAGATTATCACGGGAATGGATGGCAAAAATATGAGGATTGTGATCTAAATCTGATCGAAACGACCACTCGCCACTGTACAAGTTAGGTACAATTTTCATTTGACTCCAAAAGTCAATCCCTAAGATAAGCGTGTGCGGTAAAGAAGGAACAACCAAGGTATCCAAGAGAACTATTTTATCTTGAAGTTGAAATGGTAGCTTGATCGAACCAATACTCTGACAAGCTTGGCCATTAGCAACCGTACAAGTTGATACTACAGCTGAATCCAAGCGACAGACTGTTTTCAGAATATCCCAGCCATGAGAACCAATAATGGTTCGCGAGGAACCACTGTCAAGCAAACCTAAAAGCTCTTTACCATATATGTGAATTCTTAAGTATGGTCTCTTGTCATCCTTAGCATGCTCCAATATGTAATTTAAAATAATCTGGTTTGAATCGGCCTTGAAAGTTTCTTTAGATGGGAAGAACGGTTGGCCTGTTACTGCCTTCCCAGATTTACGTTTTTTGCACACGAAGGACAACTTTTGGAGGTAACGTCACTCTTACCACACCTATAACAGAACTTTCGACGTGGTTGGGAACACTGGCGGAATTGATGGCCTTGTTCTTGACAATTCCAGCATGAGGTCGGATTCGAGGGGACATTGAGGACTGCTACTTCTGAAGTATTAGGAGTCTGACCAATGACAGTAGGGGCTTCAATGGGAGCGACATGATTAGGTGGCTTACGATAAGCTAAGGCAGGCTCCAACATTTGACGATAATTCGTCGAAGGGGGGACAAATCGCTGAATTCGGGATTCTGTCTCCTCAATAGCACGACTTAATCTAACGAGATCCTGTAAAGTATCAATATTATGAGTCGATAGCCTACTCTGAATATACGGCAGTAAGTTGCGCAGTATCATCTGCAACCGAGTAGCTTCTGAAGGTAATACCGGAAGTTTGCGGAAGAGATTCTCCATAGAGACATCAAAACTAATTACGCGCTCTTGAGCGCCTTGTGTACGACGACGAATCTCATCCCATAACGCAAACTCGTAATCATAAGGTTGGAATGTATCTCTCAACTGTTGAACGAGATCATCCCAATCTACAAAATGACAAGTACGGTACCATAGAAGAGCATCACCGGAAAGAAGTTCAGGCGCGGAACGAAACAACTGTTCCTTCGTTGCGCCACGTGAGACACGAAGCTCCTCTATACGTTCTAAAAAGTCATTAACACTACTTTGTCCATTAAACCTAACATTCCATTTACCTATATCTAAAAATCTAGAACTAAAATTACTAACACGAGATTCTTCGGGACGAAACCCGTTTAAGGGAGAAAACTGGAAATTACCCAATCGATCGGCAAGATCAACAAATGGATCAGAATAGCCCAACGGCTCATTCTGTCTGGTGGAGTTAATATTTGCCACTCGAGACACATTTTGCGATTCATCCGCAGAATGTACTTGTGAGCCTCGCCTCATAGACGAAGAAGCAGGGATCACGGTAGGACGAATAATCCTATTAGGGGCTTCACGGACGGGTCTACTCAACGAGTAACCAATGGGGACAGAACTGTCATGAGTTGACACGGGAACTTGATAATCTTCCAAGGTATTCGCACGTTCCAAATATGTTGGATGGGTTGGATTTACACGGGTACCTCGAGAAGACATCTGATCAACAAAATTCTGTTCAGGTAAGTAAGATCGACCAGGTTGACTTGACGAGCCCAACCGGTAGTCTTCCACAGACAAATGGGGTAATTGAGCTTGATTCGAGCAACGATTCTGATGGGAGAGGGGTGCAGAAACGGAAAAATTAGAGTGACCCATGCTCAGGGATTGAGGATCTACTACACGCCGTGCAGCAGGTTGAGTGGGTACTACTTCATCATCGATGTCAACCAGGTCATACGACACCTGTACCTGTCTCTGTGGCGTGATAGCTTCAGGTAAGGTTCTGTCTATTTCCGGTTCATTCTCGGTATCCAAAATAGAAGTGCTTACCACACGAGAAGTAACCGCATTTGTATTATGTGCTATTGCACCTGATTGGCCCGATCGCGTTAACGCTTGGTCACCGTTTGAAGTAGAAGGTATGCCCTCCAAAACTGAATGTAGATCACCCATCAGCTGTTCACATTTATCGGTTAACTCGTTTTTGTGATCTATGCTCGATTGTTCGAAAACTTGAACGCGATTTAGACGGTTTTCAACATGCATTAAAAAGGTGTAAATTCTTTTAAACTCATTGTCTTTGTTGCTTACATCAAAATGAATTATGTCGCGCGCTAAAATAAATAATTTTGCTCTGCAAACGCAAAGGTCGGTCTCAGCATCATAACACGATGTTGTTGGTCGCGAAACACGTCCCTCGCGCTCCGTACGCATGGCTTCCCTTAATAACGCACGCTTCTGCGGAAAGGAACCAGTTACTGGTAAACCACGAATTGCCAACTCGTATTTAATTTCATCGGCACCCAAAAGATTGATTTCCATTTTGCCAGTATCTCACAAAAAAAATCTAGATAAATACAACCAAAATTTACCAGGAATGTAAATAAAGTTTAGCACTAATATTAATAGCTTACTACACTTAAGCTAAACGAAACTGACCATATATGTACATATACTTAGAATATAATCCTAATAATTAGGATCTAGGTGTGTCGCAAAGTGAGACACAAACCCGACCCCTACAAAAAACAAAAGAAAAAAAAAATCTCAAAGTGAGTAACTCACTAAAAAAATAATAAAAAATGTGGTACCGCCAAATAAACTCAAATCAAGGTGCTTTATACCTATACTAAATAATGCAACACTGCAAGAGAACATTTAAAACTAATCCTACATCAATAGGAAATAAGAGATAATACTTTACTAAAAAGTATTAACAAAAAACCGTAAAACATCCCAGAGATGCACAAATCCTACAACACCACCATAAAATTTTTATCAGGTAGTAGATAGCTTTTATTAAAAAAAAATTAGTCACTTAACGATCAGACTAAAGTTTTTGTTTTACTCCAATAACAATAAAAAAATGTTAAATGTCACTACCATGTGCTCATTATAAATAAAAATATCACCAAATTAAACCCGTTGAAAGGCGCCATTTGCTACAGATATTTAACGCTAATGGGTAATATAGAAATAACAAATGAGTGGTAATAATAATAGTCAACCAAAGAGAGGTTATTTTAAAATTAACTAAAAGACAATAACTCTCTTTATCTTAAAGTTGACCACAAAGAAGGCGTCATTTTAAAGTTAACCGAAAGAAAGTTACCTTAAAGCTGCGGGTAAGATGACTGGTTGAACTAGAGCAGAGCAAGAGTTGCACTGTTTTACTGTCCAAATGTAGTCTCTACCTTTTGGGCGAACGACGGCTAGCTCATGCCGAGAGTGGTGTGGGTAAAGTCAAAAACAGAACAAACAGAAGCGCCACCTGTTTTAGCCCCGGTAAGGCAGAGACTGATCTTTAAAAATAAAAACAGGAAACTAAAAGTTTGACCCAATAAAACAGCTTGCTCTAACGGTTATTCATTTTAATAATTAAAGTAAGGATGTCAATATCAGTTCCTAAATTAAGATGAAAAGGTATATTTACATGTATTATAGCTGTTACGCAAATAATTAAAGAGTATCCAACTCAATATCCTTGAGAAAATATGATATTAGTTCTTAGAATTAAACTGAAAAGTTATGGTTGTAATGTAAAGAAGAAACAAATATTTAAAACCTAACAAATCCAGTATCCACACTTATCGTGGATTGTTATCGATCTATTTGCCCCTCTCTACTGATTTTGACAGTACTTTCGAAAGTGAAGAAAAGTTAAATTAAATAGGTTAGATTTTAATGATTGTAAATGATGAATGTTGAGATCATTTTATTCTAGTTTGTGTTTGTTTCAAATTAATTGTTAAGAATATCGTGGTGCCAAAATCAGTGACGGATACGGTTAATCATTATGTACAATAATAGTCTGATAATTAAACCAGTGCACGTGGACGCGAGTAATAAGGCCTTGTTACTGAGTGTTGTGCATTACAAATTAACGTTTATGGTACCTACTACCTAATATAATAAACATTTCACAATAAAATTAGCACAAAGTTTGTCGATGGTGTATTATTTAACAGTCTATAGTTCAGCTAGTGGAGGCCTGTAGCCTCGAGTGATGTGATATAATAATCGTTCTAATAGGACGTCACAAACATATCAAACCTGACATTTATGATGGTGTAGGGGTTGTGGTGCTCCCAGTGCTCAAGCAGCCAGATGAACCGTGAAGCTTGAACGGTGTCACCAGGGAAAGCACACTCCGCAAGGTGTTAGGACGATGGTCTACTCCTGCCCTGATGTGGAAGCTCCAAGACAGAAACGTAAGGAACAGAAGACCAAATGATGGAACCAAAGAAGAGCAGGAATAACACAACTAGGAAAAATAGGCCGGAAACAGAACCGAGCTTCAGGACGTGACCCTAGATGGCATGTGGCCTTGTCGATGGGTCGATGACCAAAAAAACGAACTTTGGGATTTTCCCCATTAAACTGTAATAAATCAATTTTAACTAATTGTATGGCGTAATAAGGTTTATTACCGCCAAATTACAACTTTGGGTACCAAAAATTCAAAAGATATCCGCAAAAATGCTGTTGGACTCCTGGAATGCACGCTGCAAAAAAGGCTAGTCCCAAAAAAAAAACACCCTTGACGTCATGAAAAACGGCGCAGGATTCCATCTGTCAAAGTCTTAGGGACTTTTAAAGCTAAGCAGTGTGACCTCTGACAGTTTTTGACATTTCAAAAACAATAACAAAGTGGAGTTTTATTTATTACTATTTAAAGATAAGAGATTTAAGACTCAGTGCCCTAAATATGCCCAAAACACTTCCTATTCCCCAAAACTGGCGTTCATTCCACTCAACCTTGTAATTTTTAGGTCTCGATTCTGAACCGAAAGAAAGAACCAAGATGAGGCCTAGAACGAGATACTAAAGAAGATGAAGTCAGATACAAATACTGTTAAATACCTAACAATGCACTAATAAATGCAGAAGTAGCAGGTAGAGCTTTTAACCATTACGATGATTTATTAGCGGGTCTACCAAATCTTATTACTCTTACACGAATAGCACAAGCTAATAATTATGATATACTTTTAGGATGGCCTGGACTATACACAGCTTGAGAAAGACCTTGACGAATAAGGCGAACTAGAATTAAGTATACTTATACCTACATTGTACCTATTAAGACTTAAATAAAGGCATCTATAAAACCAGAAACCAAGCTCTATTCTCTTAGTATTAATCGAAGATCTGGTAAGTCTTTAATTTATCTGTACAATATTTTAGAAGCGGAATAAAACCGTAACAAACTCATGTTTCATGTATTCATAATCATGACATCAAAGCTACACTATCATCACCTATACCACGCGGACGAAGTCGCGGGAGAAAGCTAATCAGCTTATAAGAGTTCACGTTGTTATTTAGAATTTCATCACCGACAAACAAACAAAAATCCAAGCGTTTATAACTGTCCCCATCTCCCAGTTTGGTTAAAAATTGGTTTAAAAGGACGAATATTATTTTCCCTAAACGCATTTTGAATATGGCCTTTTTTTACACAAGTGTAAACTTCGTGCTCGTTTTCTTAAAGACATAATAGTATTTTCATCAACAGATTGCAAAATTAATACAGTAGAAGCATCCTTCTTGGTATTTTTTAAATCACTAACGGATCCAGTTTTTTAAAATAATTTTAAAATTTGAAAACAACTCTTTTATTTAACGTTTTGCATTAAAATTTAAAAAAGGCACCTTTACTCTTAACCAAATTTTACGTTTTCATATTTTTTGCATAACCTGCACAAAAAACAAATTTTTGGCATCGTAGATCTTATCTTTAAAGCAAGCAAAAAATTTTATAAAGAGTGTAATTTTTTCGTATCACTCACTTTTTGGTCCATTTGTCCTCTTATCCACCCCATCCGTGGACATACTGTATATTTAAATGAGTGGAAAATACAATAAATACTTTGATCATTGCAAATATACGGCAACCAGGCTCTCATCAAACAGTAAATTACTTATTCACGCATGCTTGCCGAAAACTGAAAGGATAATAATTGGAATTAATTTATTTATTAATAGATTGGATTGAACTGATTGAAGGCCTTACACCTTACACTCTTACTGCTTTTCGCCGTAGTTGGCAGTTGGTTATATCGATAATTACGTTGGTGATAGGATAAAGAAAAGAGCCAAAGTAAATGCATTCAAACGAGAGCATTATGAGGTATAGAATTGTATTAAGTTCTAGAATTGTTTTAGGACTGTTAGTGAAGAAGTGTATAATGGTTTTTAGAAAGTGGCATATAGTTCCCCTATCAGTTCAAGCAAGCTACTACGATCACGTTCACTATCCTGCCGGTAAAAAGTTTTTGCACATGTTCTCCACATTTTTATATGTTGTCTGTATACACAAGCGTTATTCTCATACCTTCTATCACCTATTATTATGGAGGTAAGGCAAAAATCAATCACGAATGTATGTACCAAACTTGTACCTCTTATACCATAATAATTTAAATACAGCCCCCTTAAAAAAAGTATATTATCTAATAATCATAATTTTATTTTGAATATTTCTTAAAATATCCTATTTAATCATTTTAGTAATTTTTTATTCATCATCAGATCTGCATGTCCGACAACCTAAAAAATGGTTTTTAACATTTGAAAAAACGTACTTATTTGAAAAATGTGTTTACAATTCAGTTTCAGTGTTCACAATTCAGTCGGCTCTTAAAGTTCCAGACAAAAATTTGAAAAAATAAAAATTTTAAATTTTATTAGTTTATGTAATTAATCGATTTAAAGTCTAAAAAAAACAAAATATTGCTCAGTGTAGCATAAGTGGATGAAATTAAGAGTTGTTCGGCCATCTAAATGAATATTTATTATATTTATAAAAAAAATGTTAAAAAATTATTTTTATTTTTTCTTTTGCTTTTTTGCCTTAAACTTTTAAAACCGACTTAAACCTGAATTCTGAACATTTTTCTTAAATAACTCTATTTTATATCTTGCCAACTAACCTCACTTCTCCAAGATTTGATTCATTTTTTTATTTCCTATCAAATCAGCGGTCACGTGACACATGTTAAAATCAATTTTTAGGTTATCAGATATGCAGGGATAATCGCCAGAAAATGTTGTCTTGATATCCTAATAACAAAAATTTTTACCATATTGTGGCCAACTTTTTGTCGGTCACTGTATAAAAGAAGGCTTACGTATATGCACTCATTTGATTGCATTACACACGTACAAAGACTTGAAAGATAGGTAGCGTTGAGAAGATATTTAGATTAGAATGCCTAAAAACTCAATAAAGGGTTTTAATTCCTGCTGTCATCAACAGAAAAATAATATTTATGTGGATACCTAAAAAAATTTTTTGTGTGAAAGAAGTCTTAGGAAAAGATGAAAAATAATTCAATATATTTATTGTTATAATTTTGAAAGCAAATTTTGGGTGATACTAAATCTTTACCTAAAAGCGTGTTTAAATAAAAAAAAGTTCTATTTTAAAAAGTCACACTTTGGTCAAT
Organism: Philopedon plagiatum; assembly: GCA_963971165.1. NCBI lineage: Eukaryota > Metazoa > Arthropoda > Insecta > Coleoptera > Curculionidae > Philopedon > Philopedon plagiatum. Next base: position 39,856,786 of record OZ020196.1, on the reverse strand, counting down.
GGATCGTGGTAATGTGTAGTCAGATATATTTGGTCTGTGAACTCATTTCAAAATGTTTTCCTTTATGTATTCCTAATAATAAAACGGTTGTGTTTATACACTGAATAGTAAACAAAATGTCTCTTAATTTACGTCAACGGTAACAGCCTTAGTTTGTAAAATTAGTCGTATTTAAATTAAAGCAACAAAAATAAAAATTAAATTTTTAAGGTGCTCATCCCGTATGTTATCAGAAGTGACGGTTCAACCTAGGCAAAGCCTAATCTATATACAAAATTTCAGTTTTTTATCCGATAGTTTTTAAGTTTTCGTGCCAGTCAGACAGGCAGGCGGAAATGGGAAATCATGTTTTTCGTGAGATGCCAAAACCTGAAGCGGAAAAATCTTAAGAGTTGATATTTTTACGAATACAATACCTACTTCTTTTAGCGAGTGAAGTAAAAAATTCGATTTGATCATTTTGTGTAGGTACAAATAAACTGTTATTTCTGGTTTTGTGGAATGAAAGAAGTACCTACGTATACAAAATTTCACTAACATCAAACACATTCAGAAATTTTTTTCCTAATTTCCCAACATGTATAAAAATTTGGAAGTTTTTTCCACGTAAAATTGACACCTGTCACCTATGTAGAAAAGCAAATATAACGCAACAATAAAAAAATACTACTACACACCCTCTATGATAGCGCACCTATTTTAATAAAACAATTAAAACTTACTCACGTTAAATACAACGAATATGAGTAATATTTGTCCCAGGTAAATAGTTCTTGGATTTGTGAAAAAGCAGTCAAAATTTTTTAAGTTATCCGCCCTGTATCTGGCGTATCAAAAATGCCTTTATTTATATCAGCGGTAAATGCCTTGGTAATCTACACATATACCAAAAAAAAATGAAAATTAATTTTTAAAAAGTATTCATCCTATATATTTCACCAGAAGTGTAGCCAGTTTTGAGCCAGGAAGAGGCTAATTTATATGCAAAATCTCATTTTCAATGATTAAATAGTTTTTAAGTTTTTGCGCCAAGAGACATCCCACGTAGACTCCAAGCCTAAGTACTAACGTACCGTGGGTGTCTGAAGAGAAGGGAAATGTAGTCTATTTACACGGGATTTGAAGGATTGGAGGTTGGGACGGGAAGGGAAAACATCTGCAGGCAATTTGTTCCATAATCTGGAGACCCTAGGTATGAATGAGCGAGAGAAGTCTGTTCTAGGCTTTTGTAGCTGGACAGTAAAGGAATACATACGTAACGCGCATCCTGTTGTTCTGTTAGGAACAGTCAAGGGGAGAATAATGCCGGATGCCTATCTTCAGAGCAAAATCCGGTATAAAAGGGATAACTCCCCAACAGCGCTTCGATGAGCGAGTGAAGAGAGTTTCTGTGTTTTAAGGAAAAAAACAAGAGTTGATTTTTCCACAAATACAATACTTACAATAATTTTTAAACAATTAAATGTGCCCCACAACTGGATCGAGAGGGAATGAGGCAATATGCTTGAATGCAATAAATAGACTAGCAATTAGCAATAGAGTCGAAGAGGGTTGAAACACTTGCCGAAATTCTCGTCTGCACGTCTGTTCCGCTAAAAGGCAGAATATTATAAAATTGTCGACAATGATTTTAAATTAGTGGGACTATCGTCTTAAAGGTTGTTATGTTGCTCTACTTTGATCTGATAGTGTATAACTGCATTGTGCTAAATTTTATAGTCAATATCATACCATATACTACTATAATTATAACTTATCTCCGTCTTTGCCTTGCCTCTCACATTTTATTATGGAAACACATTTTAAATGTTAATATACTCATAGTACATAATATAATGTGATTCATCATATCTTGTTTAACCAAACAGATGTAATTTTTATGTAGCTCTTCCGATTAAGAATTTTTATACAAATAATATAACAGGAAATTTATCATCAGTTTTATTTATTCTTATCGAGTTGTGGGTCTGACAAATTGTAAGTTTAGATATTTTATTTCTGCAAAGCAGCAAACATTTGACACTAATTTTGTTTGAAAAGATTGCATTATTCATTTACCAATAACTTTTCGCTGAAGTTGGGGAATAACGGTGAGATCTTTTTATTTCTAATTGTGAATGTGTGTTGTGCTTAGATATTGTGAAAAAAGTTTTAAAATATCGTGTTTTGCTGTAAGTGTAAGTCCCTTTTAGTGTTAGTGTATGAACCTTTAAGGTAACAAAAACATAATCAGCATAATTCACAAAACAAAGTATGTTTTAAATTTATTTCTTCCAGATGATCAGTTAAATTGTAAATTTTTAACTCTCAAATTAGACCGGTTTTAAAGATGAAACCTGATAGTAAATTTTCCTGAATATCGTTTAATTACACTACATAAATTTTAATTTCTTAAACCTTATGCCGGGTGTCCCAGATTCAACGTAACCCGAGCCGTAACCCTTGTATTTGAGGTGCTATTATAAGTAGAGTTCTGACTTTGTCAGGTATGACCAATAAAAACCAATACTTTTAAAATAAAAGTATATTCAAAGAATAAATATGTTCGATAAAAGAGCTTTCACACAGAACTAAACTTCATTTCCACTTGAACCTATACATCCCTAAAAGTAAACATTCGTCTCCCACTTGACTGACAGGTCACCACTACGCCTCCAATTTATGACCATAAGGGTGGTCTCACACTGGAACCGACTACGTGCGACTGCGACTATGAACGACTAGACGTCGGCTTGGTCGCACGACTTGACCTCTCACATTGCAACAGACTACTTGTTTAGTTGGTGTAATTTTTCCTTCACAAGCGGCTGTTGCGTGGTGGTTGCTGTGAAATTTCATTCATTTTTTTCGTATTCGAATATTTTGAAAAGATGAATGAGTTGTTTTACTTGGTTGAAAGTAGTGCTTTGCTGATGCGGCGAAGAAGTCGACGTTCAAGAAGAACGAAATGGGTTAACGAGATATTCCTGAAGAGAGAAGAGCATGGCGAGTTTCACCATATAATGGGTGCAAAATATAATAAAAAAAACCTGTTAAAATATGCTTTTATTAAAATGAATAAAATATTTTAAAGGCACACCTTTGATATTCGATTCTTCGGCAATTTCATTCCAAATACGCCGTTGAACATCTCTAGAACGGTAATGTTCACTTTTCTGGTTCCATACACACTCTCTTTCATGAATTAATAGAATTCATTTTTCTGTATCCATGACTACTTACAAAAAATCAAAAAAACCTTACTACTTCAATATAAATCGCACACTGTCGTAGGAAAATCCAAGCCCGCCGGGATCGAGTCGCAGGTCGGAACTAAACGCACGTAGTCGCACGATGAAGTCGCTTCTAGTGTGAGAGTGCTGATTCTGATTACATTCCCAGGGTCGGGATGCGTCGTGCATAGTCGTGCGACTATGTACGACCAAAAGTCGGACATAGTCGGTTCCAGTGTGAGACCAGCCTAAGCGTCTGATGTAGATTCGGAGCAATTATTTCCAAACACATCTTATGTATAAAAGAGATAATATTTTTCCCAGACGAGAAATACTTAAGTTAAAGTATAATTAAATTTCTTAATATGTCCATTGTCCATCCTGTATACCAACAGTGTCCTTGCTGAAGTAAAAGGTACAAACCATAGCTTATAAATCGTGCCCTTTTGAAGAAAAAATAAATTGATTTTTGATGTGTTTACCCTGTATATATTTCCTCTAAAGTAAATCCGGCTTTAATCTAGGTTAAATCCCTGTCTTCTGTCAAATAGTTTTGAATTTTCACGCCAATAGGCAGACAGAGAGACAGACCTAAAAAATGGGAAACCATGTTTATCGTACTGTCAAAATCCTAAAACGCAAAAAATTGGAAAGAATTTCGATTTTCACGTTGAAAATATATTTTACAACGGAATTCTTATCTAAATAAAAATGCTAAGGTACTTTTTATAGAATCACTTAATATCAGCAAATTTATCAGTTCCTTATCAAATTGTGTTTGACTAGGAATCATATCAGAAACCGCTAGACATCAGTTTTATTTTGAACGAGTGCATTGTTTATTATTAATTTAAAACTTCTGAAAAAAACAAGAAGAAAATGGTAAGAGTTTTTTTTTGTTTTAGTATAATAAATACATATTATTGAATTGGCCCGTACCCGGGTCGTGATATCTCTCAAAAAAAATTTATATTCTAAAATATGAAATTCTAATAATAATTGCATACATAAAACCTCTGCTTTAAAATAGTTTAAAAACGTCAAAAAAATGTAAAAGCTTGCATAGAAATGGTCTTCCAGGACAAATTCTTTAGACATCGTAAAAACAGATGGCCAAGCGATGCTGTCGCATCACTCGCTTCACCAAGCCACGCTAACCTCCCCCGTTGAGGGGGGGGGGGGGACGCGTATACTTAAGCGATCGACGCGACCATAGAAATGCATTCAGACACAGGTTCAGATGGCAGATAGACATTCAAATTTTCCTCTTTTTAAAGTTAAGTCGTTACGCTGCCAGTGGGGTTTCTCCTTTTAGTGATTTTTCTTTTGTGTTTTGAAACTGCTAGGAAGTCCTCTGCTCTTGATCCAAAGTATATTTATGTCAATTTGTCATGCTGCGTAATGCATAGTAACAGGGTTTTGGTAAAGAAATAGGTAAAGAAAAACTTCACGGGGATCACCATCAGTGTGGCAGACATTAGATGTATGAGCTATTGGAAAGGCGTAACCAAGAAAATCACCGGCAAAGTGTAGACAAGAAAATTACTTGTAGTGGCTCAGACATAAACAGGTACAAAGGGTACAAATTACGGGAAACAGACGGATTTTGAACTGTTATAAATATTTTATTGTTATTTTGAATTGAAATTGATAACTGGTGTACAAATAAATAAATGATAAAAGGTTATTTTTTTGATTGCTTAATCCTACTATACGATAGATTAAAAGGGGGAAAATTTAATTAAATGCTATCAAAATCTGATATAAAATTTACCATTGTGCCAAATTTTAAAAGAACCTGCAATAAACACAACGTAGGAAAAAAAGGTAACACATCTAGACGATTTCAGCCAGTGATTGACTTTGTTACGCGATTAATAGACTGGGGGTCGATCAGTTTTAATATGTATATTGTATTATACTTATACTGTAGCGTCGCTAAAGAAGATATTGTCAGTTTTAGTGTTTAGTGCATTTTCTTGATGCTTAAAAAATTGTTATTATTGCGATATCTCTGTGCTGAAATAAAAATTTTATGAAATTTGTCTCCCATCAGTTTATGGGGTGTTAAACGTTTCGATGCTTCATTAAGGTTAAAATTCACATAATGTCTCTTAAAAGTTGTAAAGAATAAGGTCTTCAGAAAAGATTTGAAACTTGCAAATTTGTTTACAACTTAAAGAAAGACAGGCAAATTTTTGTATCTATTAACGATGGATCAAAAGAGTCCCTAGTTGATGGAAGCCGGTTTTTCAGTTTTTGTTTCACTTCAGAAAAAAGTGGGTTAATGACCTACGTCCATTTTATTTTCTAACTTTGGCAGCATAAATAAGGTCAACATTATTTTTATCATATATGCAAAATCTTAAGCTTGGACATTTTTTTGCTGGACGGTACATCAGGCGAGCAACAAATCAAGTTCAGTGCATTAGTATTCAGATGGGACGTATCGAGCAGAAAGCGGTGATTCAGTATAACCTTAAAAAAATATGACCCCAACTCAAATTTATGGGGACTTGGAAATACTTTGGGGACTTTATTTCTTACGATGTATTGAAGTGGTGGTGTAATGAGTTTAAATGTGGTAGAACATTGTGTGAAGGCGAATATGCCAGTTGGACCTTCGGTAATAGCTACCACTAAAAATAACATTAATATGGTACATGGTCGTGTTCTGCAAGACAGCCGAGTGACAGTGAAAGATTTAGTTCAAAAAATGGGCTTGTCATGTCATACATCTGGTATATTTTAACGAAACATTTAGGCATAAAGAACTTGTGAGTAGGATAAGTACCCAGTGGCGTGCGGTCTGGGGGCGCAAGCCCCTCCTTACCGTAATGGCAGGATTGAACATTTTTAGCGCGATCAATTGTTATAAACAACTTAATTGTTTATTGCCTGCTGAACCATTAGTTTTAGAGAAAAAGTTTTTCGACAAAATATATTTCTCACGATGCGCAATGCAAGGAATAACTTTTGTCCTTACACTTTTTTAAAAAATCTTAATTTGGCCCGCTCAGCTGCGCGCATATGCGATGCGATGGTGCCGTCGGCGGCGGGTAGCGCGGTAGATGGGCGGAGATCGGGCTGCCGAGGTTTGCTCAGGTTAGGGGGGGGGGGGGGGGGGGGGGTCTAATGGCACCGAAAACTAATTGCGTAAGTATAGCTTGCACGTGACCGATTTTATTTTACATATTAGTATTGATCTATTATTCATATTTTTGTGGTATAATTCGTTTTAAAGACCTTACATAGACGGCAAATCATTGTTTTTGTTTATCATATTTTGTAAAATATGTAGGAATGGTTAATGTTTATGTTTTTGTCAAAGGCTTTGGGAGGGGGGGGGGGGCTGGGCCCCCCTAAATCCGCGACTGTCTACGATGACCACACACTCTCCAATAATAGGAAAGTAATTTGGCGCCCTCCAAATCATTGCGCCCCCCACCCGACCCTAAAGGCGGTGGGTACCTCGGATGCTCACCATTTACCAGGCGCGGACCGTGAGTCTTTTTACAGGTGGGGCAAGTTTTGTGGGCAACTAGTGATATCAACGTAACAAGTAACATACACTTTTTTAATTAAGGAAGGTTTTTTAATAATGTGCCTAGTTCTGCCAAGAGATTATTTACCTACACATAAACACCGCAAAAAACATAAAATACAAAAATTGCATTTTTTCTGTTACTTTTTTTAACTTACGTGCAAACAGTTTCTTGCACCATTAAAGCCATTGTTAACACAAGGGGTCTTGTGCACTTAAGGCATGACAAAATTAACAAATTTTCGAAAAGGTAAAGGAAAAGTTACCTTCTTTGGATTACTCCAGAAAAAAATCGATGGGTGATCCAGTTTTTCCAACAGAATAGCCGAAAAAATAAAAATTTGAAACATAGCACAGCACAGATTTTTACATGTAGACAGGCGACACACAACACCAACAATATGTTATAATCATCTATAAGGATATATAATAATATCACAAGATTGAGAATTCACTGAAACTATAAATTTTTAAAATTTTTACTGTTGTATCTACATATATTTTGTGGTTATATACGCACCGATTTTGACACATCGAGTTAACTATAGCTGAAATATATCATAACCTAGAGCGCATGCCCGCAGCTTTAAATCGGTAGACAGGTCCGATGCTGCGTTACCAAGTTATTGACAAACTCGCAATTTGTGGGTTTGAATGTTTTATAAGCACATTTACAATTATTACTAGTAATTACCTAAATATCTTAAAATAAAATTAGGTAAGCTTATATTAAATGTATAAACGTATCGCGAATATTGTTGTAATAATAAATTGATCAGATATAAGTAAATAAGTGAGCCAGAATTTGCGACAACCGGCGTGGTGGCGTTGACGGCCCTGCGCGCCCCGAAAGCCATATTATTGGTGGGCCGTCGACAAATTTTGTCTCTTTTTAACTTCCTAAAGCGCGTATGTTTGCTTCTCTCTTAGCTTTAATGCATTTTATATAATCCAAATACACCTATGAGGTGTATTTAAAATACGGCGAGCCCGGAGCAAGCTTGGCTTGATTCTTTCTTGGGGAGTTTTCGCATGGCACTTGCACTTTTTTGAAAGAAAAGATAAATTTTTGGTTTTAAAAAATAAATTATATTATTAGGTAGATCATTGCAAATAAATTTAAGTGGGTCATTGACCAAATGACCTTATGGACGAGCCGCGCCTTTCATCTACCAAAAGCGATCTCACGTTGTAATTTCAAGAGATTTTAGAGAAACAAACAAGACTTCGTTGGCAGATTTGTGGAAAACGTGGAGTTTATCACTGTGACCCTGAGCTTAAAATTCGTAATGCGGCGTTGAAACATCGAAACTCTCCCCGCCTCAAAACTTCAAAGTGCAGGCATCTGGTGGTAAAGTTATTGTCTCCGTTTATTGCAGGAAGTTTTACTTGTTTATTACTTAAAGAAAAGACTGACCGTTACACAACCATAATATGCCCAACCAATATCGGATCTGCGGAAAGCAGTCAATGATCCACGTCGTGAAAAGTCACGAAAAGCGTAATCTTCCATCAGAAGAACGCACCCAGTCGCACAACTTGCATTGTTATCGCTTCTATTCAAAGCTGGTAGCAAATAAACAATAAGCATATAATCCAAATGTTTGTATTCTCTACATAAATTAACAATAGGGCAGTATATATCCGTCTAATTCGTTTTTTGTAAGGTAATAAAACGATTTTTTATAAGAATATTTCATACAAAATTCAAAACTTGCAAAACGTGATCCTATTGGCTAAGACGTCACCTGATATTTAAATAAAAGTTCTATTATAACTGCTGTAGAGTAGACTGTCCCACAGTGAATCACGGTACACAGCGAACCACAGTACACAGCGGACCAGTTAAAACTATGACACCTATATTGTTTTGAGGGGAGAAGTGACGCGTGTGACATCTTTTTTACAATCCTATATACGTTAGCATTTCAATTATCGCGAACTAGAGATGGGCTTAATCGTTCTTTTTAAGGAACTAGTTCACGCGAACTAGTTCTCTATAGCGAACTAGTTCAAAGAACTAGTTCAGCAACGAATTACTCTAAGTACTCTGGGAGATACTGCGAAAAAAAATGTCAGTCATCTTTAATTATTATGGAATACCTCATTTAAAAACAAAACCCCTACTTAGTAATAAAAAACGGTAAAAAAATTAATATTTACTTCTAAATCAGCCAATACCAATTTATCACAAAATACGCTTTGATAGACAGAACAAAAATAATATTAATATTAATTTATTTCGTATAATCTATACAAAAAAGATTAGCATGTTTTATTTTCTTTTTTACCACATTTTATGTTGTTTTTAAATGACATATTTTTGTTTTGCTCATTTTACTCGTTTTTCATTATCGTTAGTATTTACCTGCTGAGCTAAAATACTTTTTACTTTGTATACTAATACTTTGTCATATTACCAAACGGTCATTCCACGCAAAATGTAACCGGTCGGTCAAAATATAAATTTAGCGAAAGGTCTTTACTTGTATTAAATTTGAATGTCGCTGTGTTTACCGTTCTTACCTGCAATACCATTCCCAAAAGAAATAGTTCTAAATTGTAAACATCGAGAATGAACTTTATACCAAAACGTATACTTACTTGTAAACACATAATTAGTATTATTATGGAGGCTTTGACAAGTTGGTTGTGGAAAAATACTGACTAAATATACGGGTTCTGCAGAGCGCAAGAAAACTTTCGCATTTATAAATACGTTTTGTGAAGTGTTGTGTTGAAAAGGTAAGTACTTTCAGAGTTATTGGTGCAGTTAAACAGTACTATTTGTATGTCCTGCCCGTTACGGAAAATCAGTTCTGAAGGTTTTATAAAACATAAACGCCTCTGTCAGTACAAAAGAAGTGCATGCGTTTCTGTGTACCGTGATAGGGTTACCCATGTGACCCATTACAATTGTTGCTATTTGCCGTGTTTACGCAATTTGTACAGTATTTGATTTTTGTCCCGTCCGTTACGGTTTTAGCCCAAAAGCGTATGCCTATGTCGATAAAGGGAATACACTACCCTACTAAATATATTAGGTTGCACGAATACCGGTGAAGCTAGCGTACTTCTGCTTTTATAAAATTAGTGAGAGGTTATTAGTTCAGGCATACACAGGAATTATTGTATTTGCAGGTTGTACAAATGGGTCGAGCAAGAAATTCTGAGAAGGCTAAGCTAAGGATGCGAAAGTACAGAGCAAAATTAAAATCTAATGAACACCTATATACTGAGTTTAAACACAAAGACGCGTTAAGAAAAAAAGAAAGTAGATTAAAAAAGAAAGACAGCTTGTTGCTTGATGATAATCAGCGTAGAATGGCTCGGGAATACGAAACTCAAAGGAAAGGAGTATACAGACAAAGAAAGAGGGAAGAAGCGGTAACAGTTCACGTGGCTTTAGAAGAAGATGGATTTAAAAATAGGCAAGTATATGGAAAAGCATTAAAAAAGGTAAAATGGCCGTGCTAACAAATGTGCAAAAAAGACGTACAATTTTAAAAAAGCTTAGACACGGAGCCTTTCCTGATACGTTTGAGCAGCAAAATGAACCGAAAGCACATAATAATTTCGTCAAGCTCCTGGCATCAGGGATTTATTAGTTTGAAAGATAAGCAAACCAATGAAAAAATTCTTGTGCAAAAACGGCATAGGACACTGGGCATTAAAGAAGTCTATGCTCTTTTAAAGAAGAATTTCCAGACATATCCATCAAAATAAGTAAATTTTATGAACTAAGACCCAAACATATTTTTCTTTTAGCACAAATGTCGCACTGTGTTTACATATGTAAGTATCATGCGAATTTTAATTTTCTCGTTGAATCTGTACACAAAATGATACCTGCTTTTCCAAAAACAAGCATTGTGTATTGTGACGTCACCAGTAAAAACTGTAAGATCCACAAATGCAACAAATGCGAATATGACCTGACTGATGCTTTACTTCCGTTAAATGCCGACTTAGAATGTACACTGAAATGGAAACAATGGGGGGGAAGTTCAAGGCCATCCTGAACTGGTGGAATCCGTTAGTCCTATGTCTTCAGTGCTGAAAAAAAATGGAAGAACTGTTGCAACAGCTCAAAACTCATTGTTTCGTCAAAAGAGCCCAGCATAATATATTTGAGCAAAAAAAGAAAA